>CM074287.1:13701245-14901245 GCA_037194245.1 Opsariichthys bidens | reverse complement strand
AAGACTAGATCTTCAACCTCCACAGCTGTCCAGCATCTGTTTTCTGCATAGTTCAGCGCTGTATCCCAGCACGTGGAAATGTCTACACAAAACCACTAATACACACACACACACACACACACACACAAAGAGCTCGGGGAAGCAAGATGTTGTTCGGATGAGTGCACCGGTAGGTTCTGAGGCAGTGGGTGTACTAAAAGTGCTGATGATGGTCCAACATTTTACTTTATCCTTCTCTATTCAAAGAAAAACCCCAGGGCACTTATGCACTCTATATTAAAGATGCCGTAGAGCAAAAGTTTGAAACCATTAGAAAAGTTCCTAAGGAGATCAACAAGTCAGCCTGTTTCATTCCACCGGCGACAGTCCAGGTTACTCGATGACGCGTCCTGCGAGCGCATCCCTCGATACAGGTGGCGAAATGAATAAATGAATAAAACCCTGGGTCTCAAGGCGCCAAGCATTAGGACAGACCGAGACGAGACGAGAAATTTCGGTCTTACAGCACAAGGAAAATGGAAATGAGAGTGTACGTTTGGGCATGGCAGAAAAAAAGAGCGAGAGTGGGACAAGATGAGAGACGCAAGCAAAGCGGCCGTCATCCTGTCAGGTCACAGCATGCTCGCTCATGCATACCCGTACATTCATTTGGAGAGTTGGAGGACATGAAAGCAAGATACAGGAGCACTTCCTAAAAGCTTCCAAAATGATCAGGAACTTCTGCGAATTGCAGTTTTGACAGGCTTTCTTTTTTCCTAGCAACCCCTGCTAGCAGACTAAATAATTCGCAACATAAATGACGACAAGTGCACGAATGTGAGCCGCGGTGTAACTTTTTGTGGCTTTCTCTTCTTGGCCTTCAAATAACATAACATTGCTATTGTTTGAGATGAATAATGATAGGGGAAAAAAAAAAAAAATCAAATATCCTCAATAAGAACTACAGTATTTTTGTGCATAAAGACTTCAAACTCTGGTTAAAACTAGACTGAAGAGCGTGTGCTACCCCAGGGGAGAGCGAAGGAATGGCTCTATTATTTTTAGCTGTGATCTCAGTCTGTGTAAAGAGGGATGACAAAGTCCAGATTCGCAGAGTGGAACTACATCATACATAAAGGGAGCAACAATCCCAACATCCTCCTGGGCACTGTGGAGGAGTGTCTGCCCGTATTCTCCTCTAAGTGGAGAGGCGGGACGACCTGGGATTAAAAGCCCTGAAATTTTAACACGGGTGGCCTGAGCAGTCAGTTCATGTCACGCTCAACCACTGGTGGTTCAGATGAGGTGGAACTATTGTTGGGATGAAGGTGGCATCAGAGATAAGAAAGAGCACAGTTTAGATCTTCAGAGCGCATCTAAATGAGAGTTTCATAACCAGATCACTGCTTTGGAAAAATGGCAAGAATTTTCTCAAACTACAATTGGGAAAAAACATCTCAATGAGTTTTTATTGAGTGTGTAAACGACACGAGGGTAATTAATGGCAGAATTTTCATTTTGGGGTGAATTAACCCATTAAATCATTGATTCAATGCTGAATTTTCAGCATCATTACTCAGTCTTCAGTGTCACATGATCCTTCAGAAATTGTAATATGCTGATTTTATGCTCAAAAAACACTTATTTTTATTATTATCATCATCAATGTGAAAAAAAAAAAAGTTGTGCTGCTTAATAGTTTTTTTTGGTACACTTGATATTTTTTTTCAGTATTCGATGATGAATAGAAAGAAACCACATTTGCAATCGAAATTTTTGTAACGCTATAAATGTCATAACTGTCCCTTTAAATCCATTTAATGCATGAATAAAAGTACCAATATCCATTTAAAAGACATCTTACTGACCAGTATATTTTTTGTTGTTGTTTTGAGCTGTTCAAATGACCTTGAGATTCTCTGACCCCAAACTGAACATGAGTGTTGACTTCACTCCAGCATTTGATCATATGCTATATCCAACTTTATGAAACGCACAGACATCCCAGCTGTAACTCATTCTCTGGTCAGCACCTGCAGCTGTTACTCCACAGTCGGAACATCTAGGAAAGTAGCTTATGTAATCCTTCACCTCAGGAGCTGCAGCTGGCGATTCAAAGCACATTCAAACACTCTGATTCTCACCCTGACCCAGACTCCATCGAGCTCATTACTGACCACACCTGACCCAAAGCAGCAGATGATCTCACAGTAGGTCCATGAGGCTGGTCAGTTGAATTGGTGGTCAGACAAATGAAGAATATCAGAAGATAAATGAGAAAAAAAAGGTGCTCTATAGTCTTGGTGTACTAGTGATTTTCCAGCCTATTAAAGACAAACAAACAGCACAATGATGATGTAGAAGTATGCAGAGATGTCCATGCACTTCATTTTAAATTTGTTTTAGTTTATTTTAAAGGTCACGAGTGATGCTCCTGGATTACTTGGCCATAAATAAGTAAAATAAAAAAAGTTTGAATGGGCATGATCTGAATGTCACTGAATAAATGGCATCACTTTTTAAAGAGTAAAATGTGCTTGAGTTACATTTTCTGTTATTTGGTAAGCAGAAAGCAGGGATGAATGTGGGACCCCTGGGAGAAATAACAACAAATGACTGTTCGTGCCAGACAGCTTTTCATTCGCTGAGATTTCCCACAGTGGCACCGACCATCTCAAGCAGACAACCCTTCAGCAGACTCCCTCCTATGGATAAGTGGCTAACTCTTCAGAGTGATTCTACCTTTCATTTCAACCCACTGCATGTGTCGCTCGTCTCTGAAGCTTATCTACAGAGCAGGTGAGAGGTGCTCCAGCTCCCACTGAAGGCCGCTGCACTGGGTAATTGGTTGTATGAAGTGTTTGAGAGGCCAATCAATTTAAAAGCTAAAATTCAGACTGCAAATCATATTATTCTTGGAAAGCCAAATGAATGAATCTAATGAAAGAGACTCTTTGACCTCCATAAAGGGAAGGTGCAGTACGGTGATTTAAAAGATGAAAACTGCTGCCCGTATTTTTAAGAAAAAGTAATATTACAGCATGCAGGCATTTAAAAATGTCAGAGTTTGTCAGTGGGCAAAACCGTTTCCGAAGCAGAGATAATGAATATTTAAAGGAACTGTTAACACACCAAAAAATCAAATCAAATGACTCTTTTGAGCTTGATCATTTAATGAATCAAGACTGTCAAACCACTTGCATTTTCAAAATAAAAGTCCTGCTACTGACACATCGGCCAATCAGAAAAACTCATCGGCCAATACAGATAATTTTAAAATGCCAAATATCTGTCACTGATCACATTCAATACCGTGGACACCTGTTTCCACCACTGATTAAAAAAAAGAAAAAAAAAAAAAGGTAATTGCCACTTTTTATCTCACAATTCAGAACTTTTACGTCTCACAGTTCTGACTTTTTCTGAGAACTGTGATATAAATTCGCAATTCTCAGAATTCTCAGAATTGTGAGATATAAACTCGCAATTGCGAGTTTAAATTGCAGTTGCCAGAAAAAAAAGTCTTTTTTTTAATTGCTTTATTCTGTGGTGGAAACGAGCTTCCATACAACACGCACTGCAAGCTGGAAGTTAAATAGAATTTCTTGCGCACAAGTTTCAACAACTCTTTAAATTTGCACTCTGTAAATATTGAAGTTCCTGAACACATCACTTCTTAACTCAACGGGTCTTTGATGTTCTGAGTAAAACAAAATGTGTGCAATAGAGAGCAGTGGGCGACACAAGTGCATTATCTTAGAGCAGCACGCTATAACATCGCCTCACAACTTTAGTGCTCCCCTAGTGTAGAAGAAAAAAGAAATCAAAGCAAAGATGATAGTGTAGGGGGAGACTTGCTCACTGGGCAAGGGGAACCAACAGTTTGTTCTCGCGAAATCCACCAACTCTGGAGGAATCCTTACTGGCAGAGAAGATTGAGAACGACAGAGAACATACACCTACTTCTCTAACTCATCTTCCCGTCGCCTTCCTAACTGAAATGAACACAAGCGACACTGTCGCCTGCTGCTACTGAATGTTGCGTCTCTCTCCACAGGACCAACCCTCCATCCGGACTGTTTTTCTAAAGTAAAGCCCACGCAGTGTGTACAATACAATGATTTGTGGGAGAAAAAGTTTGCTGGAGGGTTTCATCTCAGTACAGATGGTGACCAGTCTAGGGTCTGGATCGATGAGGTAACCGTTAACAGATTCACAGTAACTCCACACAAACTCAGTTATTCTGTTTAATATATAATAATAAATAATAGTAAGTGCCATTGTCAACGAAAGTGAAGGGCTCCCCGCAGTTTTCTGCCTGAATAAAAGCTAATATCACAATTTTTATTAGGAAAATACACTTTTTCTCCAAATCATGCAGCCCTAGCTATATTAGTACTAAAAAAATGGATGCCAATGTTTATATTAAATCGCCAGCCAAAAGATTCACACCGGCTGTTCGGTTTTCCCATCAGCATGGTTGCGTTAGGTTTCCATGACACACTGCGCCGGGTCCAGTTTTACTATTTGAACATATGGAATCAGATGATTACGCCCTGCAGGCATCTTAACCAATCAGACGACATGCGTTGCATTACACAACCTGTCGAGAAACGATGCTGACACCACAAAATTAAGCAAGCCAGAAGACCGAGCTCTGACGCTCTGGGTCAGTACACAAATTTGGGGAAATTAGCTCCACACAAGCAGCACCGCTCGAGGACACATGCAGAGCAGCTGACACAGGCAAAAACAAAGCAAGCCTTGCATGAAATGAGGCTAATGAAGGCTTCTGTTCTGAATCACGACTGCTTGTTTGTGTTCATGTATGCCTCTTTATAGGACCTACGTTGGGTTGGCGCTAAGCTACTCGCTAAATTGGGTGTGATTTCTCACCAGAACGAGCCTAGTCCAGGTTGACGGACATCATAATACCAGGGCAGACTGCTTCCATCGGCTGTCCAAAACTGCAGCAGGCTTCAAGACCAGCTGGAGGCCGTCAAATCCTGCCAAAATCGGACACAGGCCTGGAAATGACTTAATTGGGCCCGTGAGAAGAGATAGCTGATGAAGGACTGCCATTTATGGGTATATTTCGATATTATTAACCTGGCTGAGAAGCACACCAGGGGTTTTTCTTGAACCGAGGTGATATTTAAACCCTGCCAGAGCTGAGGTTGAGGCATGCTTATCTGTCTCCCATCCGAGGTAGCACAAAAAAAACACACACACTTAACCTTTAGAAAACTCTGTGACATTCATACCCTTGGGGAAAAATTACAGAGAGGCTACAAAGCATTGCGACAGAGTGTAGTCCATTCAAAATAACAAACTTCCTCCATAGGCACAAAGGTTATTCTACTGAAAAAAAGACAGGGCTGATTGAAAACGCAATGGACTCTCGATGGAGGCTCTCATCGCCTTGATCGCCTCACATATCAGCTGAATGACCCAAAGCCCTGACACCTCATCGGCCCATGCAAGGAAGGTAACGTCACAAAGCTGATATTGCTGACAAGAATTATTTATTTTAACCTTGCACAGTCTGCTCTGGTAAAGTAAGGCGCGCGCAAACCACTAAGTAGGAAACTTAAGCACATAACTCTTATGCTACGGACATAAAGGAGGAGTGCAATTAATTTTCTAGGTGATCTCACTCAGTTTTCACCTGGTGTAGAATAAAACCAGTAAAAAATACATTAGATTTCAGCCTTGGTTGCACCGAATTGCTGTTGGCAATGAGGCTATCCAATGGTTTTGATCTCAAATGAAATGCACCGCTAGTGGAAGCAAAATATCATTCAACATTGCAACTAAAAATGAATATTCAGGAAGTGAAAGTGTTTGTATCCTATGGAAGCTTGTTTCTGCCACCAAATAAAATGATTTAAAAGATGATTGCTACTTTTTTCAACCTCACAATTCGGACTTTTTTTCCCTCACATTTGTGAGTTTACATCTCACAATTCAGATTTTTTTTCCTGAGAATTGCAAGATATAAATTTAAAATGGCACGTTATAATGTAAGAATTGCGAGATATAAACTTGCGAATGTGAGTTATAGTCAGAACTATACGGAATTACGAGTTTATATCTCGCTATTACCTTTCTTATTTTTTATTCAGTGACGGAAACAAGCTTTCATAATATCCATCTTATTTTGCAACATGGAAGTAAGCCATTTTAAATGTCGGATTCATTAGCCGCAATAGGTAAATAAGTAGAACAACAACTCAATATTGCAATATCATGCAGCACAATGGTTTATCAGCACCAGAATGCAAATGAAATGGTTGCAAATGTGACTAAATAAATTAATTACATTTAAAATCTTAATTCATACAACAAAATTTTATAATTATAAAAATAATAAATTAATTAATACATTTAATCACTAATAAAATTAATTATTATATAATTAATAAAATTAATTATTTTTACAGAAAAATATTGGTTATTGCTTAGCATATGAGGTCCAATTGTAAGGTTGAATTTGGGTAATGTGTTGAAACCACAACCAGAAATACATTTGACTTTTTTTCGTACCAAATCAGGCAAACTTGTGAATGAGGCTTAACAGAAAGGACCCAGAACACCCTATCAACGCACTAAATATTGCTCAGATTGTCATATCAAGCCCTTGGTATTGGTCCAGAGATTTGCATAGGTAAAAATCTCTCATATTTTCTTCAGAAAAGGTAAAAATCTAGTTAATTAGTACACTTGTTTCCCATGACAGCTGCTTTACTGGTCGCAAAGGCTGAAGGTTGACTCATCAGGACCCTTAACATCACACTTAATGAGCTCTGTTCTCCTGTCCTCCATTCCACATGCCATGACTTAAATATAGGACACTCATTGGGAGCTGTCAAATCATAATGCCTCAAGGTTTTGCAGTTTCAAAACATGCGCCCATAACGCAAGAGAGCCAAAACAGAACCACCTCCTCTTCCTGGCACTAAATCCAGCTGTCAAGCAAACGTAAAAGGATTGATGGAGGCTGTTCAAAGTGAAAGCGGAGGAGATCAGGACAGATGTATGCCAGCAGAATGAATAAGAGCCAGATGCAGTGAACACACCATCTCTCATCTCCTGAAAAAAAAAAAGATTTCTTGTGAAACTTGAGCCTGGCGAAAGAGCTTGAAGCTCCGTGGACTCTTCTGAAGATATGATAGCTCCTCCGGTGTGTTAATGGAACAAGAAAAAGGTGTGATGCTCATGCGGCCTCACTGCAGCAGCTGTTGCTTTTGTGGTTGAATCCTAGGGATGTGTAAAAGCACATATTAAACTAATCAGTGAGCAGTGGCTGAACAACTAGACCATCTAATGGTGTTAAGACGTTTCCTAGGTGGTGTTTACATAAGACACGTTCTTGAGTTCAAAAACAGCTAGACAAATCTGAGGAGAAAAACAGAATATGGAGGGCGCTCATTTATATATGTGTAGGCTGCATTTATTTAAACAAAAATACAGTAAAAGCAGCAATATGGTGAAATAGTTACAATTTATGGCAAAGCTGAATTTTCAGCATCATTACTCCAGTGTTCAGTGTCACATGATCCTTCAGAAATTATTCTAATGTGCTGATTTGCTGCTCAAGAAACATTTCTTATTAGTATCAATGTTTACAACAGTTGTGCTGCTTTAAGGCCCATTCACACCAATGATGAGAACTATATTTTAGTCATAGTTTTAAAAATTGTTCTAAATTTAAATGAATAAAGTCTGCACCACACCTCAGAGGAATGATATTGTTAGAATCAGTTTCAGGATGAATTTTTCCAGCTGATGAATTATAAAAACATTGACAGCCAGTCAGAATCCATCCTGCTTTAAAGAAGGCCAGCATTTAAAGCGGCAAACAACAAAACTGCAGAACACTAAAAGTTATAGTTATCTTTATAGTTATCATTCTTGGTGTGAATGGGTCTTTAAACATCACACATTTCTAAGGATTATAGAAAGTTCAAAAGAACAACATTAATTTGAAATAGAAGTATTTTGTAACATTATAAATGCCTTTACGGTCACTTTTGATCCATTTAATGTGCCCTTGAAGTATTTTTATTTCTTTCCTGAAAGGGCACATATTACGACCCTGTTCACAAGATATAATATAAGTCTCTGGTGTCCCCAGAATGTGTCAAAATACCCCACAGATCATTTATTATAAATGATCTATTATTTGGGTACGAGCAAAAACACTCTTTTTGTGTGTGTGTCCCTTTAAATGCAGAAGAGGCCGGAGCTTTAACAGCTCACGCTTCAGTTTCTCAACAACAACAACAAAGCTGGAGAATCTCACGCAGACAAAATGAGGATTGTCAGTAACAGTGTTCAGCCTTACATTGTTCAAACCGGAGTCGACACTGATGGAGAGACTCAGAAAGAAGTTACAACTTTTTGAATGCATCTGGATGTTTCTGAACAGTTAGTGGATACATTTATGTAGTTATTGTGGAGTTGATTCAACTCATCGACAAGCATGTGCCGTCATGTTAATCTTTTGTGCAAATCCAGCGTTGAATTGACCCTCTTTTGTGAAGCAGTGCGGCATAAAATGACAGCATGGCAACAACACTCTACAACTACTCTTCCTCTTCTCTATAGAAGATCAACATGGCATTCCCTTTGTTGTGTTTTCCCAGGGGCAGGGTTTATGTCAATTTTGGGGTTTGTGGTGTCACTAACCCAGGAAGAAGCTTGTTGTAGTTCCTACCAGCCGTTTGTTGTAGTCCTTAGTGGAAGAAATTAAGTGGTAGTGAATATTAGGGGTTTTCCTATAAGCTTAATCATAGGGTTATGACCTGAGGTCTAAAAGATCATCATGTGTGGAAAAGTACTGATGTTAAGAGATGTAACCTTGAAGGGTGGGGTATAAAAGCTGAGGAAACTTCACTCTTCTTGGTCACACCCTGCAGTAACCTGTATGACTGTCTGGCCTTCCTTGCAAGGAATAAATTCTATTTAAAGACAATTTTCACGAGTTTGTCTCTTACGCAGTACGAGTTACATTTTTGCCACAACATCCTTAAAAAGCGATTACTTTAAAAGAAAATATCTCCCTTTGCATTGAAGTTTATGCTCAAACAGCAACATTACACACTAACTAAAGTTAAAAAAAGTGAAATCATAATCAAGGACCACTTAAAATTTACTGGCCCCAGACATTTTTAATTCAATTCATCTTTTACCACTATTCAATACAAGTGCTAGTTTATTTATTTATGCACCTTTTCATACAGTAAACATACACATAGCAGGATATCTGATCATTTCCTTCAGAGTCTTTTGTTGACCACGCAGTTTTCTCCCCCCCGGTTATTGTAGGTTTTGTCTATCTGGTGTGAATCAGATCTTAGCAGCTGTTCCCTTAATGCAGCTCTACAAACTGAGCTCTAAATTGTTTTTCAGTTAGTAAGCAGGTGGCCTACGCCACTGAGCTCAGTGCAAAAGGGTTACAGTGTACCCCAGTGACTGCTGAAGAATGGAAATGGAAAAATGTCCCTTATCGGAGTCAGGGAGCGATTAGCATACCAATTATTACAGTAGGTACGGTGTGACACTGCTAATATCAACCAGACACACAAACCTGGACGTGAACATAAGCTCAGGCAAACACAGAAAGAAACGTATGAGCACACAATCTCCCACACAAGCGCAAATATACAATCTTCAAAACAAACTGTGTATATAAAATATAGCCAGATCTTTCTGCCCACCTTGTATCCCCGGAAAGCAGTACAGTTGTGAGTGGCAGAGCAGTTGGCTTGACTCATTACCATACATGCAACTAAAATATAATTGGCACAGCTAACAGAACACCTGCAGAGGTGAAGGAAGGCATGTTTGTTCCAGTTGGTGGAAAAAAATGGAATAAATTAATTCAAATCAACAACCTGTTAGTAACCACTATTCGGGTTGCCGGAAACCATCTTCTAATTAATATTACGTGTTAGGCACCAATTATTTTGGAGTAAAATGATGAGGAAACCAACACCCTGGGCCTCTTTTTCATTTTCTGACTGAATGCCTGCAAATGTGTAACAGAGATATAAAACCGACAGGCCATGGCACCATAAATGCCACTACCAAGACAAATGCTGCACACGGCTAAGGCCAGGAACACTAGGCCTTCTCAAATGAGATGACGATTCATCAACAACAAGGGCTGCGATGGACTCTGGTGAAAGGAAAAAAATAAGCCGTTTTTTCTTTGTGTAGAGATCATCTACATTATTCAACACTCTTCAAAAATAGAAGAGACATGTTTGATTCCCCAAACAACCTTTCAGAGAACAGCTTCAGAACAGAATTTTATTCCTAGTGTGAAGGACATTTTAAAAATCGAAATGTAAAGAACCTTTCATACATTGGACATTAAAGCTTTTTCATGGAACGATAGATGCCAATAAATCATTACATTGATCTCCTGGAATACCTGATTCTGATCGGCCAATGAATAAAAAATGTATGTTTATTTGGTTAGCAGTCAGGTTAGTACAGTCTGACATTATAAAGCTTTCAGGGCAATGCAAGACCCCTCAGATATCATTCACGTCAATATCAATGCTTCTTACCGTTGCAAATCAGTCAATAATATCACCAGACAAAGCAGCATTATGACATTTCTGACGTAATGAAGATTATACATTGCAACCATCAGCCTACTGAAACCCCAACATCAGTGTCCATTATCTTACATCATCTGCCATGAATAAGTTATTCCTCATATACACTCATTTCACCTATTACAGATGACTCGCTGACTCATCATGAGTCAAATTGCTCTACCTAAGAGTCTAACACCCCACACACACACACACAGTACAAATGAAAGGCTACATTCACACCACGAGCTAAAGCGGCAATTTGTTTTGTGAGGCTCTTCACATGACCTTTTAAATGTGCCTCATATCAAACACAGCTGTAAGTATGTGACATTCCTAAAATCCCACGAGCGTAAAACAACCTATTCTGGCATAGTCATCACATCAGAAGTCATAATGTGATTAAATATGATATTTAGTATTTTGTATTTTTGTTCCAAAAAACTTCAAATAGGAGGAATGTGGAAAACTACATGCAGTTTAAAAAAAACAAACAAATACAAATATTGGATTATCGAAACAGATGAAGGATACAAGATGCATCAGAAATCAGGGGCTTCAAATAAATAAAAAAAAAACCTTAAAAAAAGGTGGTAATTGCTGAAACCAGCAAGAAGAGACACAACAACGAAAGTATATGTATATATATATATATATATATATATATATATACATATATATTGCATAATCTATTATAATTACTAACTTTTTACCACACCTATGGTAAATTCAGACAAAATGCCAGTCTCGGGAGTAAACATAGTGAAAAGAAAATGCATGATTGGTGCGTGCATTTGCTCTTAAAGTGACAGCATCCTATTAATCCTGCTGCTGTGCTGTCTGCATTTTTAATGTTAACCAATCAATAAGGTGAAAAAAAAACACTCACTGCTCTTGAACTTTAAAAAGGAGATGAAGACTAATGCAGTGTTATTTATTGGATTAGTCTACTTTATAAAATTTCAGTAAGTGAAAACTACTGCTAGGCCTGCATGAAAAGCACTGTTTATTTAATTCGGATCTTTGTTGCATAGTATTTATTTGTGCTACTGCTTGTTTTATTCTATTATTCACTGTTTACTTGTCTTTAAAAATGTAGGCTATTAAAATTATATTAGACTAGTAGTTTTAGCGGTGTTAGGCCTACGGAAATGGGAATAGAGGATTGTGAATTTTAACTATAATATCCATAAATGTTGGTGTCAACTGCCTGTTTTTGTTTTATGGCTGGTAAAATAGTTTTGGCCAATAAATATTCTTAAGTCATCGGCCATTGGCAGGTGTAACAAAAAGACCTGTGTGTGTGTGTGTGTGTGTGTGTGTGAAGTCCAGCCTGTGGGGGAAAAAAAAAACCACCATACATAATGTATTAAATTTATTTCAACATTTGAAAGTATACCAGATTTGAACTAAAAATGTCAAATTCACAGTGCTTTCTGCCGTTCACACTGTCATCCACAACAAATCTGTGTCACATGAGGGAAAAGAGTCCAATTTGGGATACATTCAACCACGGTGAAGATGCATCAAACCCCAGGAGGCAAGATCCACAGAGGAAACTATATAACTGACACACAACAGTATCACAAGTCTGTCATCATGGGAAATCACGCGAAAACCTGCAGCGACAAGTTCACACCAAATCTTTTTAAGACCAGAAATCAGTGCCATCCAGTTAGAAACTGGTTTGTGCATAGATGAAAGCGATCTTAATTTTGGCTGAAATGCCAAAATTTTTTTCTCCATACAGCCAACCGGGTATTTACTCATCTTATTGAGGTCAAGTGTTTTCCCCAGAGGGAGGACAACTTGCAGTATTTATGACAACACCATTTCAAATCTCTTAAGCAATGCCAAGTTGGCCAACACACAAACCATTACTAGTCAGGGTAAAATATACAAAAATAATTCATTGATGTAGCAGTGCTCTCATGGAACACACTATTTATAGGCACAGCACATTGGGCAACATTAAAAAAACCCCAAATGTAGTCAAAATGCAACATGACATGCAACTCATCATGATTCAGTTAAGTTTGCACTGGAGATGCTTAAAACAAATCCTGCTGACATCCATCCGCCTGTGTTTCACCAGACAACAACAGTGCTCCCAAACCACAGCAGAAGCAGTGTGCCTTCAGGTAAATAATTAACAGGGGAGAATCTGTCAGGCAGATTCGAAGAGAAAACACCGCAGCATCGCTCTCCTACAAGTGCACTAAGCAGACCACCAAACTACGGCACCACTGTTAAATATTAATGAAGGGGGCGGGTGAGCGATACTTCAGTGCGTCTTTTTTGCCCCAGGCTTCAACATTTCAAAACAAAGGCGCGCGTTTCGATGACCATCGTTGGTCCGTTCCGCTGTGCTCTGTCAGGTCCGGTGACCCCCGCTCTGCGTCTGAATGCCCTGCGTAAACGTCCGTGTAACATACAAGCGCGCGTTCGCTTAACGGGGAGGGCTGCAAAAGCTATTTTAAAGGATGGAAACAGCCGAGACCGTACCTTTGTTCACTCTCCGCAGTATCTGGCATCGGCATTTGAAAGAGACGGCTATCATACTAGCTCAGCCGACGTGCTCATCCAAGGGCTGCGATGAAAGCGGTTCCTCGCTCATACATGGCACAGGCGCCGCGTCCCACAGGAGAAAGCCAGACTCCGTGCGCGGTGCAGAGCTCGAATCATGCACTACCGTCCCCGCAGCGCTGAGATCCGTGCTTCATAATGGCAAATCATATTTCCCCCCCACACATATAAAATCCACTGGAAAGCGCGCGCAGCAGAAGAAGAACACGCGCAGCGCGGCTGACGCGTCTCATCTGACACTCGGGCTGATCTGAATGGGCT
The DNA here is from genome assembly GCA_037194245.1 of Opsariichthys bidens. Lineage (NCBI taxonomy): Eukaryota > Metazoa > Chordata > Actinopteri > Cypriniformes > Xenocyprididae > Opsariichthys > Opsariichthys bidens. The sequence continues at coordinate 14,887,809 of CM074287.1, read as the reverse complement.
TTTAAAGTTGCACGCTCGGTGTATTCAGTTGTAGCTGGAACCACAGCAGGAGACGAGCGACTCTTCCATACAATCACTGCTATTTGCAAGCGCTGTCAGAAATGAACTTTTCCATTAAAATGCATTAGACTTTATGAGGGCATAGTTTCAATTTAATCAATTCATTATCATAAATTCGCAATCTGCATAATTAGATCAGGAATTTATTACTTATAGAGCTGGAGAGTTTATAGTCCTAAAAGCAGGAAAATAATTAGCCACTTTAAGGCATTTCCTAAGGGTTTGTGGAGTAGCTGCTCTGAATTTGATTGAAATGAATTCGAATCATTCGACTCGAAAAATTCAAGCGGTTGGGTTGAAAATGGACAAACCCAGCGATTGGGTTGTTTTAATCCTAAAGTTGGGTTAAGTGTTAGCCCAACCTGCTGGGTAATTTTATTTAACTCCACTATTGTTTGAAAATTACTGGATTACTTGCTTGAAATGCACCCAAACTATGTTGGAAATTTATTGATAGGTTTATTAATCATAATTAAACTTCTTAAATTGCTTAAACGTTCACCTTTTGATTACTATTGTTGCCTCTACAGTATGTCTGTCTGATTTACTAACTATTTTGGGTTCATTTTAAAACAACAGTTTGGTTAAATAAAACCAAATTGCTTGGGTTTGTCCATTTTCAACCCAACTTGGGTTGTTTTTAAACCAGCATAAAAAAAAATAAATAAATAAAAATCCATGAGACATTCCAGAAGGAACACATTGCAAATTCATTCACAAAGAATTAATAACCAAATTTTGCATTTGGATGGCATTTAGCTATATATTATATATTAAAAACACTTATAAGCTTATTATATAAGCGTTTGGGATAGAGGGAAGTTATCATCTGCTACAGTAGCTTCTTTTATTTAGATGCTTATTCAAGCTGGAAAAATGTAACCTTATATAAGAGCACAATTACGAGCCTATCAGTTCCCCTCGGTGAAGGGCAGAATCATCATCATTAGGAGGAAAAAAAAAAAAAATAGAAAAGTCATTTTTTGTCACTTCAAAAGAAGAAATCACATTAAATATGCAAAAACAATAAGATTGTTTCCCACTTTCAAATACACATTTCTGAAGTGTTAATTAGCCAATAGTGTCTGTTTATTTGCTTCTGAAATTTGCATAACGCCAATCATACCTCCCTAATTCCAATCAAGAGACTCACGGAGCAGTGCTGCTGTGCTCAATGCTGAGCAGCAGACCTTTTTATAACACAGATAACATGCATTTAGGTCAGTGGTGGTATCTCTTCGCATTATCAGACATTTGGAGGCACGATAAGCCTGGTGACAAGGGACTGGGTATTAAAGAGGTCTGTCTCTGTTTGTGTATGAAACAGGCCTGAATGAGTCTTTAACGTAAACGAAAGTATTAAGGTCATCGCCACCATACTCCGTTCCTCCCATGACGCTTGTAAGAACAGTCTGTGATAACAGCCATACTGCTCGTCTGAGATCAAAGAGTGAGAGCTCAGGGTCTAATCTCTCTTTTCAACCCCCCCCCGTTTTTTATTCCCTTCATTTTAATTTTGTCAAGCTTCCAGGTTGACAGTCCAGCGGAGTGGATCAATGTTCCTGAAGAGAGGGATGAGGTTTTGTACTAGGATTATGCATACTGATCAGATTACACACATACAGGGATTTGCCTGTCCACTTGGATAAATAATGCTCTGGACTATCACCATATCAAGATGAGAGCTGCATTTTGGGATGCAATGCATGTGGCTCTCTGTGGGCAGAGCATGCGAGGGAATTGCAAAGCCTGTCTGTTATGTGCTTAATTTGATCTGCACTCTGTTGTTTGAAGGCTCAGAGGAAATGCGCAGCCTCAAAGAGAAATGCACTGGTGCAGGAGGAGATGGGAGTGTGATGTTGTGCAAATTTTATGGAGATGTCAGTGAAGTGAAGAACTCTCCCACTGTTCGAGACCCACCAGTGCCACATCCTGCCGTCCTCATATTTAAAGAATTTGGTCCAAGAAGAGAAACAAATGGAGTAAACCACAGTCATTTCCACTGTGGCCTAAGATTAAAAATGAACTTTTAAATATGAAAATTGAGAGGCAAACAAAACTTTAAATCCAGCTTGACTCCATCCCAAAATATTCCGTGCAAGCTCTTATTTATGCATCCCACATGAAAAACCCACACAAGACAAATGCTCCCTGCTTGGGATGTACATTTGCATATAAAATTTAGTCAACAAGGCATCAGTTTAAAGACTCCATGAAATGGCTTGACAAGTAAATTTTGATTCTTTGTTCAAAGCGAAAGACTTTTTAAATAATTTATCTAACAAAATATAAAGTTAAAAATATTTTACATAAATACACAAATACAAATATTATTTATGAAAAAATATAAACAATTTATAGAGCTGCACGATTCTTGACAAATTGAGGATTTTTTTTGTATAAAATAGAGATGGATTCTTCTGAATAGACAAACAAAATAACATGCAAATTACTAAGTATGCTGCAGTTTATTTAATTCATTTGAATTATTATTCTTTTCAAATAACTCACTCATAAAGACTTCACTTGTTTCATTACCGGATGAATTAGCATTTTTGAACAATCCGGAATGAGAGTGATTCAATGACAAATACATTTTAACCATCATTTGTCGCCACCTACTGGTGTAAGGATGTAATTGACGCAATCTTTTTGAAGCGACAAGTTACTTCCGAAGTTAATTTAATTTACTCTATTTTGATCGCTACCGTACACAGTGTTTATATCTGAAATATAAACTTTTATCCCAGTACGTCTTTGATCATTTGAGTTATTTTTACACAGAAATAGTGATACTACGTGATCAAAACACTGTTTGTTTCATAATACATACCTATACATGACAACTGCTCTCTGCGATTGTAGGATACTTGTCCACACATGCACACACATTATCTGTGCTCATCGATAAATCCTCAAGGTCTACGATGAGGAACTCAATCTAAATTATGACCACAAATGCGTGAAACATTCCTTGTTCCAAACCTCTTGCTTCGTCTCACAGGATCAATTTTCTTTGGGTGAACATGGCGGAAATGGCAATCAAACCAGTAGGATGTTTTATGCTTTCTCATTACAGCTCTGAAGGTGACAGCTGACTTATATGAGAAACCTCTCGTGAGGTGTTATGCTTACATTTGTGTGTGTATGAAAGCATATAATTGGCGGGTGTTGATGTGCATGGGTGCATGTCTGATGCAACATGACATACTAGAGCAGAGGTCTTATTAAACCGCGAACATGGCGGGATGGGGGGTCCAGGCAAATCTGTCATTTTATGCTGAGAGCGTTTATGGCTCCTACAGTTGAACAGATGGAAAATACACTTCTAATCAGTCCCTCCTCTGACTGCTTGGCTCATCATAGTGTCTATTATTTTTCCACTAAGACGCCACTTCTGACCTGCTGACTTGGAGGTCTTAGAAGATGAATTCTCTTCATTTTTTTCTTCTTAGTAAATCTGAAGAATTGAGAACACAGTATTATAAAACCATCATTGAAAAAAGGAAGGAAATGCAATTCCACCAAAAGAGGATATAGCTTAGCTCTCATCATCACGAATGCTGTATATCTTGAGGTAGGGATTAACCAGACCATGAAAAATTGAACCACCGTGTTTTAGAGAAGAAAGCTAGAGGCGGGCCGGGAACATTTTCCCCACAAAGAGCAAAAGCAGTGAACTATTATAAATGAGCTGTAAAACCCCTTCAGCCTGTAAGGAGCAGCAGGAACAATGGCGGGAGCTGTCCACCAACACTGGTGCTGAAACGGCGAGGACAACAGTTTTCCCCTCATGCAAAACATTAGCGGCCTCTAGCGGTGAAAGCGATTAAGTGCACTATCAATCTAAGGGCTCAAATAGATTTAACGCTGCAGCGGTGACACAATTCAAGGCCTATTTACTGTAGCTTCAATAAATCAGGTCATTAAAAATGCAAAGCTGTTACATATATAATCACCAATTTCAGCTTGCATACAGTAAACAGTTTACATCCTTTCGCACATCATCCCACTCGACTGGACCGAAATCTGGGGCTACGTGGGCCATTAGAGTAAACAAACATGTTTGTGGGAGCAGCTTGAAACGATGTGTACTTAGTGCCAGGGCACAACATTCTGCTGGATGAATCTATATAAAAACGGGTAGAGGACATGATGACTCATTTATACTGTCATGTGGGCTTTAACAAGTCGTTCCTTTTGAGAAAGAAGACCCAGTCAAATGATATTAAGATTAATTAGAGCAGTTAGTACTTTTACAATCACCAATAATGCAGTTTTGGTGATCAATGTAGCCTCACCTTCACGGGAAGTGAATCTGACATGCTCTTCAATTGTGTTCGATCAAATACTTTGTGAAGTTGTGGCCTTTCTGTCAGTTTCATTAAACTTTCATATTTTTATGAAGCATGGCTGTCCCAAGCAAATCATAAACAATTATATTTTCAGCCATTGGAGAGCCTAATAAAAAAAAAATAAATGAATAAAATCTGCGTAAAATAATGTGAATATCTTTTTTTATTTGATATCTTACGTCAACTGCCTAAACCCTTTATTTTCTCTCGCGCGCAGCTTCCAAATTTTCCATGGACCTTCAGTTTGAAAACACTTGAAATAATTTATAGATTTCGAATAACATTTTAGATGCCGGCAATTGTACTATTATTCGTTTAGATTGCATTTGTTTTAATGTTTGTTTGATTAACATCTAATTAAGTTCTATATTAAGTAACAATATAGCCAGTGCAATAAAGCAGCCACATAGACGTCTCTCTCTGCCTCTCTTGTTCTTTCACTATTGTAGTTTCAGAAAAAGCTCTATTATTGATTTAGTCTAATGGAAGTAAATTGGAGCCCTGGCCATTATGTGCAGAGTTTGCATCACAATGTTATGTAAATGACATGCTTCTAATGCTGTCTTCAAAGTCCCATTATAATATGAAAATACATTTTTGTTTGCATGGATATGCTACTTGCATTGTCTGACGAGTTGGGAAGCCAAACACTTCAATAAGGGTGATGCAACTGCATAACCCAACTGAACTGCGTGACGAGCCCAATTATCTCTGCAACCTGGTGGATAGTTGCTACTTGGTTTACTTGTGTGGCCAAACAGAAGTGTGGAGATGATACAGCATGGCCTGCTTTTGGCTCTCAAAACTCTTTCAAAACATCACTAAAAGCAATGTTATGAAATAACACAGGCAAAGTGATAAACGAGAAAAAAAGGCGCATCTTGCCAATAAATATACAGTACCATCACCGGATGCCATGAACCGTGGCACTTAAAATTTTACACACAGCAAGACTCCCATAATATCCTCTCATTAACATTTAATTTATATCTTTAACAACAGATGGAAGAAGTTGGAAAGTTTCACAAACACCACCATGACTTTGTTTCATCACCTCAGCAGTTATAAAACTACCCCAAACATCTATAAAAGACACTTAGTTTGTATACCACTACCGCAAGACTGTCAATGCTGGGACCCAGTGTCTCCCGGCGGACATGACTGGACAAGTGTTGGACGACTTTATCCCGAAGGAAAATTGACTTCGCTTTGAGCAAAAATCTTTCATCAGGAACATTTGCGACTCTGAACATGCGACTTTTGAAAGTAATGCTTTATAATATTGTGTTACTCGCTAAAGAAAAAGTAACTAATTGAGTTAGTTACTTTTTAAGCGATGCGTTATGTTACTTTTGTGTTCATTTTCCTCATCTGCGCTGGGTTTTCTTGTTTCTTTTTTTAATAACATAAAACACAACTCTATTTCTGGCAAATGCAAAAGACTCACTTTACACCAAAAGTGAACTAAAAAAGCTTCAGGCTGAAGGAAGTGCAAATTCACATCTGTTAACAAATCTAGATTAAACAAAGTACATGTATTATTTAACACATTTTATTAATGCAGGTTTGTGTAATATTCAGAGCAATGTTGGGGAAAGTTACTTTTAAAAGTAAATGCATGACACAATATTGCATTACTCCCTAAAAAAAGTAACTAATTGTGTTACATAGTTACTTTTTATGGAAAGTAATGTGCTATGTTACTTTTACGTTAATTTTTTTTTTATAACAACTAAAAAAAAGTTATGGAAAGGAAATGGAAATTCACGCCTGTACAGTAGTGGGCGCAGTTCAAATAAACCTTTCAGGTGTGATGCCATTATGGACTGCAGAAGAATAGGATGCAAGAGAAGTAAACGAGTAAATGTATGCTCACATTTAGTCTATAACTAATCTAAAATAACCATCAGGTTTATGCCGCGCTCACAACGCCTCTGGACTCGCTCCAGAATTTCTCTCAACAGGAGAGCTGTCAGTCAATAAATGGGAAAACAAAGTAACTTGCATTACTTATCTGAAAGATGAACTCCGATAGTTTGTTGTAAATTCAAAAGTAATGCATTACTTTACTAGTTACTTGGAAAAAAGTAATCGGATTACATAATATGTAACTTGTAATGCATTACACCTAACACTGCAGGACAGGTACCATGAAAAATCTGACGTCAAATGGACGGTCCAGTGAAGTTCAGGTTAACAGCATAAGTGGCCTGCATCTGACTGGAAATATTATTTTTTGAAACACCAAAAGCCCGCAGATGTCCCCATCAGACAGGCTTGTCTTCCACCCGAGGTGCAGTAATAGGTCTACTCGAGCATCACCAGCTCACAGAATTGACTTAAGTAGCTTTTTCCAGATGAAAGAGCGGAAAGGGAAAATAAACTGATTTAAAACAAGAGCGCTGAGTGTAGCGAACACAAGAGAGCCTAATGAAACTCCTCTGCCGGTTCAGAATGCCGTTTGCAATCAGCTCCATTGTTTCAGGCAGATTTCAAGCCTGAGGTAACACTGATGACGGTGATCTTTCAAACAAACACGACCCTGTTTCAGCCAGGAAGCCGGCAGAAAGAGTTAACAAAAGAACTTCCACCATTCCCTCCCTTTGAAGGCCACATCAAATATAAAATGCATGCTGTTTGCTCAAGAAGTCTCTCTCTCTCTCTCTCTCTCTCTCTCTCTCTATCTCTCGCTCTGAAAAAAGAAAAACACTTGCAGATGCATCATGATCATACTTTGATCCAAGTGGATTTTGAATGCAACTTTGGATCTTTGAAAAGTTCCATGATTATTTAGTCAAAAAAAAAGATGCCTCAAAAAAGCTGTGGGAAATTCTGTCATCTATCCATCCTTATGTCGCTCAGAATCATGACTATATAATTTATTATGTCAAGCTGCTCTTTTCCATATTCATAGAGCAAAAATTGGAATCATTAGACATGTTTAAACAATCTGACAATACTTTTTTCTGAACTGCTTTATAGATTAAATGGTAACACTTTACAATAAGGTTCATTAGTTCAACATTATTTAACGTATTAACATGAACTAACCATGAACAACACATTTGTTACTGTATTGACTGATCTTGGTTAACGTTAGTTAATGAAAATACAGTTGTTCATTGTTTGTTCATGTTTTTTCACTGTGCATTAATGTTAACAAGATTTCAATAACGTATTAGAAAATGTTGAAATTAACATTAGCTAAAATTAATAAATGCTGTATAAGTGCAGTTCATTATTAGTTCATGTTAACTAATTGTAAAGTATTTCCGATTAAATGAACAAATTTAATAATCGATCTTTACATTAGAACCGAATTAACACTGAACTGACTTCAGCTGAGCAATGACAATATTTTATTTTTTACTTTAATCACTGTCAAGCTCCTTAGAAACAATCTGTATTGTATAAAGCGCTTTATAAATAAAGGTAGACTTGACTTGAAAAGTAATTGTTAAAAGAATAAAAAAAATCAATATGACTAAAATAATATGAACAAAATAATTGAAATATATAATTATACATCATTTGTTTTATTACATTTATTAATAATGTACTTATTTAATTACTTAAAAATGTAGCACATTCTGGCAAAACCAGAAAAGGTTAAAAAAAAAAAATTGAACCCTGCACATTTCACTCAAAGCTAACAATTGATCAATAGCAATAATTTCATCTGGTGAAGTATATGTAAAAAACAACAACAACAACAACAGAATTATGTTGTATTTGAAGGGCTCAAGACTCACTACTGCTATCTAGATAACAAACTTTAAGTTTCTGTTGATTAACCTAATCTCTGTATTAACTCCATATTCATTTTTAGCTTCAATTGGTTTTTAAAAATGAAGGAAACTTGGTTGTTTACTTTTTTTTATTTAAATTTAAACCAAAAATTATTTGTTAACATGAGGGTTTTAGAAGGTAATACCATGGCACTTTGTCACAGAAAGTGATGGTACTAAAAGACAAGCCTTCACAGTTGTATCCAGATTATACTTCGTACTGCGTTCTATTACAATGTTTTTTGTCCAAACGCTTTTCGCTTTCTTACCTCAAAACCTTTTACACGTACTTTTATACTTTTACTTCAATATTAATCACCTCGAAAACCCCACTGTTGTCTAACACTTTCCAAAGTACCACTCCAGAATTACTCATCAAATCACAGGCATATCAGTTTCCCCTACAGCTCCGGTTCTCACCTTGATCGACAACTTCCTCTCCTTCACCTGCTGGTTCCTCCTCAGTGTGACAGGGTCTCCAGGAGAGCGGGACCCCGGCCCAGCTATGCAGCAGCCGTCGCATTCTGCCTCCGATTCTAGCCGTGAGCTTTGGCTCTGACCTGAGAGAACAATCCCTCAACCTCTGCGCCTCTCTAATCGACCCTCTCCTCTCCTAAAAAAAGGCTGATTGATAGACCAAAAACCATTATGCACACACAAAATCTCTCGTTTCCACAAGAGGGCGGCAACGTACACGGCAAACGTTGGTGGAGGGGAGCAAGTGAAGGTGGTTGCCATGGAAATAGTGAGGTTGGTCTCAAAAGGGCGGATCTGAAAACAGCAGCGCGTGGCTTGCAGAAGTTGACAGAAAGTGGGCCGAGAGCTGCCAGCAAAATACGGGAGCACTTTCCAAGAATCTGTGTGTGTTTTTGTACACGAGTGCGTGTGCTGAACGTGAGCTTTGAACAAGCAAGATGACCGGATGCAAAGCACAAGGTAACAATATGCAAAGCAGCGCATGAATAGTTTGAATATGAATGATTTCTCAGCAGGGTGCCTTTGTATGTCTGCACCATATGGATTTAGGAGGAGGATGGTGGATAACTCGATCTGACTCAGCAAACGCACACATCACTGCTCGAGGTAGTGTGTGTGTGTGTGTGTGTGTGTTTCATTGACTCTTTTCCCCCCCCCATCACAGTCGACCGCTGCTAACACCTCATTTAAAGGTCAGTTGACCCAAAATGCTTCCTGTATATAACACCAGAACACAACAACAAACCACTGCAGTAAAGGGACACAGTCAAACAGAGAGAACGGGAGGTGGAGTCAAAGTGAGGGTCAGGCACAATTAAACAGGCCAATGTCGACTTTGATCAATCGAGCTTTTAATGATGTGGAGTTAGCTGTGGCAAATGGATGTGCCACTGACATTTTAATGAGATCATAAGAGATGGATGTAGAGCTGATGATGGCCAGCAGAGGGAGCCATTTTACTAAACTTTACTTAAGTGTCACCTCAGAAACACAATGAGATGAAGAAATTATTACTTTCATTTGGGAAAGATGAATTACATTGATAAAAAGTGACAGTAAGACATTTATAATGTTAACATTATAACATTTTTTTTTTTCAAATACTGTTATTTTGAACTCCCGAATTCAAAGAATTCTGAAATAAAATATCTAGACCTAACCCTAAACCTATCCCGATATAATTAATATTCGACATTATCACCCAGTGCAAGTGGGATGGCTGTGGAAACACTGCTGGCATCAGAGACGAGCAATGACAGACCGAGCCCATCAATCTTCGTCAATGTTATTACAGATCACTCAGCTTGGCTATCAGCATATCTGCATTTAATCAGTATCAAGGGCAGGCAGAGGGCAGATGTGGATGTGTGTGTGTGTGTGTGTGCTGGGAGTTCAATAGACCCACGCAGCCTTAAAGATCTATGCTGATAAGAGCTCTGACAACATTTGACCTCTGCCGCACACATCGCGCAAATGCTCTACTGCTGTTTTATCCAGCACACACCTGCTATCCAGCTCCAGGGGTCACACGCTACACCCCTTTAAGCACTGTGAGAGCTCAAACAAACGTTTTCTGTGACACTGGTCCAAGCAGAGAGTTTCATCCAGTTTAAGTCAAACTAGACCCTATTCACTTTCTTAGTATTCATTCCTGATCTTACCATGCATGATTCAGCAGTGCACACTCCTGCAAAATAAAACAAGACGTTTCCTTTCCGCTGATGTCACCTACGCCCAGAGGGTAAGTAACATGTTTGACATCTTTTAACTAAAACTACTCAATTTAAATAAGTTATTTGAAATAGAGCTGAAATGAAAGATTAGATGTAAAACTTTAACTTGAAAAAGCTAAAAGAAAATGAAAAAGATCAGCACAGCAACTTACTGAAATGACTAAAACTAAACATAAATATATATTAAACCTAAATTGAAATATAAAAAGCACCATAAAAGCACATAAAATTACTAAAATAAAAAAAAAAGCTAATTCAAAATATTAATAAAAACTATAATACAATATAAATAATACTAAAATGTCACTGGTCATTATTATAGATTTTCTAAACTCTTATTGTGCATTCAGCAATTTAACATTAAAGTTTAGGGTATGCCAATAGTGAAATAAATATTGTAATTATTTTATTTTTAGCTTTTTATTTTATTTGATTTATTTGAAATTAGTTATTCTAGGCAGTTCAGTTCAAGATTTTGGCATAGCGGTTAGAGGGGAAAAAAGGCAGTCAGGAGGCAAATTTTTCCCCTTAATAAAAAAAAGAAGTACATTTCTGACACATCTCTGGTTGATAACAATAGATTTGGGGGAGGGGGGGGGGCATTACAATTATATGTAAAGGATATAAAATGCTTGAGATTAACCTTCAGCTCCACATCCAGGTCAAAAATCCTCCTCAAAAGTACAGGATTCAGCAGGGAAGCAATCAGCTGCAAACTCTCATTCAGATCCCACTTTTAATGATCCAATCAATTCCCCATGGACCAAATCAAGTCCTATCCTACATGGTTTTCCTCACTTAGCAGTTTTTCCATCAGAAACACATTATTTTATGGCAGTAAAATGGTTTGTGAAAACCGTATTAAAGTAACTTGTAGAAAAGTAGCCAGGCAAGGAGTAAACATCAACACTGAAATGTGTTACCATTGCACTTGACTGCATTTCATAAGATGGTTTTGAACCAGTTCACAAAATGTAACACCCAGAAAGTGACAGTCTCTAAGCTCATAGGCTCTTTGGTCAGTCAGACACTATTTCCATAGCCTTAGGGCTGTAGGTAATTGCTAGCTGGCCTCCAGCAACAGTAAAGTAAATCACATCTCCATTGGTTTGTCCCAGCCACCTGACAAGACTCTAAAAGAAGTTGATGACCTCTTTACAGTACAGCAGCTGTCTTAATGTGAAAAATACAATAATTGCAAATGGTGCATTATGGGTGCATTATGGGTGCAGTCGGCATCCCTCTAACTGGTTGTTCCTTATAGCCATAAGGCTTCGACAGGGGAAGCCAAGCAGAGAGTAAGACTGGCATTATGCAGCCCTGCTACCCCCCACGGGATATGCTGATAAGCACTTCCTGTGCGAGGGGGAAGCGGTTATTTTCAGGGCTGCTATGCACGCCTCTTCTTTCCCAACCCCCAGATCTTATTAAGACCCAGCCAGCTCCACATCAAATGATTTCAGACTTCACAGTGCCTCCTGAAAGACGCTCCAGAAGGCATTTCGGAGATTTAGACCTCTTTTGTCAAAACGGATTAAAAATAAGTGAATAAATATTTTAGAATAAATATCCAAATAGAAAGCCATGAAGGTGCAAATAATAATTTCTTCCAGACCAAAATGAAATGGGTCACATTTAAAAAGTTCAGCTTCCCAAATGCAGTTGGAAGTACAAAACGCTTCCTAAAATCTTTGTGTTGCACACAAGACGGCGCTTCATAATTTACTCATCCTCATGACATGCCAAACTTTAAATCTGGAGTTTTGAAGAATGTTTTAACCCATTTTTGTTCATATGGTGAAAGCCAATGGGGTCCAACACAACAATGGATCCTATTGACGTCCACTATACGGACAAAAAATATTTTCTTCTCTTTAGGGAAGAAAGTCATATAGGTTTGGAATGACATGATGAGTAAATGATGAGCATTTTCAGCTAAAATGAAACACACATGCACTGATGTCACCCATCAAACTACTACCATCAGTGTGACCTAGTAAATCTTTTTGTGGTGGATGTCATCAGGTCGTCATGTGAATCAATGAGAGTCTGGTCTTTTTCAAGTGTGACAATGATATACTTTAAATATTAAAGAGACTTACCTAAATGGCACAGAGGCAGCATGAGGGAGAGAAAAAGAAAAACTAGATTAGTATCAAAACATCATCATACAGTAACTCTTACAGTTTTCCATCAGAAAGAAAAATTCACAATTAGATCTCTTTAATATCTTAATCGGTTATCCTAGAACAACTTGAGATTGAATGAAGTCTCCATGAATGTGTCTCCACTACAACTTTAGAGGAAATGTCTCAAAACTGCACTCAGATTTGCCAAGTACCTGCAAAATTCAAATTTCAGTATGAACTAAAATATTCCTAAATGATTCATCTTATATCTCCATTCATACTCTCATATCAATAATATCTCTCTTTTTACTTCTTCCCAGGAAGAATACTGGACTTGATGCTTTAATGAAACATAACCCCATTCAAATTACAAATAAACATAATCAGCGTTCGGATAAGCTTTCAAATATAACGCAGGGTAATGGCACCAGTTGTGTACAAAACACTACAGCTGCAGCTTTGTGTATTCAGAATGTGAGTGACCTCTGATGTTCATTCATATCATCATCCCACCTCAAATAATGGGGAACTTTCTGCTGTAATAACTCTAACATCTAATAGTTTTCCATATCAACGCGCAGGACACCCTAGCCACCATCTTTCACGCACCCAAAGGGGGTAAAAGTGACAATTTACATCTTTCAAAATGTTTTTCTACCCCAATGACTTCAGTGCCAGTGGCGGGAAATGCTAAAGGCAGGAGAAGAGAAAATGCCACATGATTTGACAATCAAATTTCCATCTTTCTAATCTGAATCTGCAAGCACCAACAAATCAAATACAGCATGCATGCGGTGAAGAAAATTAGCTCTGGGTCAGTGGGGAAGCACTTCTTGAGCCGCCCATAATGCGGCCCATTTTAATGACTGCATAACTCATAAAAAACATCTCAGCAGCGTAATTGTGGCCTAATGTGACTTTGAATCACAGCTTTAGCTTGTTTATTCTGTGCGCAGTGCAGAGAGGTAAGAGAGTCGCGGCTAAAATGACTTAATATCGAGACATGACAGCTGATGTCATCTCTTACCCGCTGTGGCGAGAATGATGCTAATGCTACAATCTAAGTGAGGGAAAAAATTTAATAGCAGCAAAACCTTATTTACATGACGTGACAGTCCTCAAATTCTATATTGCAATCAGTTGGTTGCTGTCATGACAATCACATCTCAATCATGGACAGAAACCCCCGTTGTTTTGACAGTCTCAGAAAAAAATGAAATATAAAATAAAATACGAAGTGATTTATCCATCAAGAATTGACTGGATTATCAAAAGTGGCCTGAGTGGATGGAAGTTATTATATTATGATGAATCTTTTTTTTTTTAAAGATGATTACATGAGTACACAAGTAACAATTAGGTCAATTCTGATTTTATGTTATTGAACTGAATTGAATTTTGATTGTTAGATCAGTGCAGTGTGATGCATCATTTTTACATCTCTAAATTAAAATATTCATCTGTGCTGAGAACTCTAAAACGCAAAGCTTCAACAGCAGGGAGTCATTCAGAAACAGAGAGAGAAGTAACTAAACTTCTAAAACCCTTTCAGTTTCATGGATTTCTGCTGTTAGTTAAAGTGCATAGAGACTTAATGCAGGATAGTGGGCGGCCAGTAAATCCAGCGCTCCCTTCTTAAATGAAAGCCAACAGGCCCTCAATTCCCTTCGAGCAGTACAGTTTGGCAAGGGTAAATGCAGTCCTTAAAAGCATGCTGGGCTGAGCAGTTTTACTTGGTGACAATGCTTAGTATTAGGTGTCTTATCGGGAGTTGTCACGCTGATGGTTGTTTATCACAGAGGGGGATTGTTCTGCCAGTAGAGATGGCTGTGACTTTGGACATGGAGGACTGAATTAATTTTCTCCCTCAGTAAACACTGGCTTGCTCTCTAGTCCGAGCGATTAATCCAGCATGGGTAACTTCTACTGTCCAGGGAAATCAAAAGTTACTCTTGGGAAAAAAACAGCACTTGTCCGACTTATCAGTTGGCATGCCAGTTACATGATTGCTGTGCATCATTTGTATATACAGTGGGGTCCAAAGATGCAAGACTGATTTAATCTGACTAAATGAATGTCCAAATATACACATACATATACATACACATACATACACACACACACACACACACACACACACACACATATATATATATATATATATATATATATATATTTATATTTATTTATAGACACACAACTTACAACTGTTCTGCAGCAATGGAAGTAAATTAAGCCTTGAAAGTTGATGCTAAAAAATTCCTACGGATGTCCCAACTTTTGTTGATTACTTACAAACCCTCTGTCTGTATAAAAGCAGTGTTGGAACAGACTGTGTTACTACACCCTCTTAAGCATTATTTGGACAGTATTGTACCACAGGAAGTAGTATATTGCTCTCACAATGGCGAGAAAAAGGCAATTAATAAAGGAAGACAGACAGACCATTATAACCCCTAAAAGTGTAGGTCTTTCCTTAAGAGAAATTGCAAAG
Source organism: Opsariichthys bidens (assembly GCA_037194245.1). Taxonomy (NCBI): domain Eukaryota; kingdom Metazoa; phylum Chordata; class Actinopteri; order Cypriniformes; family Xenocyprididae; genus Opsariichthys; species Opsariichthys bidens. The sequence continues at coordinate 14,872,773 of CM074287.1, read as the reverse complement.
AAAGCCAAGGTGTCAGTGAGCACAGTTTCCTATACCATCAAAAGGTATTTGGAAACTGGAGGAATCTCTGACAGGGAGAGGTCTGGCAGACCCAAAGCCACAACAGAATCAGAAGACAAGTTTCTAAGAGTCAACAGCTTCAAGCACAGCTTAACACGTCGAAGTAAGCAAGTCTCAGTTTCAGCTGTGAAGAGAAGACTTAGAGCTGCAGGTTTGACAGGTCGAGTTGCAGAAAGAAAGCCATTGCTAAGATGGCAAAATAAGAAAAAGAGGCTTGCCTGGGCCATGAAGCACCGCCAGTGGACTACTGAAGACTGGAAGAAGGCGTTATGGACTGATGAATCGAAATTTGAAATCTTCGGTTCATCACGCAGGGTTTTTGTACGCCGTCGAGTAGGCGAAAGGATGGTTCCTCGGTGTGTGACACCAACTGTCAAACATGGAGGAGGAAGCGTGATGGTCTGGGGCTCTTTTGCTGGATCCAGAGTCGGCGACTTGTTCAGAGTGAGTGGCACCCTGAACCAAAACTGCTACCACAGCATTTTGCAGCGCCATGCAATACCCTCTGGTATACGCTTAGTTGGTCAGGGGTTCATCCTACAGCAAGATAATTACCCAAAACATACCTCCAGGTTATGTCAGAACTACCTTAGAAAAAAAGAACAAGACGGTAGGCTTCAAATCATGGAATGGCCAGCACAGTCTCCAGACTTAAACCCCGTCGAGCTGGTTTGGGATGAACTGGACAGAAGGGTGAAAGCAAAGCAGCCTACAAGTGCAACACATTTGTGGGAACTTCTGCAACAGTGTTGGGAAGAACTTTCCGAACAATATTTGATTTCTATTGTAGAAAGAACGCCACGAGTGTGTTCGGCTGTTATATCTGCAAAAGGTGGCTACTTTGATGAATCAAAAATTTAGATTAAATTCTGTTAAACAAAACGATTCCATAATTTCTTTTTTTATCTCCAATTGTGTATATATTCACATACATCCATTATATATACACACATATATATACATATACATACACACACACACACATATATATATATATATATATATATATATATATATATATATATATATATATATATATATATACATATACATATATATATATACATATACATATATATATATATACATATACATATATATACATATACATATACATATATATATATACATATATATATATATATATATACACATATATATATATATACACACACATATATATATATATACACACACATATATATATACACACACATATATATATATACACACACATATATATATATATATATATATATATATATATATATATATATATATATATATATATATATATAAACTAAAAGCTATAGAATTCAACATTTATTAAGCTTTAAAAAATAATAACTTTTAATTTAAGTGAACTTAATACAATCTTTACATAAACCCATTACAATAAATGTAATTATAAATTACAAATAAATTATAAATAATATTTAAATTAAATGTTTTTTTTGCCTACTATTTAGTAGAAAAGTAGGCACGTGTGATTTCGAATGCAGCTTTAATGTATAAGAACCTCTAAACATTCAACGCAAAGTCGCAATTCCCCCGGAGACACAAACACAACTTTAGGTAGAGCGGGTGACAACTGTGATACAAATCTACAAACGACTGCTTGTGTGCGACACATTAGTTTGCACTTGTGTGAGTGTGCCTGTACGAAGGAGGGATGAGGAGAACACAGACGAGCCCTCTGGCTTTGTGATGTGGCCGCGCATCTCAATGAAGAGTAGAGAGAAAAGCTCTCCAGTTCCTCGGCAAGCATGTTAACCAGACTACAGTGAGGGAGAGAGGGAATGTGAATGTGCTAGCCGCTCGCTATTGAACCCGACCGTCCTCGGGAGAGATGCCGGGAGGCTAGACGTTAATTAAATCTGATCCTCTGCTTGCACTTGAGCCACGGGAGCCACGACTGCAATCATGTGCATCTATATTACACCACCGACAGCCAGTTCCTGAAGAAATGCATGATTGAACTCAAGACACGTCTTAGTGCAAATATTGTAGACCATATGCTGATTTGGAACAATGGGGGAGCTTGCACCCAGAATGAAATGTGTTGAACTCTTTAGGTACTGAGGTGTGAAGACTTATTTTGCCAAAGAACCAACTATTTGGACAGGAACAGATCATCTAACTCATATGTAATGCAGCCAATTCGAATTTGTGCTAGTCCAAAAGTACATATATTTCAAGGATGTAACTTGGAAAACTAAGCATATCATCCAATATATTGCATATATTCTGCTGGTGGATGTCTAATCCGCCTCAAAACTCCACCACTAACGTTTAATGTGCATCTAATCCACCTCTGTCAACCTAAAATCATGTAAATCTTAACTTTGTTTCCAGATGGACTGAAAAACGGTTATGTAAAATCAGCCAATCAGATCAAAGATTACCAGACTGAGAAAGTCCAAAAAGAATGGGGATAATAGCAAACAGTGTCAATGACACTTCTCTCATTTTTATTTGAGAGTACAACAGCCAACCACTCTATGGTGACAAACATCATACATACAGTATTGCCAACATGCTCAATGTTTGAGTAGTAGATGTATGGAAAAATATGAAATTATTAGCTGGATTACTGCATGTAAATGACAATATGCAGTCCAAATCTATCTACATATCCTTTAGGCTTTTTATATGAAAATATAGCACAAAGGTGAAATGCAATGCATGCTGGGAATAGCACACCACCTCCTCTTCTCAACGGAATCAAAGCCGACATCAAAGGACCAGTGGGGTCTCTCTATTCCCAGTGGCAACCTCTTCCATAATAAATACCCATTGAATGATTTCTGCATTCGCTTGATTTCTGCGCAAATTTCTTTTCAATTTTCTGTCAAAATGTAACACTGAAAACCAAGTCATACTGTGATGGCCAACACATAAGAAAAACCAAATATTAGATTTTGAATTTAGGACGTTAAATATTTCCAAGTACAGTATATCCAGCATATGGAAAAAATGTTACCTAAACTCAATGGCATCAAATAATCTTCTCTACATTCACAATGTGCATCATTATAAAACCTGTGGTCAGAAACTCGCAAACCTAAAAAACCCATAGAAAGCAATGTCTGACATATTTATCACGTCATGTAGAACTTAAAGCTGTGCTAAAACAAGGCTTTGACCTACATGTAGACACTTGCTCAGGGTCGGTGATGTAAACCTGGGTCAGGAGAGACCACACAGCATGGCAGAGACAGTGTGTGATGCATGTTACTGTTTTGGATTTAAAATAGAGCAAGCTTAGGTCAGTGCAACCCTGGAAACAATTCACAACCTTCTTCTTCTAAAAGGTACCAGTTTAATATTTTCCAACTGCTACAGTACCAGTATGTGTCCAGTCAGATTAGGAGATAATACAAAAGTAAACATTAAGGTCACTTCATCAAAAATGTATGAATTATGAGTCTAATGCAATTAAACCCAGGCCAGCAGATAACATCTCAAACAAAAAACTAACTATGCAGTTGTTAGCCTCCACATGTCAAATGTGCACTAAACTGCAATAAACCAAGACATTTCCAAAGCATGTTTGAACCCTGTGCTTACAGGAAGCCAAACAACGTTACAAACATGTTCTCTACACATTTGGGCGATAATAAACAATCAGTAAACAAGATATCTAGGGTCTTCGAACTATCAAGTGTTGTGGTTTGGCACTTCTGTAAGATTAGGGCTCAATGTCCACAATTCCAGCTGACGCTGGAGGCCACGGATATGGCAGAGGGTCTAACATTATCATGTCACTGACTCATCAGGGCTTCCTACTGGCTTCCAGAGTCTGTAATCTAAAGCGCACTCAAAGATTGAGCAGATGTGGCAAACATGGCAGCTCCATAATCAAACACCCGCTGGGAGAGAGACGGGAAGCGACAGAAAGCGGGTATGGTGGTCACCAAACACACGAGAGATGCACGAACACAAAGGCGAAGATGAAAGATGAGCAACACCTGGTGCTAAATGCTACAAACACTTTATCATTATCCTCTGAAAACAACAAGGGCTCATTCAAGCACTAGTTAGAGAGGTTAGCACTTCGCTCTTTGCGAGATTTATATTTACACAACCTCTTGAGTGCGTACAGCTTGGAGGGTTTGAGGGCATTTGTTAATTGATGTGATAAATACATTAAGACGACAAGTCAGTGAGTTCATTTTTTTTCCCAAATGGAGCATGGCTACGTCACACATCAAGTATGAACTGCAGTTCTCATTCGTGAGATAAACGTCCTTATCGTCTTCAGTTTTCATTTAAGTATAACAAGTTCAAAAGACTGCAAAAATGTGGTTAATTGTTTAGTTAAAACATATCTAGTTAGTTTTAGGCTTAGACCTGTTTAGAAAGTTACGCCACAATGTTAACACAAACATTGTTATTAATATTGATCTTTTTACTCATGGTTAGGGATATGAACAAACTTTTGTGTGTAACTTGAAAACCCCTCTTCTCACCCAGTCTTTTTTTGGGACCTTGTTAAAAACCCACATGCTTCCTCTATTTACAGCCTTGAAAATTACACATTGCTCAGAGAAAAAGGACAGCTGTCCTCTAAACTTTGGATACATACAGTTGCACCACAGACGCACACACAATCACATGCCTTGATGAAAATAGCGCACACTGTCGTGACAGACTAAGCAGCTGAAATAGCAGCACTCTCATTAACATTTCACGACTGCCAGCTACGCAAAGAACATTACGTTAATCTTTAAAATCACTACATCACAAAAGCAACAAAAGGGAAGTGTCACAAGAACCGTTGACATAGGTTAACGTTTCCCACAGGGCCTGTAAATGCTGAAACGGATAGCAACGCTGGGGGTCAGAAATGTGCACTAGATAGCAATTTTTTTATGCCTTTTTTTCAAACAAACTATCACATCTTATAACAAAGGAAAAAAATGGTCAAAACAATTGAGTTTTGCATTAGCCTGCTAAATTGACATTGTGGCTGTATCTGAAAACCTTGTTGCCTCGCTGCCTTATCAGGCAATGACTTGTGAGACCGCGTTTGTGCATAAAGGTATCTCACAAAACTCATTTCAGACAGACTTCCAAAGGCAGGAAGCGTAACAGTTTAATGATCTAGCTTTGGTGAGAACTAAATAAATATTTAATTACTACAGTGGTAATTTCTCGCTAGAAATGACATCAAAAGTGTCAACAAAATGTCGGTCAAAAACATTTACACACAAACTGACTAGCAAACGCAACTTTCGGATGCCATCTTTATTTTTCTAGATCAACTGTCACAGAAAGTAACGCACATGATTGTGGGATATCAAAGGTAGCGAAGTATCTCAGGAAACAGGAAGTACTTTCCTATTTTCGGACGCAGCCTCCATCATGCAATCCATCCATGCATTCAATCAACTACTATTTAGGGGTGTTTCACAAAAGCATGGTTTGCAAGCTCTGCCGTTACCAACACAGTTCAACAATTCAATGATAGTTTCGATAAACATTCACAAACATTGCGATGTTGTGTGGTTGGAACAACAGGTCTCGACCTGTGGTCAGAAGCATAGTTTCTTTTTAGCATGACATGGACATGGATCATGCTCTTGAGCAAAATAAGTAAACTTCTTTGAGTTTGTCAAGTGATTTTTTGAAGTTCACTAATATGCTTTAATACCCCCAGGGAATTCCAGAGCATGAGGTAAGAAAGAACACGCAATTGAATCAAACGTCCGAAAATAAAGCAATACAACGGAGTACAAAATAGTAAAGTAGTCCTTGGATGGTATATTTGTTATTTACAACAATAATCCATTAATTCCATCTCATAGTGATTTATTAGCAGTTATTACTCCACCAACTGCGTGATGCAGTTTATGGACAGTTTATGATAACGTGGTTTGAACAAAGGATGTGTAATGAATTTACTACAGTGAAGTTTCGTGAAACAGTTTTCACTAGCTAATTAATTTCTCAACATCGCATTAGTTAAGCAGCGAGTGATGTCGCTCTATAGGAAACACACCCCAGGTCTCTCCGCATTTTGAATTGTCATTAAACTTCTGCAAATGGTGGAAAATTGCTGGCTAATACAGAGATTATTAGTCCACACTGCAAGCACTCAATTACAATTCGGTCTTAACGCGTCAAAGTACCCATAAAATCAACTGCAGTGCAGGTGTGGAGGCCATACGAAAGCCCACGCATACCTAGCATAGGTTTGCTTATTACCTTCTTTCATGCAAAGTCAAGAGATATTTTTCTCTTTATTATAAGAGAGTCACAGCCTGCAACAAATGTGAGTTTCGCTGAACTCACAAAAAAGGCAGTGAGTAGGCTCAAACTGTGTCCAAATGTTCAGAGCAGCAAGTGAATAAGTTCTCTTTTCAGCTGCCTAACCTGTGGCAAGTGTAGGGCCCTTATACCCCTTCAGCCGCACACAGAGATACAGCAAGCCCACTTAACAGCCTCTGTTGTTTAGAGCAGCAAGATTTCTTCCCAGCACCTGAGGGGGTGGTAACAACTTGAAACAACCTTGTTGTTCTGTTCCCTCGTGGAGGACAGACCCCGTAATGGCCTCCGACAGGCAGTAAAAGTGCAGGTGTGACAATGACTACAGGCTCTTATCAATAGCTGCCCTCACATCCTTGTGTCTGTGTACAATCTAGCATAATTATAAACGTGGGCCTGCTGCTACCAAGAGCTGTGCAGACAGAGATAATAGGCGAAAAGAGCTGTTTACTGTGCAAATAGTAAGAGCTAGAGATAAAGAGTGAGAGAAAACTGCTACAGAGAAGCACAGCCGTTCTAAATGAGGTGAGCAGGGCAGCTAAACAAGGCAGCACTTTAGGCGCCTGCAGGCTTATCCAGTAGGACTGGAGACCTGATTTGAGTCATTGCCAAGCTAATAGCGATTTCATTTTATTTAGAAGTTGTTTCGATATCAATTGATTTGAGAACATTCAAGTTCAGTTCTTCCATAATTGCCCTATCGCTGAAGTGAATAACATGCATTGTGACTAAAAATATTTTGTAAAAAAACTCAAGCAGCTGAGAGGATCCAGCACTGACTCGGTGACATCTGCAGGATGGGAGGTCCATTACAAAATGTTAATACCTAGATTAAAATGCTGAGAAAAATACTGAATGGTTCAAATAAACATGAAATTATTAAAATATATTTACATAAAATATAGATTTTAAACATAATGAGGACAGATAGATAGAATGATATAGAATATAGAGCGCAGAGGCAACGACTGAACACAGAGGACTGAGTAGGAGTTTAAAGACTGCTAAAAACTGACTAAAACTGACTGAAGAGAGAGGGGGGAAAGGAACAAGGAGGAAAGAGTCTAAGGAGGCGACCAGGTCTTGATGTTTCTGCACAGAGAAAATGGCTGGAGGTGAAGAACGTTTGAGGAGCGAGTGACAGGTTTTTCTTTGACAGCTCTGCACCAGCCCTGGTGAAAAACGAGAATGGCAAGAACAGCGGTGGTGGATACGTGATAAAAATATCAAGGTACTGATTCAGACTGAAGAATCGAAGGCAGGAGTTCAAGAAGACATTTCTTCATACTGAATTGAAAAAGTTTTTTTTTTTAATGATACTCAAAATACTCAAAACGGTCAACTTAAATATTTGTCTTTGACTTTTTAGTTGGCACACAAACTGATTAGGCTTGTGAGCTATCATTATGCATTCCCTCCTGTTAGCATGCTAAACAATTAGCCTAAATAAAAATAATAAAAGGTTGATGTTCACAATGTAATATTCAAAATAATATCAAGGACTGATCATTGATTGTTGATTCTGGATAGATATTTTCTCTCTCGAATCGATTCAGAGCTTAGTTTTAACAGCAGATTGAGCTCTAGGCTAGTTTTTAACCACACACTCAAATGCTCATGAAGAAGAGCGCTGGACAGCGATCACGCGAGTAATGTAAGTTGTTAAATATACTTGCACCTCGGTTCAAAATGATTTTATGACGCGAGATTAATGTAAACACAGCCCACTGCGAACACCCTTGTAATTATCTTAAACCATTTCGAACTTTGTGAATGATTATTTTAGGTTTAAGTGGTGTGTGTAAAGGAACTGGAAGCAAGCAGAGTACAGGTGTTTCTAAAGCACGTTGTGCCGTCTGCCGTTAAAAACTACGCTCAGAATCGTGATACATTGGAAAATATCAGAATCACTCCAGATCGAGAATCGATGTATTGTCTCAACCCTAACGCAAACTTTATAAAACATTTTATTATATACATTATCCTTTAGTCATTTAAGAATGACTGTAGTGAAAAACAGCATTTCCTAATATAATTATCATAAATTCAGCTTTTAAGACATCATATTAATTAAGAGACTACAGGTTTTCTTGATTACTCTTTAAAATCAATTTGTCACGTACAAGTGAAGAGAAGTTGATTAAGAATGTTGAAAATCTCAAATGAAGTGATCAGACACGTTTGTAATCTCACATGACACCAAAAAGGTTTGAGAAGCAACAGATGTGGTGTATATGAAGGGAGAATGGCAGCCTTAATCAAATGCCACAAAAAACAAGAAACCCTTTATCAGTTTTTAATGAAAAACATCCGTTTTCGCTTTGACAGAGTTCCTGGTTCACTCACGTCTTCATCTCCAGCAAACCAGCATGTGATTATCAGTGAAAGTCCAAAGCTGGAGAGAGTTTAAAGTGGTGACCTGTTGTTGCTTAGAATCAGGAAAAGAGAAAGTGAGCCAATCAGATGACTAGATAATGCCATCAAATCAGACTAGGCTGTAGCTATGGCTTGTTTTATACTATTCTTTTGAGGTCAATTTAAGGTTTTTCTCACAATCAGACAAATGCAATGAGCCATCAAGTAATACACTGAAAAATTGACATCAGGCCTGAGACTTCGCACCCAGCAAAGTTCTATTGCAGCTTTCAGAGATGCCAGACTGGATTCTCTTCTCCATCTTTCAGTCAGTCTCTGCTGGAAACCACACTAAAGGCATCACTGCCAAAGGCAATGAACCAATTTATCTGCAAACAAACTAGGTGAAAGCTCTAAAACTAGCATAGTCAGGTTTTTGTTAAAGAAGGTTATATAAAGCACCTGAGTTGTAGATGGATTTACTGCCCTCCATATGTAATTTAACCTTAACCAAAGTCTTCTAAATGAGGAAAACGCAACAGACCTACTTATTTTCATGCTTTGGTTGATTACCAATAAATACCGATATTAAAATTGCATACAAACGGCCCTGAATGACCAATGAGAGTCTAAAAATCATCTAAACAATGGATGAAAAACACAACAAACCCTAAAAAACATCTCAGGATGTACAGCCGTGGCCAAAAGTTTTGAGAATTCCATAAATATTAGTTTTCACAAAGTTTGCTGCTAAACTGCTTTTAGATCTTGGTTTCAGTTGTTTCTGTGATGTACTGAAATATAATTACAAGCACTTCATACGTTTCAAAGGCTTTTATCAACAATTACATGACATTTATGCAAAGAGTCAGTATTTGCAGTGTTGGCCGTTCTTTTTCAGGACCTCTGCAGTTCGACTGGGCATGCTCTCAATCAACTTCTGGGCCAAATCCTGACTGATAGCAACCTATTCTTTCATAATCACTTCTTGGAGTTAGTCAGAATTAATAAATTTTTGTTTGTCCACCCGCCTCTTGAGGATTGACCACAAGTTCTCAATGGGATTAAGATCTGGAGAGTTTCCAGGCCCCCGAGCCACTTAGTTATCACTTTTGCCTAATGATACGGTGGTCCATTGTGCTGGAAAATGCATTGTTCTTCGCCAAACTGTTGTTGGATTGTTGGAAGAAGTTGCTGTTGGAGGGTGTTTTGGTACCATTCTTTATTCATGGCTGTGTTTTTGGGCAGAATTGTGAGTGAGCCCACTCCCTTGGATGAGAAGCAACCCCACACATGAATGGTCTCAGGATGCTTTACTGTTGGCATGACACAGGACTGATGGTAGCGCTCACCTTTTCTTCTCCTGACAAGCCTTTTTCCAGATGCCCCAAACAATTGGAAAGGGAATTCATCGGAGAATATGACTTTGCCCCAGTCCTCAGCAGTCAATTCACTATAATTTCTGCAGAAGATCAATCTGTCCCTGATGTTGTTTTGGAGAGAAGGGGCTTCTTTGCTGCCCTTCTTGACACCAGGCCATCTTCAAAAAGTCTTCGCCTCACTGTGCGTGCAGATGCGCTCACACCTGCCTGCTGCCATTCCTGAGCAAGCTCTGCACTGGTGGCACTCCGATCCCGCTGCTGAATCCTCTTTAGGAGACGATCCTGGCACTTTCTGGACTTTCTTGGACGCCCTGAAGCCTTCTTTACAAGAATTGAACCTCTTTCCTTGAAGTTGCTGATGATCCTATAAATTGTTGATTTAGGTGCAATCTCAGTAGCCACAATATCCTTGCCTGTGAAGCCATTTTTATGCAACGCAATGATGGCTGCACGCGTTTCTTTGCAGGTCACCATGGTTAACAATGCAAGAACAATGATTTCAAGCATCACCCTCCTTTTAACATGTCAAGTCTGCCATTCTAACCCAATCAGCCTGACATAATGATCTCCAGCCTTGAGCTCGTCAACATTCTCACCTGAGTTAACAAGACGATTACTGAAATGATCTCAGCAGGTCCTTTAATTACAGCAATGAAATGCAGTGGAAAATTTTCATGGCAAAGAAGGACTATGCAATTCATCTGATCACTCTTCATAACATTCTGGAGTATATGCAAATTGCTATTATAAAAACTTAAGCAGCAACTTTTCCAATTTCCAATATTTATGTAATTCTCAAAACTTTTGGCCACGACTGTATACTGCCAACTGAAACCGTTGGTCTTTAAAGTCAGCCAAGGGTTAAGACAGATTGCAAACACGCAACTAGCAGATAATGACCATCTTCGCAGAGGCCCAAAGCCAGAGCATCCCTAACAGAGAAGGCTGAAGTAATTGTGACCTCTAAAACTATGTATATGTGCTTTATATTCAGTCCTAATCACGGAGCACACGGTAAGAGCCTTTGAAAGGCGCCTGTGTCAATAAGCCAGCAGCTATGCTGTCAAATGACTCATGTAATATGGGGAGAGAGGTAGCAGCCACAGGCACAAATGGAATCTAATGTAAAAGGTTTAGGCCTCAGGTAAGCAAAGAACTCTTACAATAGGCTTGTTTCTATGTTCGGCTTTTGAAACAGGAAGTGTAAGGACGAGAAAATGTGACTCTAGATTAATGTCCTGTCTCGAATTTCTCCATTCTGGTGCAGTGCTGTATTACAAGCCACAGGTTTAATGTGAGCAGTGGAAGTTATGTGTGAGAGAGAGTCGGTTTGGGAGAAAGAGTGCGTGACTGGACTCTACAGAACCCAATGATGTCCATGACCCAAGAGCTGTCCATGAAGCTAAATTATCAATGAGTCTCTCCGATTAATATCACAGCCGAGTGCACTGACCTTTATTCCGCCTCTACAGCAAGTGGTGCGCTATGCCATCCCATCACCTCCATGTAGAGCCTAGTTTACACTTGTTACACTGCTATCTACCCATCATTCTCTACTATTGTAATTTCAATTGTGAGCTAGTATTATTGTGAGCCATACAACACAAAGCATGAGTAATAAGAAAATGAACATACATATATACATACATACCCTGTATGAAAGCTGTCAAACATCTTTCACCATTAAGTAATATAATACACAATATTTCAATTCTGGCAAATCACAGTAAAATATTTGTATACGACCAATCAACACATTTTACAGTTTACTTTTATCTTCCCTTGGCTAATTGAAACATAACTAATAGTGGTTGAAAACTGATGTGGTAACAATATTATGCACATATCTACTCACAAACACTGTGTACAGTAAATAAATTGAAGTACACAGCAGCTTGAATCTCAGTGCTTCTCAACAGCCTGAACCTGTCCAGTTGTTTGTACATGGGACTTCAGGAGACCTGAAATTGCGTTGCGCTGTCTGTTGTTAAAAATATTAGCCCTGACTGCAATGAGGGGATAGAGGGGAGCCTATTAAGATGAAATAACCCGGTGTTTTTTTTCCTGGCTCGATCTGTCGCCTCTTTCCCTCTATCGCTCTCATCGTTTCATGTTCCCCATCTCTTTCAGACCTCATTTCCTTCATGCCAGTCTTTCACAGAGCTTATCCTGTGCTTTCATCCACTCTCTGTGTATCTCTTTCTAAGCGTAAAGTGCACACTGAAATATCTGTGGGTGGTTAACGAGACATGTTATTAATTTGCTTGAGAAATTGGAATCATTTAATGCATACATATTCAAGCCCGGCTCTGTTAAAAGAACCAATCATATATTCCTGGAGCAGTGTGAACATTCTTCAAAACAACTTCTTATGCATTCTGCAAATGAAAGAAAGGCAGAAAGGGTTGAAACAACATGAGAGAGTAGTATTCTCTGCACTACTTCATTGCGGAGTGATTGTTTTTCACTGGAAACAATTTCGGCATTCAAATAGATTCAAGCACTTCCTGAGAACATTTCCCAGTGTGTTGCTGAGAAATATCAAGCTATTTTTATTTTTTATTTTTTAGAAAAACAAAGTGGTCAATCATTTCACACCTACTCCAAATAAATGGAAATGAAAAAAAGTATCTATATTATCAGGAAAGTTCTGTGTATGTAATGAGCTTCCTGGAACAAAACCTGCAAAAGATAAATCATACAACTGCATGCACCTGTTTCAAAAAGCTCTTAAAGGTCTAGTTCACCCACAGATGAAAATTCTGTCCACCAAAACGTTAGCCTGCTGAAAACGCCATGCGCTCTTCTTTTTCAGATGAAACGCTTTAGTTACTATGATACGGAATATCCACGGAAGTTACTTAAGAGTTCATTTCTGAATAAAATTTTTTTTTACACTATGTAAAGTGCTTGCTCTGGCCCTCGTTTTAAAGGATTTTGTTCTATTGTTGTTGTCGTCTGTTGTCATTGTATTTGTCCCACCCCTCCTCCACTGTGATTGGACAGCTGGGTAAAAGTGACAGTGATGATTGCTGAGTTTTGCCCAAAGTTGAACTCTTGGTGACCAGAAGGAGAAAAAAAAAAAAAAAAAAAAAAAAAAAAAAAAAAAAAAACACCAAATGTGCAGCGAATAGCTTGAAATAGACGTTCGGTGCCTCATCATGTAGCTGCTGTTTTTAAATAATTGACAACACAAAAGGCGATATTTTGAAACAGAAAGGGGGGGGGGGGGAAGTATATTTGGACACTACCAAGCTTAACTGCATGAGTAACATCATTGGAAACATTATTCAAAATATCTTTTGTGCTCTGCAGAATAGAAACAGAAATGCATACAGGTGTTGGGGTGAGTAAATAATGACAGTTTTTATGTGAACTGTACCTTTAATTCTGCTCACCCAGTAAGGTTCCAAGCTCTCTGTGGTTTCTCAGTATGAGGCGCTTCCCTCACAAAGGCTGCATAGAGGGCTGCTGACTCACACCTTTTGTGTGGGCTGATTGAAGCCAGCCAGGTATGTAGGAAACACACTACAAATTGGTTTGGCTTTAGAAAGGCCCTGGTGCTTTTTTTTTTTCTATCTTAAGCCCTCTATTTGGGCTGGCTGAGAAGTCTAAGTCACTGTCTGAGAATATCATGAAAACCCACAACACCATTTTATGAACACTCAAACTTTATCACACAAAAACATGCACTGCATTAATAAAACACTTCCATAGGACACGTATTAAAAAAGGACTTAAAATACAGTACATATCAACAAACACTTTACAATTCCTTCATTTCCTGCATCCTTTTACTGAGACTTCTATATTGAACTATTGAAGTCTGGGTGAAATCACGAAGGTGTCTAAGCGCAGGTTTTCTGAATAATCCACGCCTCAACAAATCCCATTTAATACCCGAGTGCATACGGGGGTTTCAAGCATGGCCAAATTCATAGCAATTATCTTTTTTTTTCTGCCATTGCCTCTCCATCCAATTGAATTAGTAAAATAATGAGGTGGAATTGGAAACGCTTAATGACTGTCAGCACTCTACATTTCCTACTCCAATTTTATTTATTTATTTATTTATTTATACCAACTTTGATGTTACAAAATTAATTCCTTTCATTACACATGATTGGCATTTAGGTTTGGTGAAATTTTGTCATAGAAAAAAAAAGCATATAAAAAAATGGTTTGGTGCCAGTCCATACAGAGCTTTAAAAGTACCTTATACTTTATCCTAAAGCCAGTGTAAAGAGGCCAGAATAGGGGATATATGATCCTTCTTTCTCATGTTGTTAAGCAACCTTACTGCTGCATTTTGTACCATCTGAAGATGTGACAGTGAAAACTGTCTTACACCCAGGTACAAAGCATTGCAGTAGGCATGAATAAATAAAAGCCTGAATTAATTTTTACAAATTACTGAAAGATAAGACAGATTTGAGTTTAGCGCTATTTCATAGTTGAAAGAAACTATTCTTAACTCAGAGTCAAAAATAAAAAACAGATTCTTGACATAAGTATGCAGATAATGACAAAGGACATATACTCATTGCTATACTATTTACACAGCTACAGGGCCAACAATTATAATTTCTGTGTTTTTCTCATTTAACTGGAGAAAGTTATTATTCATCCAGCATCCGTTAAATTCTAAAAATGATATAACGGATATAGCATGGTGTCATCAGCATAAAAGTGATAGGAAATACTATAGTTGTTAAAAATGGAACAAAGAGGAAGCATATTTAGTAAAAATAACACTGGTCCCAATATGGAACCTTGAGAGGGATCCCACAGTTAATGGAAGTTATTGATGATGAGAAGTTTTCAATTTAAACAGAAAAGGTTCTGTTTTAAACAACCAAATTATGCCAGTTTCTTGGATGCCCAAATGCTGCCTCAGAGCCTCAGACGTTCAGTAAGGATGATATGGTCAAGCGTATCAAATGCTGCGCTATCCAGCAGAAAAAAAAAAAAAAAACGAAAAAAAAAACAACAAAACAAACTAAGACTGATAATACAAAGTCATCTGCATTACTGCTCATAATAATCTTTTTAAGTTCCTTAATTTGTAAAGGCCTTAATTTGGTATAGGTATAACATGAGCCAATAGGTGAAAGACATACTTTATTTTGTGTATGTGAGGGATGAATTTAGGGACTATTTAGCACATCCTACTGTGATATCACTGTAAGGACAAAGCCATAGTGTGAAAATATCATACATCGGAAAGACGCTGAAAGTTCAAAGTGAAGCAGATGAGAATGGTCACACATTCTGACTGCGACAACCCCTGCGATAGACACCTCAGGCAACAAAATGTGGAAAACACAGATGTACCATTTAATGAAACCCAATTATCAGACACAAATTTGCTTATAAATATGTATGAAAACAGAGAATCACAAGAGAGCAGAGATGCTAATGGTTTTGCCCGACCCTGATTCACTTGCCTAAGACCTCCCTTCAAGGGTAGCCCACGCAGTTTGTTGGAACATTAGCCTTTATTAGCACAAATGGGTTGATTTGACAGCCAAGTCTGTTGCATGATTTGGCTAACCTTCATTCTTTGAAAGCACATCTCATTTTCTTCCAAAAGAGAATCATTACTCTCCCCGGCTTTGAAGTGGGCTAATTAAAAACAATAGTGTGTGTTTGGTCATGCAAAGTCATTTGGCGGTAGTAGTCAGAAGTTGGCATTGAGAAGAGTTCCCTTTCAACTATTACCTTAAAAGGCACAATATGTTTTTTTTTTTCACTGCTGGGGGTCGCTAAACTCTTCAAAACAATAACAAAGGCGTAGATTGATGACGAAGTGAATATGGAATCATGGAACTTGTCATGCTGATGGATCTAATAATATTTATGGGGAAATAATGTTTATGGATGAGTGAATGCGTGTTTTTTTTTTTTTTTTTACATGACGGTGGTATGAAGCGGGCCGTGGCCGAGAATGGAGGACGCAATTGCTAATGAGAGACAGATATCAGTGGCACACGTGAGTCCCGGGGGATATAACGAAACGAGGACATTTCATTCTACCGAACTACTCATAAGTGCTGAAATACTACTTATACAGGTCAGTTTACTTGATGAATTAAAACTGTGAGGTAACGCAGCGCTGTTTCACTTGGCCTAACATTACACTATCATACTAACCTGCATTTGAGTGTGTTGAAAGTTTCAATGTTTAGTATTTTAGTTTGTTGACTGTATGAAATTTAACAGTAAACTAGGTCATACTGATGATATTTTTACACTTTGTTGTGTTGAGCTATATAACATTAATAAGTCTTATGTGGCCTCCATTTGCTTACCTCGTCTAATAACGTGAAAGAGCGCCGTCTCTGTCAAGTCAAAGTTTGTGTTTTTGGAAATGCCACGCCAATATTGATCCTCATTTTATTTCACCTTATGTCCCAAAGTTTGCTTGCGATGGTCCATAATGTTTGAACGAAACAACAGCGTCCTGCTAGTCATTATGCAGCTTTTCTAGACTATTGTCATGGTTGATATGCAACACGAGCGGAAACCAGGAATAACGCAGATTTTACGTCATCGACAGGCGAAAATGACGAGAGGGATGAGGGAATGGCCAAGAGAGCTCAAAGCGCTGCAAATAAAAAAAAAAGCACATGCAAATTAAAAAAAACATGCAAATAAAAAAAACGTGATCGTCAGTTTGACAACACATGTGCTGCAAATCCTCACAACACATGCAAACACAAAAACACGCTGCATATACAAAAACGCTCTACATTTACAAAAAGCGCTGCAAATAGCACAAACCACAACGGAAATGTTTCAAGGGGGACCCCAAAAAGTGACGGACCCTACTAGGACCTGCGTCCAAAACCAGTTCAACTCACCCTTCACTTATTCACTAATCCCTATATAGTGTACGGCATTTGAGTGCACAATGTGTTCACAATCATTAAATACTATAAAAACTGCAAACAAAAGTAAACAACTGTACATTATTTCATGTATTTATTATTTTTAATAAAGTGTTTTTCAGTTTGCTAGAAACTCACGCTCACAGATGACGTGGTTGTCGAGCGCCTCAGGCGGCCATTATGATTATGTCACATTAGTATGCTACAGATGATTACGAATATTTTTAAATCATCCACTAAATGATCATCTCTTAAAGTTTAATGAGTTAATAACAATGCCACATATTAAAACACTTTTCTGTTAGTGAAACACATTACATTGAGTTAATACCTACATAATATATTTTAATATTTTTTAGTTTGTGCTGTTGTCAAGTGGGGTCCGTCACTTTTTGGGGTCCCCCTTGAAATATTTCCATTGTGGTTTGTGCTATTTGCATTATTTTCATATGTTGTGAGGATTTGCAGCATGTGTTGTCAAACTGATGATCACGTTGTTGTTTTTTTTATTTGCATGTGTTTTCTTATTTGCAGCGCTTTGAGCTCTCTTGGCCACCGTAGAATTTACATATTCTTATAAATATTTAGGATAATGTAAGTACACAGCTGAATGAAATATATAACACTGTGCAAGTGGTTTTTGAATATTTTCTCTTTATAATAAGCAAGACACTCACGTTCACTCAGAGTGTTTACCTACTCAAATACTTACTCATGACACACAGCAACACAGCTAAAAGTATTCTTAATACATACTTTTACTGAAATTAGCCTACTGTTAACTGTTGAGACATGTCTTCACAAGCAAGCAAAAGCTGTTTGTGATGTCTGAGTTGGGAAGACACAACATGCAAAAGGGATGTTTGCAGGTTTGTTTGAAATGTACTTTATTTTTGTAATTCTGCAAGTTACCACTAGTGTCACTGATGAGCCATGTGATTTGGAGTTCACTCAGGAGCAGCGACAGTAATTACAGATGGCTTTGACAGTGACTCAGAAATAAGAGAGAAGGAAGACTCAATGTGAAGTGAATTGATTTAGAAACCGTGAGTTTCTCTGGAGGGGGAAATAGGCTCTCCGAGGACCAAACACAGAGCGAGGAGATAAGAGAGCAGAATGAGGCCACTGCCTGAGGGTCTCAGAAATCTACTGGGACAGAGGAAAAGAGGGGGCCGAAGAAAAGAGGGACAAGCAGTCAGAGAATGTCTGGACACTTTGCACAGTCAAAGCAAGAGTCACTAATGACAAAGGAAATTTTTAATAAATACATATGTTTAACAATCAAAGGCTTATCAAGGAGTCTGAATAATTTCTATGAATGGATTCTTTTGAACAGCTTGTTTGAATCAACGGGTTCAAAAAGGTTCCTGACATCCCAGCTCTCAAAGACACATTTCTGCTAATAAATTTATCAATCAGATTTAATAAGTGCATTAATTATAATTTCATGTCTCAGTTCTGTTAGCTGTATCCATTCGTCAGATTATTGGTGTACATCTTACAAAAAAATACTTTATCGGTTTTCCACTTCAAAATGTCACAATGTTACTTGTAATTTCTTTGTAATTATTTGTTAAATTTACCAGCAATTTTGATCGAAAATTGTTTCAAAGTAAATACTACACTATTTTTTATTTATTTTCAGTGTAGTTCGTGTTTTATAACTTCAAGCTATTTGTCTACTGATTAAGCCTTTAACTAAACTGTGAGATCTGCTGAACAGCCTGCCAATGTTCATACGGTGTAAATTTCAGCAAACAGTTGTCCTTTCCATCTCTGTTGGTTCTCCTTGTTCTCACCTATTCCATTAAATGACCTGCAAGACATCAAACCTGATATCAACAACAAGCCAAACGGACGAATCGCATTTGTGAAGTGCAGGCACTTCTGCTGTCGAGAATGAATTTTACTCACATCTCGCTAATTGTAATTCAAATCCACAGTTAAGCCTTTGTCTTTTAGAGTCTCTACAGACAAAAACTCTATAGAACATAAAGATGAGATGACAAGCTCCATAATGCTTTGGATTATATCCCTCAAAGGTGCAGCCCTCTTTTTGACAGTCTGGATGAGTAGTGAAAGTTCAGTGTGTTACATCTGGAAGAGAATGCAATATCCTGTCCTATGGAGCAAACATTGGGGACTACACTGTGAAAGAACCCCATCTCTGATCAGGGCTCTGAGGTAATGCTAAGTGCAGAGCTTAATCCAATAAAGTAAAATAAAAATAAACACTCTTTAGAGCCTTTTAAATAGAAATGAATTTGCTGCAAACAATTGTTCAACTCCCAGAAGCATCTGCATCGTACATATTTTGTCTGAAAGTGCAGTTCAAATGCGAGAGACCTTGTCTCATATGTTCTGGCAACATTAGCTGTTTTAGGCTAATATATAAATTAAAAAAATGCCAGAAAAACTGATCTAGGATCAGCAGTTACGGTTAACCAGTCCACAGGTAGGCACTGCTTGCAGGTGACTGTGTTTGACCAGGCATGAACTAGAGGTCTGTCCTCGACTCGACTGTCCTTGAAAACTCTGTGACTGATCAGGCATTTAACATCATGATGCTCGTCTCCTGTGAAAATCAATGGAAGGAAATTACAACGTGCTTGCACAAAACTCCACTGCCGCAAGGACGTGGCTGAGGTTTTGTTCACAGTCCCAAATGCGCCTTCTCGTTTGTGTTTGGTCAGCAGGAAAACGTCCTTAAACGACACTAATGATAATTAATGAAAAGATTTCATGGCAATAAAGGTTGTCTGTGATAATTAACTTTGGTGTGGAAATTAACAATTAACTTCCTGCTCCTCGCTCCCGGCATTGAGCATCAAATGCCACAGTCTTTAAACCCACTGAATGGGGCTTGTATTCTTAACCTTTAATATGAATGAAGACAAAAATACTCAATAAGAATTGTTCAGCTAGAACAACATCATTTGAGATTACCACACAAGTAGTTAGTCAAGAGGAAATGGCTTTGAAGTGGCTTGGCACTGAAAAATGTAGCTAGATAAGACTAGAGGGGAAATACTGGATAATAATCTGGATCGCCTATGGATATTTGTAAATGTCCACTCAAATGACAAACAGGTTTTCCCCTTGCAGATCCAAAACCCTCAGGTTCTGTCAAGTCAATGTGCACTCTTCTGCATCAACACTTAGCGTGAATCTCAAACATAGAGGTTAATGTGCTGTAAGTCACCAAACATGGCCAGAAAACAGATTCTTTGATTCTTCTTGACAAGACTCTCAACAACAGGATAAAATCAATTAGGAAGAAAGTGGACCAGTAGTCCTGGTAAATGCAATGTGACAGTGGGAAGAAAGAAAACAACAAACTACTACTTTAATCCAGTCCCCCGAAGTACCATATTTCAACTGTGCATGCCGAACACGCTCAGTAACTCTCCATCGCCGCAATGCACCTCCAACTGCTAAGAAAAGAAATGATTGATTCTGACTTGGGCCGTTCAATAATGCAATGCAATTAATCTCTATCCCTTACAGCAATCACTTCATGCTTACTACAAGTGAGTGAGTTAGAGGCAGACTGTGTGCTCAGAACTGCCAGGAAACATTGGCACGAGTACTATTGTGGAACTGGCAACCAATGTCACATCTCCTGCAGAAAGAGCAGAGATCATTAAGAGTCATTTTCCTGTATGCCATGAAAAGTTTCAGTCAACCTGGAACATTGAAGTGAAGCAAACAACATAAAAAATGAGTAGAAAAACAGTCACAGTCTATAATTGGGGAACACTGCATGCCCAAAACACAGCTGCCATCCATCAAGACCAGTTTATGAAGCCGATAGGAGGCTGTTGTTCCCAAATCTTGTCCATGTAGAGACGATGTTGTGGCCAATTCAGCTCAATCTGTTCGCACACTCACACACCGCGCACATATTAACCTGTGCTGTGAAAGAACAACTTTACAATTTGCAATCTGGCAGATTTGAGCAACCTTCGCCCTGCAGACAAGCCAAGAAAGACTTTTTCCTGTCTTAAAAAAAGTTAGAAACAAATACATTATGATTTAGCACATCACTTGAAGCGCAACTGCTTAATTTGAGAAAAATACCAAATTACAGGAGATCAACTAGACAGCCATGTTCAGTGGTTTAGGCCATAAACGCATAATGTTTTAATAGCAGGATCCCGTGTGCTGCGACTAAAAGTAGCTGTCAGTCGGAGGCAGGTTGGATGGACTCTTTTTCTGGCAGTCATTCATTTTTCTTCCCACAGTCTAGAGGGTGATTCCACTCAAGTTTTCAATCAGCAGAGAAATACAGTAAGGAGCTTGTGGAAAGGAAATCAACAGTACAAGTTCAGAGAGACAAAGGGAAATAAACTTGGTTAACATAAAGTGAACCTTCCCATACTAAAGCAATGGTTTGTAACTGCCACATAGTAAGTGGGCACACCAAGAATTGGTCTTGTTGAACGCGTTTTCTCAGTTAATTTGTGTATTCTGAGATCCGTGCGTGGCGAGGTTAGTGCACAATAGATCTTGAGTACTGGAAGTGCTTAAGAATCCCCAAAACTACAGATAAATGATGCATGAGATGGTTCAAACCCATTAAATCTTACAGGTATAAGCACACTCTTGAGAATCTAGAAAAGCACATCATATCTCCTCATGACCAGGGACAGTGGAATATTTTCCTGCAACTTTCATGTCAATTAATGGTGCCATTACTAGGATAATCCCCTGGAGTGACCTGGGATTAAATGGCTTGATTGTGGGCTAAGTGGTGATGGCTCACAGATCACTTGTTACAGAGATTGAAAAACAACCTTCATTTTACCAGCCTTGAGTTTTACCCACTGCGTTATATCACATTTGCTTTGAAAATATAACATTAAGAATGTGTATAAATGGCATTTAGCTAATGTTTAGCATTATGATTCTTAGCGTTTCTGTTAATATATTGATATATGTTGATGATATGCTGATGATATTCATTTAATTATGTTCAAATTTATTTCCATCGCTGGGGATGGCAAATCAGTAACAGTATTAGAGAATCATAGACAGAAAATCATCCCATTTGAAAGCATGACACAAAGATGTCAATGTGTTCTTAGCTCCTAAGTGCATTCTGGGTATTGTAGTCCTGCCAGCTGCAAGCTTTGAGAAAGAAGCCCGTATTGAATTGCATTATGACTCATCCACCCAGGATTCAGGCTTTTATCTGCAGAACATAATTACTCTGTAAACTTGTCTCCCTGGATTCATTGTCGATATGAAATGCACACAAGCTGTCAGATTTTAAAGCTCCTCCATAAAAATGCACTTTGCTGCCATTAACCTTTACCTGTTTAGTTCCAACTTCTGTCCCTTTTCTGCAAAATCATTTATTCAAAAACTGGGATGGACCCACGATCACTGCGGTTTGAGGAATAGTAGTTGATGAATGCACACACACATTGTACTGTTATAAAACTCACACTATATACAGAACAGTGAAGTTTCTAATTCCAATCAATTGCCATCTCATTTTGGACCAAACCCAGCTGTCTCACAAGTCTAATTTACGGCCACTCTGTCCTACGATCCCACAGTGGAACAGTAAGGAAGAAAAACCTAACTTTAGGACTCGACAATAAGGATGGTCTGCTGGCCCTGGGCCAGTGCTCAAAGGTTTTGTGCCAGCTGACAGAACCGTCACTTAAACTAAAAAGAAAAAAGTCCTTATTGTTGTGCCCTGAACTCACTAAGCACTTCTGATAGCAGTGGCATTATACGGCCCGTCTCTGAGTGCCCTGGGCACATGACAACAATGGCTTTTCAGAGTTGCACTTGAGCGAAAGGAGTTGCCAAAAGCTCCTCAAACATCCTCTCTTGGTTGTCCGTTAAACTCCTGCCTCTGTTAACAAAGGGATGTGATTTTCAGATGTGAAAGTGGGGACAAAGCAGCATGACCGCTAGGTACGTTTTCCGAGGCAATTCTCGGCAGAAGCCAGAGCACTCACCCAACGTGCACTAGCAATGAGACGTGCACGCACGCATCTCTTCCAAGCACACCGAGCCACCAAGATGAAACTGGTGCATTAAGGGACAGTGAGAAAATGCTTATACACAGAGGACTGCTGAATGCCAGAGAGACAATGCTGTCTATCAGGCAGATAGCCTACTACCAATTAAGCATATTAGGTGATGTGCATCTCTGTAATGAGAAGGGGTGTGGTCTAATGACATCAACACCCTATATCAGGTGTGCATAATTATTAGGCAACTTCCTTTCCTTTGGCAAAATGGGTCAAAAGAAGGACTTGACAGGCTCAGAAAAGTCAAAAATAGTGAGATATATTGCAGAGGGATGCAGAAGTCTTAAAATAGCCAAGCTTCTGAAGCGTGATCATCGAACAATCAAGCGTTTCATTCAAAATAGTCAACAGGGTCGCAAGAAGCGTGTGGAAAAACCAAGGCGCAAAATAACTGCCTGTGAACTGAGAAAAGTCAAGCGTGCAGCTGCCAAGATGCCACTTGCCACCAGTTTGGCCATATTTCAGAGCTGCAACATCACTGGAGTGCCCAAAAGCACAAGGTGTGCAATACTCAGAGACATGGCCAAGGTAAGAAAGGCAGAAAGTCGACCACCACTGAACAAGACACACAAGCTGAAACGTCAAGACTGGGCCAAGAAATATCTCAAGACTGATTTTTCTAAGGTTTTATGGACTGATGAAATGAGAGTGAGTCTTGATGGGCCAGATGGATGGGCCCGTGGCTGGATTGGTAAAGGGCAGAGAGCTCCAGTCCGACTCAGACGCCAGCAAGGTGGAGGTGGAGTACTGGTTTGGGCTGGTATCATCAAAGATGAGCTTGTGGGGCCTTTTCGGGTTGAGGATGGAGTCAAGCTCAACTCCCAGTCCTCCTGCCAGTTTCTGGAAGACACCTTCTTCAAGCAGTGGTACAGGAAGAAGTCTACATCCTTCAAGAAAAACATGATTTTCATGCAGGACAATGCTCCATCACACGCGTCCAAGTACTCCACAGCGTGGCTGGCAAGAAAGGGTATAAAAGAAGAAAATCTAATGATATGGCCTCCTTGTTCTCCATTGAGAACCTGTGGTCCATCATCAAATGTGCGATTTACAAGGAGGGAAAACAGTACACCTCTCTGAACAGTGTCTGGGAGGCTGTGGTTGCTGCTGCACGCAATGTTGATGGTGAACAGATCAAAACACTGACCGAATCCATGGATGGCAGGCTTTTGAGTGTCCTTGCAAAGAAAGGTGGCTATATTGGTCACTTATTTGTTTTTGTTTGGTTTTTGAATGTCAGAAATGTATATTTGTGAATGTTGAGATGTTATATTGGTTTCACTGGTAAAAATAAATAATTGAAATGGGTATAAATTTGTTTTTTGTTAAGGTGCCTAATAATTATGCACAGTAATAGTCACCTGCACACACAGATATCCCCCTAAAATAGCTAAAACTAAAAACTAAAAACTAAAACTTCCAAAAATATTCAGCTTTGATATTAATGAGTTTTTTGTGTTCATTGAGAACATGGTTGTTGTTCAATAATAAAATTAATCCTCAAAAATACAACTTGCCTAATAATTCTGCACTCCCTGTATATATAAAAAGCAGCATCTACGAATATAACACATTTCCTGTTATGAATTATGCTGCCGCTTGGTTCGTTGGTACGGATTGCTTATTCACCTCAACTAAACCTTTCTAAAGTTTGTTTTCAATCGCTCAGGCGATCTCAGAACGATTGTTTCGGTGTGGATCCGAGCGTGACTGCTGTGTTCGTATATGTTTAAAGCAACTGAATTAAATGAGAAAACGCACCAGCTTCCAAAACAAATGCTCCTAACGAACGAGGTGTGAAATCGCCAGCAGTTTATTGAATCATTTACTAATAAAATTTCTGTTAAGATTAGTTATTGCACTGTGACTTCCTAATATGAACATTTTTAAAACAAAAAGATTCATTAAGATTCATTTTAATAGAGTGCATCCCTAGGTCTTTTCTTCAGTTCAACTATCCCGTTTGGCTCCATGTTCAGTAAAGGTTTAGCTATGCATAATTAAAAAAAAAAAAAAAAAATGGTTGTGACTCAGATCTTGTCTTGGATGTGGGTGAGAGAAAGGGAAACACAGCTGGGAAGAGGCCGGGTATTAGGCCAGCTTGTTACCACAGTGCCACACACTGCAGCACTTTTATGCTAAACTGAACAAAAGAACTCCTGAGCCATTTTTCCTCTGAGCTAATTTTCTCTAATGAACTCCAAGCTGATTAAAAAAGTACAGAGAGACCTTTCAAAAAAGAAGCTGTACTGTATAATATTATTTTGGCTGGATGAATCGCTAAACTTGTGCATCAGGACACAATAGCAATTGAAGCTGGGAAAACTTTAAAGCAATGCATCACGGTTGGGCTGCTCAGATCAGATTGAAAACTGATTTAGCGTGTAAATGGCACACACTACAGGAATAGATATTAGCATAGCACCGCTGTGCCTCACCAGGATGTTATCTCAAAATCTAAAAAAAGAAAGAATACACTAGAGACTCACTCCCCTTGCACTAACATGGTCCCCAGAATCGGTTTATGGACATCTTTACAATGCTAATCAATGTAGCTCCTGATGACGAAGCTTAGCAGCCATAATGAGAGAGAAACGGTCAACCGCTTCATGTTGAACGACATTTGCAGTGCTCAGACAAAAGAGATAAAGGATTCTCATTTATTCTACGCCACGAGGGTTTGACCTGTCAGTTACTGCAATAAATCACCTCATTTCTACTGCAAAGCCAGGGAATAATAATGATGGTCAAAACATAATGAGCAAATTTAAGAAACTGAATTCAATTAATAGCTACAAAGAGCTAAAACAAGGCATTTTCCTCAACAAGCTCGAATATGGAAAGTGTATTTTGAGCTTACTTGAGAAAAAGAATTGCGTTGTAAGCTTAGCAACATGCTAACAACTGGCATCAATAAGTAGAACACAAGTCCCTTGTGCATTTTTGTGAGAATTGTTGTCAGCACATTTCAGCGACAGAGTTGTGGTTGCCTGTGTAGACTGTTCCAAATCACTCTTTTATGAGAGTCTATTGTGGTGTAGGTGTTAACTTACATTTACATGAGAGCTGAAGTCTCATAGGCAAATAATTCTTTAATATCTGCTCTTCAGCTGTTGTGCACAGCACCACCAACTCAAGTACAAATTTAAACAGTGTGCTAGCTTTGAAGGAGCGTAGTAACGTTTAGTAAACAGTGGCTCGTATTAAAAAAAGACACAATCTCCCACATGCACACAAACTGGCAGGTGTGACTCTGCTATCCCACGAGAAAGCAGAGACAACATCAGACTCAAAAAGATGGGGAAAAAGTGGTGGAGAACTGTGAGACAGGTGACTTTTTATGTTAAACGCTACCAAGAAAAAAAATCTACTTGTTTAAAAACACCCATGTAAATTTTCATGATTGTTACATCACAGAACAAAGAATATATGAGTCAAACAGGACAATGCCAACATGATAGAAGTTCCTCAAATTAAGTATTTACTATGAAAGTACGGAGAAATTCAATCATGGCACCTAAACAGGTCCTAAAGCCTATTCTGCAATTTTACTGCACTTCTATTGCTCTTTTTCACCTTTTCTCTATTCTTCAATCTCAGCTAAAAGCAAGCATATGAACAATTGCAGTTCCGCACTGATTAAATGTGTTATGGGTGATTTTGAGACACTTTGTGTTTGTTGTGGCGCCGAGATAACTCAATTATGTTCTGCAAATGCAGCGTGCAACTAACATCCAGTAGAATGGCTAATAGACCAAAAGTGCTGATGTTGGTGTGATGCAGGGTGACAGAAATTATTATACTAAAAGCAAGCAATTTTATTAGGCTGTGCTCATTTCGCCATTTGAACAAACGTTGGTGTCCAAGACAAGATGTTTGAGAGCTAATAAATCAACACCAGAGGTCTGAAAAAAAAACCCAGAAACTTAAGTGCCATTATAATTCAGAGACAAATTAGTTTAATGACCTTCAAATACACTGCAAAAATAATAAAACCTTTTATTAGTATGTGTTTTGTTCAATTAAAACATCTAACATATATTTCCTCTTACTTCAGATGCAGAATTTCATAAACTAAGACTTGTTTTCAGAGAATTTATCTTAAATTCTATCATTAAATCATTTTTTGTATACCTATTGGCATTTTTTATTTTTATGCTTAAAACAAAAAACATATCTTAAGTAATTTTACTTCTCCAGTAATTTACATTGTTTTGTACATTGCACCACATTAACCACTCTGTGTGGGTCACCTAAAGCTGGCATCAACTTTAACAGTACCCAAATGATGTGCTTTTCAAAACCAATAATTCAAGTGTAATTCGTTCTATTTTGACACGTATCCACATGCTGTGAGCAATCAGGGTTAAGCAGAGCTTAACACATATCTTAAGACTTCCACTGAAGCCGTTTTCAAATAACCAGAGGCAGAAGTAATAAGAAGCCTTAATAAAAGGAAAGACACTTAAAAAAAGTCCAAAATGACTGGTTTGAAAACAAGTTATTCAGATTATTTCTGCAGAGACGTACTGCCATACAATACTATGTTACTCCCTAAAAAGTATGTATAGAGAAATAGTTACAATCACAAACTACAACTGTGCTTTATGAACAAGACATTTGGACCCCGATCTCATCAAAGCTGATGGATGAGAATGCTGAAATCAGAAAAACTGAGGTAGAAAGAGACGGAAATAAAAGAAGTTTGATCAAGCGAAAGGGAGCACAAAAGTGGAAGATGGTGGGGGTGCGGGGTGGTCTTCCTAGACATCCCGTATATACGTCTGAGAGGCTGCAGGCGGAATGGACCATTAAGAGGGAGCAGTGCTTGATGATGAAAGCTGTGATAGAATGTGCACAGCCATTTCACTGAGTGCTGCACAGGACGCCACACTCATGCCTCCTAGTCACATGTCACTTACCTAACCAGAACATAGATACATTAGGACTACATAGAAGTATGAATTTTAAAACAAAAGCAAGTAACATTTCACATTTTCAAGAAAGCAAACTAATACCTAATTTAATTTTCTACAAATTCCAATGCTAAGAAAAATGCATAACAGAAAAAAATATTTTAAATGCTTTTAATAATTTAGATTTTAGGTTCTAAAATAACAGAGAAAGAGAAAATAAGATATATATGTTAATCTTAAAACTAAATGATGAGATTATTCTCATAATTAGAACCAACGTAATCACAGTAAAATAAGTTGAGTACCGTGCTTTTGCACTATGCAACCATTAAAGTGCTTTTTACAAGACATTTTAGGCACATTTCCGACAAATTGAGGGAGCGTGGGGAACTGCATTAAGCAGGCAAATGAAAACTGCAATGGTAAACAATCCTATTGCATTTAATGTCTTTGTGAAGTGGGATGGGTACAAGTGAACACTGACAAAATGGTGGCAAACAAATCACATGTCTTAGCATTTAATTAAAAATAATGACAAGTAGCATGTAAATAAGATTGAAGAGGTTTGCCCATGCCATGTAAACATCTTAATCAAAGTAATTCCTTTCTCTGATAATCGGGAATAATCCCTAGATATGGCTCGAGTCCCTCTTTCAGTTTGTTTATAGAGGTTTTACCCTCTTTTAATCACTCACCAGACAAGTAATCGGAAATGTTTTGCATCGCATATCATTGGTTGCAGCATGAGTGTGGAAATGAATTTATAGCGTTGCATTATAACTCTATAATTTCTGCTTTGAAGTATATTTTCTTTTTGTAAAGAAAAAAATTGATTTTAAAAGAATGAATATAAATATGTCTAGAATGAATATGGCCTTTCCCCTCCTCATGTAGAAAAGCAGAACTAGATTTGTTTACTTCACTTATATTGCTGCAAGCTGAGCTGTAGAGAAGCACATGTGTACCATAAATTGAACAATAACACTTGATAGTTTATCTGACACAATAATAAGGAGGATGAATTCTCGGTACGCTTTCCCGCCTGCAGTGGAGAGCGCTGTGATCACTGGGGTTAAGATGTCATTACCAGATGAGGAGTTAATATTGCTGTTGTTTACTCAGCTAACCAGAAAATGTCAGTCCAAATGACAAATAGTGCTGTCCCCATCAATTCAAAAAGAAAAAAAAAAAGATTCCATGACTGCAGAGGCCTGGCCCATGTTTGACTCACACCGAGCTGAGTGCGATACTCATGGGGAGGATGATAGGGCACTGTCATTGAAAATTAATGCTTAATGCATTCCTTAATGGCTCTTACACAACACATCAGAATTCATCATGCCTCTTTGATGCTGAAGGCTCCATTCCATGCAGAGAAAAGGGAGAGATAATAGGTTACGTTTTCAGCAAGGACATTTCCAGCGGGAGGATGAGGTGGCTTTACAGTACACGCTGTAAGGAGTGAGTATCAAGCCCACTGTAAATGGGGCAGTGCAGTGAGGTGATATGACAGCTCGAGTGTGATGGGATGGGCTGAAGTTTGTGGGCAGAAAAAAACAGCTATAATATGAGGAGAAGGCAGTAAAAAGACAAGCAAACATTAAGAGACAGGGCCCACATTTTCTTCAGCAGTTCCCTATAAATACAAAGAGAGAAGTTCATGATGAACAAGAGATCTGTCCCAATATGGACAAATTAGGTGGAGTAAGCTTGGCAAGAGCTCATGGAATGTAGGGATAGTTTGTCCAAAAATGAAAGTTATTCCATTATTTATTCACCCTCATGCTGATTTAAACCTGTTTCACTTTCTTTTGTGAATATCCTGGTTGCTACCTGTATGTTCCATAATAAACATGAATGAGAACTGGAGATTAAGTTGTACAATAATAATAATAATCAACAATCATAATAAAATCTTGTAAATAAATATGTATAATTTTATTTACGGTATGCATTTATTCCAAGTCTGAAGTCATAGATTTCTGTGAAGAATTCCACACTTTTATTCATTGTGAGTCACTGAATCATTGAAGACAGGATTAGTCTCATTTGTGAACAAATCATTCAAGGCTGTGTTTCCCAAAAGCATAAATCTAAGCAGCAAACTGTTGGCACCAATCTACTGCAACACTTTTGGGAAAAACAACCCTGATCAGTTTTATGAACAGAATCATTCAAAACTACTTCAAAATTAGACTTAAAATTAACTGAATGAAAAAAAAGAGTGGCCAGGATGCTTTTGTTCTTTAAATAATAATATAATAATAATATAATTTAAATTAAACTAATACATTTAGATCTTATTATTCACACGCACAAAAAAAATGCTAGTCAATAACTTAAACAGTGAAGAGTTTATCAAAGAGTGACCATGACTAACTGTGGCCTGATCCAGTCCAAGGACGGGCAGTGCAACGTGGATAATGAAAGTGAAGACTTTCAGTGATCATAATGTGCAACTAAAAAAAAAAAAGAAAAAAAAAAAAGAAGATGAATCCAGAATGTGTGCCAAGTACTTTCATCTCATTTCATCCCAAATGAGAATGATGAGACAGTATCCTCCTGCTATTCAACAGAAGGCCTTAGGTAACCATCTCTTTTTGGCATAATTGCTAATGCGTAGAGAAAGATCAGCTGACTGTGAATGGTGACTGGGGAGGAGAGATGATTGTGGAGGGACCATCAGGCTTCATTATCACCTACTAACTGTGAGCAGCTCGTTAAAATACCAGACTCCATCCTTCTTTAGCAACCACAGGCCGAAAACAGCTGCTGTCCATAATCATATTTCATGAATCGCTGACATTTTTCTAGAATGATTTTGAAAGAGTTATGGGTGGATTTTGATTTGTGTTTGCTTGAATGTGTCTTTGGAAAGCAAAATCGTGTCACACACAAATTGCTACCTGGTTGAAGGAACAGTAGACAACACTGCATTTAGAAAAACAGTTATGGTTTAGTTTGTTAGAAGTGAAAAATCTTTCGTTGGCTTTCTACTATCTGCCAATATAAGGGGAAAAAAGAAAGGGAGGTGTTTGATTATTGTTTGGACAAAACAAATTAACATTTTATCAGAGGAAAACATTTTGTTTCTGTCAAAATGATGACGTTTGGTTTGGTGTGCATTTATTTTTCCTTCAGGGTTTCATCTGACCTACTAGAGGAATCTTTGCTTTGATTTAAGGCAGATCCTTGATTTAGCTCGCAGCTCCTTTGAGACGTCTCTTAGAAGTGCTGCCACTGTCTTTTTGGGAAGCAAATGCATTCTGTCATTGGTGGCTGTCATAAAAAATCCAACCAAAATCTGTAACGGCACAAGAGGTATTTCCTCTTTAGTCTATATTATTAGTAGTAAAGATGCAATATTGCAATGACAACTATGAGCACAAAATAAAGTCATGTTATGTATAGGGATGACAAATACCATAACGTGTAACAAATGCCACCAACAAATAGACAGGGTGACATTAAACACTACTTAGAGCATTCACAAGCAATTTTACTTCTGTAATGTGACATCTTTCTAGCTGAAACATGATTTCTAACTAAATAAAACAAATTGGAATTTAGTAGTCTGAAAAGTAGCATATACATAAAAAATGTGTTGAAGGCAGTTCAAGTTGTGATGAAAGATTACAAACACATCTTTCTTTGTGCAGTTTTACGACACTCAGTAGAGTAAATTATGCTCTCACGTTGTGACTGGTGCTATGATGATTTGCATTTTAAAACAATTGGTACTGCAGTGATACTCGAGTCTACTCCTGTGATCAGGAGAAAACAAATACGCAAAATGGATGCTGTGCATTAGGTTTCTGGGAAACTCACAGCAGGGAAAGGCCACTTGCCCTGAGCTAAAAGAAAGCAGCTAATGTTTCATTTAGGGAGTCTCTTTACAAGAAAAATAGTCCGCATTTAAAACATTATTTTATATATTGTTATGCTCAGGAACATACCAGTTTGCAGAGGAAAGGGATTTTCAAGTGTTGATTTATCTTGTTGAAGTGCAGCCATTTTATGTAAATAAATACAGGAGTACAAATGTTAATGTCATACAAAGCAGCAAAAGGAGGAACTATAATGAAAATATTTGAACTCTCACTTCATACTAGACTATGTTCACTCTTTCGGATTGACAACCATATTTACTAATATGTGTGAATTGGACCGTCTTAAGGTTCTACGGTACATGTTACAGATTAGTCAAACTCAGGCCCAATTTAGCGCACGGAGAAGACGGAAAAACATACGGAGAGCATCAGCTTTAGTTTCTGCTCTGATACCAAGACCACATCAAATGCTGAGGGTGCATGTTAGCAATCAGGATTCATGAGAGAACATTGTGCTTGGTGCATTTTTCATCTTCAAACCAAACTTAGATCTTCAGCCAATAAAGTTTAAATTCCATCTGACTAGTGGTTCCTATGGATTTGACCAAATGAGCGTTTACACTACCTCTGGAAGTGGTCGGAAGTGGACAAGCTTAAAACGTTTTAAACCCTGTTCACACCTGTATTTAGGGTTAGGTTAGTAGGCTGACTTTTGTGGCGTTTTGAATGCATTCGACCACATGAGTGTTTACACTATGAAAGCAATCCAGTCAAATGTGTTTTCAACTACCTCTGGAAGTGGTTAAAAGTGGACAAGCTCAAAATGTTTCAGACTCTGTTTACCCTGTATTTAGTGTCATCCACTTGTAATCCCATCGAGCAAATGCGTTTTAATACCAGGTGTAAACAGAACTCACTCTTGAAATGTGAAAGTGTAAATTAATGTAAAATAGGTTTTATAGCAAAACTGTGTGTGAATGCAACTGCATTTAGCCAATAAAACGAGACTGAAAACTGTAGCCATATTTCCAATGCAAATACATGAAAGAGCATTACATTGGGTCACCTCCTTCAGAACGTCCTACACACTCTGAATACATCAAACAAATATATTCTATCTTTCCACTACACTTTGTTATGGTGATATGATATGCATTATCAGAACACAGTCCTCCCCAAAGTGTGGGTCCTGCTGTGAGCCCAGCAGTATAAAAATGAAGTGTATCATAGAAGGAATGACAGCAGGCCACACAAGGGAGAATTTGATAAATGACCAAGAATGGACACACTAAAACCTGACCGTGAATTATACATGAGGAAGGCAGAAATGATGGAGCAAGGCGAAAAAAGGTACCCAGGCGAATCGAAGGGGGGATGCAGTTGGACTCTGGGAACACACACGTGACATTTCCAGGGTTTTGCTCTGGGTTAATTAGCAGTTGATCCCTTTGTGCACACCAAGCTGCCATTATGCTTTAAAAGCAGCATTGCCATCTCAAAGTCTAATTACATTTAACACACACCTGAAGCATTAAGCCAAACAGGAAATGTAAGTGACGTCTCTACATTTCCCACTAATCTAAAAATATTCCAAATGGCATTTATTTCTTCACTTCCACTGAATGACTCAGTTGGTCTCCAGCTGGGCCAATTAGGTGTCTAATTCTATGTTTCGTACAGAGCGCGTTCGCTACTGCATATCAAAGTGAATACCTGACATTAAAAATAACGTTTGAAAGAAAGAAGTCATTAAGGGAACAGGTTGCAGCATTCAGCTGACATCACAATCATCAGAACTCGCAGATCAAAAACAAATTATTTCCATTAACGTCTCGCCGCTAAAGAAAGCAAAGTAAACGTAGGAATGAAACATGGCTTCAGTCGCACAATTAATTCCACCAGTCATGCTCAATTCAAGCTAGCAACGTCCGAGAACACCACAGAGCTCTGTAGGTTTACATTCAAAATGGTCTGTTGTGCAAATCAGCGCTTTCATGCGTGGCGGTGATGACTACATCACTATTGCTAATGGTGATGAGTAAGTATCTTGGGCATTGCTTTGTCTGACTAACATGCCTCTGCTTTGTCTGACTAACACACTGACTTAGCACCGTATATTCCTGACACACAATGAAAAACTTAAGAGAATGAAACTACACTTAAACATACACATTTTCGATCATGGTGGAGAATTTCCTTGAACATCTATTGTTTTTATGCAAGCTAAAGATGCTTTCTATCTGCTAATTCAACCATTAAACACAGAAATCTTGTGTCTCATGTCATTATTTAGAATGTTTATTAACCCATTTGGGGACCATGGTGATTTCAGGTTATTCTAGCCTTGTTGGTACATCTGGTCCCTTCAAGGTAGGCAAACCCTGATGCACACACACTGAATCAAGGTTCAAGCAAGGTTAGCATACTGTAGACAAACTTAGACAAACTCCTGATCAAAATTGATCATCTTCCTTGAATTGCTTCAAAGCTTTCATGCAAAGTTCACATAAAATTCTCAAATACACAATAATACAAAAGACAATACAACAACAAAGCTTTGCCAACACCTGCATTCAACCACTCAGACTTTCCGTCTTTCACCAGGAGAGCTGTGGAATGAGGATTACAGGACTCCCTCTCTTCCCTGTCATTACCCATGCTGCCCCCAAGGCATCTCATGACCGGGAACCTGCACTCTGTATTCAAGGAAACTCTGAGATGACTTGAATTTGAAACAAAAGGAAGCGTGATGCAAGACCAGTACCATCGGAATGTATACGGTTCATTATAAACAGAGGCAGAACAAAGGTTGAGAAAGATGCTAGTCAGTGGTGTTTTTGAAACCTAGCACTACAGCTACCTGAGACCGCTATGCTGTTGAAAACGATGCCCCGTTACACACACACAGGCGCACACGAACTTCTCACCTGCGATTAAAGGGCAGTGTGCTGTCCAAACACACCAAGTAGCACTCAAACAGCAGCAGCTCAGCAATGTACACCAATATGGCCATAAATGTCCACTCTAGCGCACATTTAACAACCAACACAGCATTAAACACACTCTAAATCAATAGAAACAAATGGTGACCGACTGAGGCCATCCATCAGACAAGGGTAGTGGGGTGAAAACACACCCATACCCTTATAAACACACTCGCACTGACAAGGAGCCTCAACTGCTGCAAGCTGAAGTCCCTCCAGGAGTTTACGTTCTGCAGATAAACCATTCATTCAGCCCTCAAAGCTTAGTAGCTCATGATGTCTGCCCCAGGCTAGTGATTTATGCAATAGTAAAACAATGACTGATACCAAAGCTCTAAAAACCCTCCCACCCACCCCCCACTTTTCTTCTTCCCTTCCCAGCCAGCTAGCGGGATCACTTACGATGCAGGTGCTCGGAAGCATAGTAATAGACGTCCTCATAACCCTCATGGTAATCCTCTTCTGGACGGTACTTTTTGCCCTTGCGTCTCCTGGACCTCCGTATTTGCTTGACGAAGCCAAGGAAGCGATCCATGCCTGCACACCGCGTGCAGTCCCACTGACACAGGCGCAGACCGCTGCACTCAGCCAGCGTGTGTGTGTGAAGGTGTGCGGTCTGTTTCACAAAGAGCACAGCTCCGAGAGATCTCAGAAAGAGAAAAAGAGCAAGAGAAAGAGCGAGACAGAGAGGGAGAGAAGGAGGGGTTTGGAGTTGCGTGGGGGGGGGGGGGGGGGGGGGCAGATCGCAGTCAGCTGGAGAAGATGGGTCAAATATCAGTCTTCTCCGGTGCACTGGTCTCCTTTAAGAAAAGCGTCATTGGAAGGGTCCTTAGCCATACAGCTGAATGGGTCTGAATGCGTGCACACACGTGTAGGTAAGGGAGAGTGTGGGGTAGGAACAAAAGAGAGAACGGAAAAAAGAAGAGACGGGCGGGGGGGAAGCACACAGGGAAGACACAAAGTTCAAAGGAACCGGCATCAAGGCAAGGAATCCTTGGGCTATGACTGTCTCATGCCAGAGAGGGAACAGGGGCAGGGAGTTTGTCTGCCTTTAAAATAAGCATGAGGGTTTATCATCGTAAGAATGACAAACAAAAGAATGGTGCACGAGTGGGGTGTGGATAGAAACCCTCAAACATCTCTCCGGCAATTCCATTGCAAGACTAATACGATAATTCGACTAGATGGAAGGGGCACTGTGGTCACGTGTAGCTGGTGTGGCACTGACAAAAAGCTGAGAGGATTACAGCTATCTCTAATTCACCGCCAACACCAGCCTAGCCAACCTGTGTTGCCTGGATCAGTGGCTAATAGCATTAATGGGGCTAAAGGACTTGTTAATTGAGCTGTTTGCCAACAATGACACCCAAGCGTGTGTCAGTAACCCATTCATTCAGAAGGGGTAACAGAACTCCCGAGAGACTCCTGAGACTTGACTTGGATTAATATGTTGATGTCATTCTGTTGCCTTAACATTGGGTAAAATGGTCAATATCTGTTCTAACCTCTCTGTACGTTTCTTGTACATTCTCAGTACTAGAGATGGACAATCATGTCAAAAACACCCCTTGATTCTTTACCATATGGAATCACCCATGTTTCTATTGTCAAGTCTCACGGTGATTGGATGGCCGAGGTAGATCATCAGGGTCTAAAACATCATGGGAGAATAAATCCCTTCGCAGAAGCCTCGCTTTTTCTGTGGCGTTGAGCCTTTTCTTTTGTGGAACGCAGCAGGGGGTTTTTCTTTGTCTGAGGTTTGACACACACAAACACGTGGTAGGAGGTTAAATCCCACCCCGTTGAATCCCTCCTTTTCTTATGTTGTGATTTTCATTCAGCAGCTATAGGCAGGTTTTCACATGTTAAGGATTACATATGCATTATTTGGTATGTCTCTGAGGTTTTGGAGGGAGGGAGAGAATGGAGAAAAAGAAGGTCAGACCGGAGCCATCATCCAGCGGTAAACACATGGTCTAGACATGCCAAGTATCAGTTTGTACAGGAGACATTCCCCATCATTTCCGGTTACTTTTCTAATGACATTCTCAGAAAAATACATTTATTATTGTTATTAATACTATTAATAATGGTTTGATCCCAATTAATCACATTATTTTGACAGGCCATTTACAGCTGTACTGGAGATACTGCATGGTTTTCATAAATACTCAAACTCTGAAGAAACAGTTTGTAGGCAGTCAAAAATAATTTCAGAAATTAGAAAAAAAAAAAACCACACAAATGGGATCTATAAACTTCCCATCAAAGAAGACATCGCCTCTCTGATTGTCTACTGATGAGCAGACACATGCTTTCTCATCAGGGAATAGTGCATCCCGGGAATTCACAGCTCCCACAATTTGGAGACTCAGACTTGTTTATCCAATCTGTCTGCCACCTGAGGCAATCAATGCACATTCAACAGATTCATTATTGTTTCAGGAAATACAACAATCCAGACGCAATCTAGCTTGCGGGCTGGCTGTTTAATTAGCTCTGGTCATCATACCTGTAATTAGACATCCTCCGTCCACAGTAGAAGACTGAGTTTGGATTCAGGGCAGCTGCTCTATGCAAAACTGCAGAAGAGAGGCAGTATTCTCAAGCAGGGGCGTATGAATCAGCATGAAGAGAGTTCCTTTATAAAACAATTCTGATCTTTATTGGCGCTTTGAAATTCACAATGCAGCAATTATTATTATTCAGGTAAGTGCATTGTAATTAAGACTATGGCTAGGAGATGGTGTAATTAGGACTAATTCACTATATTTCATAATATTCCATCTGGTACTTTGGAATAAGATCCGTAATGGGAAGCATCAAGGAGCAATAATGTTGTGATGGTTTGCGCTTGTATGGTATGAGGATTGTGGCAGTGTTCCAGGTGTGAGTCTCTCCTGAGATTGTTTTCAGATAAACCACTGCAGTAAAGCTAGGCTTTAAGCACAGAGCCTGTGCCAAGCTCTTAGTGTCTCCGCACCTAGTCAGAGCTAAGCAATTGCTGCAGTCACCCTTTCTCCTGTCCAGCTCACAAACCCAAAATATAACTTGTCTTATTTCCTTTTTGGCTCAATTCCATTTGTATGGTAAATGCTGCAGTAGGTGCAGAGCTGCAACGGGAGTCATTTATAATGGCTGCATGATGACTTCCCTTAAAGGAACAGCTTGCCCAAAAATTAAAACTGTATTTTTTTTTTTACTTTCCACCTTTACTACTTTGTTCATGAATGTGCCAAACAGAACTATGTCCATTTGTAAACGAATCATTCTTTTTGAATCAGAATCAAATGGTTTATTCAAGTCTAAACAGTTCGTCTGATGTTTTCATTACAGACCAAGTCCTCATTCAAGTCAAACAGAGAGGGCAGGACTTTCTTCAAAAATTCACCTTTTTATTCTACTGAAGAAAGTCATACAGGTTTGAAGTTATATGAGGGTGAATAAATGACAGAAATTTCATTGTTAAATGTGAAATACCTCAGCAGTGAGAGGGAGACTGAAAGTGAGCAACTGAAGGCAGAATTTTTTTTAAATCCTCACTTGTGCAACCATTTGAGCATGAACTGCCTGAGGCTTTTTCTGGAACCAGGGCTGTGCCAGTTTGTTGCAATATGGTAGCTAGGAGCGAGTCCATTGCCCGGGTAGAAAAAAGGCTGTCCAGACACTACATCTGCTATGAGCAAATGCTTCAGATGGTTGAAACAGCCTCTCAGTAGTGGCAGGAGCATGCTGACAAGTTAAACGTTTGTGTTTTCACAGTTATTTGAACTGAGGCATTCAGAAGTCATGCAGAATTGCTGAGTCAAGTGCTTCTCACCTTTACAAACAAACCAACCCACACAAACGAAAATTCAGTCTTTTGAATGTTCTGCCTTCTATCCCAGTGCCCACATTCTCCCTCTCATGGTTGAGTGAATCCCTTCCTTTACTAATTTATCACATCTGCAAGGTCTACGTTTATTCTGCCCTTAGTAAGTTCCATGAAGTAGAATTTTCATACCACCTGCTCTAGACTCTTCCTGATTCGAGATGGCAGTTCTGCTCGGAGTGCATAAACCAACACTTGACCAATTTGCTTACAACCTGGAAGGTTGCAAGTTCCAAGTAGTTCCTTACAAGTAAGATCAACTTCGCCCATAAGCAACGTATCTAACTCCAAGTTGCTTTGGGGGAGAAGTTCATGGTTTTATGGTGATATTCAGGAGCGAAAAATTAAACTCTCTCGGCAGGTGATGTCAGAAAAAATTGCTGTACTGAAAACTCTTTAAACCATGTATTATGTTATTAGTTATTAATAAAGCTATTGGTCTGCTGGTTAATAAGTTGTATTTATGTTTAGGCCAAGTTTCGACACTCCACACTGCATTAAAGTCATGGAAACAATTTTGTGGTAAGAACTGGACAAGTGACTAGAGGAAGGCGAATATCGAATAATAATAATAGTATCTCTGAAACAGCCAAAAGCAGCATTACACCTGGATGAATGTGCCGCCCCGTCTCAAGTGCATGGCTTGCACGTTTTGAAAGACTTAGCTTGCCTCAATCTTGAATCATGGCAGCCCTGATTTACTGTTATTACTAGAACAGAAGCATTTTAGAGTGCAGGCCCGAGCATGGATAAGCTAATGGAAGGGTTTAAAGGTCAGGCCTAAATGCTTCCAAGATGTGAAACATTCCAAGACCTCCTTTGACATTGTCACTACCGTAGTACAAACTTAATCCTTTGTGTCAGTTCCTTTCCGAGACTGACATCAGCATAAGATTAGGGGGAACCTCACAATGGTCGATTATTTTTGGTTGAGATGGTTGGGAAACCCAGGGGCGATTAAAACAAGCCCACCAAATAACTCTTACTGAAGGGAATTATCTCAGACCTGTTCATGAATGTTAAGAAGCTGGTCAACAGTGCCAGAATGAAAAGACAAGAGAGGAAGAGAGAGAAAAACTAGGATGAAAGTATGCATCTTTAAGTATACCACTACTGTCAAGAGAGGGCAGAAAAAGAAAGATCGAAGGATTTACGCTTTCACGCCCGCCCTCTGATTCATTTCACGCCCAGACGGTTAATGTTAGCCAAAGCCTTATGGGCTGACACCGGCCTTCATTCAACCTCAAAAAGCAGTTGGCAGAACAAACCAGCGACCTTCCCACCCTCTACTGGGAGTTCTCTGGCAATATAGGAATAGAGGACAGAAAAAAAATATCATTAAATCATTTAATTCAATTGTGGGTCTCCCCTTTTCATTCATTGAGGGCTAAATTCACTATCAAGGTAACTGTGTAGGCCTATTTGATTAGCAGAGAACACTGAAAGGCCAATAAATTAACACATACTTGATAAACAATTGACCTATGTATTGGGAAAGAACAATTGATAGGTAATTTAGTACTTTTTAAAGAGGCTGACTCAACTTCTTGTGCTTTATAGCCATATATAGAATTTAGCAGTTCAATAATGCAGCATCAGATTGAGAAAAGAAAGGTGAAAAGAAAACAAAAGGAGAAACAAATGGCTCTGGTGTGAATCTGCAGCAGTTAATACACAAACTTCATGCATCCCAACGAGGTAGATTTCAGTTAACACTCCCATGCAGTCATTCATTTATCTGGTGGTCACTGATAAGTGTTTAAAATAAGTGTTAACCAGCCTAATCCTGATATATTCACACCAATTGGTGTCAGAATACAGTCAAAGATCACTTAAGAGCTAGTCAAACATCAATGAAAACGAGTGGGGAAAAAAATGGATTCACTGGGGAGAGAATGCATGAGTGCCTGGCCCATCTGTGCGACCTGTCTAGTCTCCTCAGTCAACCCGACTGACAGACATAGAGGAAGTCATGCGTAGAACTACACAGCGATGACACGAAGAAGGTCTTTAACAAAAAGCTAAACTTCACAAAACTGCAATCACCCTGAAAGAGTAAATCTCATACCCTCTATTTCCGTAACAGAATAAAGAATGAATAAAATGAAATGATTTTCCTTAGTTGTCAGTTATAATCATCAAAATGAAAAGAAATAAACATTTGAAATATATCAGTCTGTGTGTAATGAATGTATATAATATACAAGTTTCACTTTTTGAATGGAATTAGTGAAATAAATAAACTTTTTGATGATATTCTAATTATATGACCAGCACCAGTATATCTTCTACTTACTACTACTACTACTACTACTACAAATGAGTTATAACCATTTTTAAAAATGACCCTTATTCCAAATTTCGTGAAATGTTGCCATCTGCTCCTCTGAATAGCTCTATTACAATGTCGAATACAAATTTGTTATGTTAACTTGTAATGGTCTAAAATATTTGGAAATTTGCAAATAAATCAATCAAATAAATCAATATCAAATCTAAGTCAGAATTGAACCAAGTCGATAGTTTGTGAATCGAATAAGAAAATCAGTGACAATGCGTAGCCTGCCTAACAGAGAGACTAAGTGAGCCATATACATCCAGTAAACAGGGTTGGATTCATTTCATGGTGGGAATCCTTTATTGACAGCAGTCACGTGAGAGGCGTTCACTGCAGAAACTCATTTTAAAGATGTATGTGGAAAAAAGGCTGAGAGGGAGCATGCAGATGGTGACGACTCTGAATAAAACATGAGGGGAGAGTGACACAGACTGCTAAAAATCACATTCGGATCAGAGCACAAATTCAGCATGTCACAAACAGCATTTCCAAATGCAACGACGTCAAGTGAAAGTGTCCAAATCCTGCGTTGGACATCTCGGCTGACCCAGGCTGACCTCGGGGTCTCGGATGCCAGTTTTGTCCCCTGAACCAGTCAACCTTTCTGACCGCCATCAAGCAACTGCCAGCACTGTGCTATAACTGTGAGTGTGTGTACTTCTACAACACATCCTGTAGACACTCACGTTCCCTAGGCACTCCCCATGTGTCATTCCTGACAGAGGGAGAAGTCTTCCGCCAGCCTTGACAGACATGTCCACATTATTAATGTACGTGACATGACTTCAAATGGAGTTGATTGTTTTCCTCAAGCCTGTCAGCAACAACAGCTTGGTATTTGGCACTTTTACTCGCTAAAAAATGAGCCGTTGTCACAGGATGGGTTTTTGGAAGAGTACGTTTTGAAGGGTATTTTTATTTAACCAAGATGACATCTTTACCTTGTACATAGACACACACACACACACACACAAAACTCTGAACAGCCCCTTACACAACGCAAGACTTCCAAGAATGAAGGTAGAAAGAAATGTTTGTTGCGTTCATTTAAACTGACCACCTTTTGCAATGTCCTCCAGAGGAACTGAGGAGAGATTAATATAAATATGCTTTATGTTGTTCATTACCTTGGTCACAGCACAGTCAAAGTGCTCCACATCAGCATCTGATTAACTGTTTTATTCTGCATGAAGCCTCTTTGGGAAAGACTCCAATTGCCAAAAGTGCCATTTTGTTGAGTGACAGTTAACATTTTCTCTTTTTCGTAGGTCACTCACACTGCACCCAGACTGTCTTCACAGTTCAAACGTAGACTCATTTTTTCAGGCCACGTTTCAAATGAGAAGTGTGACTCTCTCAGACTGTCTAAAGACTGTCTGCATTTCTGAAAGTTAGACAAATGTGTCTGGCATTCACAAAAAGACGGAGTCTTTGGAGTTCTGTATTGCAAACAATTCAATTATCACTAATTTGATAATTATTTTCATAAAAATGTAAATTCTACAGATAATAAATTAAT
Organism: Opsariichthys bidens; assembly: GCA_037194245.1. Classification (NCBI taxonomy): domain Eukaryota; kingdom Metazoa; phylum Chordata; class Actinopteri; order Cypriniformes; family Xenocyprididae; genus Opsariichthys; species Opsariichthys bidens. Next base: position 14,830,308 of record CM074287.1, on the reverse strand, counting down.
AATAAGCCTAAAATAATTTTGCTATAAATGCTATAAGTGAATTTAGGCATCACAACATTATAATGCATAGTATGAAAAACAGATTTGCCAAGATATTTAACAGTGTTAACAAGGTAGTCGTGGCCTAACGGTGAGGGAGTTGGACTTGTGAATGTTGCCGGTTCGATTCCCACGCCGGCAGGAATTGAAAGTGGGGATTGTGAATGAACAGCACTCCCTCCACCCTCGATACCAAGAGCTGCCTCACTTGTAAGTCGCTTTGGATAAAAGTGTCTGCTAAATGATTAAATGATGAAATGATATTATAATACTCACTTAAAGTTGGCTTGATATATCTAAATGTGAATGTTCATTTCTTCAATTTTTACAATTAAGCATATAATATTAACCAATTTATTAAAATAAAATTTAAAAAATACCTCCCTAAGATCCCTAAAACTAAATCACATCATACATTTGCTACCAGAATCTCTCGTCCGATTGGCTGTGGAGGACGTCTAGACACTGGCATGCTTTCTTCAGACAACACTACTACTATAAAAGCATCACATGACTTATATATAAAGCTAGCACAGACGGTAGTATCTCTCCCTTGGGAAAGATGTTGTCATCTCAAAGACATTAAGTCTTCATGTGGCACACTGTCTTTGAATCGTGAGGAATGTGTTTGTGAGGCGATGCCCTGTAGGCCACTAGTTTCGTCTGCCGCAGTAAACACAATCATTCCTCTGTCTGAGGATCATGCCATCGCCACGATCCGTCTTGGGATGTTGCGCCAATATATCGATTCGACATAACCTGCTTAATGGAGTGTGATGTGGCTCAAGCGCAACTGGGGAGTAAGAAAAATTACAAGCACCTCAGATGTCTCTTGATTTTATTTTGCTAAATTAAAACCACACAGCAATACTACATTTCATCTGCTTTTTACTTCAACCTTAAGATATAAACCCCAGATATCGTTCTGAAGATATAAAAGATGTGAAGATGTAAATGTGATGATTTGCCAGAATATAAAGTGACTCTGCTTGCAGGCATCTGCTGCGGTGTGAAGAGGGAAAGATAACACCTCTGCTGCTGGTGAGTCTAAAAATATATGTTCACAATCATAATAGACCTCTTGTTAGTTCATGTTATTGTACCACATACTTGCAGATGAACACATTGATGACTAGTATCTATAGTGACGAACCGGTGTGAACATAAAATAGAAGCTTAAAATAGGTAAACAACCAGCAGCATCCAACTGCTAATTTAAAGGGAAATCTGTATTTATTTCCTCTGCAGAACACAAAAAAATTGTTTTAGTCTTGTTCTGTTCATACAATGAAAGTCAATGGAGTCCAGTATTGTTTGGGACCTCATTGACTTTCATTGTATGGAAGAAGAAGAAGAAGAAGAAGAAGAAGAAGAAGAAAAAAAAAAGACGGGTTTGCAATAATAATTTAGGCGCTTCTACAAACAATTCTATAAACATCTTAAATAAAGTTGATCTATAAGCTTTACAAGGTATCAATGTACATAATTTGATAGAAAACCATCCAAATTTTGAATAAAATATATTTTGATCATGTTTGCAGGTTCTTATTTACTTTATAGAATGTATGTATACGACGAGTCATAAAAACTCAAAGCAAAAGTTATAGCATTTGGATCCATATTTCAAAAGTCCAAAAACATCTCCAAACAAGTGATCAGAGCGTTTTACTGAACAAACACCACAAAGCATTAAGATATTTATAATCACATAGAATGAGTATCCAGTAATATGATCCCGGTTGATGAGTGATGATCTCCCAAGCACTGTTTTATCTGTGCGCTCCTATTCATGGCCACAGTAAATCAAGACATGTCAATCTGAGCAATCGATCTAATCCAGCCGCGCTCAAGCTGTAAAACAGTCCCCGATTGGTGTCTACACAACGTCCCTGCCCACCATACCAGGGATCCAGTTTCTATTGAATGAACATTCAAATGACACTGGAAAACATTGCGTCATGATCTCGGGTCCTATAGCTTTAGCGAAGCAGCATGTCATGTCACCCCGAGAGGATTTTCTCAAGATCTCTGCATCATGTTATCATGCTGCAGATAAAAAAAGACAAATAAATAAAGATGTGCGATTTACTTTGGTTTACTAATGTTTCGTACAGTCACAACGCAGAAAATGGCACAACAACCTAAAACGTGATCGGTTCATGAGAACCGATACCGATCTATGGTCGATTGAACAGATCTTCCCTAATGAGTACCAATCGTGGCTGAGGTCAAATAAATAAATAAACAGTCATGCATTTCCTCTCTTTGCCTAATTAAATCTGGTCATGACCCCATCTTTTGAATAAAACTGCTGCAATTGCTCGTTGAACAGTCCAAGCAAATTTCAACCTATAATTAGTCAAATCATAATCTACTTATGCTGAAGATGATTTTTAAGAATGAATTTCAGCAATGGAGAATATGTATTAAATATCAGCTTACCAGCTGCTTTATGTCAGTTTATACATTTATTTTTGGTTATTTGTACTTAAAGGGATAGTTCGCCCAAAATTGAAAATACTGGCATCCTTTACTCCCTCTCAAGTTGTTCCAAACCTGAATATTTTATTTTTGTTCTGCTGTATACAAAGGAAGATATATGGAAGAATGTTTGTAACCAAGCAGATCTCGCCCCCCATTGACTGCCCTAGAGTTCTTTTTTTTCCTACTATGGAAGTCAATGGGGGGGTGGGGCAAGATCTGCTTGGTTACAAACATTCTTCCAAATATCTTCCTTTGTGTAGAGCAGAACAAAGAAATTTATACTGTTTTGGAACAACTTGAAAGCGAGTAAATGATGACAATTTTCATTTTTGGGTGAACTATCCCTTTAATATATTTGGTGTGTTCAAATGTCTGTATAGTTCTGTGCGGGCAGTGACCGAAAGGAAACAATCTCAGCTTTAGTCCAGCATGCCTTTCTTTACTTTGAACTTGGGTTGCAATCTGACTTCCAATACGATTCAAACAATCCAATTAACCACAGCAGAGCGAAGATGTTCTTACAATCAATTAAGGTGAAGGGAACTCATCCAGGACATCTTCCTAGATTTAACAAGGACCAGCATGCTGATGGATGTTCTATAATTTAATTTCCGTCTTCAGAATAGAACTGAGCAGATTTCCAACTAGTTAAAATCAGGTGCATTGACCATGAAAAATGGCGTGCATGATTGGCGAGGCAGTCCTGTGGATTACAACAGGAAAATATTTGTCATATGCAAACACTCTCAGCATGCTAAAAGCGGTGATAAAAAAAGCACACACAGCGGATATATGTAAAATCAAATTTGATCCTAATCCTCTTTAAGGCATGAAATGTACCAACTAATGTCAGATGAACACTGTGTCTGGCAGTCTGAAGAACAATTATATTACACCAAACTGTGATTGTGCTTGCAGAATAAGAGTTAATCATACAAATTGTTTGGTTTTTGTAATTTGTATCGAACTTTGTGTGCTGCCATCTTGACCACAGGTCTCCCAGGAAGAAGAGATTGAGATGTTATCTCAATGGGATTTTCCTGAAAATAAAATAAAATAAAATAAAATAAAAAAAAGTCACATTAGACATTTCATTGGGGCAGATTTTCACATAATGCCAAAACAATACTTGTCTACATACAACATGTCTACAAAGACTTCCAAACGCACCCTTGGAAGTGTGACAGCTAGCTGCAGTATCACCTACGACATAAGGTGAGATCTAATTCCACCTTTATCTTAAAGCCAAGTACAGACCCACTTTCAAGGAGAACTAAATCTGTAAATTTTAATGGTGACAAGCTCAGAGTGCACACAAATAAAAGCCACTTGATTGAGAATCTCTGACCAGCCACTTCCTAGAATGTGTGAATATAAATAAAAAGCCCCATTGCTGGCCAGAACCAATCAAAATCCACGAGATCTCCATGCAAGCCTGATTCTCACTTTATAAAATGGTGGCAAGGATATTATAAAAGCCTCAAATCAATGAAACATTAAAGGTGTGGTATTGGTGAGCACTTTACAGATAACCTTGAAAACAGAAACCTTTTTCAGGTGACTTGCACCAGGCTGCATTAGAGAAACTTTATCACCGGCATCTAGACATTGACTGAAATACAGGATAGGGTCCCTGAGAATAAAAGTCAAAACTGTTCAGTGTAAAAGCCTCCTCAGCTTAGGAAAGTGGGGACGCTGCATAGATCAATCACACTGCCAAACATTTAGCCACCGTTCCCGACGGATCATATATTAGAGCTCATAATTGCTCACTTGTTTCCTTCCACAGCTGGCTCTGATTTCTAACACTTAACAAAACAAAAAACTCCCAGCTCTCAATATGCTAAAGTCAGCTGGACACCATGAGTCAGACATTATCATTTTAACAGTTACAGCCATGGAAGTCAAAATTCTTGAGATTATGAAGAAATCACTCAGTGGATAGTAAGAAAATGAAATGCTGTAAACAACTACAATATTATATCGATTAAATCAAACGTTTATCTAGATGGTGGACCAGCATGGCATAGGCAGAACTCATCTGGTGAGGCTGGTTGAGCAAGGAAGTCTTGCTGGTTAAGGTAGATAAGCAGCAGTGATGGCATTTAGTAAAAAATAAAATGTCTTTAAACCACCAGCCAGGTGAATTAGAGATAAAGCCTGTTTGAATCAGGCAAGTTGGAAAGTGATACACCAGCACAGAAAGAGCAATTTGCTCCTTTTATGGTTCCAAGTACGCTGATCAAATCAGGAGCTGAGTATTACTGCAGCAGTACGCAATCATACCTCAAACACTCGAGTCTGGCCAATGCCTAGGCTTTTGGAAGAGCTGGAAATGAAATGGAGAAAAGAAAGAAATTGAAATATATGCGTTCTGTGGGAGCAGTAAGAAAAACACACTTGACGAAATAAGACGAATATCATAAAAGAATATCCCTTCAGACATAATACATAGGGAGCTTTATAGAACACTTTCCTTTGTTGGACAGAAAAAAATGGCAAAGACTAACTGTGTTAAGCACAGACTAACTGGATAATATTAAGACTAACATATTTTCTTATCAGCAAAAAATTAGGGATTTATACAATCTTCCCATATAAGTCAATGCCCTATCTTTATTCACTCCTTGAGTTGTTTAAAGCAACACCTTGACATTGCCCAGAAAACAATTCTTCAGAATGACAGAACGTGTCATTAACCCTGCGAGCTAACTCGTATAACTACTCAGTGGGAGGGAAAAAAAAATTACCACCTACAGGAATCTTAATGATATTTCTGAGACATTTCTGAGATGTAAATATGCTGTGAATCACATCACACTGCAGGATAAGCGATATGATTGGGTAGTGCATAATGAATATTTATGAAAACATATCTAAGCGTTGTTAGAAAAGCGCCATACGTTTGAAAGCATGAATATATCAGTTAGCATTTGTGTGTGGGAGATCATATCACCCCTACCATGGAAACAGCATATACAGTAGCTAAGACAAAATATAAAACCTACATAATTTTCAGCTGGTTATTACAACATAAAATCAATGACACAAATAATTTTGAATCACTGTTAAGAAGGTTTGTGATAATGACCCAGTGAACACATACAGCTAGTCAAATAAATGGACAAATTAAATATTGATTTCAGTTAAAACGATCACTCTGTGTGAGACCGTGAAGTGGTATCACTAGTACATGTGAAAACAGTATAAATAAACACACACACACACACACACACACACACACACACACATTGAGTAAATGTGCAGCCGTTTACAATGCTAGCTATCCCATAATGCACTCTGTTAGACAGACCCAGGTATCCTCATACTCAAACATTAGAGTCCTAGAAATGTCACAGTTGGTGACAAGATCCCTAAGAGCACAAAAGCGTTTTTTGAGTTTAAACAGAACTGTTAAAAGGCCAGTGGAGGTGTAGTGAGTGTTTCTTGTGTTAAACGTAACACTCCAGGTCTCCCTGCGCATGCTAGGCCAGCGGTGTCGTCGTTAACCTTGCAGTTGACCCTTCTCTGGCAGGAGATGAGACGAGGAGCCTCTCTGTAGGTCAGTGTGTAACACATGACTCCCTGAAGGGTCTAAAGTCCTCTAGGTTACTTCACACAGAGGCTCTGTTGCTCTGTAGGACCAGATAAGGATGGATGTGCACAGTTTGCGCATAATGCGTGTGGAATTGAAACCTCACTGGTCTCTGACAAAACAAGAAAACAACTACTGGAGAGAAAATCCAATTAGGAGCCCACATTTGAGCATCAGCATGCTTTTAGACATTAAGCCACTATAAACACTACCAGTCAAAAGTCCGTATGGCACTTTATTGACCCAAAAAACACTTCTGATTTAGAATTCTGTGCTTAAATGCTTTCAGTTAGTTTTGTGGATAATTTATTTACAAAAAGCTGGACTAGAAAGAAAATAATAAAATGTAAAACAAAAAATGTAAATAAATGAAAATTTAATACATAAAATGCAAATAAATAAATAATATAAATCAATGAAGTACTGTGGTATAAACACATGATATAATCACCCCACCACTATGTTATTTATAAAGGGCTTTCAGAGAGTTTCAGGCGAGTTTCACAGAATCTCATTCTATTAAAAACGAAGAGCATTAAATGATATGATTGTAACACACTGCATTTACTTGTGTTCCTGGCCGCTCGCTTGTGAAAGGATTTGTTTGTCATGACAGCCAAAGAGTCTGGCAGGCATTTTCTCTTATCTGTGGCCACAGGTACGAACACGGGCAGCCTCTAGGACAGAGGGAGCTGTTCTGCCTTGGAACATTTATCATTTTAGGAGATATGCTCTAGTGAACCCACTCTTATTGTTTGCCCAGTGGCCATGGCAGAAGGTTTGGTGTTCAGTGGGGGAAAAAACATACAAACAACATGACATTTGGAGAGACAGGAAAAATAGGCAGAACTAGAGCAGATAGTAAAAACAGGCCCCAGGTATTGTCTCAGCTGCCCTCAATAAACTCTAGACACATTTTGACAAATCACAGCAACACTTCAGCATTGCATTACTCAGTTGTTTTCATTAAAAATTAATTGCTGGGGTCTTTTATGTGGAGGTCTGGGACACATTTTGGCAGACAAAATGTTCTCCTTCCTGACATGTATATGACAGCCAGTGTCACTTCCAATGTGGCAACAGGCAAGTTTGAGTGACTGTAAGTACATCGAAGAAAGTCTATTAGTGCTCATTCGGTACACTTTGTCCAAAACACTATACAACAGAAAAGCAATAGTTCTGAAACAAGTGTGATCAGGAGCCTGAGGCTTAAAGCGGAAGATAGACAGTTTTAGTTGAGCAGTTAACCGATGAACAGGCTTTTTTTGTGCAAATCACATGCATATTCATTTTCCTGTCAGAGAATAATTTGTTTCACATCAGTACTCTAAGATGCATTTCTGCTCATTCATTAGAGATAAATACTTCACTGTGTGTCTTCCTTTTTTAGTGTTAAATAGCATCAGTACAATAGCAAGGTTTCAGCCATGTATTTTTATTCAATTTTGGGATATCACTTAAAGACGATGGATGGATAGCAGAACATTTTCAAGCATTAAAACATAAGACACGCATGACAACTATGAAAGAAATATTCCGAGAACCAATTGCTGGATGCGCATAAAAAAGTCATATGACTTTTCCTTTAAATCAGTTGTGGTCGACTTAAAAAACTACAAGTAGCATTTTGCATTCATTTTGGATTGTGGGTACATTATTGATCCATATCCAAGCACCCTCTTCACATTTAGACAGCTGCTGCTCCACTGATGGGAGAACCACATGGGAAGCCAGTTACTACTAAACCCCTCCCCCCAGCACACACAACCTCCATCGCAGATTCACCCGACAAGACCGAGGACTCCAGCATCAGCATTAGACAGTATCATCGTCTGTTTCACACGCCCTACTTACTGATTCAAAACACACGAGCACACGGACACACACACATACTGTCCATATTATCATATTACATGTTCTGCCTCAGCAACCAGGAATATGGAGCATCTCCGCCACATGCTGGGCCGTCTGACTCAGTGGTGGTTACTAAGTGGAGATTGCTGGGATCATGTTTTTGTTGTTGTTGTTGTTGTTGGGGCACACATAAGTTCCATGCCAAATTACAGCATAGGCCATGACACGGTGTGACAAATGCCTTTTAATAGGATTGCTACATTTCACCATGACATGATCCAGCTGTTGAAGACAAGTGTCTCTAAGTTCATACAGGTGGATTGCAAACATCAACAGTCAACCTCTGATTTCTCCTGAAAGCTATGCAAATCTCTTTTCTTACCAGGCAATAAGACAAGTTGTGCCCCATGTTTAACCAGAGAAATGTGTCACTTTTGTAAGGACAAACTTTTAAGTCTAACTTTTTTTTTTTTTGAGGCATGGTAGACAGTGCTGCCTCAAACTATATGGTTGGAAAAATATGGGATGGGAAGGAAAAAGATGGGATGGGAAGCAAAAAGATGGAATGGTAAAAGAAGATGGGATGGAATAGGATGGAATAGGATGGGATGGGGAGGGATGGAGGGATAGATGGATGGATAGACAGATAGAGTTGCAGAGTGACGGATGGAATTGGACAGAAGGATATATATATGGATGGATGAATGGATGAATGGATGGATACAATTGGACAGAAGGATGGACATACCGATGGATGGATGGATGGATGGAAGGAAGTAAAAAAAAAAAAGCTGTACAGTTTGAAGCAATTTTTTTGGAAGCAATGCGAATTGCATTTAAAATGTGTACTCTTTGTTTTACTACATACTATATAGACTTTGAATTAATAAATAATATGTTAATTGAAATAGTATAGTATTGGCTGACAGTGTAATGTAATTAGAAGCCAGAAACTGTGTAAACCTCAAATGGAAGTAGAACATGAATTACATTGGACTAAAAACCCAAACCCAGAGAGAGGCCTCATTTCAGAGTTCAACCACATGCTGCTGCTGCCTCATTTAATATTCGAGCCGTTGCAATAGTCACATTTAATCACTCGCTTAAACAGTCTCGGAAATAACGCAAGCGATAATGGATAAACAAACATTACTGGCTGCCATCGCAAAGTACATTAGAAAAACTTACGCTTAATGAGAGACCTTAATGCTCATGAGTTTATACTAATAGACCTCTGATAACACTTTCATGGAATACTGCAGGAGTTAAATAGATTTGGAAGAGCTTCCCCGAGATTATTCAAAAAACGAACTACTGGAGGCCATGACACATGCCTAGAAAAAAGTTCAAATGGAAAACGACATGCAGGTTGGGTTAATAGATCCTAGAGTGCTTTCTCTCAGATGGAAGGAAAGCCCTCTGTCCATAAATTTAAAGTAATCTTTCCAGTACAGACTGGTCAATACAAATCACATTTCCAACGACAACACTCTTGCCAAGCATTTATATTTCCATTTCATAATTATTTAAATGCTAATATAACCGAAGTCTCCATGCTCGCCTCCTTTACCTACAACATCATCCACAAACCACAAAAGACAACATGTGACAAGGGGCCGTCCTTGCACAAAATTACTGCACAGTGCATGAATATTTAACATTATGCATTTCCTTGTAACCTTCAGCGACCATCCAGTCAAATAATTTAATGTTTCCTAGTACGATGACGGAATTCCTCATGAATATTTATTAAAACGCCAGCTGAATAGAGCACAGAGAATAAACATCAGATTATGATTAATATTCATGAGCAAAGTCTGTAAAAATGACATAATACTGATATCTCCAATAAAAAGATATAGTTATAAAAGTTTGAAAATATTTCATCCATATTTCATTTCACTACTGATCTGTTAATCATTCTGTAATGCATATTAATGACTAATGGACGTGATATTAAAGTGTTATGTGATAGAAAAGTTAAAGGGTCTGTCATTATTTAATCAACTTTATGTCATTAACCAACAAGACTTTCATTCATCTTCGGAAAACAAATGAAGAAATCTGAGAGTCCGTCCATTGACAGCTACTCACCTACCACTTTGATGCTTCAAAAAGTTCATTAAGAGATCGTAAAACTAATCCAATATGAACAGCCAAGTCCAAATTTTCTGAAGAGACACGATCGCTTTATCTGACGAACGGATTGAATTTTGGCTTTTATTCACATATACACAAATCAAATAACCCTATCTTGTGTTTCTGAATTCTGTACCAATTCTTAATTAATTTTTTTAATGCATGCTTGCATATTTGTGTTGTATTGTGACACATCGTCATTACAGTCTGAACTTCAACAGCAAATGCAAAGAAAGTCCTGCGATGATATCCTGCATAATGGAGGAACACAGAGGCAGCGTTTAACCAAAATCCTTTATTTCTATTTAGACTCAGGAGCAAAAGAGCTTTGAAGCGGAATGAACAAGATTTCGATTCTCCTCCATCTCTCCCACTCTCTTTCTCCCGAAAATACCACTTCCTCTGAGGAGGGGTAATCACAGAGGAACATTCACTCAGATCCCCGCTCCATCACAAAAGCTCTTTGCCCCTGGAACTGGCAAAAGAAAAATTAACAGTGGGCTACAAAATGAAGCATGTTTTGTGCGGCACACTATCTAAAAAAAATTTTTTACTTACAGTTGGACAAAACAGTGCCACTGCATTTTATTGCACATATATGCCCATATACTGTTCATTATACATGCATTCAAAGACAAGAGACCTACATAAGTAAAAAAAAAAAAGGTGTTTTTACAGTGCACCTCACTATGTTAATACACTGTTACGATGCTGAATATGACAAATATTCTTTAAATGCACACTACAGTCCTTTCACCAAAGCTCAGCATAAAGTTAATGCGGTGACTCTCACGGTTTATACTTAACAATATTCACAGGTATTTGTTTGAGCGATGGAAATTTGATTTGCTATTTATGCGATAGCAGTTTGAGAGGGTCAAACGTTGATCCTCAGCAAACAAAGAAATAAATTTGGACAAGAACGCTGCATTAGTCACTGGGATAAAAATCTGCTGACTGGACAACGTGCAGAGTGAGTTTAAAATTCAATGCATATGCATGCAAAGGAAAAGTTGTGAGATCAAAGATATTCATTTGAGGACACTGCTGATCTAAAAGAATGATGTAAAGGTCTCAAATAATACTGATTATTAACACCAAAAAAGACATATAGTAACTTTCTCCAACATTAATATAATTTTACATAATTTATGAGACATCGTTGCCCCACAATTGACAATTTTCCATGTTTTCACTGTTAAGCAGTAGGGGGCGCTATTACGCAAATCTTCTGAAAGAGTACAGAATCTGGGGATCAAAACACAAGCAAAAGGAAGCAGAAACAAGTGGAAAAACATTGCATTTTCTGTTAGTTCAAAATGTTGCTTTTTAAATGAAACTTCCCGACATTCAAGTGTTGATAGATAAAAAAAAAAAAAAAAGAATGCATGAAGCTAAAATAAAATGTTTTTGTTGTCGTTTAAAAGCTGTGGCTCTGTTCTTTTGATGTATTGCATGTTCAAATATTCAACAAAATATTCAACAAAATATTCTGGAGGCCAGGACATTTGTGAAAATGATGAAAAACCTTTTGTTTTTTTGGCAGGGAAAGAGATAAAAGTCCATTAACTTTAAATAAGCAATACTCGTTTTAAAGGCAAGTTTATTTTGTCTCTTTTCTTATGCTATGTTTGTGACTAATAACAGGCTGATTTCACAAGCTATTTGATTTAATATTACAGCTGAAAAGCATACGGTTACATTTAAAATTAAATACACCTGGCTGGCAAATTGGATCATATTTAATTGCCAGAGATCTATTTGAGAAACAGCTGATGTGTAACGCAGTGCATATTTCAATACGCGCATAACAATAAACACACTCTCTCTCTCAAGAAAAACGCAGCCAAACACAAATGGCCACCATTTGTAAAAATCAGCCTAGTCATTTCCAAGTGCCAACAGAAGTAGAGAAGAAAACGCTTGATGAGTGAAGCTATTTCCTCTGTACTTGATTGCTCTCTCCTCCATTATAGAGAAAATAAAATGATAGTATTGCTGAAAACAGTCTCTATACACCACTCAGAGCTACTCAATGGCTTCTTTTATTTTTCCCAAGGTCCACTGACTTAAAAACTCAAATCATTCTGATCTACTCTCTCATGATTGTAGATCATGATAATGACATCCATACTTTTCCAATGAGGTACAGTAACAGTATCATTCATTTATTCATTCATTCATTTCTGGCACCTCGCTCAATACGCCTGTCTTACCGAAATAACAAACCGGCTGGCTGATAGCGAGTTGAGAAAGTATGCAGAGGTAAACCGTTTCCTAAGCTCAGTTACATAGATCAGAAAAATAAAATGACAAAAATCTGCTTTATTTTATTCACTAAAATGCAGGAACATGAATTTGTAGCTGCTTCAAATCCAAGCATAAAAAGGACAAAGATAGATTTTGAGGTTTATGTGCCGCAATCTGGCAGAAGGGCAGTACATCTAGATAAAACATGACTTGGCTGTCAGCACCTGTCCGATACAGTACTGCGAAATGCACCGTCACCCAGTCTTTCTCGCACATCCCACCTCTCTGACGTCAGCCAGCACCAACACTTCTAATTTTCAAAGGTCGTGAGAACTCAAAGCTCTCTTTATATTTATCTGCACAAAACAGTTGTAGAGGTAGCTTCAGAAGCTTTCAACTAGGCAGATGTCTACTCTCAGAGCATTTGTGCAAGCTTGAAGAAGCTTATTATTTATAAGCCATCCACTCCAAGTCATAGAGGGGGCGAACGTGAAAGTAAGGGCTTGTTTTTTTCCCCCTTCCCTCATTGAACTTTAGAAGACCCTGGGATATATTGGTTCAGTGAAAGCATCAAGGCTCTAACATAAGAATAACTCTATACGACCCATTAAAAGGAACGAGAACACATTTCCACGGTTACTGGTCGGGACAAAAAAAAGCTGGTTCAAAAAACTCGCACTGACATTTTATGATGAAATTGTGTTCATTACAGGGTTGTCAAAAGTACTGAATTCATTACTGAAATTTTAAAAATGCAGTGATACCAGCATTTCCCCCTATCATTTTGAGTGCTGTTGAGTGGATTCTTAAACACCTCTGATTGGCCATTGTTTTCATGTGTTCAAGAGATATGCCTGTGATGTCTATTACAACATGTTTGAAGCGCTTGAACACAATGGCCAATCGGGTGTTTAAACGGATGTAGACGTTGCATTTATTTGATCAAAATACAGTAAAACCGTAATATTGTGAAATATTATTATAATAATAATAAAAAAGTATCATTTCTCCAGTCAGACCCTTCAGAAATCATTCTAATATGCTGATCTGCGGCTTTTATTTTTTCTTTAATAGAATGTTCAAAAGAAGAATATTTATTTTAAATAAAAGTCTTCTGTAACTTTAAATCAATGCATCCTTGCTGAATAAAAAAAAAATCATAGATATAGCCATTGTGACAACTAGCACATCTCCCTTAATCCATAAAAAAATGATGCCCGAGCATCTCATACGTTTATACAATATTTAAAACAACTAAGATTTGAGCTTAATATGCAATAACGCAAAACAGATGATGCATCAACTAGTAATATTTGCAAACAACGTAATTTAGAGTTCCATCAGTGCAAAAATGAAAAACAGCATTGTAAGGGAATACGTTTGAGACGCACTGTAGTGTAATGAATTTTAGAAGTGCTGACACTTGAAGCATTATGAAGAATAATTAGTTACAGGCTGCATGAGATGAAGTCAAATTAAACCACGTGCAATTTCCTATGAAACAGCAAAAAAATAAATCAATAAATATGATAACCACTTATGGCACAGAGTAGCACATTCATCCATCACCCGTGCGATAAGGCCTCGGGGTTCGTGAGGTATCATCTTACTTGAAATAAATTAACGATGGTGTGGAAACCATCTGTCCATGAACACAAGCCTCCTGGTTAATGAGGAAGTTTTTGCGAGTAACGCGGCCTCCCAGCATGCCACGGGAACGTGATCAAAATACCTCAGGGCCATTTGCACATCGCTCTGATTCTGAGAGGAGGCTCGAATTAGCATTTACCTTTCAAATCGCTCATTCTAGTGACAGCTACTGGCAGGAAACGGCTGGCTCATTAGAGGGCGACTTCGGGTGCTGCGTCAAATGCCTGATGCATCCACTCGAAACCTGCAATCGCAGAGGCTGTCGGACTAGAATGAGACATGTTCGGAGTACTAGGGACTTTCTTTTCCACAGAATATGTTATATATTTCATTGGGGGAATAAGAACGGTGCTAAAACAAAGTGTTTTGCCACTGGTGACTTGGAGTTACTCCCATTTTCAAAAGGATGATCAATATCCTCTTACATTTTTTATTCATAAGCTCTTTGGGCAGTTATTGGCAAGATAATAATGTATTGCAAAGGGACACAAAAAATATGATGCAAAGTTCATGTTTTACCACAGGGAAGTTTAGTGAGAAAGGGATATGAAGCAATTTTTTAATTGCCAGTTTTCCATGCATTTTCATTCCTTTTTTTTTTTTTTTTTTTATTTAATTAAATTTTTAAAGTTTTGTTTTATTTTTTTATTATTTATTTATTTTAATTTTTTTGAGTTTTGGGATATTGCATAAAAAAATGCTAGATGGAAACCTCAAGATAGATTTTTGTTTTTAAATCAAGCAAACAGAGCAGACAAAATCCACTGATGAAAAAAAAAAATTATACTTCTTACACATATAAAATGTATTTTCTCATTCTATTTTTAGCTTCCCTAAAGGTGACAAAGGTGAAAATAAATCAATAAAAATAAATGGAAAAAATAACATCTATTGCTATGTGTGGAATAATAGTCTCATAACTGATACTTAATGGATTTCATTCTATTAATAAAAAAAGACACATGAGGTGTCACCATTCATATGGATCTGTGGCTTTGTTTACATTACGAATATTCAGTGAATCTTCCTCCTCAGACAAGCCCAATTTATTTCAATTAGAACAAGAGCACGCTGACAGCAGGCGCTGCGGTTCCAGCCTTTCATATGGAGAGCTTTTCATCCAGTTGGCTGCTCTGATGTAGACACCCGCCAGGAAGAACCTAGAGTGCGGTCTTCATGGTGCGGTCCCATTACCACAGGTGAGTGAGTGAGTGATCAGAACAGAGGCAGACAGTGAGGACGGATCAGCTTCAGAATTAATTGTCCATGAAAAGCAGAAGCTAAACCTGCTAAACGATAGATGTTTATAGGCTAATTTTCAAACCGACTGACACAATTCATTCCCGCCGGCACAGGGACTTGTGCAAACAAGGAGTTGTCAAAAGATTTTGTGAAAAGATCCTTCAGTCCACATTTGAAATGTTAGCCTGCTAAAATAACCAAATTAAAGGCACTGAACAGTTGTAATGGATATGAGACATGTCCAAAGAGTTCTTCAAGTGTGTTTCTCCCTGAAAGCAGTGGAGCAGAATATGATCTCAGCTAGGAGGGGAGAAAAAAAAAAAAAAACGGTGCTCCTTTAAATCGCATTAGATACTTCACTGGGGCGCTCGGGCTTGTTGCTGCCTGCATGAAGAACTGAAGACCACCCACAGATACCTCCATCAGAGTGCATTTCATGCCTTCAAAATCAAGCAAACACAAATAGCCACCATTCACACACCTGGGCTGTCGTGGACAGGTGTGCAGGGCTGTCGTAGCTTGAAAACGTTTATTAAATGACCTTCAAGCATTCACGCTATCAACGCAGCATAATAAATGTCAGAATTTGTCACTCGACCACAAGCTTTTATCCAATTTTAAACTTGATAAAATCAAGCAAAATTTGATCATGTCTACTTCTGTTTTACCCAGGGAAAAAAATAAGATCAATTTTTATTGAATAAGGCGGCAAAACGTTGCCGCAATACATTACTTAGAAGATTTTTTCCTCGCACACGCTCAAAAAAAAATATTTGTAATGAATAATTAACAAATCTATTTTGGATAGGTTATTAAATAATACACTGTGAGTTAAAAGCCCCACACTCCTTAGCCACCCAGCTGAGATAAGGAAAAGAATAAAACACATTAAATGCAACTGTGTATTTTGTCAGTGTCTTATTGCATTCATCTGAAAGCTGAGTTCAGCACTTTGAATTTAATAATGTAATTTAAATAGTAGCCTGGTGGTACACAGAAAGTGGTGGAGCAGAAAGACTCGTAATAGCATGGAAGCAAAGTCTTACTGAACAGCACATACCATATCGCAACTGCCTTTCCTACACTTATCTCCTGCTGACAGTATAAAGTGAGCTTTTCTTTTTTACCGGAAATAAAGATCAAAATGCTCGCACAGTCCTTTTGAATCACTATCAGTTTATCAAGGAGGACCGAGAGAGAGAGAGAGACTTCTCCTCTGTCTTTAGGTTTTCCCTAAAGAAATACATATAAAGAATTACATATTAAATACATATTTTCCCTAATGAACATAATATAGATTTACACTAAGGCTTAAAAAATATTTATGAACTTATCAGATATGTGTACAACTTTTAATTAATTAAAAAAATTTTTTTACAAAAACAATTAAATAATCAAATAAATAATTAAATAATCAAATAAATAAATAATTAAATAATCAAATAAATAAATAAATATTTATTTATTTCTATATACACACATATACTTTTTGGTGGTGGTGCCCTTTAAAATATTTGGCACTTATTTTTTTGGTCTTATTTTACTTTTTGTTCACTTTTTTTTTTTTATACTGCAAACACTGCATAAACATTCGTTTTCTTTTCTTTCCCTCATGTTGTCCGTGGATAAAAGCATACAGGTTTAAAATGATGACAATTGTCATTTTTGGGTGAACTGTCCCTTTAAATGGAGCAGCTGCTTCAATGAACACAAGCTTCTGCGGCAAAGAGAAGTGGATTCTTTGATTCTCTGTCACAAGAGCTAAAATCGACTGTGCCGGGTCAAATGGATCCCACACAAAGGAGGCTCTCATCCTTATCTCCTTCTGCCAGTTCTAACATCATGCAACTGTAGGTAATTTACAGCCATTCCTCAACATGTAGTGGTTTTTATCCATGACAGCGGTTGTATGTGTGTATAAGTGAAGCTGCGCCACTCTCCATCATCGATGTGCTGCGTTGTGAAACACGGCTCGGATTGTAAATCAGTTGGCCCGGCCGTGCAGGACTGGTAAAGCCGTCTCACACAGCAGTGAACACACATACAGGAGGCCATTCATCATCTTGAAATGAGAAAGAGGCTATGCGACGGCACTGTATGCGTGCTTTGAACAAACACTAATCTATAAACGCCCTCTTAATCAGGGCAGATGGATTGATTGATGTCAAAGAAATACAGCATGTTGTAAAACAGTTTTAAACATCAGGATCAATCTGAATTTACTTTGTGACTGTGGCTTCTGTACGGTTTATTACAAGGATTCCAGGTGACATTTTAGAAAAAGCAAGAGATATATATATCAAGTCCAACACATCATCATTTTCGCCAAATCCACTTTTGATCTTTTCTGGCTATCACTAAAATGTCACCTTCATTGGAACTGGCTCTGGTTCCCCGGTCAGATCAGGGCACGGATCTATAGTACTGATGCATTAAGCTGATCTTGCAGGACACTGACATCTTCGCATTTTGCAAGAAATGACAAGAGATGTGCTTGACCATAAACACAAATCCATAGTCTATATTCCCTTATTGCGAAGTCTTTTGAATGTACTGCAAATTGCAGTAATGCAACGATATTAAAATTCTGGCTGACATCAATAACACGATAATTGTTTTCCAAAGGCCGCTAATCAATAAATTGTCTATTTTGTCTAAGTAAAGGACCTGCATATCATTCATCTCACACATATAATATTTTAGGAGGCTTTTAAGCGTGTATGTGGCTTCCTCAAATCTCAGTATATGGAAAAGTTTTCTAAAACTTCAGACAGACTTGGAACAAATGTGGATGTAATGACATCAAACATCATCAGTGGCAAATCCGGCACAGAAAAACGATGTTTATGTGTTGCAGATGGGTTTATGAGAAAGGAGTATCCCACAGGAAAGCACACCAGTACAACAAAGCCTTCCGAAAAAGATCTTAAATTATTCACTCGCAGATTTATTCATTGTTTTCCTACGTGTAAAATTACACTGTAAATCAAAGTCTGACCTTATTCTTCACCGGGATTTTTGGGAGCATCCAAACCTCACTGATGAGAGCAGAAGTGGAGCTGTTGTTGACACCTAGTGGCCATCATAACATACTACAACATGATTGATGCCAACAGTTGAATAAGAAATTGTAATACAAACCACAATAAATCTCATTCATTCGCTGTAGTAGTACATTATAATTCCGATCACAGCGTTTTGAGTTTACAGGGCTCAATAATAAAATGTGGCCTGCAAAGTGCAGCACTGTTTGCCATTGTTTTCCCATCATAAGCATCTATGAACTCAAGAGTTATAGCTGTAAATTTTTTAATACAATAAAATGCATTTAAATATGAATTAGTAAAACAAAAATAATTTATCATTTAATATTATTTATTAAATAAGAAATGAATAAATATTAAATAATTTAATTCTAATTTAAAATTCTATTATATATTTATTATAAGTACAAATAAATTGTAATAAATTTTAATGTGCATCATCAATTTGTAAATTATATAAATATTTATAAAACATTAAATTAAAACATTACATTAAAATTTTGTTTCATGCAATGCTATTTAGCACTTTTTAATATAGTAATATTGTTTACCTAAAAAAACTATTGTGTAATGAAAAATAGAAATATTTAATTGTTAGAAAAGGTTTCAACTAAAAATTAAATCTCTCTTTTTGTGGTGGGGCCAATAAAATGCTGGCAAGTAAAAAGTTAACTAAAGGTCCATCTGTACCAATAGGAAAAAAAAACATTGTTGAACCCCATTTGCCATTTCATGATTTAAAAGACATGAGAGGAAACAAAGGTGACCTACTTCACAGAAATTGGGGGGCTTAGTGAAACATGGAGACTAGTGTGTGAGTAGCTGACAGCGGCTTAATGGAGACACTGGAGAGTAATCACAGTGTCAAGAGGAAGACGTAATGACCACCAGTATCTGCCAGTGTGTGAACACACACAAACACACACACACACACACAGCAGCCCTAATGGTCTGCACTGTAATCCAATGTCACCCGCCACACAACAGATGACAGCTAATCTATGAAAATATTTCGGGAAAAGTGACTACTTTGTCAAGAAGAGGCCTCGGTTCAGGGTGAATAAAGGGACAGGATGTGAAAATACACTTGAGACGCGGTTAAGATTCCAGACCAAATATTTCATGACAACATCCGATTACATATCAAGTATTTCATTATTGCAACCAATCTTCTGTAACAACTAGAAACGAGAAGCTAATTTATTTCAACTGGAAATCCACACACACAAGATCATACAAACTAAATATTTAATAGTGTAAATAGAGAAGGGTTGTAACCAAGGCAGACACTGAGTTGGATACACAAGGCTCGACAGTAAGGATTTTATTCCTTCTAACATAGTCGCCCTATCAATATTTTAACTGGCTCTGCTTTGTTTAAAAAAAATTAAAAAAAATTTTTTTAAAAAAAGTAATTTTATATATAATAAATATACTATATTAAAAAAAAAAATAAACACATGCGCCTCTCTTTTAGTCAGAATGTTGCCGACAACCAGATTAATTTGTATATTGCAAAAAGACATGCATCTTTATCTGTGCCATGCTTTGCTCTAAGCTCTATCAGTGGGATTAATAGTTTGCCTCTTCACAGCTGTGGATGAAGAATGCCATCTAGTGAGAGCTGAGAGAACACAAGCAGGGCTGCCCAATGCAGTATATCCCTCTACGCCTCAGTACTCCTGAGAGATGGAGGAGTGGACGAGAACAGGAAAAAGAGAGACACAGATCGGAGTTAGAGGGCTTACACGGTAGGCGGAAATGCGAAACCGGTCAACCATATGCTAGAATTACCCCTGCCAAAATCCAAAACAGCTCAGAGTAACTCAGAACACTCATTTTCAAGACTGAAACATCAAAAAGAGTGCAAAGGAAATTTGTCACATTTTCACTGCAATGTAGGACACTGGAAAAAAAAAAGTTCTAAATGAGCTGCATACTTAAAAAAAAAAAGTGTAATATAGATTTGCACAAGCTGAAGGTTTCACCTCCACAGAGCATCAGTGAAGTCAGCCCCTGATGATGGGCAAAGAGCTCTTCCTCACAGTCTGCATTCAAATTCATCCCAAAAGTTTTCAGTGGGGTGTTAAGTCTGGGCTCTCTGCCATGTAATGTGTGTCAAGAATGGGGTGCCTACTAGGGTGAGTCTGTTGAAGTTTAGTGGTAAAAGCCTAAGGCTAGTAACCGGAAGATTGCTGGTTTAGCAAGCCATCATAACTGACCTATTGAATAAGTCACTTAACCTCTGAATGCTTAAAATTTTTCACTGTACTAAACTCATGGCATAACTACATGATTATCACGTGAAAGATAAAAACTTGTTTATTCTATGTATAATTTCTTTCATTAAATATTTTTTTTAATCTCAGTCTCATGTCATGTGTACTTTTCTACACTGTAAAAAAAAAAAAAAAAAAAAAAATCCATAATCCAAAATGACAGAAAAAGTACTGGCAGCTTATTACCCAGCCATTATCCAGTCATTTTTCCATTAACCCTAAAACACAACTCAATGAATTACAAAATTCAAAATACAGGTAAAACACCTACAAAATATAAATACGGAAAAATTTGTTAAATTAATACAGTACATATTGCCTCACTTTTATTTTTTTGGAGTGTTACATGGTAAAGCTATATAAAATTAGCATTTACTTCAGTGAATATGTAAAAAAAAAAAAATACTGCTAAAGATTGACAAAAATAACTTTTATATAACTTATATAACACCATTTATGCCATTGTTGGTGACACGAAAAGCTTGTCTGCGAGAAAACTATGAACTAGGCTATTGTGTCAGAAAACCATACATTCTATAGCAAAAATAACTTAAAACAATACAATAGTATTGAAGTATCAATACAAATGACCAATAAATTAGTTAACACAAATAATAAAAGTACACTGAAGGCCATTCCGCAAATCCAGAAGAGATGTTTCACCAAAGGAAACCGTGGAGATGCTGCTTTAAATCATTTGTCTCTCTTAAAATTCTGTCCCATGAGTTCTGACTGAAAGCATTATCTGCATATATAGTCAAATTACATGTTACTTTGCCCCTACTGCCTGCCTGTCCGCCCACTTAAAAAGATCAATATGTCTGGTTCTCTAAGGACCACGGTTGTTTTGGTCAATTTCCAATATGCTCATTCTGTTTCACTCATTGTGTCTTTTCTCCTTTATTTTCACCCAATTGCGGTCTGTTGCTATGAGGGTCAGAACAAGAACATGTTTCAGTGGTAGCCGTTTTAAATCTCACTCTCTTCTTGCCACTCCAAAGCTGCCCACCTATCTGCAGGTGGCAGTGTACCAGTCACACATAAACCTGGCTCTGGGGGATTCTGGAACATTCTCCCCAATCCAGGCTCTGGGGAGAAGCCACTGCTTGCTCAAAATAGTACAGACTTTGACTTTCTTAGCTTTGATCAATGCGACTGGACTGCAGGGCAGGGAAATTAAAATTGATGGAACCATTTAAGTACAAAAACTGTTTCCATCTTTCTCCAGACCATCTTGTACAGTATGTTTTCCCAATGAACCGGCAATTTTTATTTTTTATTTTTTTTAACAGAAAATTTGCATTAACTGGTGTGACAGAACTCCTGTCTGGGCTACCAGTTCATTGGGGCTGGTTGAAGCTAAAGGAGAATAAAAAGTCTGCTTACTTCAAGCCCAATCTCATCTTCACACTCTACTATCGCTCCCACACAAGCCCCACGTTATCTCTGGGCGTGGAAAGAGCTTAGTCTGCAAAGGAGCGAAGGCGGGAGAGGGAGAAAAATGACAGAAAAAAAAGGGGTGAGATGGAGGGGGGGATGGGGGGGGGATTTAAAGAAAGAAGCAATTTCCTTGCTTTTAATAGAAGGAATTATACCCGTGCCCACCATGTGGCAGGAATCTCTGTGTGCTTGCCAGCTTATACCTGCAGCCACCGCTTGATCCGTAGCACCAAATCAAGCATTCTTGCATAAAGCTGATAGCATAGAAGAGCTCATTTTTAGCAGGGGAACAAATGAGCTTCAATATGAGCTGAAAAACATGCCCTAACTACATAGAATCAAGCGTGCTCTTTCCTTTTGTATCCCCACCCAGGCATATACTGTACACAAAAGTCGGCAGCAGACGCTTTGGAAAAATAAAATGGAATGGACTGTGAAAGCAATTTAAGGGTCACTACTGTTCCAAGGAAAGACAATATTTAATCTCAGTGAATGGCATTTTTCACTAGATCTTTCATTGACATGAATTCATTTACAGTTTTTTTTTTTTTTCTTTTTGCCAACAACAGTTGCCTGATTCATCAAGCATGTAAACTCAAGCATGTAATTGTATTCCTTATGTAGCAATTTGTTAGCAGCATACAGTACAAGAGTTTAAAGCGCAGTTTGAGGTAATTATTTTGGTGAACAAAAAGTGAGTCTCGTCAAGTAATATAAACCACAGACATTATTGTACAAAAAAATAAAAAATTGTTTAATGCCTGAAAGGAATTCAAGAGGAAATTATTACCTCAAACATCAACAAATGTGGATGACAACAAGGCTATTAGGGACAAACCTAAAGGACCACACTGCAAACATTATGTTCTACCACAGATATTTGCTTTTACAAACATCTAAAGAGTCTTAAATCAAGATATATTTACGTGAGACACAAAATCACTAAAGATATTAAGTGAAAAAAATGATCAAAATTGAGATATTTGTACTGAAAAAACATTGCTTGGGCAATTGAGCTGGGCTGATTCACAGTGAGCTGGTCAGGATTTGGGCTTAAAGTCTGTATATTCCACCTACTAACATCCGTCTGACGTCTCCTCTCCTGTCTTACACCACCTGAAGATGCAGGGTTACAAAGACAGATGCCTGGCTGGACACGGGCTGCCAAGTCCACGCCAATCGCAGACACTTCCCTGGAGAGCTGAAAGGTGGAGGAGGAGGAGGAGGAGGAGGGAGATGAGAGAGGACAGGTGGTGCACCTTGGAGGGACAGGGTGGCAGGACGGGGGCAGCCAAGTAGAGAACGCTGGATACATGAGACCGGAGCCGAAGCAGTCTGCTGTGACGAGCTCAAGACAAACTCTGCCCCTGACAGGCAGAATTAACTTTTAGCCCATTCCGAGTTCATATCCTTCAACATCTGACAAAATATCAGGTTGCTTAAACTCGTGGAATTACAGATCCAAAGATTCAATTTATTCAGGTCTCATTGCAAAAATGGTCTCTTCAAAGTGTAAAAGGTCTGCCTGCAGGATGTGAATATCCCGGCGTAAGGGATCTGCTAGCATCCACATTTGAGTACCTAAGGTTCAGACTGTAGACTGTCCTTTTTTTAAACCAATCAGTTCTTATGACTTTTCCAGCCACTTACAAAAAAAGACCCTTAAAGAGCTGCCGAATTATTGTTCGATCTCATATGATTTTCTGTGAAATTTAAACAAACAAAAAACAAAGTCCAGTTAAATATTTACCGGTCCCTCCAACAAGGGCATCAAGTAAAATTTCTACTGCATATACCAATAATAATTATTTTGATGGCTTCACAATGTAAGGATCACAGTGCTTACAAATCATAGAAATTTATTTACTATATATTTTTTGCATTATTTCCAGGTTTGAGAGTACAAGTGAAACCCTGTATGCGTTCTTCTCAAACAAAATAAACAGCTGTAAAATCCAAGTAAACGACTTGATGTGGGTGTTAGTGGTCTCAATCGTAACCTTAACTGTATTTCTGTAAGAGACACAGTGGATCCAGTTGAGGTAGACCGGGTATTTATGGTAACTCAATGGGAAGTAGTCTAATATTAATATTTTAAATCACACATTTAACTGGAAGCACCACTCTAAACTTATTCAGAGATCCAAATCTCTTTAAAACTCCATTTGCAATGTGCACATGGATATCCTTAGACTCAGGTGTCCTCCAAGAAGGTAAGGGAGGCAGTATCTCCTCAAAAAAACTGGATGAGAACACAATCGATATTACAAAATATAAAACAACTCAAGTATTACAAAAGTGACATTAAAAAGGTCACTCGTTTTTATGAGGTAACAGTGTCCAAGAGTGACACCCACAGGTGAAGCTATAGCTGGAGGCTCTCCTCCTCGCCCCTCAGTGAGTTAAAACAGAACCCTAAAAGTGTGCGGTGGGTTTAGTGGGGGTAATGAATGGGGGAAGTCACATGAGAGGAGGCAATGTCTCCATCGCACCTTGATTGGATATGATCATGCCTCTTGTTTTCGTGCTTGAATGAAGACAATGTTGATGTTAATGGGAATATTAATTAAAAAGTAAGTAAACAACCATTTCACCTCTTTATGTCACATCAAAATCAAACTTGAAATGGCCTGAAAACATGACTGAAAACATTTAGTGAGCAATCAGCTTGGGGAAATGAAAGGAACATCTCCATGTCTGTGACCAGTGTGTACAAGATTGATGACTGATGAAAATAAGTTGACTATTAAAAAGAAAATATATATTGTTTAAATTGTTACCGCCTTTAGTTATTTTGGGAAAAAAAAAAAACGTAAAAATGGGTAAAAACACTAACTTGATCATTTATACTCGGTTTTACATATAGAACATTACATAGTTGTTGCAAAAAAAATACAAACGAGAATTGTATTTAGTCTCTCTTTTTAATTTATTTTTTATTTAACCAGAAAAATTAAGAATAACAGACATAAATTTACATTTGATGTACAGGTTTATAAAAAAAAAAAAATCTGAGGACCTTCTGATTTTAAAACACCACCGCACACATTGTATACAAACAAACACACACACACACAACACACGAGAATCCGTGTATAAAAGCATTAGACATTCTCCCATTCTGCATGCAAAACACCAGAGTCCATTTTAGACCACAAAGAATATCACACACCGTTTCCAGCCATGGATGGCCTAATTTCCCATGAATGAATGAGGCGAACATGTTTATGATGGCTTGGAAATGACAGGAAGCTATTATCTGCCACAGTCTCAATCCCCTCCTCCTGCGAATCAACAGCCACCATGCACAGCAGCAATGAGCGGATCATTCGGGGCTCCTTTGTCCTGCAGTCTCAAAAATCATCCTGATGTTCAATTTCAGACTATGAATCTCTGTCTTAATTCCCTCTTTTTCCACAGCGTTGCAAAAGGCGACGATGCCACGCCTCACCAAGAGTTTCAGATTTTTCATTTATGTGACCAATCGAAGAACGTAGCATCATGGCATGAGGGTGAATGTGAGGTGAAACAGAGAAGGTGGAGGTGACATTTGAATTGTAAGGAAGATGGTTTCTGGGCACAAATAAATAGCTTCGTTTTATGCTACCTGTCAGCGTGTTTAACAGCTGTCGTCTTACAGAGCCACAGCACATGAATCGCGGCTACAGACACCATCCGTCGCCCCGAGCCTGATAACATACTGTGTGCTCCACACAGCATGCCAGACACAAGCTGAAGCCTTCTGCTCATCCTCGCACTGCCTCTGACATAAAAACAGGCCGATATAATCCAACATCTCCAGATGTTTGTTGCAGAAACTTCTGAAAAACACAGAAGAATCATCTAAAGCGAAGTCCTAGCATTCCAGTCATTTTTAATGCTTGACAGAATAAATCCTTGTATGCCAGGAAAGTAAACCCTAACGCTAAAAGTAATTGATTGGTTTGAGTAGGACAAACTTAAATTAAACAAATTAGTTCAGTTAACTTTTATGAGTATTTACACTTTCTTTCTCTTCAGTTCACAGGACTGATATATTTTAAGTAAACTGAACAGTTTCATTGTTTTCAGTTTTATGAAGGTATTTTTTTTTTTACTTTAGACAAACTTAAGTTTAACTGAAACTGGGCTGGGATTTCTATTTCCCAGCATGCTTTACCCATGGCACTCGAAAGGTTAAAAATCAAGTGTTATAAAATGTTAAGTGGGAGACTGATGAATGTTTTGTTATGTTAATCGTGGTAACAAGTGGTGCATGCGGCTTGGTTTGACAGCAAGTACGTTAAATGTTTTATATTGCTCTACTCATTCAGCAAGTGCTATTGTTAATATGTTAGCAAATTAGCAAGCTAGCATTTTCTGAATTTGCTTGTTATATCTAGCTAGGTTTACACTAATAATAATGTTCACATTGAGGTTGCATGGATATTTTAATTTAACTGTATGAATTAGTGCAATTAAAATGTAATAAAAATCTGTCAGTTCTGCTAACTTAAACTTTGAATTTCTTAACTTAAATATTGAGACAACTGATTCAAATTCCCGTTTTACAACTCAGATGTCAAAATGGCAAAAACAAATGTTTTCTTTCAACCGACAAGCTCGCCTGATTAATAAAGATGTTAATTTCAAATATTAAGACCTGAAGATCTTACCAGAAACTGCTTTACATATCAAATAACCCACTTAGCTGACTGTATCATATTATAAGCCACAATGTACTTAAGAGGGGGGTAAATGAGCCCAGGCTGGGCGCCATGGACTAGACAGCCAGTAAATAACAAGGGGATACTCTTCCCTGTTTACAGGGAAACGCCTCCAATAAGTGAGAGCCATAGTGAATCCAGCGACGTCATGAAGAGGTTGTGTGCTCCACTCTGCTCTCACAAGTATTGAAACCTGACTCTGACCACTTCCAATATCTCGGGCCTACACGAAAATAACCCTTCTAGCGGGAATGATGTCAGTGTTGTACAGCACCAAGCTGCGTTAAACCAAGACCCTACTGCTAAACACATTAACAAGCTGCTTCCTGCCTTTCCACACATTTAGTTTGTGCTGATACTTTTGAGTCGCAAAAACAGAGTTTTGACTTAAAAATCTAAGTCATCCCCGAAAAGTTACATAAAATTATATAGCATTGCATTTTACAAAATGCCCACTTTTAAAAGATCTTCCATAAAATGCAGTAAAATGTGAATGTTTTGGTTCGAGTCGCAATGTAACAGAAATAACAACATATCTTTTCTTGGTTCTTGGTTCAGTTCACCAGATGTTATTTGAATGGAGCCAGATCTGAACGTGAGAATTGTAAGAAAGGGGTAGGGTTTATGTGGACTAAATGATTGGAGAAGTCCAGCATTGGTCACCAGTGAGAGGAACATCAGCAAGGTTATAGAAATGTTAAAAAAAAAATAAAAAAAATAACTGAAAACATTTGCATGTATGAACTTCACAAACTCAATAACACGCATCTATAAAATACATAGATTTTAAGCTCAATCTGCATCATTGGTTGCATGTTGTCACTTGAGACATAAAATAATTTTGACTTGCTCTTTATTCTGTGTCCCAACATACAGAAATCATTTGCCACAACAACAGAGTTTGACTTCTACATATCTCTGTCATTGCAACAGGTTGCTCCACCCACACTAACATCTCATTGGACAGAAGTACTGACCCTCGAGTATTAAACATCACACATGGAAAGTGACCTTGTTAACCTTCCCAGAAAGCATTGAGGAGTTCATGTTTGTTTGACAAGAAATACTAATTATAATTGTCTTGTTTATCATAAAAGCAATTATACCAATTAAAATAAGCACAATTAAATATATAAAATGATCAGTTAAGAACTTGGTGTTAACGGTAACACTTTAGTAAGGGGAACAATTCTGACTTTTATGTAGTTGCTGATTAGCTTGCATAATGGCTGTTTATTAGTACTTATAAACCATATGTTAATTCCTTATCATGACCATATTCTACATCCCTAAATCCAACCCCATACCTAAACTTAAATGCTTAAACAACTACCTTACTAACAATTAATAAGAAGTGAATTAAAGTGTTAATTCACCCAAAAATAAAAAATATCCAATGATTTACTCGCTCTCAACAGTGGTCCTAGGTGTAATGACTTTCTTCCCTCAGACAAACACAATTGGAGATTCATAACAGTTGTGAATGGGGGGCACATTGTGAAGCAAAAAAAAAAAAAAAAAAAAAAAAAGTGTTAATCCAAATTAAAAGTAATACATACAGACCCAGCAACGGGTTTTTGTGAGAGAAAATATCCATATTTAAAACTTCATTAACTATAATAACTATACTGGCAGACATCCATACACCTCGATTTGCGGCGGAAGAGCAACCTCTGACCCGACACAATGACGAACATGGAAGCGCAGAGGACTTCAGGAAAAGGCAGGGAAAAAAAAGTAGTGGCTTAAAACAGCATGTTTTTATTTATTGAAAATAAATATTGTCACATTTTCTGTGGTAATTAACATGCCGCAACAAACACGGTCGAAACTTAACTGAACCCTAAATATTCCTTTAAGCCCGACTCGGGACAATATGACTGAGGGATATCATTCAAAAGGATCAATGAACTGCAATCAAGACTTCCTTCACTTCCTGCACCAGTTCCACGGTGTTTAGCATTTAATTGCTGCCCCGCTCTGCACCGGCTTCCCGCTATCTGATTACTGCAGAGGGAACAGCTGCTCAGGGTATCCTGCAGAGCAACGAAGAGAAAGTGAGGGAAACAGAGCTTACATGGGAAAGGCTGTAATGCTAACACACTGCAATAAGCGCGAGATCATCTCCCTTTATCAAGGCAAGAAACGCTTTAGATCCACACAAGAGAGATGGGTCAGATGTTCTGCATCAGCTTCTGATATCAAAAAAATGAAGCAAATGAAGCGTTTATGTTCAAGTGAACCGCTTACTGTCATTTAAGTACAACCACTTTTTTTGACCACATAATAGCTATAGGTTTAACACAGCTAACCCACAGGAGCAATTCCAGTGAGTAAATGATTTAAGGCGGTACGATTAAGAAGATGATTGC
This sequence comes from Opsariichthys bidens, assembly GCA_037194245.1. Classification (NCBI taxonomy): domain Eukaryota; kingdom Metazoa; phylum Chordata; class Actinopteri; order Cypriniformes; family Xenocyprididae; genus Opsariichthys; species Opsariichthys bidens. The sequence continues at coordinate 14,801,214 of CM074287.1, read as the reverse complement.
CATTTTCCTCCATTTTACACTCTGTTTTCAGTTTAGACGTGCCAGCTTCCTATCTGCGCACATAAGATGCATGAAATGAAATGTTGTGGCGTGCACTGCGATTCAATCTGGGAAAGGCGTCAATAACTCGCTGGGGTATTGCAGAGGCTCTTGGTTGAGCTTCGTTGAATGTGTTCAGTAGCGCATTTCGCTCTCATTCTCAGGGGTGCTACAACAGTCATTGATGATTTGGTGCATAAACACGTCGGTTTCCTCTCAATCTCGGTCTGTAGAAGAGACATTCATCACCACCACATGCCTTCCTTTACTTCGTACTGACACTAGTAGTAATTTGTGTTCATTACCCTTTGGTTTTCTGTGACATAGGTATAAAACGTATTGACTTAAGTAACAACGGAAAATGTCATTTCCGTTCGAGTCGCCCATGTGCAAGGAATGTCAAGTTGATCGATAATTTGTCCCGGCAATAAATGTCAGTGTGATGGGAAAGTGTTGCGATGTCTGTCAGTGTGGTCGTCCAAAGGCATTCATCAGTCGAGACAAAAAGCTGGCAAAAAGAGGCCATCCCACCAGATCCCTAGTGCAAATTTATCCTGACACAAGATGAACGTAAACGACTATTGTGGCTAGACAGACAGGCAGTGAAATTTATGCTTGAAGAGTTATTCATTTGTGCGGGAGACGGCCTAATGGGGGGGGGGGGGGGATAAATCAGTCCTGTTACGTATAACGTTGTAAAAAGTGAAACTTTGAGTTTGTTGTGTTGGATTCAATTTGGTTTAAAGAGATAAGGAAATAGACAGAAAAGTCGAAGCTTCCCAGCATGCCCAATTTGAATACAATTAGGAAATCTGCACTCCAAGACCCGCATTAACATCCAGTGCGAGCAATGCAGATGAAAGATGGTGGCAATAAACAGCATGTTCACATCACTGTTGCTTTCTCCTGATGGGCCAAATGGTGCTGTTTGAGATGAATAACGCTTCTAAGAAACGTTGTGATATTGAAAATGGTCTAGGAATTGGAACATGATTCTCAACAGGTTTTGCTTGAGTGGTGGTGGTTTTTACATCCATTTCGGATTGGATATCAAACCTACACTGTAACGAAACTGGTTGTTATACAAAAAAATATATATACCCTTAATAAAATTCTGTTTGATTTTAATGACCTTCAACCAGTGATGGACATTCACAAAATATTTTTGCTTCACTATTGTCCTTTACTTGAGTATTTTCATTCTGAGAAACTTTTACTTCACTACATTCCAAAGCATAATACCACACTTTTTACTCCACTACATTTCATAAAATCATATCATTTCTGGTTATTTTTAATTGAAGAAATTTTCACATTCTCCGGGGCGCAATGGTAGTGTCTGATTCGTGAACAAACTAGTTCTTTTCAATGAACTTGCTAAACAAGTTCTCAAATTGAACCGAATGATTCATTCGCAAATTGGACTGATCTAATTGCAGCTGTTCTCAAGTCAGCAACTCACTGATTCAATTATCTGTTTAGAGCAAGTCTCTAGTTAACTGAATTTACAAGTCTGATTTAAAATGAGCCAAAAACCGGGAGATCCTTGGAGCTCTAGTGCACGTGCGACTCAGAAAGACGTGATGCCTCAGAAAGCAGAAAGAAAGTAACAAAGGCAGAATTTTCATGTCCATATCACCATCTCATGTAGATTTTAAGAAAAAAAAAAGACAGAAAATTATTGCACTTACATTCTTTCCTGCTGACATAGCAGGTTTAAATTATATAAAAATACTGCATTTTAAAATGTTATGCATTTAGCCCTAACATCTGTTTTTATTATTTGTCAACATACAAACATTTTACATATGTATCCGCATCCACCACTATTAAAAATGATGTTAGACCCAGTAATGGTGTTAGTACAAGTATTTAAGTACCAATCTGTACTTTTTCCATTTAATATTGAAGTGCATTAAAAATCAGTAAAATTGGAAAGGTGTATTTAACTTTTACTGGAGTAATATTTTATAAGGGTATGCGCCCTTTATTATTCAAGTACTTGATATGTACTTCGTCCACCACTGCCTTCAACCGAGGGAAACAACTAAAACTTGGCCGGCTAACCATCTCGCTAACAATATTGCTATACGAAATACTAGACTAAATGGAGTGAGACTGTGCCTGACTGCTCTGTTAAACATTTACCACAGTGTTGAAAGTAGGCAATAGGGTTCGAAGGGTGCAGAAGGACAGTGATGAACTTAGGGAGATTTAGACAGGTAACTGATAGAGCAATCAAAGAACATTTTCCCAACATAGTGAAGGCAGATGGAGGGAAAAAAATACTTGCTGGGAACTGTAAAAGAGTCTGAAGGATTTTCAGATAATCCAAACTAATTTTCTCTCTTTCAGAAAAACACAAATAATAATCATCTTGTTTCATTCTAAATGCCAATGGGGCGGGAGAGGATGAGAACAGCTGGCCAATGCAAAGTAACTTTCAATAAGGGCTTAGTCACTCCATGTCTGCACTCATGAAAGTGCACTGAATGGGAAGCTGATGATTTTGATGGTGACTATGTGTGGGCATTTGCAGATAATTATAAAAACAAACATAATGGCTGGATGAAAAAAAAAAAAAAAAACATTTATTCAATGGTCCAACAATGAGGCACAGAGACCTCCAAGACCACCCTTTCCATGCCTTTCTGGTGCCATTTCTCTCTCTTTTTTAAACAGAAGATGCAAGAAAAACATTTTGCAACTGTTTAGCTAGTATGTTCCAATTAGCTATGCTGTTTGGTTGATCCCTTTTCTCCCATATGGTGCAATTACTTTAATATTTCATAATTCCATTCAGTTGATTTGGGTTCATATAATCCAGTGTGCAGCCACCATATCCACATTTAACTAGGCTTCTGCACAACTGATGGCATCATTTTGCAGATGTCTAACTTGTATAAATGCTCATTGTAAATACATTTATGGTAATTGTCAGTGAACGTAAGGTACTTAAAATTGTAGTTGTGCCTAATGTTACACCATGACAGGTTCCAGCACATTAACAGGACCAAAACATTAATCCTACACCAACAGTTCCTTCCTCCACATTCCATGAAAATGACAACCCAATTCCAGCATTTACAAATCTGAACAGTCCCTACAGTCAACAGGCCATCAGAAAAATGGCACTAACACAATTTAACACAGTAAATCCTATTCTGTCAGGCTTTAAATTACTTCGCATGAAGCTCAAATGAAAACATACACAGTGGAATGTCATCAATGCTGTCAAAAACTTATGTGGCATATGCATACAGTATTTGCATGCAAATCGACAGCACTTGAAGTGGAAAATTTGGTTTTGATGAAAATGCAAACAATCACAGAACAAACAAACACAACAACCTCCCCAGTGAAAAGCAGTCAGGAAGCCACAACCAAGTTGATTGACAAGTCCTGGAAAAGAATCGACTGTATTAAATAAACTTTTACAAATCCACCCCGGGTTACTCAAATACTCAATAGCAATAGTATCATGATTAATACTAAACCAGCACAGCTGCAAGCCAGTCCAACATGTTTCCTCACACTAGTACAGTTTATTAGCATTTATATAGACTTTGAAAAGCTGCTGAATCCAACAGGAGAATCTTTCAGTCCTCCCTTGAAGAACATTTATTTAGCTCAACTTTTTGCACTTGGCCAGAACACCGTTCATAGGCAGCTGTGATGATGTCACTGACCTACTGCTGCGATCAAACAGTCGTATACCCACCTGAGCTCCTTTTGAAGTGCGGGTCGTGTTGGACTGTTTTCTCTGCGCAGCCCTGATAAGTGCATTAATGCTGAACTGGACTAGCCGCGATAACATGCCCACTGTGAAAGGCGCCCATCCAGCAGCCTCTTCCCACTCTGTTCTGAAGAAATGTGTCTTTCCCCCGTCTTCACCCTCCCTGAGAGAACTGGCTGTGTCTCTGTGCTAATAAAGACTTCTCATTAGCATTCAGCACTAACGGTCGCCGATGCCCCGCAGTATAGCGCTCGGGTCCCCTAGTCTGAATTTTGAGTGTCAAATGGGTGTGTAGCGGCAGATGAAATGAACGTGGACCCGGATGGGTAGACAGAGGTGAAGAGGGAACGTCTGTTCAATCCTAGTGGTGAAGGTTCAGCCGCAGCACTACTGTCAATCAAGCTTCGAGCCACGTCAGAACAGGCATCTGCAGTGATGTGACGGCGTGCTAACGGAAGCAAACAAATCAGCCTAGGATGCAGGCAGGCTGGCACTCAATGAGATAATTCTTTTTGCACTGCGAAAGAGTTTTAAAAATGCATATCGAAACCGGCCAAACAAAAGAGCCCTTGTGTTTTGCTCGCTTTATCATTTATATGCATTCTGCAGGAATAAATTAGGGTGCCAATTACAGTAAACATGGAGGAATGAGCTAACAAGCAACCAAACAATGCTGCAATGTCTTGATGATTAACCTTCATGTCCTGTTAATGGGCGGAGAGATGCCAAGGACCTTTTAGTAGCTCAAACTTCATTATTTCATGTTTGGGATTTCAAAAACTATGCAACATAAAATTACATTTATTTGTAGTTTTTTTCACATAACTAAGATTCTCTTATACAATGCACACTGTAAAAGTGTATATATATATATAATATAATATAATATAATATATTTCTTTATCTCCATGCATTAATCTGGGGTCAAACTGAAACAGTTTCCACAATAAGCCACATTCTAAAACAGCCCGAAAAAGCTAATTTCTGTACACGTGGTTTTGATTTGGTAAGAGGAACACTCAAAGGGAATATAAGAGGCTAATATCAAAATGACTATGCTTATTTTTATATCTACATCACTGGGGTCTTTCCCCGCATTACCTTTTCAATGTGATTACGTAATGACAAGCATTTGTGGTTGAAAAGAATATAAATCTCTATATTTTTTTTTTTAGAAAATGTCAGATCATTTCGTTAGATAAGACCCTTATTTCTCGGCTGGGATTGTGTAGAGCCCTTTGAAGCTGCACTGAAAATGCAATTTGGACCTTCAACCCATCGTAACACAGTGAGGTCCACTATATGGAGAAAAATCCTTGAATGTTTTCCTCAAAAAGCGTAATTTCTTTTACGAACATAACATATTGGATGACATGGGGGTGAGTAAATTATCAGGAAATTTTAAAGCTGAACTGAACTAATCCTTTAAGCATTGAAAAGAATTTGAAATAAGCCCATGTATCTGCTGTGTACATTACAGTGGCATGAAGCTCGCTACTCTACACAGAGTCTCGCATAAGATGGGCATAATGTTGAGATTACCTGTTTCTCATAGAGGCCGATGAGTGAACTCTTTATCGCAGTTTAACAGAGATGGCCTCCCACAAGTGCAGGCCATCAGGATATAAACTCAGGGCTTAGAGTGTACTCAATCCACAGGGAAGAAAAGTCATGTAGTGTGCGGATCTCTCCCATCACAACTTCTTAGCTGGTTGTGTAACCTACTGTGTGGGCTATGCGTATCATCTCTCTCCCAAGTAGTGATTCGTCATGCCAAGTGTGCGAAGCGAAAAGCTAGAGCAAATCCGACAGTCAATGCAGGAATTCAGAGGGACTGTGTTGACAGTGACATTTTGGTGTTGTGTAACTACACCTCAAAACTGCCTTCAGATCGATACATTCGGTTTGTGATCTCTCCTTTTCTTCGCGTTTGAATGTCAGATGTTTGTTGACACACTTTTATACATTCTTCACACACCAGGTGCTGATCTGGAACAGTTCAAGAGAACGGACAGAGGTCAGACCGATCTCTAAAAGCTGCTGATTTAGAACTATCAGGGGATGCGATAAACGTCCTAAATAACTTTAAGTCGTTTTCAAAACTTCCATTATAAAAATAACATGCCCACTGCACCCAATAACTAGCCAATTAAAAACTTTGGATGTTTTGCTTAAGGACTTCCTTGTAACTAAGGCTAATTTAGACTTAAATAGTATTGGCATTAAACTCTTGAAGACAGCAATGCACTGTTTGTGGGCAAGTTCTAAAGTACCGGTCAGTAACGGCACTACAATCAATGCGCTGTCAGATTTTGTTTTTGTAAGGATACAACAGCTGTCATAAAGATAGCACTCTCCAAAGTTTCACCTTTGTACCTCATCTACCACTAAAGGGTACATATTTGTACCTTTTTGATGGTACTGCCCCAGTGTCAAGCTGTTGTACCCCTAAAAGTACTATCATTTTAGCTCGGTACAAGCACCAAGACCATTCTGGAAGAGAAAGGGTTCAGTGTGATCTAGTGGTATTGTTGCCTGAAAGAAACCAAAAGCACAAGGGTACATATTTAGAGTCATTAAAGTTTACTTGTAAGAACCTTGACTACGCAATGACAACAGTACAACTCTAAAAGCTCACAGAGCACTTTATTTTTCAAAGTGAACTCAAGACCCTACATTAAGGTCACTGGCTTCCATCTGTCAACAAGTATTTCCATATCGACCGTGACCCACTTTTCTTTCATATCTCTGATCTCTGACACATCATAGACTGGATTCCTGTGGATGGCAACTTGAACATGTACACTTTTGAACCCTCTCAGTGCCTTCTGTACAGGTTTCATAACACCTTAATCCGGCCAGGTGGAGGAACAGCTGATCTAGGCCCAGTGGCGTTGGCTTCACGGACTTGGCAATTTTCACCTCTGATGAGCACAGCACTGGAGAGAAGTTATCGGTCCCAGAGCAGACTAACGCAGGTCAAGGGAGCGCAGGACACATCGTACAAAAGGGAACAAAACTCTGCCCTTATCTTTTTTGCTCAAAAGCCTGGCAAGCTTGAAAACTCATTATTGCTGCCTGGTTGCAGAGTCGGGGTATGGTGGGGATAACAAACTTTACAGACAGTTGCTCAACAGATATATTTAAGGTTTGTTAGGCACTGAAACTGAGCCAAACAGAAGCGCTTTAAGGGTTTTCTTGTAACTAAGACTGACTCGGCCTTGAATAGCATTGGCAAGAAACAGTTGGGTGTCTTTTTGTAAAAAGTGCCAGCACTGCAGTCCCCCCACCTCCTTCACCTCATTTATTTTTCTCTTTTTCAATCTCACTTTTCTTACAAAGTTGTTCATTTCCTGTCTCGCGGGTGCAGATGAGGACGAAATGGGTATTTCCTCATTGAAAAGCTTTGTGGATTCTCCACAGATCATAGAGCTCAATTAAAGGCTTGCTTTTACATGCAAACCACGTTGGGCTAATACTAGGTACTAGGTCGAAGATCCAGAACAACTTGAGAGTCACAAAAAAATTACTAAACTAAAACTAGTTAGTAAGTCTGCACACATACATCCTATATAGCTAAAACACAGGCAAGAGAACAACAATTGCGTGAAAAATCCTATATTCAATGCCATGACTTTTGAAATCGAACATGAAAGCTTTGCCTGGAAAACCCACAGGCTCTTTCAGTAACAATAATTCAGTAGGAGCTGGGATTTCCTAAAGCCAAAAGAGAGGCGTCCAAAATTAATGAATGGCTGAAGGAGGTGGAGTGAATCCTCCTACCCAGCAGTGTGGGTAATTATTTCAAAAAGCTATGTTTGCACTGTGGGCAACATCAGCTTAAGACATGGCACAGGAACGCTGATCAACACTTCCTTAAGGGAAGACGCCAGAGTGGCGGTGGAACGCAGGTACAGTAAACTGTGGGGATGGACTTAATACTTGGAAATGATAGCAATGTCAATTATGAAAACAATTGCATGCCTTGTCAGACACAACACATTTTACAACATTCAAAATGCAGTGACAACTACATGGAGGAAATGGGCCTCAATTTTACTTTTTGGAACTGGTTATGACATTACTTAAGGCATTACCTTGCATTGTGACAGGTAAGTCTTTCAGGGCAAGCCCACAATACTGAGGCTTTAGCTTTATTGAAGAAGCCAATTGCATTGTAATCACATTATTTAGGTCTGTTCATCCAACTTCACAAAATCCACAGATCTAAATCAGACTGAAACATTTTACAAACGTAAACTGCTTTATAGATGAAACAGAATTTTTAAAATAAACGCAATAAAGGACACATTCTGACTTTGGTATTGGCAGCTGGGATACTGAGAAGCATTTTAAAAAGGTTAAATCTATTTAACGTGACACTGTCATAAAATGCGAATATGGCAAGAGAGTAAACATGGCAATGACCACAGCATCCATTCTTAGCAGGCAGGTTTATCTGAGACAGTAAATGTCCTAACGGAGTGTCCTATTAAGAAGAGAGGCTAGTCAAATCTTGTCCCCATGGGCTAAACAAAAGTTCAAGAATTCAATATTTATGAAGCTCATTGTGACAGCTAAGTTTGGGAAAAAAGTCTTCAAATGACAAAGTTAAATGCTGAATGTAGTGAGAAATTAATTCAAAGAGGTCAAGGACAACATTCGTTTCATTTTGACAACAACTCTATACCTTTGGGTGCGCCACAACAGAAAGTGCAGCCTCAGTTTTCCAAACATACTGATGAGAATGACTCTGCCAGATGGATTTGCAGGCACTCTATGGCCCCAATTTCCTTTTGTAACATACTTCATTAACAGCATGTTAATCTCAGGTTTGTTGATGTGACTTTGAGAATCCATTTTGCTCTCTTTCTCAGAGTGCATCTATCTCTCGGTCTCTCATCAACCTTCATTCGCGACCTTCTCATCAACCGCCTCTTGTATAGAGTGTGGCGGTTTCAAAAATGGAGCGTATGGAGGATTCATTTGTGCCATTTACTCACTTGAAAGCCCAGATCTGCACCATTAGCATATGCTACGAGCGGCAAAGGAAATGTTAGCGCTAATTACTATATACACTATAATACAGAAAAAAAGGTTCTGAAGAGCTTAATGATGCCAATGACTTCCAACCACTAAAATAGTGCTATGCTTCATGATATAAGATTTTACTGTAGATGTTCAGTATTGATGCAATTCAGATGTCTTTCCTTCTTGTACTTCAACACAGCAGGTTCAGCTGACATCCGTAGCTAAAAAAAAAAAAAAAAAATCAACAAAGATACAAGCACCAAAAACACTTTATTCTATAAGAGCATATCATTCCCGAGCAGAACACTGAATGTTCCCAAAGTGCTTGTCATCCACATACAAATTGCTTTTGACTAAAATATCTTTTTCGTCTAGAAAGTTCCGACGTTTATGAATGGAAAAAAGCATTTCATGAAATCCAGAATTGATTACAGCGCTACTTGCAATGTAAAAATGTCAAAATAAGATGAGGAACAGACAAAAAAGGGGTTTTGACATAAAAGAAGAACAGCATACAAATATGACTGCAGCTAATAATGCCACAGCAAAGTACTTATGATGTGAAGCTTGCCTTTCAATCAGAATGGAATCAAGTGGTGGTGGTGGTGGGGGCAGGATTTCCTGTTCTTTTGATGTGTGCATCACAAAACCTCTTGAAATAAGATTACATGCTGTGTAATAAGAAATAAGAGAAATTAAGAGGAGAATCCTGATCTATACCTGATTCTGTTACAACAAAAGCTGTTCTGAGTAGTCTATAATCAGAGTCAAAAAAGTTGGTCAAAATTCGTAACGATGGTGCACCAGACAGTACAATAAGAAGGCTGGCTTTAGTTAAGGTATTTGACATAAGGTCAAAATAAGGATAAGTGTGGTGGGAAAAGAAAAAATATATATACCACACATCATACCACATTAGACATTCTTATCTGGACAGGATGAGATTTCTATTCAGTTAAAAATCTCATGAATTAACTAGGCCGAAGCCTGCCAAAAGGCACCAGATTGATGCGTTTAACTTTAAAATATACACAATCTCTCTTCCAGGGGGTTTGCCCCCAGATCCCCACTCAGTCTGAAAAGCTAATTTGCTCTCTTTACCAAGGCTGTATGAAAAACTAACAAACAAAAAAAGACATGTAAGGTTCTGACTTGCAACAAACTAACACTCCACCGGTTTCTAAACTCCTGAAATACTCCTATACTGAAGGCCAGTAGCAAAATATGTTCCTTTTTTAACACACCTGATCCAACAGCTACACTCATCAAATACTCGATTTATTGAATCAGGTGTGTTAGTTTGGGAAAGCATTCTGTCATGGGCTCGGCAATTTGGATGGAAATCCGATTAATGCACCAAAATATACAAGGTACTATATGAAGCTCATATTTGCAACCCACATATGTGCACAGTTTTAGACTAAAAATGTCAAAGACCCATTTGCTCAAAGAACACCAGCACTTAGCACTTAGGTTAACAATGGTTGTGAAAGACTCAGTCACAGCGGGAGCCCTTGAATGACCTTAAACTTGTATATTAAAGAAGGGACAAGACTATTCTTAGATATTTATTAAAGAGCTGTCCATGATTAGTTAGTGAGAACAAAGTTTATAGGCAACCACAGATCGTGCATTATAAACAGAGTCAAAAGAACTTCAGGGAACAACTAGAAAAAACTTTTTCAAAATAACCACTTCAAATAACGTTGGATGGTTTCACTCTGCTTCTGGGAGTTTCACAATTTAATTGATTTGCTGAGAAACAAAAGTTAATTAAACTTACGAAAAGAGTATTGTTTAGTATAAATAAATAATGCATATTAACTTTGCTGTAAGGGTTATTTATGCTTTTAGATTTTCTTGAACCTAAATGGAAAAAATAATAAAATATAAATATTATATATATATTCTTAAATTAAAATTTAAAAAAATAAAATGAAAACAGAATAGCCCTTTTCTGTGTAAGAGGGCAGTTCTTGGCCAGAACATGCTGCAATTTGCATATGCAAACTTAAATGCCGATAATCAAATGTCTGGTTATGCTGAGAGAAATCATGCAGGGTATTGTACAGAATGTGACTTCTGGCCACTGTGCTGAGGCTTTCAATTTTTTTCAATGAAATACTCTTCAGAAAACCCTCCATCCAGTACATCAAAGAGGAAATGCTTTCTGATTAATCCTGACTGGAATATTCACTCAGGTTTTCCACAAACAAGACTTCATTTTATGCCATTTCTCATTAAACAAAGGTTTTATTGGGAAACTTTAGACTAGAATATCTTTTGATCTAGAAAACAATTTCACTAACATTGTCATTTTTATGGTGTTTTTACAAAACCAAAAGGTACTACATGCCTCATCTGATTGAGTTAAATTTAATACAGACTAGTAACTGATCTCATGCGCTGTCTCCTTTATTTAACAGTACATCAGTGTTGTCAAAAGTACCGACTTCCAAACTGAAAATTTATTCGTAAACACCTCTGATTGGTCATTGTGTTCACGCATAAAAAGACATCAATGGCGCTCTTCACCGAGTGCTTACAGTGTGCTTTCAAACGATCCTGTGCATTGATCATTGTACCCAATCACAGACATATATGTTGAGCACGTGAACACAATAGCCTATCAGATGCGTTTATGAATCTGCTCAACAGCGCTTATAGCGTCTCATTTTTAAAATGTCAGTATTGACTTGGTCTGTACTTTTGACAACACTACAATATATAATATTTACTCACACCTGCTTATCTCTCATAGGCAGGTGCAGCGTAGCAGAAGTATAAGATTCAAAATGTGTCATTAAACAGTGTAACTCAATGAACAATTTTTCCTACTGCACTTCAAAAACTGTGGGTTTCCACAGACACATCAACACAATCTCCCACATGAGAAGACTTTCTTTGATGGGGACGGTGGGGGATTCAAAATTAAAGGTGAATGACAGATATTACACCAGCAGGGTTAATCAAACTTCATTAAAAAATAAGTTTTGACAGTATATAAAGTTCATGAAACATTGATTGTTTATGTTGGTGGATGCCAAGGATGTGTTCAGTGAAGCGGTCATAGCTGTGCAAGTGTGCGTTATCATGAATAAAACACGGCTATTGGCCAATGAGCATCAAGGATTGGAACCATTTTAACACAAGACTTAAGTCATTTAATATCCTGCTACTGCTTAATTTCTGAGTTTTTATGATCTTTTGTCAGTGCAAATGAATCCCACAAACAAGGAATTCGGCAGGAACAATGATGTTACCATCTCTAAGTGAGATATCAACTCAAAACTTCCAACTGAGATAAGCAGGCAAGTACATTTAAGAAGCTGCTTGTTTTTCTGGCTAAGTTCTGAATTTGACAAACATTTATAGTGTGGTGGAGGCTATAAAAATTTTTCACTGGTATTTAAATGGAAGTTATGTGCTTTTCTAACTTTTAAACTTGGTCGAATCAATCGTTTATAACAGGAGCTTTATAGTATATTTAATGCTTTTACAGGAACTTAAACATCGCCAGACTACAATGTATTCAATAGGGAAAGTGGCTGTAAGCAGTGACTCAGTAGACTGAGCAATCGTTTAGATTTCCTTGCAATTATCTTGTCATCAAGTCAATGTGGTAATTAGCCTGAGAGTCCAGACTGGTCATGTTTCTTAGCATCTACCTTTAGCATTACTCAGGCCACAGAAAAGACAAAATTAGTGTTGTGTGTTCTCAGAGAGAGTAAACATCACACAGCTTTAGAGGTTGGTGTGCACAGTGAATGTCCACTGACTAAAGCACGCGGCACGCAACGTAATCAGGGTGGCTGAGACAACCAAAATGCTCACTTGGAAAAAGGTTTGCATGGTAAAACCCTCTTAGAGATGTTCAAAGTACCACACTTACAGCCATAGACGTGCTCCATGTTGTCCTCTCAGTGCAAATACCATAGCTTCATGAGTTAGTTAAATATAAATCAAACAATACAGATCAAAATAATCCAAGCACTAGAGCCTATATGCCAATACTACGTATTAAAGGATTGGTTCACTTCAAAAAGAAAATTATCCCAAGGTTTACTCAGCCTCAAGCCATTCTAGGTGTATATGACTTTCTTCTTTATGATGAACGCAATCAGTGTCATGTTAATAAGTGGCCTTTATTAACCCTCCGGAGCCGTGTGGAGCATGTTTATGAACGATGGATGCACTTTCTTAAGCTTCATACTCGTTGGTCCTGTTCACTGCCATTATAAATCTTGGACGGGTCAGGATATTTAATAATATAACTCTGATTGTGTTCATCAGATGGAAGTAAGTCAAATACGCCTATGATGGCTAGAGTCCGAGTAAACCTTGGGCTAATTTTCATTTTGAAGTGAACTAATTGGTTTATTGAATTTAACAGTAAATGAATGTATAAAATGTCGTTTTCTTATTAACTTTGCATTATTATGCTTTTAATTCTGTTCTGATATGGTTTATAAATGTATCAGATAACCCTAAAAGTAATGTATTTAAAATTTCAAAGCATGAAATTTTCTTGCAAATAATCCTAAAATCAGAATTTGTCTATGCATTAGTCAGCACTTTGACTTCATTTATCACTGCAAAGAAGCTGGCCAAAAACTAAAAAAATCACCAGAATAAGCAGCCCTAGCAATAAACTCATTTTTACATCTCCAGTCCAGCAAAGCAAATGGCACTGGTGTCACCTCGGCAATGACCCCAGTAATGGATGAGAAAGCTTCTTTCATCACCTGCAACCACACATCTGAACACTCATTGATCATTTGGTTTACTCTGCTCCAAAACGTATCTGCAGCAATCAATTTGCACATGGTGCTAGCGGTCTTTAATTGCGGCACTTTGTCAAGTAACCGCACACATAATTATAACAGGAGCGCTCCTCATGATGCTCAATGACAAACCGATTCAAGTCTCTCTGATGCTCTTTTCATTTAAACGGCTACATCAGGGTGAGCTTTGTGCCGGAGAGATAAACACACATGCTCCACATGAGCATAGACGGAGAAAGAGCAAGTAATTTTCAGTGAAAATTGGGATGAGATTGCCGGGCTGCACAAGTGTCCCACGTCCCCAGCTGTGTTCAACAATAATCCCAATTGGCTGTTGACGTGGGGAGGCTTTGCTGTTCACGCTTGCACTCTCCTTTCCTCTCTTGCACTAACCTGCTATGATAAAAACACAGTTTCCCCCAAGCCAATTAGAAGTGTTCTTCCATTTCTTCATTGGAAAGGACTTGAAGGCAAGGGAATCTCTCACGCCTAGAGCCTCAACAGGGCAAGCTAACAAGCCCCACGTGCCCAGCTGACACCAAGCAATACAGAAAAACACACACATACACACACACACACCTGAGGCATTGCTAGCAATGTCACTCATTGTGTTAGTCTAGCGTCCCCTTTGAACATGCACGAATCACAAGCTTCAATTGCACAAAATGCAATAGTTTATAGGTTGTAGTTTTATACAGTATATTCCCATTGTTCCCAGACTTCAAACATGAAGCTTTGAAGGGACTTTGTGGTAAAAAAAAAGGTACCATGTGACTAATGGGAACTGCTGAGGCGGCCCACTGAGACTCGCTGAATCCTACTTAATTGCTCCCTCAGAGCAAAAAAAAAGGGGCACCTGGTGGGGAAAAGGTGCTGAAGGAGTGGTCCACCATGCGGGATATTGTGTTGGTTTGTCCTTTTTAAATTCTCTCTGTAAGATAAGAACAGAAGCCTGTTGCCATGCTCTCAATAAAAATGCAAGACACTCTAAAGCGTTTGTTTAAACATTCCCTTCAAGACAGGGAGTGTCAACAGTACTGGGACTTCGGTTAAAAGACAGAGGAAAAAAAAAAACAGATGTTGAGATATCAGACAGTTTAGTTTAAATGCATCCAAATAGATCTGTATTTTTTTTAAAATTAGAGGATTTTTAGATGACAATACTTGATACCTGATAATTCCTTTATTCTATCACTTGAAAACTGGTGCTGTTTACTTAACCAAACCACATGAAAAACCTGACTGCTTGCTTAATTGAGAAACACAAAAGACATTGTATTGTTGAAATTTTACAGTTTAAATTTGTTTAACAGTGAATATTAATATACATAAGTATTCAATAGCACATTTTGGCTGTGGTATCAGAACTGGTAACAACAAGAATTGTTATGTTTGACTACAAAAACTATGGTATCGTGACAACCCTAGTAAAGATGGCCTTTCTCATTATCTTTACCATGCAAGCTTTTAATATTCATTTTGAGGCACAGTCTCTCAACCCAAAGACATGAGGAGAACCAAGCCCTAAGACTCCCAAAAAGTCCTTGCTCCACATCACAATCAAAAACAATGTGCAAGGTGCCATCAGGAATGCCCTCACGGTCAGTCTTCTGTCAGAGGGTTTGAGAGTTTCAATGACGGTAATTTAAATGGGCAGTGAAGGAATAAATTAACTCCATCTTTCACCAAGTGGGAATTCACAACTTGTCACCATGTCATGTGTAATATTTCACTTTCCACAATACAGTTTGGGTGCACCTTGGGTATTTTGTCACCGATGAATGAGATCCTGAGCAGTAAGTAACAATAGCCGTTTAAAACGCACGACTAAAACAACTAGATTAACACATACATAAAACAGAAAGGACACCTGGTCTCTTAATGTTTTTCTGATCAGATAGCTTTCCGTGATGCATCGTAAGGCTAAGAAGATCGCAGAACCATTGCAACCAATGGCCTGTACGATTAACTTAGCTCACAATGCTTTTGAGAAACACTTTTGAAAACAAACCTTCGAAACGCTTGAGACGGATTTAAATCAGTTCCCTCAAATCACTTCAGGAAGTGTTTTGAGACGCATTCCAAACGAAACTGGACAAGTTGATGAAACCACATTAAATTTTACTCTTCTGAAAATGTAAAAAAAAATAAAATAAGAGTGCTATAGGCTATATGATATTATAGCTAGATATGACAGTGCTATTGCAATGCACATTGCCACAGATGAGTAGCAGAGTATCTCTTCAGCAAGCCGGAGTGCAAACTGTATATTTCAAACTAGATTCTCTATAAACATGAAGGTCTTTGGAGAAAAACCATCACAAAATAATGAATTAAATCAGTCCAAAAAAAATAAAAGCAACATCAAAAACATCTTTCATCAAAAGCATATAAATATTATAAAAATTTGCGAAGACCGCATTTGTATGAGTGAAAAACAAATTTTAGGTTTTAGACAAACCTGAAACCTTCCAGCATGAAACATGAAAATGCCACTATACATATGGTGCGAAATTTAACACTATTTAATATTTTTAAACTATTCCAGTTAATAAATTAACTTTGAAAGCCCTCAAATACTAAATCTAGAAAAGCTGGAAAACGTCTACAAAATATAAAAATTACATTAACAATAAAAAAATGAAGCAACAATAACCCTTCAGCAAGCAATCACATGCGAAACAAATAAATAATATATAAAACAAACACAAATTGCCATTTGGAGCGAGGACAGACAAAGGCTCGCTACCCAGCATTAGAATTATCACAGAAGTCATCAGTTTTATTTACATAGAACACTGGGTAATAGATCAGATTTATATCAGTTTTGCTGAGACATTTACATCCCCTAGTGTAAAAGGAATGTGAAAACCAAATTGGACAGCAATCCGATCAATCAAGATGCAATCAACTAAGTGTAAAAGGGCTCTAAATGTTATTTACAGAGTTAGAATCTTAGGTTACATTGAAATCCCTTGGCAACATCACAAATCTATCACACTTCACTGTAAAAGCAGTACACAATCTTGAGTTATGGCATAGCTCCCTCAAAGTAAGGGCATTATTCCTGGTTGAATCTAAAATGGACTGGCATTAGAGGCACAGTGAGCGAGAATAGCGTGTGTGTTGTAGAGTGGAACAACCCCCTGTGCCGAGGAACATGAATTCAGTGGAAAGTCGCCAGCCAAGATCCTGCGGGAGAACACAGAGTGGCAGACTACTAGACAACACAGAAAGCATCCCTAGTGAGAACACTTACACACACACCACACACACACACACACACATTAATGCCAGTGCCATTTTCTCACTTGATCTTAATAGACACACAACAGCATTCAAAAACACATCCTGAAGAACACATGGCTCAGGCAAGTTAAAGCTCAAAACCCTCAATGATCTAACTAGGGCACTACTACAACTGAGTACTACTTTGAGCAGAAAAAGTGAAGATAATATCTGCTTTCTGCATGTGTCTCAGCCTTTGGCAATATTCAGTATATATATCTTGACATTTATGCACTGACTCTTGTGGGGATAAAATATTCAAAAAGCATTTGTTGAGAATGCATAATTTCAAAAAGATTCAGATATATATATATATATATATATATATTAATTTTAAAAAAAGCTATATTTTCCACACTTTCCAATATTTAAAAAAAAGAAATTTAAATATTTAGTCAGTTTGTTTTGTTAGACTGATATAACACTATACAAAATATAAATATCTACCTACATGCAACTAAATTGTATTGTAAACTAACCTGTAACTGTATTTTCAAAATATTTGTAAAGGATGATGCAAATAAAAAGTTTTTTGAAACGATTTCACATGTCTATGCATTAAAAATTGTCACAAATATATAAAGAACAATCAATATATCAGCCAGCCCTAGCCAATTCCATAGCCCATATTTTAGGGCACAAGAAAAGGGGTAGGAGAGAAAAGGAGAAAGAAGAAAACAAGATCAGTTGCCAGTCATTCTTCACAACTTCTACTTTACATATACGTGTATCGCCACACTAAAGAACTCAACTCATGGTCTCTATAACTTCCTGACCAATGCCATCACCAAAATTGCTGTGAAAGAGATGCACTCTGGATGCTGATTGAACCTCATCACTGCACATGAAGTGGAAGAGGAGAGGTGCCAGAGGGGCTGGACATAAATGATTGTGCTGTTCGTGAATCCAAAGAAGCCTAACAGGGTTAATTACTAAGCAAGCATCTCAGAGGATGAAAATAAAGTGGCTAGAGCATTACTAAACACTGTCTGTGCCGCAAAGTACTCATTAGCCGTATATATGTGGCTCGTGTCTCCGGCCAGGAGTTTAACGGAGATAGAGGGCACCTTATGGAGCGTGCACTTCCGTGTTTGCACACAGTACAGTGTTTGCACTTTCTGAGCAACCGCTCTACAAAAGCTGGACAACTTTCACAGAAACCAGGGACAGACGTTAGGTTACAGGCTGATGCTGGGCGCGCGCAGTGTCAATTCATGTCTATTCGATTTTAGTATTCATCAAGACATTAAAATTGCTATACAACAGGAGTGGTGCAATGGCAGGTGATGGAGTCAGTCTTTCAATTGCTTTCACATCCTGTGAAGAGGTGGGAAATCAAGGGAGCAGAAATCAATGTCTGCCGTACATTACTTTGAAATGATGCGTGTCTCCAGGCTGATTAGTGTCCCACCCAGCTAGATAAAGTGCCACCGCATGATCAATACTCTAATAAAGACAAGCCATGGCTGTCGCCTCAGGCAAGATTGCCTCCATGACCCGATGAACTCCTTCTGAGGGCGCATCCTGAACATAAACCGCCAGTTAAGTGCGAGATGAGTGGTCAATAAGATAACTCGGGTTCAATTCAACAAAGATTACACTAATCTCAAAATAAATGGTTAAATGACTGATATTAAATTGGGTGAAATTCCATTTTGGTTGCTTGAACGGCTAATCAGTTGACAATGGCTAATAAAACCGGTTCATCTGACCCTGATCAGACACCATTCTTTTCATTAAAATAAATATTTAATTTAAGATAAACACACATATCCACACAAACACACACACACACGCACTGAAGTTTGCTTTACATTCAAAAGCCAGCAGCCATGCCTTACATACTTGAGGAAATGCAGTGTCAGTCTGTCATCGTGGCGAGTTCACAGCTGCAAGCATATCTTTACATCAGAAAAGTACACTGCAGCAGATCCAAAACCCTACTGTAGGTTCACATGCTGACAGTCATTAGCAGGTGCTGCCTTTATGTTCTGGCAGATTTATTGATGTGTTGAATTTCATCCAACACCTGCATTTTTGTCTCATTTTCATGTCAAGTTATAAGCCCTGACTACAGTTTATAGTGTAGTATGTTATGGCCAGCGAGGAGCACTGCATTATGGGCAGCAAAGCCCTGTACTCATAAATAAAATCAGGAGTGGGAAAGCATCACATTTGCTACATTGCAGCAATACTGCAGGTGCCCCTGTCCACTCAGACCAGCAAATGAAGAATGGAAAAGGTCACTGTGACTGCCCGTACCAGCCAAAAAAAGACCAATAAATAATATACTGTGTTTAGTATATTTTTACTGTATAATAATATCATATATTTATTCAATAATGTAGACATTGAAGTGAAGTTTGAGCAGTAATGAGCATGACTAAGTGACTTTCCCACCAGAAAGGCTCAAAACGTCAGATACTGTTGTTGAAAAACGATGCTAACACACACACACACACACACACACACACACACACAGTAAGTATGCACAGGTGGCATGGCAAAGTAAATTCGTGATTGATTCAGATCATTTCAAAAGGTCAGTCCAAAAGCAAAACAGGAAATGAAATGGGTAGTTTTATGGTGTTTCTAGTTATGGGATAGCCATGGCTGTGTTTGACTCTGTAGTGTCCACAAGAACCAGAGAGAAATATCATTTCAGCTTGTTTTTAATCAGGTTGTCTCACGCAGCAAAATGGTATACAGCTAAGGTCGGTACTAAACTACTAGTGCATGCAGGACCCCACAGCAAAGACAAAGAGAAATTAGTTTAGCTTCTCATCGTCTCTTAGGCATTTAAAATGCTCAACTTTAAGAGCTAAGAAAACAATAATAATAATACTGCTAACCTCTTGGGCTAATAATTTTCTTTTCCCTACAGACAAATCAACACTACTACATGAAGATGTGTGGCTCTGTAACTTAAGATAGCCAATTAAGACAAACCAAACACATATTCTTTTAAGTTTATTATTAATTATTTTGACCTTTTGATAGTCTTGATATAAAAGGTATGTAAGGTAATTCTAAAAGGTAATTCTAAAAGGTAATTTTTGGTTTGTAGCAAAGAAAATCTTTAAGTACCCTCTGTTTGTGCATTTGTTGTTCAAGCAGGCTACCACTCACCCAAGCAAGGACAATTATGAACGATAAGTCCCATCTGCACGTCCATCCATCATCCCTGGGGCAATTTGTTCTTTACTGCTGTAAATTAAAAAGTCAGCTTACAAGGTTTATGAGATGTAGTCGGAGGCAAAGTGAGCCGAGAGAGGCACTCCTCGTCATTAAGCATAATTAAGCTGCCAACCTTGTCACCCATGACTGCGGACACGTGGTTCGACTCCGCCGAAGCTTCAATTCAAATCATGGCCTTCGTTCAGTTCTGTCACCTGTGCTCGATCAGAACAAGATGCAAATAACCCCTCAATTCCACATCATGTTCATTAAGGTCAGAGGAGGTCTTTGATGCTTAATTACGCTTTTGCAGCTCATCTGTAGAGATGTGCCGTGTCTGCGCTGCTTGAATGCAGAAGGAGACCTTGTTGTTTGTGACTGTTTTACTAATAACACTATTTCTACATTATGTCAAGACAAGAGGAGGAATAAGGTACCTTAAGCTCACCCCTCACCTTTGAAACAATGGTTAGAACTTGGTACTTTCTCAGTGAATGGAAGGTATGAGATGAAGAGCTGAGCATTTGAGAAGGACTTGTAATGCACCATTCAGAATTCAACTGATAATGTCTTGTAGACTCCATTTAAATTCCTGAATTTGAAGTTATGTTCTAAATTGCACACAAAACTACAAATGAAGTAGAATAAAAAACTAACTGAAATTCAAAAGGAAATGCATAACCCTAATGAATGAACAAATCGATAGAACAAATAATATATAGAATTTATGATAGATGGACAGATAGAGAGAATTAATGAAAAATCAACACATAGACAGTGCTGGGGAAAGTTACTTTTAAAGTAATGTATTACAATACGGTGTTATTTCATAAAAAGTAACTAATTGAGTTACTTGGTTACTTTTTAAGAAAACTAATGTGTTACATTACTTTTGCAGTTTTCTCAACTAGGCTGGAATTGTTTTTAAATAACAACAAAAAGATTATATTTTGGCAAATGTTAAGGCTTTAACACCAAAAGTGAAATGAACAAGCTTCAGGCTGAAGGAAATGCATATTTGCGCCTGTACAGAAGAGGACGCAGCTCAAACAAACCCTTTAACTGTGTTGCCATTCTAGATTAAAAATAAGAGTAGAATTCAGGAGAAGTAAGTTCATTTTTGCTTATTAGTATGGTTGAATCACTGAAGGTCAGCAGCAAAGACATTGGTTAATAAAGTAAGATTATACACAAAGTATATGTGTAAATTAGTACAGTTAATTATAACTGGTTTGTGTAAAATTCTGAGATTGCATTTCACTGTTTTTATGCATTTTGAAGAATACTGAATGTTATTATGCAAGTTAGATGAGTAAATGCATGTTCACATTTCGCCAAGAACTACAATAACCATCATGTTCACACACAGCGCACACAACACCTCTGTATTTTATTTCTCTCAACATGAGGACAGAAGTGCTGTCAGTCAATAAATGTGAAAAAGTAACTGATATTTTGCAGTAAACTGAGGAACTAATGTTACTTTACTAGTTACTTGAAAAAGTAATCTGATTACGTAACTTGTAATACATTACCCCCAACAATGCAGACAGATAACTGAAAAGCACAAAATAAAATGCAACCAAATCCCCTCAAATCTCAGATATGTTGTACCAATTTAAACCAAGCTCATGTTATTTCCCAATATCACTCCCACTTCTTTGCCACCTCCTCTCTCACTGTGCCCTTCCTATAAAATAGAAATCAGGCAAAATAAAAAATTTAATACATCAGTCAGGTCAAGGCTTTTCTTAAGGTATCAGGCTGACTAGAGTCCTTGCCAAATCAAGTCAGCCATTCTGCTCTGGTGCACATTTGAGATTTTGTGCAAAGCCAAGAAGAGACCAGACACAGTATAGTCTGACTGGAGTGACTGTCCCAAGACACTCTTCCAGACAAGGGCCCAGAGCAGGAATGTCCTTCCCCCTCCCCTATCTACCAATCTCCAGTTATGCATCAAAAGCTGTGAAAATAAACAGATGGTGAGGAGAGAGTAAAAAAAAGAGACACACCATTATGTTATGCACTTGCTTGGTTCTTCATCTTCATAGAAGGAAAGCACCGCTGATTCAGAAAGTATTTGTATTCCCCTTAGCATGCTTCAGCCAGCCAGCTGGAACAGGAAGAGTGGTGGGGAGCAGAAAGGGAACTTAACTTCGACATGTAAAATTGATGTGCAGGGCATACATCTGTTGGAATTGTCTTCGCTGTATGACTGACTGTTCACTGGCCACGATAAAGAACCCAAATGCATTATGGGTGGGACTGAAGGTGGGCAAAAAAAAGAAAGGATGGTACAACACAAACCAAGCCCCGGCTGACAAACACAAATTGCCTGGTGGTTCAAAATGATGATGATGTCAGTCAGTGAATGACAGAGAGCAATTTTTCATCGATGGCAAAAATAGCCCCACATGCTGCATGCCATTTTGCCATGATATCGGCCTAATGGGGAGGTTTTGAACTCTCTAAAATAACATTACAAATATATAACCTTCAACTTGACAAGATGCAGCTCATGAGCAACACAACAAAATGCATGAGAAGGCTTTAAATTGTTTAAGTCATGATCTGGCTGATTCCAGGCAAAATTATTTAACTTTACCGCATTTGCAGACTGTTCTCCTTTTTTGCATAAAAGCATGAAATAAAGTGGAAATCAGGCCAATCTGCAACTTTTCAGAATTAAGAGACCATCTCTCACACTTGTAGGGAACAGCGGTAAAGCTAAAACATAATATTCTGGGATTTACTGTACCAAGTTAAGAGTGGCACCAAGATTTTTCACATTTTATACTTAAATAAAAAGTACTATATTCTCACACTCGCATGAGGGTTGGTCATATATAGGATAGGATGGGACACAAGGAACGTGTTGTGACAAGAGGGTATAGCCTATTCATTGGGTCATGGAGATAAGCAAGCAAGGTGAAACAAACCAATTTACCTTTGAATGTTTACATACAGCCAAAGTTTGCACTTTGCAGTAGAGTGGATCTCCAATAAGGTGTATTGAGTGGCAGCACAGCAGAATACAAGCACGCATCTGTTCTTCTCTAAACTGTGTAATTTATAAATCTTTCACTTATAGAGACACAACATCAGCTGCTAAAGCAGCTACAATTTTTCTTGAGTAAAACACGGCGTTCAATCTTACAGCTGGCTGTCGGGTTAGTGAAATATGGCCTTCAAGATGAAAAGGTGACAGTCTATTAAAACATCGCCACCCGATTCATCACGTCGAGGGCACTGACTCGATTTATTCTCCTCTGCTTCATCTAAAACCAATCAGGGGAATTTACCTACAGAGAGTCAATTTACAATGGGATTTCCACACCTCATCTCACCTTATTCACTGCAATGAAAACATCCAATCATTTCACAGCTGACGAGCTGGTGCTGGGCTTGGCTTCTCCCTGAAGAACATGAATGACTACAGCATTCACAGAGCCCATAGAATCTGTAACGAATTCGGTTTCTCGAAGAGGTAGCAGTGCATCACAGACACATGCAGTAAGGATTGATGCTGGTCACACATCTCAGATCAAAGATCTCGGATCTATATTCTGAAATACACATCTATTATAGAACTGTAACAGTGACTTGCTAAAAACACAAGTTCATCCCAATGTTTCATCAAAATGTATTGCTTTTCTTTTTCATCTTCCTGCTTTTCACTTTGCTGTCCAATAGCCATAATATAGATCCATTTAGTATGGAATGTAGAGTTTTCACAATTCCCGGTCATTTTTTCTTGTTAAATATTCAGTTTTACTCAGAAACGCATGATATTATGGGGTAAAATGAGGTGCGAAATGGCAATTCACAGTGACCAACGAATATGCGAGGGCCATATTCTGGTGTTCAAATTCTGTGGAAATCTGTGGAGCCTTCTGCTGAATTCTGGGAGTAGAGATTCGTGCAGGCCTACATACTGGTATTACAGTACAAGAGTGTGCCTATATTCAGTCAAACTGTCATTTCACAGGAATTTAAATATGTGGCTTAGCCAACTTTTCCACCTGATAGTCCTCCTGCTCTCTCTTACTCCTTTTGGAGATTTAAACATAATCTGCTCAGGATTTTTCTGAGAGAGTCGCAGTCAAACGAAAGTGAATCTGTAGAGATTTGCAGCTTTGACTCATGGGGTAAAAACTGAGGGCTGATGGTTGGTGAGTCAGTGAAGTGAGGAAACGAAACACCTCTCCATTGCTTGTGCATTTCCTGTCTGATTGCTTCTGAGCAGTGTGATCTGCCAACAGGTGTTGTGCTGAGCCTCTAAAATGGTAGAAAATCTCAAATGGAGCCTTCAATGTGTAATTAACCACTACAACATTGAGGGCTTCAAATATTCAGCAACAAATAAAACGTACAGGGCGGTTTAAAAGTTGAGGTGACCATTTCTAAGTTTATATTAATTACATTTATCCAAATATGAAACTACTTTATTTTACTTATTTGATCTAATTTGGACCCCACTGATCACCAACGTGACAACTGCAGCCTCCATTTCAAGCAATATCTGTAAGGGTCTCTCATTTTGCGGCTCTGCTACATATCCCTTTATCACCATAAGAAAATGTATTTAACACAATAACTGTTGTTTTATAAAAAAAAAAAAAGTCTGCATGTTTCTACTCTGCAGTAGTCATGTGACTCCTTATCAGCATTCCCTATTTAAACAAGAATCTCTTGTTACCATTTCAACTCTATTCTACTCTAATCTCCCTTTTAAAAAGGCTCTAATTAATATGAATAGTAATTAGCAACCTCGTTATTCCACCTCAGTTTTGTCTCTCCTATTCAACAGTGTTTCCCACCAGTGGAAAGAAGGAAAGAGTTAGAAAAGCAGAACTGCTACAAGAGCCATAAATTATATTATCTTCAGAAGCTGGCTTTACATAAGCATGTAGAGATTGCAACAATTAGCATGAGTGACATTATCCTGAGGTCGTGAGGGTGGCTCAACTAATTGAGGTGCATTTGTACGGGTAGATTTTTCCAAAGATGAGGTTGTCACTAGAGATTTGAGTGTCTTCTGAAGCTATACTCAGTCTGCTTTTTGAATTGGCCCCCTAAAATAACAAACATCTCAAAGATGCTATATCCCGCTCGATGGCAGAGAAGAGAGGGGGCCGCGGGACAAGAATAATTGGTGAATGCTGGCACAGTACTGTGAGAAGAGGCATCACGATTGTTATTGCAACCTGTCCGCAATGATGCAGATCGAAAATTAAATGGGACGCCGAGCTGGATGAAGGTGCGTCCTGAGGGCCAAAACTGTTCATTGTCGGTGTAGTTTAAGATCATTATTTTGTATCAAGACTGGAGTGGAGTGAAATAGCACTTCCCTTCTGGTGCGGTTTGCATTTTGTAAAGATAAGATGGGCACAGACTGAAGGAGTGAAAATGATGTCTGCTGGGGGTTGACAAATAGTCCACCGTCAATCATTCTTTCAAACATTCTTGCGATATGGATGGATGGACAAACTCTTTATTAATCCCATTTGAGAAATGGTGGTTTCCGAAAAATCTCAGCCCAAAACAAACATGCAAGTTGAAGTCAGAGAACGACCATGCTCTGGCTCACTACTTCCTGTGCCTTTTAAACACAGGTGAAAGAAAACTTGATGGTTTTTGCAACACCAAGCCTATTGCTTTCCTGCTGATCTGGCCCCCTACAGTATGCGGCACACTTCTTCACTGGGTCGACTCACAGAAACACCATACATCAACCATGACAGCAGCATTCAACGTACACACACGTACACGTTTACGACTAGTAGAAATATCTGCACAGGTTGAATATGATTATACAAGAGAGCTACGCAAAACAGAGCAGAAGGTGACTCATCGTTCCAATGTTTTATGGAAAGCTTGATTTTTCTTTTGCGCACTCCATCCTACACGAGCCTCATCTTTAAAATTAACGGTTTGTGTCATTTTCATAGCAACTCTGGAGTAAGGCAGATCATCATATATCACATTATCATCACATTCCGTATAATAACAGGTCCAGTGGGGTCACTAACCTGACAGTTTTCTCATTATTCGGAAGCGTGCAACGGATGGCAGAGTAGTTAAGGGTCAGTCTCTAGAGGAATGATTATTGCTCACTCTCGTGCTTGCAAATAAATGAAATATGGACTGAAACAAAGTATCTTTAATGCCAGTTAGGTCAGCAGCCCTCTTGGTAACAAAATGTTTAACAGCTTTCCCCCATTTAAATATATCTATCTTGAATAGAGAAGACAAAATATTCTATAGCTACTCACATATTTAAAAGTGTATGTATTTAAAAAAAAAAAATCTATATAAATCAGCAAGAAAAAAAAAGTCTGACAAAATGGCACCATATATTTGCCACTCTTACATAAATACTAATATATATTTTTTCCAGAACAAACCATCTCAAACGTGCTGCGTAACACACAAAAGCAAGCCTCATTGGTTCTTGTATGTCAAGCAAACACGCTTGAGCTTGCATTTATGCGATTTCCATTACTGATGTGCAAGCTGATGAATGTTTGTATATGAATATGTGAATAAAAGACAAAATTCAAACTCTTCCTCATATAAAGCGATGGAGTCTCTTCAGAAACTTGGACAAACCCACACAATTCACACTTTAATGATCTTTTGAGGCATCAAAATGGTAGTAGCGTAGCTGTTAATGGAAGGAGAGAAAGCTCTCAGATCTTCATTTGTGTTCTTAGGACGAAAAAGTATTATGGGTTTGGAACGATATCAGGGTGAATGGCAATTCATTTTTGAGTGAACTATCCCTTTAAATCAACTCAAAGCTCACGGTGTTTTATGCTGGGTAGCTGTTGATGTAGCAGATCTATAGTAACAATCCACCTCTGAAAGGACCATGACTTCTCTTCTGAAATGACCCTCTGCATAATTCATCACTCTGGGGCTGATGCACACCTCTAAAATCGGAGGGAAACACAAAGTTCTCCACTAGATTTGTTGTGACCCAGTTCAACACACAGATGACATCCAGCTCAAGCTGTTGGTTTAGAAAGCTGCAGGTGCACAGATTGGGCTCTGTGACAGTAAGAAAGTGCTGTTATCCACCAAGCAGGTATTCCCGGTCCTTTACCTGGATGGAGAGATAGAGCTGTCAAGAGAGGACTGAGCCAGCGCTCGCACTTCCTGTCTGAAAACTGTGCCATATTCAAACAGAGCACAAAGCTGGCAAGGTTTCACAGTTTCCCAGTGTGTAACAGAATATTTCAAACCAGCAAAGGAAGCTCGCTCGCCCATAATACTATAATCGGAGAATAAATTAATCTTCCTGTCCTCCACATTCCAGCAAATTTGTTCTGAGATTAATAATCTTGAGATGATTAATTTACATATGAATCATTTACACTACGGGGACTTAAATGTGCAGATGGGAAATTCCTGTTATGCAGTTACTTTTAGGTCTGTAACTAAAATAAAAAAAAACTGAATATACTTGTATTGTATTCAAATCATTACAATAAAGCAATATTTCACCCAAAAATTAACTCAACAATTACTCATTCGCCAAGACAATGGATAGCAATTCACATGCCTAAGCACCATAACGATAAAAATTATATTAAATTGTACAATATTTATGGAGGCACCTCTGACATGATTATGTGATGTACATGGGTTAAAGTAGCCATATCGTAATCTCTTACATATAAAGAGGAAATTAAAACTTAAAATGTGCAGTGAATGAAGATCGCCTCAAAAGAGTTCAAAACAGTCCTCTGTGATTCATGCTGAAAATGGTGTAGTGGGAAAGATTAAGACCACAGCCTCTGATGTGCCTGAACGCGAAAGATCAGAGGCTTTAAAACAGGTCTTTGAAACCAACTAATTAAAACAGATCGGAATTTACAAAAAGAGACATTAGCAATCATTTCTGTGGGGGCTGGAGCCAAACACTCTAATATGCCCTTCACATGAGATCACCCTAAACTGCCTTTGACAGGTACTCGTCATAACCCATAAGACTAAGAAAACACATTTCCATTCTGGCTGGTTCATGACAATGATTTTAACTCTAGATAATAGCACTGCAGTGATCCCACATCCATTCTAAACTCTATGATCAACATAGCATGATGTAATATCTATACAGCTTACACAAAGCCTTTAGACAATTATCTATATTGTGCTTATTGCACACTGTAAATTACAATTTTACTGTCACCAAAATAAGGATATGCAAGACTTTTTACATTATTCTTTTATGATTTATCATGTTTGATTTGGGAAATCATTTCATCATTAAAAATAATGACTGCAAATTAAATTTTCAAAGCCTGCAAAGTGATGTAAACAAAATAGAAAACTAATTTGTTAATTATTTACATGACATTTAATCATGAGCAAAATTACATGATTGCGACAGCTCTGTCGTAGACAACATTGTGTATCATTTCTGTTTGAGACTTCATGAAGTGAGCAGCTCATATATAACTTAATTTATCTTAAAGTCATCTCTCTCTCTCTCTCTCTGCACTACAGCTGCTATCTACAAACGATTGCTATTTCAAAGGCTGTCATTCGTCAATTTAGAACCTACAGGCTCAGAACAATAAAGCGCTCGAATCGCTGACGACACTTAATACATTGCCAATGCAGGGCACATCAAGATGTCGTCATCGCCAGAGAGAATTTTATGCACCAGTTGGACAGTCATGGGTGTGATTATTAGCTCTAATGAGAGCCATCCAGAGTGGTACATGTGCTCCAGATTGCAACACTGCATTGCGGGATGTAAATTATTCTCTGTGACAAAAAAAGAGCAAATTGGAATCCATTACTGAGGCCGCAGAATACTGAGCAAAGGAATTACAAATGGGATAGAATCATTCATTAATCCCAAGCCTCATGCTCTTTTGGGGAACTGATTGATTGCTTTACCAACCCCTTTGACCTCCTGTCTGCATGATGATTCTGCTGTCTATATCTGCGAACTGTAGAAAATATTTCAAAGCTCACACAGTGGACCACATTAAACATGGGCTGCATCGCAAAATGGACTTCACAGAGTATTAGGGCTTATTAATTGAAAGTTCATATATAAGAAGAACATATACGTTTAGTCCTCAGGCTGCTGCAAATGCCACAGGGGGCAGATTCACCTCAGCACTAGAAAAAGTTCAGATAAAATGAATTTATTCAGAACACAACTTGCTTAACTTTAGTTTTCAAATACGCTCTTTAAGACTGACCTTTTACACGGTCATCTTAAGGTCGTGACATACCAAGCTTACGTCAAAAAGAACTAGTGCCGACAAAACCGACTGCGTTCTGCAGGTATCGATAGTCTATATTCATCATTCAAAAAGAAAAAACGAAATTAGGATTGCAGATATACAAACCGAGAACAAAGCAACACTTGCTTACCATTTTGAATCTCAACCATGTTGATCACTTTCTTCATTCCAGGCAGCTCATGTCATTATGAATATTTTTGTGTATTGGAATGCTCAGGTTAGATGATGTAAAATTAGAACAGCCTTCTGTCTGTGCTGTGTTGACTTCTCTGCTCGCCTTCATTCACTTTTTGCTTGTGCATAGACTCATTCGCTAAACTGCTAAGCCAATAAGAGTGATCTCTCTCACAGATGGCCTCGAATTGGGCGAACTGCCGCCGACGTGAGCCAGACTAGCTGACGTACTGCAAAAACTAGCCCGACAGACGATCGCTGACAGCCGACCGTCGCCTTGGTGTGTCACAAGCCTTACAAGTGCTGAAATCTGATCCATGTAGACCCATGAACTTACTCTATGTCATTAATAGTGCTTCTACATTGGTTGCTAGAGTAATGATGTAAGAGTTACAGTAGCATGACGCCAACAGACTTTCACAGAGTAGCTCAGTGTGGAATGAAAGATTGAAAACTGCAAATTCTACTTGCTTTAAAATCCATCCTGACTTCTCACTGTGGTTCTGATTAAGGCATGCAAGAGGACATAAGCGACCAAAATATTTAGCATTCATGCAAAACTGCTGACTTGTTCATTCATTCACTATATACAGTTGTGTTCAAAATTATTCAACCCCCACTGAAATTGATTGTTTTGGCCGGTTTGACATTGATTTTGATCATTCAGTCATCCTGCTTACAATTAAATCAAAGAGGCACGTGTAGGTCAGACAAATATAACATAACATTTATAATGAAATAACCACAAATGTCTTTCTCTGCTCACATCATTATCAGTTTTATTCAACCCCCAAGTGACATTCAATCTTAATACTTAGTACAACATCCTTTTACAGTTATAACAGCTTTTAAACGTGAAGCATAGCTTGACACAAGTGTCTTGCAGCGAGCTAGGGGTATCTTCGCCCATTCATCATGGGCAAAAGCCTCCAGTTCAGTCACATTCTTAGGCTTGCGCACTGCAACTGCTTTCTTTAAGTCCCACCAGAGGTTCTCAATCGGATTTAAGTCTGGTGACTGCGATGGCCATTTCAAAATGTTCCAGCCTTTAATCTGCAACCATGCTCTAGTGGACTTGGAGGTATGCTTGGGATCATTGTCCTGTTGAAAGGTCCAACGTCTCCCAAGCCTCAGGTTTGTGACGGACTGCATCACATTGTCCTCCAATATCTCCTGGTACTGAAGAGAATTCATGATACCTTGCACACAAGCTTCCCAGTACCTGCAGAAGCAAAACAGCCCCAAAGCATGATTGACCCCCCGCCATGCTTCACAGTAGGCAAGGTGTTCTTTTCTTCATAGGCCTTGTTCTTCCTCCTCCAAACATAGCGTTGATCCATGGGCCCAAACAGTTCTAATTTTGTTTCATCAGTCCACAGAACACTATCCCAAAACTTCTGTGGTTTGTCCACATGACTTTTGGCATACTGCAGTCGACTCTTCTTATTCTTTGGAGACAGCAAGGGGGTGCGCCTGGGAGTTCTGGCATGGAGGCCTTCATTACGCAGGGTGCGCCGTATTGTCTGAGCAGAAACTTCAGTACCTACATCTGACAAATCTTTTCTCAGTTCCTCAGCAGTCACACGGGGACTTTTCTCCACTCTACGCTTCAGGTAGCGCACAGCAGTCGAAGTCAGCATCTTCTTTCTGCCACGACCAGGTAGCGTTTCAACAGTGCCCTTTGCCTTGAATTTGCGAATGATGCTTCCTATGGTGTCTCTTGGTATGTTTAACATCTTTGCAATCTTCTTATAGCCATTGCCCTTCCTGTGAAGAGTAATCACCTCTTCTCTTGTCTTCCTGGACCATTCTCTTGACTTCACCATGTTTGTAACCACACCAGTAAATGTCTAGAAGGAGCTGAGTATCACAGTCATTTTAAAGCTGCCTAATTGGTGCTTATTAGGCTTTATTGCTGCTCCCTGACATCCACAGGTGCTTTCAATACCTGATTGAAAACACTTCAATGGACCTCTGTTCTTCAGAGTGGTAGTCTTTAAGGGGTTGAATAATTGTGTCAATGAAGAATTCACAAAAGAAACATTAACTACTGTATTACAAAACCAATTGATGTCATTTTAGTTGCATATGCTTCTTTAAGAAGTCCTTGTAGGATTTCATTCTGAATTCAATTACAAATGTACTCTAAATTCTCTAAAACCATTTACATCATTGGGGGGTTGAATAATTTTGAACACAACTGTAGTTGATGTCGCATTCCACTCACTCTTGCATCATACAGCAAAATTAATGTAGATGGACACATTCCAGGCCGTATTTCACACCTCGAATGACGTTACGCAAGTGCTGCATTCCAAATGGAAAAAAAAAAACAAAAAAACATTGAAATTCAATCTGATAGGCATGACATTCATTTAGATATGTTCGGGAATGCATTTCTTTTTGACATTTTTGACACTTTTTATGGAGATGAGAGTAGAAAGAGGACCGGTAATGACAGGAAAAAAAAAGATGAAAGGAATGGGATCATGAAGAGTAGCCAGGCACATGAATACTTGCATCACCCACAAAAGACTACATGTGTTTGAGAATGCGTAACTTCTACCAAAAGTCCAACACGAAAATTAGCGGTTAACTAAATTTCTAAACAGCAACATGTACTAAATAACAGCTGGTTCTAAGGTACCAGAAAAATAAATAAATAAAGAGGTTTGTGAAAAGAAAGGCTCCTCCTGGGGTTCATACACTCAAAAGCACCTTCTAAATGTCTTTGATGAAATACGAAACAAGTACAGATGTAACAATAGATCTTCTTTTTGGGGGATTGTTTGAATTTCCTTTTTGACATTTGTGTGTGTTATGGGTCTCCATGATGACGTCGGGAGAGATTGAAAATAACTTATTTAAAAAAAGAAAAGCACATTTTAAACAGGACCTCCTATAGTCATAATTAAAATTCTTACAATTTTAAATTCAAGTGAAACCACAGACTACACAAACTCTTCTCAAAACCTGTTCTTGATAGACCCTTAATAGACCCTTAATATAATTGTTCTGTCAATAAGCTTCTGTAGAAGATTCCTCCAGAGAGACAAATATTTAAACCTTTATTAGGTGCTATACAGAAACTCCTACACACCTGCATTGAATAGAAGATCAAGTTATGGGCAATTCATCGCTATGTCACTTTCCGTGTGACAGCTGTTTCATTGAATTACCAAGTACTAGTAAAAGCAAGCCATCGCTTCCACAACTGACAAAAATAATGGCAAACGACACCCTAGATTTCCTCTTGCTCTCTGATACATACCCAGCAAAGCAGAGAAACCCATAATATTCAGGTATGACAGATAAAACAAAAACTGAACTGAAGTGCCAATCTGACTCAGAGATACATTTAGAGTGCCTACCTAGACGGAAATCACTTTAACCACGCCTGACAAAAGGCATTTATATGGTTGTCCCTGAAACCAAGCTAACATGAAGGCAAATGAAAATGATCATTAGTTATTCACTCTCAAGTTGCACTTCAAGTCAGTCGGCTTGCTGCACCCACAATCAAGCTCACACAGACAAGCCAGACCTGCCAAAGTCCATGACATCCATCCACTCCTATCAGTAGTTAGATCCCTGGTCTGGAACTCCACATAAATTCCACCTGCATTGCATGGGGTCCGTAAACCCTCCATTAAAAACCACTGAGTCCGTAATGAGTGCTTCATTTGCAACTTGCGGCCCATGAGGTGATGTTACACGCTTTGTAATGAAGTTAAATACTCTGTAAACACTGAGAGGCTCCCTCTCTCTCTCTCATGGCCAGAAGGCAATCACTAACAGTTTTATAGTAGAAAATAAATCTACGCATAATTCATCACCACTATGAACAAAATTGAACATTTTATTTGCTGCTAACGGATTGTATGCCATGATTAATACTCTTTGGTATAATGAATAATAAGCATAAAAGAATTTAATTTTGCCCCTATAATACAGTAATGGAGGACTTTTACTTCACAGTGACTTAGAGTGAACTTACTAAACCTAAACCAAATGAATAAACAGTCTAGTCCAATTCCACAAAGTGGATGTTTGGGATTGAAAACCATATTAGGACTTGATAATATTTTTTCAAATATGAAAAATTAAAGTTTCACAATAGCCATGAATAATGCCAGTGATCATAGTGAAAGATTAAATATCAAAGATCTTTCATAACACCCCAAAGTCTTATCTCGATTGACAACATTTAATAAACAAGTCAAATAAGTGTACAAAGTCAGTCAAATCTTAATCCTACTCTTAAAAGGTCAGTTCACCAAGAAATGTTTTTAATTACTCACCCTCATGTTGTTCGAAATCCATAAGACCATCAATGATCTTCGGAACACAAATTAAGATATTTTTGATGAAATATGTTGAGGTTTTTTTATCCCCCAAAGAAAGATGTCAATGTGACTATTCTTCTTTTTGTTTTGTTTTTGTGCAAAAAAAGTGTTCTCGTCACTTCATAACAATAAGGTTGAACCACTGTAATCATGGCTGTTTTACCAATGTCTTTACTACTTTTATGGACCTTGGTAACGCTTTCTTTTGGCGATATATATAAAAAAAATCCTCTCAGATTTCATCAAAAAGACCTTAATTTGTGTTCCCAAGATGAACAAAAGTCTTACG
Source organism: Opsariichthys bidens (assembly GCA_037194245.1). NCBI lineage: Eukaryota > Metazoa > Chordata > Actinopteri > Cypriniformes > Xenocyprididae > Opsariichthys > Opsariichthys bidens. Next base: position 14,767,081 of record CM074287.1, on the reverse strand, counting down.
AGTGTGGAACAACATGAGGGCGGGTAATAAATGACAGAAATGTCATTTTTGGGTGAACTAACCCTTCAAGTATACATTTTCTTTCTTTTTTTTCTTTTATTAGAACTAAATACAAAGCACTGCATTTGTTTTGAGCCTGGTCCACAAAAATGATGGGATCTGCAGAAGATCGGGATTAGATCTAAAACCTTTAAATGACACGTCGCTTGTATCTCATGTCTGAGAGTTACTGGAAAATCCAGGGGGGGTGGAAGCACTGGTTACCAAAATTTACTCTCAAAATGATGCTCTTCAGATGTTACACATTATATATACATAATCAACTTGATCAATTTTCTAAGGGTTTCAGCACTTCCTTTCAAAAAAAACAATTGTTCATTTCAGGTCCTATTTTGTATCCCAATTGTGGAAGGGGCCATTAAGAAAACTAAAACAGGACCAGATTCTGCAGCTGCGGGAAAGCCAGATCTACCTCTTTAATCATATCGGTGCAAATTCTGTAGAGTGGAGGGAGGAGAAGACTGAAGAAAAAGAAACTACTGTTCTTTTTTTCCATTACTCCATGGCTCCGGCTGACCCACTGATTATAATGGCAGTAAATGAATGAATAGCAACGGTGCAACAGCAAAAGTAACATGCTGATCCCTTCTGTAATCCTGCTAAAAGAAATTCTCCAACAAATAAACATAATTGTATTTCGGTAATGCTTAATAAGGTGAAACCTCTTTCGTTTGAACCTGCTAAGGGGATATCTGCCCGGCAGCGTCCTCCTGCTTGGGAAAGGTACTATTTCTTGTGACATGTTCCTGCGCCCCACTGGTCTCGTTAATGAGCATTAGCAAGAAGTCTAGAATTTCTGTACAAACATTTATTCAGTTGTGCCTGCTAAATGACCATCTTAATTATGCTGAATTAGAAGTTGCATTTTTAAAACTGCCACTAATGATGTAAACACTAGCGGGTAGGGAAAAGAGCACATGAGTGGCTGACTATTAGATTCAGTGTTTCTATCTCCTCCGGCTCAGGAAAATTAATTGAACAAGCAAAATTATCAGTATAATGATTTTTGTCTGTCATTCTTGTCTATATGAGCTGGGATTAATGAAAATATATTTATATAATTCCTAAGTCTAGAAAAACACCGACGGTAACACCATAATTGCACAAGAGGAAAATTGGTAAGAAAATGCCAAAGGGAACTTTTAATTACCATTTTATTTTAATTATGTAGGGACATTTCTCCTATACTTTAATTACTCAGCATAACATGATTAGTATTTTAAAATCGATTGACAGCCCTAAAAAAAGACATTGTGCAATTCAAATACCCAAGAAAAGCCTTTTCAATAATTCTGGTTATAACTAACCCAGTCTGCATTAACATCAAGTTGCGCTTTAGTCCGGATTTCAGGAATAGAAAGGTGTCATTGTAGGACCATAGCATTACCACTTATTGCAAAATAGTATTTTTTTAAAAAAATAGACGCTCAGAACAGGACCTCACAGCTAGCTAATTATAGATTATTCGCTCCAAAGCAACTTAAGTGTACAAATCTTACTACAGGGAATGTACACAATCACCCTAGAAATGACTTGATCAAAAGGGACAATATTAATAAGGTAACACCGCTATTGGGTTAATTCATTTGAGTTCTTTACAGATTTTACAGGTAAAAATTGCTTCATTCATCATCTTTGACTACTTGAAATCCTGAAAAAAATTTACTTCACTATGCTTCATCTATATTAAAACATTTATCACAGGAATAACGATTCTCATTTTCAAATTGTCAAACTGTCACTCTACTCAGGCAAAAAATGTGCTTCCCTGTCACTTCTCAATTACATGAAACTAAATATTAGCCTTTCATGAACCAAACTTGAACTCTATAAAACTGTTGGCTTGATGGTAATGGCAGCAGAATTCAGTTAACTACATCAGTAGTAGTAGTAGTAGTAGTAGTAGTAAAATAATCAGAAAAACAACAAAGCAGAATTCTCCTAATTAAACCTGTTGATTTTAATACTTTAATTAAAGAGTAAGTATAATAATAAGTAACAGTATTATGATATGTAATTATTATCTTAAATGGTTAGTTCACCCAAAAATGAAAATTCTGTCACTACTCACTCATGTCATTCCAAACCTGTAAAACTGTAATTTTCTGGACACAAATGAACATCTTTTTGATGAAATCGGAGAACTTTTTCCCCTCTAGACGGCTACATAACTACCAGTATTACGCTTCATAAAGAGATCATAAAACTAATCCATATGATTTGAGCAGTTTTGAGCATATGGATTAGTTTTATGAACTCTTTATGAACTTTTTGAAGCATCAAATTTTCATTTTTGGGTGAACTAACGCTTTAAATAATTTATAAACTAATTATAATTTACCCTTAATACAAGAATTGCTGGTTTTATGAAATGGTTTCTTTCAAATCAAACTATTAACAGAACAATACCCTTATATAAAATTAAATGCTAATTTCTAATCGTTTTATCTTTCGAACACTGGCAACACAATAATGCCCTTTAAACCATTATCTCAAAGAGGCGAAGGGGAGTCATTTCAAGGGGATTATATTCCCTTCCAACAACCTTATGGGAGACTTCAGAGCAAACACTGATCAGAATATGACATCATCTACATGCCAGCTGTCGCCTGGCTGATGCATTCTTCTCTGTCAGAGACGGGCCTGAGTAAGTTTTTGTCAGCACACCGGAAAAGAAAATCAAACTTGTCAAAGCAATGTCTGGAAGAAAACATAGTTTGGAATAAAAAGCCTGCTTACAGCTGACATTTGCCTCAAAGCTGATATCACACATCAGTGCCTGTACATGGAAAATATACCCTTTGTTTTTGCAAAAAGTGCAATGAAATGTCACTCTGACATACGCTTGAAAGAGCAATCCCCAAATGCTGGCTCAAAAGTGTTTATCTCCAAAGTGAGATATGAAGCCTAAACTCCACTCAGAGTAATCTTCAGTGATTTTTGCGCGGAGAGGCACAGCCACCGAGGTCCAAATGAGGCTTTGCAGGGCCAAAAAATTACTTCAAAAGACATAAACCGGTTTAAAAACCTGTAAGGAATTTAAAAAGGTCTTTGAGGCAAACAATCTGCTCCTCAGAACCGCCATCTATCAACGTCTATTTGACAGTGTATCCAGGGAGACAACACGATTAGTGCATAATCCCTCCTGCACTCTGTAATGGTACCTCCCACTCAAATCATGGAGCTGCGTGGGTCGTTCCAAAGAACTATAAAAGGGGTCTCCACACTCCTATAGCCACTGTACACTCTTCCCAGGGGCAGAGCACATTTTATCCTTCCCAGCTTTAATGCCCTCAGTCAAGTCCTCTGTGGCTGCTTGAGACAGGATTTCACAAGCCACTGTTGGTTTGGGAGTAAAAGTTTCAATTAGGGTGATATTTCTGCAGTGCTGTGGACGGGCAGAGGGACACTTATAACCTTGGTACCGTCTGTTTTCTTGTGCAAAGCTGCTAGAGGTGGCTGAGCATAAAAGGATCAAAAGGTTTTAGGACCGCAAAACAGAGAAAAACACACAGAAGAGATTCCACAACTCCCTGCACTGTACATAAAAGGACGAATGATTAAAAAAAACAGCAGTACAAACAATGTGGGAGGGATTTTTGAAGGGGAAATTGTAAATGGAGAGAGAACAATTCACAACCTTCACATGTGTTTCAACAAGCTCATGAAGGAGGAGGACATACATCTATGTCTCTTAACAGGAACACCCTAAAGGGCCATTCATACTGACAGCGATGTGCAACGACAAAACCGTTTTACGTTTTCAATGAGGGATGGGGTTTAGAGGCAGTTGAGGATGCAATGGTAGAGCAGACTGTGAAGTACATGTACACCAACCAAGCAAGCAATAGAAACAAGTTCGGCAACCCTGATTTATTTGCTGTCAGTGTCAACAGAAGTATTCATATACTTTTTGAGGTATTCCACAAGATCTAACAAGCTTTAATTGGGATTTTGGAAAGGGGAGGATGACAAACACTTGCCTTTATATGCAAGAGAGAAAAAAAAATATATAAAATAAAAATATTACACAAATATTTAAAAAAAATAGACTAGAGCATACATAGATGGACTGGATTAAAAAACTGCTATTTTTTTATTATTATTTTGCATTTATTTTTTGCATTGAAGATGCCAGCCTAAACAAGATAAGCTATTCATTTACCTCAACAAAAGCAAATACACTTTGAGACAGACTGCATTCAGCCAACAGTCTTTTAGCGTACATCTATGGTTGAAGGAGCGGCAAACAGATTTCTCTGGGTAATTAGTCTGAGTCAGAGACCCGATTCAATCTGCTCCTTTTGCCCAGTCTGTCTTTCAAAGACAAAGTAATTGACACGCTTGCAAGCATCTGAAACAGGTGTGAAGCCTTGAAGGAGACTACACAACTATACCTACTGGTAACACACAGATGAGGATTGTCAGTGGGAGTCTTGACCCAAATTGACGACAAACTGGCCCCCAGCGACATCTACTCCCGGTGTGTCTATTCTCAGCTTCAGAAGTTCACAGTTCATGGTAGTCGTGGCCTAATGGTGAGGGAGTTGGGCTTGTAACGTGAAGGTTGCCGGTTCGATTCCCACGCTGGCAGGAATTGAAGGTGGGGATTGTGAATAAACAACACTCTCTCCACCTTCGATACCACAACTAAAGTGCTCTTGAGCAAGGCACCTTACCCCTAATTGCTCCCCGGGCTGCCCACTGCTCCGGGTGTGTGTTCACTGTGTGTGTGTGTGTGTGTGTGTGTTCACTACTCTCTGCTGTGTGTGTGCACTTGGGATGGGTTAAATGCAGAGCACCAATTTCGAGTATGGGTCACCATACTTGTCACGACTTTCACTTCAGAACCTGTCATGCTGCTGGATTTTCGACTTCCAGTTGCATTTGAATCGGTTCTTACTAGGACTATGTTTCAGAGGGTACTTATGTAAAGCATAACACCAGAATTCAATTTAATTCAGCAGGATTAGCTAGCGGTATTGATGACCAAGGAGAAGGTAAAAGAGAGACAGTGAGAGAGGGGTAAAGAGAAAAATGGGAAAGAAATACAATGAAAGAAAGTGAACAAGAGAGGAAAGGAAGGATTGGGGAAATGTAGGCGTTGAAACATATATTTTAGGCAGGCCCTACAGGCATTATGACTCTTCCAGTTAGCTTCAAAAGGTTCAAAAGGAGGATAAGAACCACAAAATGGAAGTAATCCTAACACTGTATTCCCCCTCGGGCACATTTAACCTCAAAAAAAGGGGGCGAGAATCCTTTAGACTTTAGTCTAACAACCCATTAAATTAACAGGTTTTTTTTTTTTTTTTTTTTTTACAAGATGTTTAGTACAAACGTACAGCTGTGGAGTAACCTGAGGTTGTCTACAGTTTTCCCCACACAGTACAATTCTTGGCCAAGAACATTCCTCATTTCTGGTTATATGAACTGCCTAGAGTACAATTCTCAAGACTTGTGAGCTTCACAAAATAATATTTCCACTTAAGACACTCAGTGCTGATTTAAGGGTGAAGAGAATCTCTCTCAGACTCTGTTTTATATCTCACTAGAGTTTATAAATGAACTGTGAAGCAGTTACAGTTACACTGATGATGAGAAAATTTAAAATTATGCAGCACAAACTACAATTTACAACTATAATGTGCCATATTTTGTGTTGCTCGTTACAGAAAACCACTATTATTTCTCATACTTAGGAATGGGGGTTTTACATATTTTTCACACTGCTGTTTGTGCAACCATAATCGATACCTCAAATCATGTGGCTTGTTGAGGAGTGGTGTGCTATGACTGAGCAGACAATCAATAAACTTCATTGGATATCGGTCACCTTGCCAAATCCAGAACATGGTACGACGTTTAGGTTGATGCATTAGTCAATATTTCAGAACACTGGCATGCACTATTTCTTTATCAGCCATTTGCATCAGAGAGCTCAGATTTCATAGTATATGCATACAATCATAAATACAAGGGAAAAGAGGGGTGTTATGGGGTGAAGATTAGGTTAGTGCCTGTATGTGTGTTACTGGGTCACTTCCATTCCAGCTTATAACTTGTGTATGCATGTCCATATTATGAAGTAAGGAATGGAATGGCCAATTAAAGAGGATTTAAATTTTAAATCTACTGAAGAAGGAAAAAAAAAAAGAAAAGTCAAAACTGATCCTGGGCTATTGTGCTAAGCAGTGCCTTTGTGACCAATGAGCATAAGCCGTACAAAAGGAGTGACATAATCCTCCAATCAGGAGTCATCTCACTGGGAAGTGCGCATATTTAAAATCCTTTTATCCTAGTCCCATCATACCACAAAGACCCTTATTTCACCACAGATGGTGGACTGCTGTTCCCACTTAGGCCAACCATAAATATTAGTTATGGAGATATGAAACGAATAGAAATGTAGCCTATAATTTACCTTCATGAGGCATGGCGCACATAGCACAAAGGTGAACTCTTTTAGCCTTTCCGGAGGGCAATTAATATTTCTGTTCTCAGACGTACATTGTATTTTCATTGTGGGATGAACCATTCCTTTAACACAAAAGTTCAGCAATTTCTGCCATTTATCTTCTTGCATTAAAATTGCAAGAAAATATTTAGGCCATAGTCTATATCATGACACATCCTTCAAGATGTCTGCCTCTCTTGTAAGAGATAAAACAGGATGTGGAGGAAATCTGACAGACACTACCGCTCTTTCCCTGAGGTGAAAAGATGGCTGACCTGACATCAGAGAACCTGTCAACAGTAAACCCTGCCAAAGTCATCCCACACGAACAGTAAAAGGCATTACGAATGCAGAGCACTTATCAGCTATGAGGTGCACTCCTTAAAAATATTACTAATTATGCACAATCTTTGAGCATTATAACTAATTATACATTATCTTTGGGAATAAAAAGGCAATGATTTTCCATCTAAGACTACTCAAGAACAGCTGAACTATTTGACGTTCAATTTTAGAAAAAATATTGAGCGTCTTAAATTGAATTCTATCGAAACATTCTTAAAAGGCACAACATGTAAGATTTTTGAAATCAATGACAATCAATTTCCCTCGGTTTTATTTTGCAGAAATCATGGAAACACCGAAGACGCTTCGATATACTATGTGTTTAATTAGACAGGTGAGTCACTGTTTGGATGGATACATTCATAGTCAAAAAACTAATCATGTTATAGCTCAGCGCAGTAAGTCTTGCGGTTTAAATCTCATTTTCGAGTACCATGTTTTACCATGCCTTATGTTGATCTAGTTTACTGCAGTGTGCAACAAGTGTCTCATAGTAGCCACTGACTTTCAACACACGAATGTATCTAATATGATAAAACAGCGCTGCTTTACCCTACATGTGCTTGACTGGAAGAAGCTCCAGAGGCATAATAAAAGTGTTGTGGTGCTCTTCTCTTATTAGCAATCACTCCAGCGGCCGGTTCTGCTTGCACAGTACTCGGCCCTGCTCTGGTTCATACTACAGTAACATTAAACATCTCCTCCATGAACGTGATTTCTGCCCGAGTCCCCTCCCATGATTCCACAAAATCGAGGCTTTATCAATCTACGCCTTTGTTTTGTCAACTTATAAAACAGCACTTTCGATTGCAGAAAATCAACATATTTCAGTTAAGCCTAAACGTGTGCCTAAAGCAAAGAATATGCGAATGGACATTTTGAAATTTTACTTCTAGTAAAATGTACTCCTCTGTTTTAATACTGTTTAGTTATCTTTCCAGCGAAACAAAGGAGAAATACCGATTAACAGACATGTTGGAAAGAAAGTGATATGAAATGCATCTGAGGAGAGGAAAGAATAGTTTAAACAAGCACTTTATTTCCATTGGGTGTCTTTAGGTGCCTTTTCTTGCTTGAGCGTTTGTCAATTTGCGGTGCGACAGAAGAGGCTTCTGTCAGCGTTTTCTCTCCTGATGAATAATTAGACACAAAGAACTGTGGTCCTGCATTCCCTTGTCAGCTGTCAGACATCACTCATTCTCCCTGGGCAATAAGCAAGCCACCGTAAACAGTCTTTAGCAGGAGAATTTGTCATTTGCGGTGAAGGCATGGAGCGACGTAAATGCGCTGTATGTGAATCCTTGAAGCGAGTGCCGTGATTAAATATGGATGTATTCATGCATGCGGTCTTCAGCAACCATAAGCACAGCCATATGATGGGGTAACAGTGTAATTATAAGCACACAGGTCCATATATAATGGTGTATATGCACACACAGAGAAACACACACACACATATAAAAGAAGATGCACAGAGCAAAGTCTGAGTCTTAGTAATCCGGTGGCAGGAGTGTGCTAAAACCTGACATCAGCATATCTCAAAGGACTGCATGCTAGCGTACAGAACAGGCAGGGGGGAGGGGGTGGAAGAGCCCAGCGCGGAGAGTTAGCAGAGGTCAGCTGACATTGCAGTGTGCAGATGAGGTGGAGACGGCTTTGTTAATGTTCCAGGCTACCGTGTGCAGTTCATGCGGAACCATAACGGATCGTAAAGTGTCGCCAGGCTCAAAAGCACGTGGCATGCTTTGGTTAATGAGCAATCAAAGCCTCTGCCAGAGACAGCTAACTGTGAAGCTGATTCCAAATGCAAATCTAAGCATTTTCACCATAAAAAAAAAAAAAAAAAAAAAAAAACTTAATCAAGAAGTGCAGAATGATGTTAGTATGCTAGTTAAACATGTAAATCCTGACAAATGTAATAGTTAGAAAAATCTTTTTTAATGAATATTTTTGTTTAAGTTCATGAGCATTTAGACAAAAAAAGGAAAAGAAATTATAAAAATTGATAAATGTATGGCAGGATGAGTCACAGAAATTTCAAAATAAATCGATAAGGTTGTTTTTAGCCTTTAGTAGTTTTCCAGATATTGATGTTTCCCATTTTAGACATCTTAAGTGGTTACTTGGAAAGCAGAGTCGTGGACCTTAAATTAAAGATGGTATACATGATAATTAATAAAAGAGCTCCTGTACTTTAATGTGCTTTTCTAGGGTAAGTGAAAACACTGTTATAATACTAGGCTGAGTCTAATGGACATTATGTCATTTATGTTAGGTCTTTCGAATACTCAGTCTATAATACTAGATGTAAAGAGTATGTCATTTATGGTAAGTTTTAGTGATAAATTTAGTATTTTTGGGTGGATGTTAAATTGTGATTAAAATGTTTGGAAAGGTGTGTTGTTACTGTAGTGTTGTAATTATAATAGTATGCAATTGCCAATGTGACCTGTCACTAGGAGTGACGTTTGTGCTTTACATCAAGAACCACAATGGAAACAAGTTGTTTAAACTTTATTGTGCTATCCTTGACAAATGAGTGTGTTTTCACTATTTTGCTGTCTGTGAGTCCCTCAAAAGCCTGTTTCCTATTTGATAGATATTTTCAAATGATTTTTCTAAATGCAAGTTGCTTCAGTTCAGAAATTGTTCATCTTGAAATATTATATAAGTCTTATGTTTACTTGATAAAATTAGTAAAGATTTCACATCAAAAAGACACGTACCCAGACCTCAAAGTGAACTTTTTTTTTTTTTTTTAAATCATACTAAAATGCCTTTTTCTTGGCTAAAAAGACAGAAAGCATGAAGATTGTGTCGTTTTTCAGCATGCTAGTAATTTAAAAGCCTTGGAAATTTATGTATCAAATATGTAATAGTAATACAGTAGGATTTATATTCTTAAGAACCACTGCTAAAAATGAAAACAAACACTACATAAAACAGTGACATGACGCATTGACCACTGAGACACATCCACAGAGTCAATGTGCAACAAGAAATGTCCAACGCCCACAGAACAGGTAATGACTCACCATAGTGAGGTCATGGGAACCTCAATGTTGCATTAGCGCAGCAAATGCGTGCAGCCCCCTACAACAACCTCGGAGGACCATTACCGTTTCGACTTAGCCATGTAAACCTTGAGTCATCACCTGGGAGAGGCAACATTAGTGCAAGCTGAGTTGCTTTTAGTGCTTTTGCGTGCATGACATACAGCTGGTGTGCAATGCAAACCCTTCGCTCTGCACGTGTATTTGCATACTTACAAAAACAGGTAAATGTCAGAATAGGCTGAATACTGAGTTAAATGCGCTCCTGTACCAGACTTTTTAAACACAGTAATTCATTGTTAGGCCAAACAAGTTTTCGAAAACATTTTAGTATTTACCGTCAACTGCTGTCCACCTTGCAAATTCTAAAACTACAGCAGTGCAGTTTGCACAGGAAAGAAAACAACCATCACCCATTGCAGCACAAAGTTGATGTCTGCAATTTCTGGTGATCAATATTGAGCAGTCTGCTCTTGCATCACAAGGTTCTTCATCTCTCCCGTGCCCTGCCGACAGCATCTCCTGGCATCCTTACCACCAGGGCCGGTGCACACTCGAAATACGATGCCTCATAAACATCCATCATAATAAATAAAAGACTGATCCCGTGAGTGTGGTTTATGCAAGAGGAGGAGGAAAAAGACAGGAAGTAGCAGCAGTCAACAGGCCAATGGTGATTGACCCCAACCTTAAGCCGTGGTGTCAAATCAATCATACGGTTGACATAAGGCCAATCAAAAGTCATCATAATTATGCCGTTTCTCAAAACGCGCCAAGCGCAACATGCATATTACTAAGGGGCACAAGGACAGATGTTACACAACAGTCACATGATTCTGCGGATGCTATGATGACAAATTACACTGCATTCACTGTATTTTGAAAAACGCAGCAATTTAATAGCCACGGGGCTTGTTTAAGTGCAATGAGATTTGGGTGCATTTGCATGCAAGGTGTGCGCTCATGAAATGGAAGTGATTTTGTTAAATGCATGAGTATGGGAAGCCTGCGAGAAAAAAAAACATGCACATTTTTAATGCTGAAGATTAGCAAAATGGGACGCAACCTGAGAATATATTTAAACTTGGCACACAAAAAAAAATCATGCATGTATGATTTCCCTCCCTCCTTTCTGATCTACATTTGTTTCCTCTAAAAGACAGCTGCATCCTCTGGGTCACAAGCTGTCCCCTCATGTTACCATCTCGCTTGGCTTCAAGAGACAACTGCCTGTGTTCATCTGTGTGCAGAGTCACCTTCTAAACACAAGATTCAGGTTGAAAAGCCATTATCTCTGCAGCTGGAATAAATGAATTCACGCCAAATGAAAACTCATGCATGAGGGAGTAAAATGAGACTGAAATATTAGGTGCATTTGGCACAGACTGCTACTGGTGTCCAAATGTATATTTACTTCTTCAAGAAGAGGTATTCCTAATACTCGTTAAACCCTTCAGTCACTTTTATCACTTCTTCCTTCCCGCAGTAATTTCCTTCCCTTCTAGTCAGCGGACATGTCAATATGCATTACTACTTAGCAGAACATGACAGCTTTATCTGGTTCACTTTGCAAAGACCTTCCACACTCCGACTCCAAATGTAGTGAAACCCAAAGAACGGAGAGCGTTCTGATGAGAAAAGGATGGTGGAGTGATAAGCCGCTCCCATGCCAAATGTCATGTCCTGCACTGACTAAAGAAGACGATAAGAGTTTATATAACAATGCTGGTAAGGGGAGAATTCAGAATGAAATAACCTCAAACAGCTAATGCAGCTGCTGTTTTTAACAAATTTGTACTTTCTCAGTAGTCAGGCACCTTAAAATTTGGCAATTTACCTAACAACAATTAATTGAACACTATACTGAGGGGAACTAAGATGAAAGACCCTGAAAGGGATTTGGCAATGGCTATGAGTGCTATTCATGAGCTGAAAATGCATACTTGTATTCTCAAATGTTTGGCTCGACAACTGCCACTGATAATACTAAACACTTGAAGAGGACATTATTTTTTCCATTTTCCCAGGCAAGTGTGAAAAGTAGTCTCTCTTCATTTTGTCATGCTCTCCTCACGGTTCAAAGAGCCCCTAGTTTCTAAGATGCCACTTCCGTATTGTGTCAAAAAATGAAAGCCCCTTCCATCTGGAGGAGATCCTTCAGATTTGATGACAATACAGATAACCAGGGCCATCGCATTCGAGTTCAACCCATAATTAGGAGAACCCACCCACGCAAGGATCTGCGTGTGCCTCCATGCTCTGGTTGAATCATCACTCTTTGATAACCTCAAAAGCTCAGGATGTAATTCTAACAAATCCGATGCGCTGCAGAGTTGCAAAGAAAATAATGGCTGTGTTCGATATGAACTACGCACTGAGGCGCAACGGTATGATTTGAGCCCCTCTTGGGCCTTCGTTCTCCTTCGGTTTTCTCACAAGTCAGCGTGGCAAAAATGGATTGGAAAAAAAGGATGGTGACAAGAAAATGGAGCTAGTAACGAGTGACGGACAAGCGGCATCCCGCTTCAATGCGCTTTGATGCAGAACACTCTTTGAGAAATCAAATCAGCAGTCTGCGTGGAAGACTAGTCCTTGAGTGGGAACAGGTCATGGATTCTCTTTTCGCACAGGAATGAATGAATTGACTCAAGGGAGCATGACTTCATAAATATAATTCAAGTTCCTTGGAGGCATGCAAATGCGCAATATTAAAGTGAGAAATCCAGTGATATTTCAGAATATTAGCACAGAAAACTATGTATTTTCTGAGGCTAAAAGAACATTTGAAAAATTCTGCGCTTATAAATCAAATGAAGGGATACGCTTGCGGAAAATCATCTAGCATTCCAGATTCAGAAAAACGCGCAAATTTGGTACAGATTTTTCTTTTCCTCCCATCTCAAGACACTGACTGATCTCAGTCCAATTTGTTATGGGTGTTAATAGGCCACATGTAAAAGCCTTTTCTCTGCAAGCAATGACTTGTGTCTCCTCAGTACTTTAGAGCGATGGACTTCATATACACCAGCTGCAGAAAAGGACAAGACGACAAACCCCTCTCATCTCAACACTCAGAAGTCCAGTACAAAATCAATAGCTGTTTGAACTGACAATTGCGACAGTACAAAAGAGCTTCCACTTTCTGTTCTGACACTGAGTGAAGTAAAAGAGGAGAGTCCATATTGTGTGCCACTCCTCCCACCTACATGCAAGGTCAGGTGAGTGAAATTAAACCACTACTGAGGAGTAAAGCAGAATTACATGCAGTTACATGTAGTTACAAGCTGGGGGTATAAAACTCCCAGTGAGCTCTCAACCCAAAGAGCAGGGATCGTTTTTTCAATGTTAAAATATTTCTATCCCGCTGTAGATTTAATTAATTAATTGATTGGAGTAGCATAAACTTAAATTAAACAAATAAGTTCAGTCAAATTAACTATGTATGTAACTATGTAACTAAGTATTTAGCACTTTTTTTCTTTCAAGTTCACAGAACTGATATATTTTAAGTAAACCGTTTCATTGTTTTGAGTTTCATGAACTTATTTCTTTTAATTTAGACATTTAGAAAATGGGTTTCCATTTTCCAGCATGCTTTGCCCATGGAACTCGAAAGGGTACGTACATGCAATTAAGTCTTATAACATAATTTGTGCGCAAGATTAATGTTAAGTGGGAGATTTAGTAGTGATTAATGTTTTATGTTAATTTAGAAGACTTCATGTTTATGTGGGTTTTTGGAGAGTTGCCATCATGGTGACTAGTGGTGCATGCAGCTTGGTTTGAGAGCAAGTATGTTAAGCTTTATATTGCTGTTCTCATTCAGCAAGTGTTATAACCCCGCTATTGTTAGCATGTTAGCAAATCAGCAAGCTTAGCTCGTTGTAACTAGCTATACTAAAAATATTCATTGATGTTACATTATAATTTTATGTTAAAAGTATGAATTAGTGTACTCAAACATTTCAAGTTAAGAACAATTAAAATGTGCGAGTACAAAAAAACAATCTGCCAGTTCTGCTTACTTAAATTTGGATTTTTTTTTAAATTGAAGCAACTTTTTTTGAGTTTTGCCAACTTATTTAAAGTGCAGATCAATCTTTCCCAATAAGATAACATGCATTTAGAAAACATAATTGTAATTTTTCAGCTCCTTTTCTGACAGAACAAACGATGATTATTTATACTTATTCATTGGTAATTTGTGCTAAGGCCACTAAGGCTTCATTGCATTTTATCAAGCTTTATCCACTTAAGTACACAAGAACTCAAGTTGGGTTTATCTTTAACAAGACAGTAAAGAAGAAAACAATCAGCCAATCACCTCCCTTTGCCTCTTCCTCTCTTGATGATTTGGTATTGAGATAAATAGCTTACCCTGGGGTGCAACACCTGATTGCAGCATCCAACTCTGTCATTCTGTACGCTCACAATCACAGCAAAGGGAACAACTCATTACCTCACCTGCACTGATAAATCAAATCGGTTATCTAACGCTGAAAAAAAATGCTAATCAAAGGTCATCAGCAAAACATGCTCATCCACCAGCAAGGCTTAAGACTAATGAGAATAAATCAAACAATCAAAAGGATATTTTTTAAATTATAATAAAAGACATATCATGTATAAATCTACATAAAAGTTCTGAATAAAATCCCTTTCTTGGTAAAATGATTGTATATTGAATATAACCGTTAACATGTCATTTAAATCTATTGCGAATTAACTGAATCATGAAAGGTGTTTTTTAAAATTACATTGCAGAATGTGAAAATCTAACTGTGTTCTTGTTTGATGTTCTCACTAAATGTTCTTCACTCGTGGTTACTGCCTATAATTAGAAAGGAAGAAATTAAACTTGACTATGGTGGTAAAATCAAGCCTCAGGTGTTGATCCATGTAGTGTAGTCTCTTCCTGTGGTGCTTCAGAATTTACAAGGTTTCTTGGTTTATTCCACGTTGCACGCATTGCAGACACGTCACACCATTAATCTCCAACTATTGATCCAACATCGGGGAGGAACGCTGGGGTCCAATTAGTATCGGCTGATTGAGCCTTTGCATATTCCTCATGATGGCAACCTTTTCAAACTACCTTATAATGAGTTGAGGGGGAGTTTGTTTTAAAGGGTGATGTTCATTGAAAAATTGACCGTGGCTGTGTTGACGCTAGATCCTTTTGGCGTAACACCAAACACCTGAACGCCAAGGCCCGCAGGACATCACACACGTATAAATCAAGTGTCCATGTAACCTGACAATGTTAAGACCGTCCTAATCAGGAAACTCACCATGACCTCAACAGGTCAGAGATCGAGTGCATGTTCCACAGCCTCGAGTTGAATCACGCTCCAGCAAATCACTGCTGAAATGTCAAAGCATTGCAGTTCATGCATTCTCAAGGTTATTTGGTCTCTCGTGGTTCTGGGCTCAGAGATAGTAGACAAAATGCATTGCGAATAATCAGGGCTTAACAAAGAGAATTTGTTCTGCTGTCAAAGATGTGCCAGTAGTTCAGATTTATGCTTGCCCTGCCAATATTAGCACTGATTGTGCGAAAATAAATAATGACCCAACGCAACTAACTGGACCTAAACTCTCTCACACTGTCTCTGTGCCATTGTTTCGCCCTGGAAATGTATGCAATGGCCTCTGTGAGGGAGCAGAAGCAAAAATGCCATTTGGTTCAATTGAATCTCCTAGTTACAGACAGTAATCAGCAGTTTTTCAACACGTATGGAAAAGTCCATATGAAACTTGCACACAATTTTTGCCATGAACAGTGGAGATCTTACAACCCAGGCGCCATATTATCTATGTGAATTGAGACATGTTTGTACTTGCTAACACAAATAACATTGGAGCTGAACAGCAGTTCTAGGGGGAGAAAAATAAAAACAAAAAGCAATTTCTTTTTTTCCAAAAGCAATCATTCTAAAACTTCACTTGGCCATGTAATGTTTCCATCATGACCTGAGAGGCTATTACCCCCATACTGCTGACAGTGACAAACCTCTGGGAAACTTCTCCTTTTGACAAAATACAATAAAGCAAAAAAAAAAAAAAAAAAACGTTATTTTCGGATTTCTTTGAAACAAGAATAAATAAGAGAGAGGTCATCTAAAAGTTGTGTATTATCTCCACTAATGTTGCCAAGTTACAAAAATTACCACCATTTTCAAGTAGGTTTCCTGAACGCTCACAACATCTGCCATTGGTCGGTGAAACAGATAGTCCCGCCACAAACTCAAACCATTGGTTGAGCCAATGCTTCCATGTTGGGCTGGTCAGTGTACTTAAAGAAACAGAAATACAGCACCACAGAGTCAATGTTTACACTTTTCAAAGGCATTCACCTATGAATATTTTTTACTAACAGTTGTCTGAAGCTGGAATAGGAAAAAGTATCAAAACAAATTACACAAATCATATTTAAAACAACAATTCAAAAGCCTATATAACCTCAAAAAGTTTGTCAAAACAAGTCTACTTCAAAAGGTTATGTGGGTTGACCAGCATACATCTAACCGCAGCAAAATGGGGCACTGAATCACCCCATTTTAATTCTACTCTTATTTTTGCTTTCTAATTCTAGTCAAGCACGGAATAACGGTTGGTGAGGCAGCGATAAGCACGTATGATGAATGCACAAATGTGATTCCTCCACTCCTCCCCACACACACTTCTATAAAAATCCACAATTACCCATTTCAAGAGGCAAATATCATCATTCGGCTTCAGGTGCGGAACAGACATTAATCTGTTCTTCTAGCAGTTCAGCGGTTTCAAAAATCAGATAGCAAAACAAGTCTGTTTTTAAGAATGACTACAGGTCATTCCCCGTTCATAATTAAGTGGCTAAGATACTGAGACAATGCAACACGTCACCATGCTGTTTATGCTTTGTGTTTGTACTATCTTTTGATTACTGACTCTTTTGTTAAATGGAACACTTATGGCCATTCAGCTCCAAATCCTGAAAGGCAAGCAAAATTGTATCATGATATATTGCAAATAACAGTCTCGGAGAAAAGAAAGAGGGGGAGGAGGAGCAGAAACACTTTTCAAACAACAAAAGACAATACATGCTAAATAAAAAAAGAAATAATTCAGAGCAAAAGAGGCAAATCACATGGTCTAATTATGAAACCAACCTTCAGAGTGAAGATTTTCTCTACACTGACAGAGACATAATGCTGATGCTACACATAAATATATATATATATATATATATATATATATATATATATATATACAGCAAAATGTGCAAAAGCCAAAAGGCTGGATTTCGAAAAATAAACAGTAGTGAGATTGTCCTCTTCTCCGCTATGTTGAAAGGTTATGGGTCTCCCCAGGAATCAAAATTATCTTAAAACTCTTGATAAATGTGAAGCATAATCAATATGTTGAGGGAGACGCTGCAAGATGATCCGACTTGTGCTGCATCATTCAAATCTGCTTGCGCACCATATTTTAGGCACTTCTGATTATTATAAATTGAATACTCTCATTCGATCCATCAGCAAGCGCTGAAATCTGGTTAAATGATCTTATTAGCTCAGATGATGAATTGCATCTTTATGTAATGTTAAGATGGATGTGTTGCCTAGGTGCAAAGACAAACACCTGTACGCTCAAGACCCAGGCATTGAACACAGCTAGACATCCTTAAACTGAATTAAGAAAAGAGTGATTAAAAACAAAGCTATTTGTTCCAACAACTGCAGTCCTGCAGTGCAAGAAAAGCAGCATCTAAAAGACATACAAAGCATTACCCTACATGCCCTAGATCTCTCTATGCGTTCGATACAAAGACACAGAGGAGGAGGTGGAGGAGGCTTGCAAGCCATAGCAATCCTGCACCGATCCAAGGACACAGCATCATCCACAGCTTCCCGCAATATCCCCGTTTTGTACGAGGGGGCTCATTCGGCCCCCGCTGGTTCCCCTCAAACCCAATTACATGCCACATTGCCAGGCAGCAGGGCACCAGATCACAAGCACCAGCATGCTGAAGATGGCACTAATGTCACGCAAAATTTACTTTTGCATGCAGATCTGCTGCGTTCAACATCATTCCACTAAAGTCTAAAAGTGAATACACACCGCATATCAGTCATATACGGAGATTACCGACTCACAGTGGCAGCTGCACGTGTATGTTTTGATGTTTGACTGCAAGTGGCTTAAAATAACCTCATCTAATAATTGAGCCTATACATAACTCTATAAAATGGATGTAAATGCTTTTACACTCTCGAGAATGCAAGGCTCATGCACAAGCAACTCTGAGGTGAAAGCATCAATGACACATGGAGATTCATCAGTCCTGAGTCATTATGACAATGGGCAAGCGCTCACATTCAGCACCTGAAAGAGAGAGGTGTATGTTATCCAAGGAATGCACGCGACCTCGAATACTTCTATCCACACAAGATTTATTTATTTGTGTCCGCAAATTGAATAGTGGAGGTCAACTCACAAGCACAGAATATTAACATCAAAGAATGCCTCGATTCATACACACACACACACACACACATGCGTACATACATACACACGACAACTGTAGGATGCAGAATGACATCCATATGGATATAATGTTATAGTGTTACAGTTGATATTCCAAATAATGACCAATAATTAATATTACATTACTCAGGAACATATCAGAAATCTCATTTTATGGTCATATTCCGATTTAAATCAGGATATTCTTGTGTATGTAAACTGCTATAGAGAGCAGCCCTTCCCAACGATCCAGCTTGCTAGATCGTCCAAAAACCAACACTGCATCAATAATTTCCGTAAGCAGAGCTCCATTCAAAGTGTGACAAACAGAACCTTTTCACCAACAAACCACGTGCGCAGACATATTTCACTGTCCACTGAAACATGATCATTCACACGCTGCTTTGATTTATCGTAACCTCATGCTCGGTGGTGTGCTCTGCAGGTTTGCTGTGGGCAAGTGCATCTGACTTACTCCCCTGAACATTCAGACCCGTTTCCCTCGACACGCATGGCTGTGATGGATACGATTTCATTAGGTCGTGAATAGTGAAATTCAGTCCCTGAATTCCAACGCCAAAATGACATGGGCGTGAGGAAACGGTCAGTAGGAGTCGCTAACATTAGGCTACTATTTACACACCTTATGTTAACTTAACAATGACTACGGATAGCTGCATTTCATGCCTACGGCTATGGAGACTTCTAAAGCGAAAGAGTAAGCCTGTTTGACAGACATTAAATTTACAGCTCTAGTAGCCAACAATCACACGATTGCATTGGTGTATGTTACGCAGGCGGCTTTCAAATAGGAAACGAACTGTCACATACTAAATACACATGGTTATCAGCCAAGCCAAGTGGAAGCGACAGAAATGTCATGACTGGAAGGCAACATTTTCAACACGGAGTACTACGAACATCAAATACACTAATAGTAGTATACATATCGGCGGTGTACTGCGGTCCAAATGTACCACACCAAAATTACGCAAGGAATAAAAGAGGAAAGTGAACGTATACAGCCTTTAAAATGTCGATTTACGGAAAGAAACCGACCGAACAAGTGCATTACTACGGAATTCCTGGCGGCGGGCGCGGTATTATCTCTCAATCCACCGATAGCCAAGAAAAAGTTGATAGAATTGTAGCGCCGAACGTTCTAAACATTTCGCGCCAAACATCAACAGTTACAGTGTAACAAACAGACCGCGAGACCATAACAATAAACAGAACGCGCCCCTGAAACAACGCTCGTGCAAAACTATTGAAGCACTGCTTTTCGTACCTCCTTCTTGGTCGGCTTGCAGGCAAGCGGGGATATTTTTCTTCCAACCCGGCATTTCGGTGGCGTCGTGTGCATTCAGGGGCTAAATCTCAGGCGCATTTCACTGACGGTACAGGCGTGCATTTCCCCGCGCCTCGTTCCTTCTATTCACTGGCAGCCGGTGTAATTGAACGCCGTGTCTCCCTCAGCCTCGTTGTGGAGCTGAGCTGAGCTGAGCTGGGGGTGTGAGCAGACACACGAATGTGAAGGTGCCCACTACAACCCACTACAATAAAGACTTTTCCCTTTCCCACCTTTTCCAGCCCAATAATTGTCTCATTATTTTATCATGTCAAAGCTTCACACTGCACAACACATTTCTGTCCATCTGTAGTCTAATTGAAGTGTTGGGGATTGTTCTATCCCAGTGTTTTGTGAATGTGTGGCCTCGTTCATTCATATCTTAAGTGGGGTGTGTTTTTTTGTGGAAGTGAAATTTACTTTTGTCTTAATTTCGAGGCTCCTGGCAACGATTTCTTTATTGCTTTTCTAAATATGTAAAACACACAATATGTTCATTTAGGTCAAATACTTCTGTAGTATCACCTTAATGTAATACATTTTCCGTCTGAACCATTATATCTGTTAATTATAACATCAAATCAAACAGCAAATGGTTTATATATTTGTCTGGATGTAGTTTATTTCAATTCAAAAATACATTAAAATGCAATTCTTAAAAAAAGTCTTGTTTTTAATTTCCGTTTGATGTGTGGTGTAAATGTGGAATTTCGTTAGATATTCTTTTTTGAAATTCCTGGAAAAACAATAAAGAAATATTGGTTTCGTTAAAGTAAGTTTGTTTTACTGTGGAAAAAATGTTGATTTTGTTTTAAAATCATATTTAATTGTATTACATTTGTCGGTGCTGTCCACAAGACGATCCGAGTTCAAGATTTGTTCACAATTCAAGGTTCAAGAAGAGTATTTTAGTGCAATTTTACTTGATGGTTACACCACTTGTCATTTTTAAAGTCAAGCAATCAAAATATTTGTAGAGAATGCACAAAAGTTATGCTTTGAATTGTAGTATCCAGTCTATAACTGTAAATGGCTCTAATGGGCTGTTCTCACCCTCTTGCTGAAGTGTGATACCTTGAATGGAGTGCTTTTTGATGTGAGACATTAGCTTAACAATGCTTTAGTGTATACCATACTATCCTGCTGGCAGACCAGACAGGTGAATACTACCAGTGCCAATGAAGCATACTAAATGCTCAGTAATGAACATATATGATTTGTTATAGTGACCATTTTTGTTTCCATTCTCTAGTTTCAGACCTCTGGTGAAGTAACAAAATTAGCAATGCGATTCATATCTCAGTGTTTCCAGCATTGATTTAATTTATGATACCTGCATTAATGTTCTACCTAATTGTTGTTTATTGTGTGCAAGCATCAGCCCACCTACATTAATTCTGCAGCAGTTTACCGTTTCAACCTTCAACTATCTATTGGTGAGTGGGTTTCAAGAGCCTAATGTGCTGAACTCAAACTTTAATTAACCGTTTATATCAGTAAGCTGGTAATTTAATTATATCTGCTTATGTAACATTTTCAGCCTAATGTAGGTTTTCCATAAGTCTTATTGGATTAGGGGACAAATATATACTTCAGATTGATGTAATCAGTTAAATATTTTTATTTGTTTAAAAAGCCACACTGTATAATTACAAGTAAATTATCACATCTGATCCCAAACACATGCTTGTTATTCCTGATCCCAAACACAATGTTATTCTTTAGTTCAAAAGGAGCAAACACGGGGAGGAAAACATGAAGTATTAGATTTGTTATGGCATAAAGTATTTATTTTGACAAAAAAAAAAAAACCCAGTTAATTTCTAGGATTAGTTCTCTTTGGGGAGCACTCCTTGTACTTAACCCTACTGCCCTAAACAGCTGGTTGTTGTCTTAGTTGGTGGTCTCCAATACCTCCGGCATAAAGCAATATGGCACTTCGTGTTTCCGCCAGCATGTATACATCGAGCACATAGCCGCTGGCACAAAAAAAGCATCTACATAAATGTAGGTTAGGTGACGCTGCTTCTTAGTGGGCAGTGTGACACATCATCATCGGCCTACTTTCCTCAGCTTCTGCTGTTTTTTTGCCCTTATGTGTTCCCTCCCCCTCTCGCTCCATGTCCATCCATCCACGGGGGTGCCCTGGCGGCTTCACGCGCACTGGAGCGCACACTACGGGGCAAGGCCAGGCTGTAATGAGTCGGGTTGGGCAGAGCTCATCCTCATTCAGGCCTTTCTTCTGTCTTTCCATTTTGCCATCCATCCATCCATTCGTCCCTCGGGCTGCATACCGAGCAGCACAGAGATGATACAGCAGACAGGAAGTGGAGGGGGGGAAGGGGGGTTAGCTTGAATGCAGTGCCCTTACTTAGTGCCTCCCAATGTCTAATGGTTTTCACTGGTGGATGTAGAGATGAAGACGTTGAGAGGCAAGACATAAGTGTGAATATTATGATATTACACTTGGGAGAGATTCTACTTGGAGATGAACTATTCAGAAGCAGACCTTATAGTTCCTATTAATTTGTGCATAGGTTTCTATGGTTGTTAAGCTCATGGTGCCAAAGGTTGCAGAAAACAAATGTTGTTTTGTGACCTCAATCTTTAAGAGATGGTGAGTGTAGTCCAAAAAACTAAATTTAAGGCCCATACCTCACGAAAAAGTTCATTATCACGCTTTGCTCATGGGTAAAAAAAGTTTGCAGTTGTGTACTGTTGGTGAACATATTACATGGTTACATGGTGATTCGAAGGCCAGAAAGTTTGTTTTGGCAAGGTGGTTCGAGCAAACAAACTCCAAACTAACTTTGTTTTTGTCTGATTTTGTTCAAAATGACATTACATCAGTACGTTCTTTGATTTCGCTTGAAATATATGCAACAGGGGCTTGGGGTCTCCTTATTGGGATAGTTCACACAAAAATGAAAATTCTGTCATCATTTACTCACCCTCAAGTTGGTCCAAACATGTATGAATTTCTTTCTCTGCTCAACACAAAAGAAGATATTTTGAAAAATGTTGGTAACCAAACAGCTGACTTCCTAGTATTTTTTTCTTTCATATTATGGAAGTCAGTGGCCCATCAACTGTTTGGATACTGACATTCTTTAAGAAAATATAATGTGATTAACTGATACTCTAAAATGTTAGGACTAATTAGTCACTCGTAAATCTGTTTTGTTAATGAAGCATGACACTGAATGGCACTTTTTAAGCCTTAATATAGTGACTATATAAAATGGCTGAGGCATTGCAGTTATTTGAACCATCATATTTCTCATTATAAACTGGGGGGGGGGGGGGTCCCAAAATTATTATTCAAGCAATGGTAGTTCTATAACAAGATACAGTTTATGCATTGAATCTTACAGAAGGCTTTCAATTGCCATTTTATATTGAACAATAATAATGAGAAAGTCTTGACTGCAAAGGGAATAGCTGTCCTCTTTAGAAATAGCTTCATAATTGAACAGTGTTTCTCATATCCTTCAGAAGCACAGTGCTGATGACACTTCATAAATAATGATTTCCAAAAAGTTGCAAACATTTCACGGTTTTTCCATCACGGTCCAAACATTCCAACATTTACCTTCCAGACAATTGAACTTGTCATCTACCTTGTCCATAATACACTTTCATGTAACTGCAGAGAAAGACCGCAAAACATTTATTGTCACATTTTGATGGATATTAATGTGAACAAGTTTCTGAGAGACTTTGATGTGATAAATCATAGAGCAGTGCTGCAGAGCTGCTATTTCAGCTGTGACGAAGGACAGAAAAGGGGAGTTGATGCTTCTGCAAGTGTGCATTTAAAAAAAACTTTCGCCTCTCAACCTGTCCTCTGTGATTGTACGTAATTGAAGTTTAGCGATGATTAGAACGCTCTGTAATTATCACAAAGTTGTTATGAAAAAACAATCAGCAGGCATTGATCTTGACATCTTGTCTAAGTGATGTCCTCTGGCATGCTTGTATACCGCAGTGATAGACTGCCTCATTTGAAGACGTAATCAAAAGCCATTACTGCTCTTAAAGCTAGGGTAGGCAATATATATGTTTAGAAACACTTTTTGTTACACTGGGTGAAACTCTCTTCACATCCTGATAGCAATCAATAAAATAAGTGGTTTGAATATTAAAAAAATGTACATGTATCTTCTGTGGAAGTCTTAGGACCCCAAAATATTCGCCCAATCATTACATTCGGTCCGACATTGCATATGTATTTCCAATGCTCAATTCGGAATTTTCGGAATTTTAAGAGGTGAATAATTTGTATGAATTCGTACGACATCACTCGTATGAATTCATCTGATTTGTCTAAACCCCAGTGATGGGTAGGTTTAGGGGCAGGGTTAGGGGTAGGTCATTCGTACGAATTTGGCAACTCGTAAATTATGTATGATTTTTTCTTGCGTCCATACAAGTAAGGTCGTACGAATTTGTACGAATTAGCCAGCTTGTAAAATACGAGTTGCCGTGAGATCGGGCTGGTATTTTCATACCTCCTCGTGCAGACATCACACGTCATCGGCGTGTTCCGAAAGGCTATGCAGAGTTGTAGACAGTCAACAAACAGCAGCCACCTTTTACAGTTCCTCCCGAACCAAAACAACGAGCTCATGCCACGTTCACGCCATGGCATAACTATGAAATGACAACATGATACGCTGTCTTTCATGGCGCTTTGCAGACTGTGCTGTTTGCGTATGTCTTTTGGAGGAGGCGTGGCTTTGAAGAGCGATCTGAAGGGAGGGTGGGATCTATGCTTTCAAAGCTAGCTAGCTATTGCTAGCTTCTCTGAAATGACCTACCCTACCTTTAACCGTCAATGCTAACAGCAGTCATTCACCCAACTGTGATTCATGACCTTTCAGGCAGGACACACAGTTATATCCAACTCTAAATACACACCCAGCATGCCTTAAGTTGAATTCCTATTCAATCTCAGCAGTGCTGGAGATAGCAGTTGGCACCACCTGGGTGCAAGGCAGTCAAGCTCTCTGTACTGTATGTAGAGTTGAGCAGATGGAGTCTGAAGAGAGGGAGCATAAATAAAGAATACAGGAGAGATGGTGAACTGGCAGATAGAAAAAAAAGCGAATTTCTTTGCTCCCGAGGAGGTACCCAAGGGTCTGTCAAGGGAGCTAAAAACCTCAAATTCGCATGCAAGTCTTGCAGAAGACACCAACTCCCACTGCTGCTGAGAAAGGCCAGGCTTCGCACACCATGTCGCCTGTGCACAATGTAATTCACGGCCCTGTGGCAGCGCTTCAAGTCTCACGGGGCAATCAAAGGCAATAAGATTTCAGCTTCAATCAGAGCGCTTTAGTGCCCATTACACTTCTTGTATGCGTGGCCAAATAAAAATCCAGTTGCGGTGTACTTCCTCTGAGCAGCCAATAAGCTGCTGAGGGACAGATATTGAATAGCCAAGATGAAGCCAAGGAGAAAATCGAGGGAAAGTGAAAAACAACAAAGGGGATATGTGCACAATTACATCAGGAGAAATAAAGGACAAAATATTTAAAAGTTTGTCAGGATCACCATGACTAGACAAGGCTATTTACTTTGTGTGGCGGTCCTTGGAGTGTTTTATGAACGGCGTTGCAGCTTCTTGAAGACAACCCTGCTTTGTGTGCCATTTCTGTCTTAGTTCAAAATCAAAAGAAAAAACACTCATGGACGCTCTCTGCCCTAACAAACAGATTCATTCTTGTGCTTTCTGAAGCACTTTCCATCGAGGTGAAGCTTTATTTATAGTGGGATTTATAGCATAGACCCATAGGAAGTTAATAATGTCCTGACAATATTTTAGAAAGGCATTAAATACTGTCACATTTTCTATTGAGAGTAGTTCTGTCAAGAGACACGTTCACAAGGAAATAGTCGATACTATTTTCACTCTTGTGTGCCACTGCTGGAGTGCAGAGAACAGTTCCCATGAGATCCACCGCTCTAGACAGTGTAGTCACGTGTTCTCAGAAACGGCCGGCAAAAATTTTGTCTTTATTTGGCTTCCCCGTCTAAGGCTTGTCAAGTATACTGATGTTCAATGAATCAAAATGACAACTAGCGGCAACTGTGAAACTTGGAGGCACAGCAGGGTTTTGAGCTGCGTTCGTGCTGTAAGGCCTAGAAAAATCCACTGCAGAGTCAGCCACTAATCCAAACGCATCATGACAACTCATGACATCATTGTGTGCTTTTGTACCTTGTAACCTTTGAAAGTTTTAAATGTGCTGTCAGATGACTTAAAGCAATTTCCCCAAGGTCTTAAATCCATTAATGGATGTTCCATTATGAATCATGCTTGGTAGGATGAAATCACCCTGAAAATAAAATTCTGTCATTATTTACTCACCCTTATTTTAATTCCAAGACTGTATGACTTATTTTGGATAAGGTGCAGTTCGGTCTTTTCTATGCAGTTAAAATGAATTGTGACCAAAGCCTT
The DNA here is from genome assembly GCA_037194245.1 of Opsariichthys bidens. Classification (NCBI taxonomy): domain Eukaryota; kingdom Metazoa; phylum Chordata; class Actinopteri; order Cypriniformes; family Xenocyprididae; genus Opsariichthys; species Opsariichthys bidens. The sequence continues at coordinate 14,740,844 of CM074287.1, read as the reverse complement.
AAAAGTAAACACCATAAAGGTATAACATTTCTTCTGATTTATGATAGCTTTTTGTGAAGAACAGGCCAAAACCAGTGAGATTTTTAGTTAATGATGACTTAATTTTGGTCTGTTTGTCACACAAACCTATTGTATGGCTTAATGTAGCGCAGAAGTGAGAGTTTATTGATGGTGTTTTGCTGTTTTTGGAGCTCGAAATCCCCAGTCCACATACACTTTCATTACTTTTTAAAAAGAGTGACCAGGATGTTCAATAACTCATCATAAGTAAGCATAAGGATCATAAGTTCAGAGACAGGGTTCCTTGCAATGTTTGCTTCTGTGCTCAAATTGACAATGAAGTAAGGAGCACAAAGGCCCCAAGCATTTGAATTGCTAGACCGGGAGATCAATAAATGTACCAGTAAAACCTCTGAAAGAGAGAAGACAAAGGCGTGATGTTACGCAAGAACAGTGCAGCATTTTGTTGAATGAGCAATTGTTCACGAAAAAGTCATTGTTGACAAAGTAGAAAAACATTATGCACTGAGACTGTTTTTTTTTTTTAAAAAAATCTCACTCTCTAATATATGATTTTAAATTTCTCTCTATATTAAGAATAATGAAAGAAAACTTTTGATTTTGTAACTTAATTCCTGGTGCAAGAAATCAAATCTTTCAAATAAACCCTACCACACTTATAAGTACCGTAATAGCCTTCATTTTAGAAATTACTGCTCACACAAAATCCCAGTATCCTTTGATATTCCTTACAGATGAATCCTTTGTGGATCCTTTACATGCTCCGTGTGACTTTGTGCGAGTATGTGCTTGTTTTAGCAAACAAGGGATGGAGAAAGTGCACTTTTTAATAGGATACGGTTGTTATGCAAGCACTACAAACAACAATTCTCAGAAGACAACCTGAATACAAAATGCTTGTTTGTGTCCCTGTGACAAACAGATCCTTCTTTATAGTTTAAATAATAAGTTCAGTTGTATTGTTCTTTGAAATAAGCCAAATTAAAATGTTAACCGGTACAGCATATTGCTTTGATTCTTAAATATTTTATTATGAATTTGCCTACATTTTTCAGCTTGCTCGTCTTTGTACAGAATGTCTTTCTGCCTCACGTGCAGAATAAATTTACACTGCATTTACTTTGAACTTGAACACATATTTCTAACTCAAATAGCTGTTAGCCAACAGAGATATTGCTATCAGTTTTTGGAGACACTTAAGACCGAATTATAAAATAAAATATGATCGCACATGGCCTGAGGTTCTTAAATTTCAATCCCAATTAAATCATTAGCTTTGGAAAACAGCTTTCTCCGAGGTCTTGCCATCAACATTGAGGCTTCATTGGGTGCTTGGTTAATCAAATGTGAATTAGATTAAGCTCTTTAATTAGCTAAATGTGTTGAGAACAAGAGTGGGTTGGCCAAGAATGAGTCTAATTAGGCACGGCCAAAATCTGCTGGAAAAGACATGACAACGTCAAGTGATGAATCACAGAGAACATGGTTTTCTTCGACCTTTGTTTACTGTGTGACACTAAATTCTTGAAGGTATCTGAAATCAGGAAACATAAATTATTAAAGGAGATGTTTAGTTCGTCTCTCCATCATGCTTAGTGGTCTCTATTTCTTATAGCCACAGACCTTTCATACCATTTACTTTGTAACAAGGGCTTTTAGCCACTAAATTTTACTGTTGAAGTATCCCTCAAAGCTTCTTTGAAATAATGTGTATTGTGGAAAGTGCTATAAATACACTAAATGTGACTTGACAAATTAGAGCAGCATTGCAGCAGTTTTGGTCATTTCTTAAGAAATATCAAAACAGATATTGCCTTCATATGATGAAGCAATATTACATGAGCAAGAGTTGTGGCCATATATCAACATTATATCAATATTCTTAAACGGCATCTGTGGTTGATAGTTCAAAAGATTTAACCAAGCCTCGTTAATAATTAAAAACAATTGAGTTAGAATAGCATAAACAGCTTTCGAATAAGTAAATTATTTTAACAGTTCAATAAACAAGAAGTTAATATTGAGGAACTTATATTTTAAGACACAACATATTGCCAGTTCCTTGAAAAAGTCTCAAATAAAGAGCAGAATGAATTGTTTGAAATAATAATTCAATGTCACTTGCTGCCACCTATAATCTGCAGAAAGAGATAAACACAAGTCAAACTCCCTTTTAAGGCAAGTCATTTCACTTGGCGGCCATCTTTGAAACGCCTCTTGGGGAGCTATTTCAGTCATGCAAGTACAGCTCACAGCTCCTATCGCTTCGAATGGGTAAACATTAAATTCTCCAAAGATGTTGCATTAAATTAAATTCAATTTCATATTTGAAATCACCAATGAAATCTGGCATTTTGTTTCTAAATGCTCAAAACATGACAAAAACAGCAGAATTTTTTGTGCTGGCCGGCCAACGCACATGTGCAGTCATAAGTGTGTGCTTCAGATTAGAACTCTGACCGTTTCTGTAGCAACCAGAGCATCTAAACACATGCTGCTGCAGTGACGCAATGACTTTACCAATTGGCGATTGGCCCTTCTTCTCGATGCATTTTCTCCCATTCATAGTAGCCAATATGAGTGCATTGTCTTTGTATATCTAAAGTTTCTAATAAGCACAATAATACATAACGTCCGTGTTATATCACCACTCTAGGAACACTGCTAGACCAATCAGATGCAAGACAGAGAAATAACTGTTGCATGATTGTATTTATCCAACTTAACAAAGTCAGGGTTGAGCCATTATTATTTTGTAGCCTTTTATAGCAGTGGAATGAAAGTAAGAATTGGGGAGAGAAAGAGGGAATGGGATGCACTGAATAGCAAATAGTACTAGTTTCTTGCACACAAACACCACAGCTGGAGATTTGGAATGTGGAGAGCCAAATATTTAACCCTTAAAAAAAAAACATATTGGTTGACAGCTAAGCCAATGTCTCCCTCCATTTTATAGTGGTTTCACTCCAAGGTTTAAATAAAGTCATGTAACTAATGGTAAACTCAGTGTGATGAGTGTATATTTCGGGGACATTTACTTGTTGGAATCTGTTAATCAGTGACATATATATGTTCTCCATCAAACTGAGGCCTCAGGTGGTGAGGTCAAAGAGGTTGCACTGGAAGGTGCTGTATACCTTGCATTACATCCCCTTCGGGAGCCTTTGGGCTATTCCGCAGTGATCTGTGTTTATGGCATTGATTAATCAGAAAGCCGACAGCAATGAGGCCACACACTCATACACCCTTGCACTCGCTCCTTTGGGCAACCTCCCTTGAGCGCTCTGAGCTATTTCTCACTGTGAATCAGAGAGAGAGAGGCCCTCGGTGATGAAGAGCTAGATCGGGCTTTGTGATAGATAGACTCAAGGAGGATGATGGGGGAGTGAAGAGACACTGTGTCTAAGAATACATGACCTTGTATACATGCCCTTTGCATTTACTTTAGCTGCTGTTGACCAATCAGAAATTGAGAGGCTTGACGAGTACGTGGTGATGGGTCAAACACCGAGGATAAACTGAGTTAATGCCACACCAACATTTTTGGCCTTGTGCAAGCTGTTGGAACAGGCATTTTAGGCTAGTGCCATATATCAGTTTGATTAATGCGGCTGTAACATTGACTTTAATAATGGTAGTAATTCAGATGTGGATATAAAATACTTTGACTAAGCAGCTGTCGGAAGCAACATGGTGTCCATATTAAAAAGCAGAGTTTGAGGCTGGGTGTAATTTTACTCGAAACTGTGGAGGAAACTGTGAAGACAAACACTTCTGATGAGACCATACAGTCTCTCTCTTCTGCTGTCTCTCTTTATGTCTGAAGCCAGACTTTTCAACAGGTTGAAAAAGGTAAAGTGGGTAATATGTTGGCTGTGATACATCATCGCTTTATCCCAGCTTCAAGAAAAAAATGACTAAAATAACAACGTAAATTTGGAATGAAATTACACACTTCAGATTCAATAAAATATAATAGGGGGTGATGAAATGAGCCATGTTGCTATTTCACACAGTCATGTGCTTGTTTGAAATAGTGAAGATGAAATAGAAGATAATGTATGTATGGGAGCCTGTAGTAATGAAGTGTTCTCCAGAGACTTTCTCTTTGCATTGAGCAAATAAAATCTTTGCTATTGCTATGTATTCAAGACTGACATCCAATGTGGCCCATGAATTCCAGTGTTTGTTTTGTTTTTTTCTTCAGGTTAATGCTTCTGTTACTTGACCAGCAATTTATGTTGAGTGTTGGACCAGGAAATTAAATTTAATTTGAATGTTAAGTGCAACAAGGGGTGGCCGTTGCCTAAGCAGAATGCAATTACCTCAATTCAATAAGTCATTAATGGTGCATAGACTGCAGCAGTTTCAAAACAAGAGGTCATTTGTAATTTCCAGATTGCATGTAGCAGAAATGGGTCAAAAGTTTGAGAAAGCTGAAGGGGAGGGAGTGCATGTTGTAGGACGATAAACTGACTGACTTTTTAATACTGAAAATTCGAGGAAAGGACAATTACAAATTGATAATCGATTACGGCTCCTCTGGGTTCATTGTAAACAGAAGGTGCATCATTAAATTCCATTTATGCCCATTCACCCTTGTTGTCATTCATCTCCATAGAGCCACTGCTGTCTGTGCATGTAAATAAATAATTCTTGAGCCTCAAATTGCAATTTTAACAGCATATGTTATCTAAGCTTCATATTTATTAAAAACACATGCATTCAAAATTGGAGTTTTTGTGGCTTTTAGTCCATATGTGTTAGCTTGAGGATATGTAATTCATTACTAGCAAATACATGCATTTAAAATGTACAGTTTTTAATTCTCTGAGAAATCAGGGGAAAATTATTGATCGATTCACAAGTCTTATACTAGCAATAGCAAGTATATTTAATGGTGGCTGTGCTTAATTTTGCTAGTCAAGGGATTTTATGTGATCTGTCACATTTTCATCAACCTCTTTGCTTTATGTAATCCATTTTATGCCACAATTGAAACGTACACAGGCTTGGAAATGAGGCCACAACAGTCTTTTCTTCCCCTTGCCCCTGTTTTGCTTGGAGGATCTGAGTGTTAATGCCTACAGAAGGAGGGATGCCATTATGGGACAGCTACAGGCAAGCTTTTCTGCTTCCATCACACATCAATGCCTCCATGAGGCAACATAATTGGAACATCATTTCCTGAAAAAGCTGGGGATGAAATTAAGCAATAGCGTCAAGATTTATTTCAGTGTAAGGAGATGTTTCCCTGCAATGACAGGAGGTCTCTCTGTATCATTACAGTTCAATGTCTTTCCAAAACACACACACACACACACGCGCATACTCATACTCCCACTCTCATGACACCTACTGGAGCCTTGTCCCACTGCAACAGAGATGAATCAAATGTCAGTTTGAATCCTGTACATACTCCAAAATCTTAGCATTCTCAAAGAAAACTAGCATACAACATCTGGACATAATGGGTTCTGCATAATGTATCACTGATATGTTTAAAATCTCAATCTATTGTGCAATTTGAATGAAATGAACAAAGAAATACTCACTTAACGAGTCTTGAATGAAATTGCTTTATTTCACTTCTCATCTTTGCTTTTGCATGCAGATGCACACTTGCTATCTTCTTTTTATTTCCGTTCTATGCCTTTGCCACCTGGTGTCCATTCAGGAACCATTTTCCACACAGCTGTTCTGAGAAATCATAATTGATATCAAGGTAAATTGATTTGCTGTTGTGCTTCAAAATAAAATTGACAGATTGACAAGCATGAAATCAAAGGCAAATATTTTTATATATAAATTACCTTTATTCAGTGAAAACCGAACCCTATTTTAAGTCGTATTCACATCATTACATTTACATTTCACACAATGACTATTTCTACTCCCTTTTATCTTCAGTTATTCTGTGATTCATATGTGTGCATATGGAGGCGCAAGGATGTATTCCTCTGCATGACTGCGCTCGGTTAAACCAACAGTGTGATGACCGTAATCCTAATTATATTTGACCTCCTGTCTCCTACTGAGTCAAAAACAATGTGTGTAGTGCATCTAACCATTCCATTCAATCTCAAAGACAAATTAGAAAAGACATTGCAACACTGCATGCAGATTTTGGGACTGTGAGAGTGGGTCAGACAATGCTGGAAGGCAGACTTCTGCAAAAACGTCATGCTAATACAAAAACTGCACTACAGAAAAACACATATCTCTGAATGACATTCAGGCCCTAATCCACTAAACTAATCAATCAAATAATGTCTTGTAAGTGTTACAATTACATATACACACACACACACACACACACACCGATCAGGCATAACATTATGACCGCCTTCCTAACATTGGGTTGTTGGGTTGTTGGGTTGGCCTACCTTTTGCTGCCAAAACAGCCCTGATCCATTGAGGCATGGACTCTGCTAGACCCCTGAAGGTGTGCTGTGGGATCTGGCACCAGCAGATCCTTTAAGTCCTGTAAGTTGTGAGGTGGGGCCTCCAAGGATTTGTTCAGCACATCCTAAAGATGCTCAATTGGATTGAGATCTGGGGAATTTGTCGGCCATGTTAACACCTCAAACTCGTTGCTGTGCTCCTCAAACCATTCCTGAACCATTTTTTGGGCACATTACACTGTTAAAAAATTACTGTAAATTTTACAGTATAATACTGGCAGCAGGGTTGCCAGCCAGTTACTGTAAAATTTACAGTAGTGTTACTCTAATTTAATTGACAGAATTTCCCTGTATTCTCTGATTACAGTAAATAACTGTATTTTTTAAATTACGAAGGGTCAATTTACAGCAATATTCTGTAAATTTGAGTCAAACCAACACGTGACCCCAGAATGCATTGCAGTTTACAGCAATATGCTGTATTATTAAAAAACAGCCAGCGGCTGTAAAATAATGCAGTAATTTTTACAGTAATTCATTACAGTGTATCCTGCTGAAAGAGGCCACAGTCGTTGATGTTGATGGTCTGCAACAACGCTTGGGTGCTACTTGTCAAAGTAACATCCACATGGATGGCAGGACCCAAGGTTTCCCAGCAGAACATTGCCCAAAACATCACACTGCCTCTGCTGGCTTGCCTTCTTCCCACAGTGCATCCTGGTGCCATGTGTTCCCCAGGTAAGAGACGCACACGCATGCAGCCATCCACGTGACGTAAAAGAAAACGTGATTCATCAGACCAAGCCACCTTCTTCCATTGCTCCGTGGTCCAGTTTTGATGCTGACGTGTTGGTGCTTTCAGCGGTGGACAGGCCGGTGCCTGGTCTACAGCAATGCATCCCAATACGCAACAAAGTGTGATGTGTTTTCTGACACCTTTCTATCACAACCAGCATTAACTTCTTCAGCAATTTGAGCTTGTCTGTTGGATCAGACAACACAGGCCAGCTTTCGCTCCCGACATACATCAATGAGCCTCGGCCGCCCATGACCCTGTCGCCAGTTCACCACTGTTCCTTCCTTGGACCACTTTTGATAGATACTGAGCACTGCAGGACGGGAACACCGCACAAGAGCAGCAGTTTTGACGCTCTGACCCAGTCGTCTAGCCATCACAGGTTTTTTTCCTGCTTCTAACACATCAACTTTGAGGACAAAATGTTTGCTGCCTAATATAACAGGTACCATGATGAAGAGATAATCACTGTTTTTCACTTCGCCAGTCAGTTGGTCATAATGTTATGCATGATTGGTGCATATATTCAGAATGTCTTATTATTTTCTGTGACAGATCGTTAATGTGATCTCAGATTTTTGGATCGCATTGTATGTAAAATAAAATATGAATTTATATGCAATAGTAAATACGTACAAACTAAACAATAAAGTGTAAGAAAATGCCGCATGAGGATAGGACAATTGCATGAATATCTCAGTCTATTCCTCACTATTTCATGGTCTTGCTTAGAGCATTTTCTAGGAGAATCTGAGGGATATGTGCCGTATTCCTCTCTGGGAACAGGATAGGCTTTCAACAGAGACTCTGAATGAAGACACGCTGAAGGACAAGATGAATGTATCACAGAGGACTCACCTAACGTGGATCCAAAGTCAAACCTGTCTAAAGGATAATTGCTACTTCTTCTTTTTCTCTCTCTCACTATCATGCCTCAGGTCATTTCACTGATTGAAATGAAATAATAGACACCCATTTATTTGAGTTCCAAACAATATATAATTTGCAAGTTTTCTCGTGCACCTAGTCATTGAGCGAACTCTCATTACTGATCCAAATAGTCAGGATGGATCTGATCTCAGTTGTTTCCATTAAGTATTGAATGTAAAAAATATTCATAATTTTAATGGGGGGGGGGGGGGGGGGGGGGGTTATTTAATAGAAAACTACCATACCAAATTTGGTGAAAAATATTACATTCAGAAGGATATTTACTGTAAAACATTGTAAAGAAAATGTTTAAATACATCTCCGCAAAGAAATATAAATACATATGCACTATCCTATCTGAAACAATACGCAAACAAATGTGAGATATTAAAATGAAAATATATTCCATAGAATATAACCCCCCTCCCCCAAAAGGTAAACATTTGGCCGACAAGTTATACTAATAGAGATTAGATTGACTTTTATCACTGCATTTACCCATTAACCAACACAATTCTGGGACAGAAAACAGCACATGAGTGATTAATAAACAGTACAGGATCATGTTAAATAATTATTTGAGTATCATCAGAACACCTTTACCTGTCATCACCGCAAACATGATGTCCAAAAGATGGAGTATACTCGTGCTGTCCAAGTAGGCAGCTCACTAGGTTTTGCAGCACGGCCCCACTTTACTCTGTCTTCTCACAGACAGCAGTGTCTAGTCTGAGCTCCTCCCTCCTGCAGAAGCGAGCAGCTCCTCCATTCAAACCCATCCAAACTCAAGGCATGAGCGTCTGCTCTTCCCCGCACAGCTGCTGCTGATCACCTACCTACACAACAAACTCTGGATAATCGTCTTGTACTTCACACCTCTCTAAACCTTCACGAGGACAACTAAATCATTCTGGCCCTAAAAACACACACAAGTGGTTTTCCTGACTGCAAACATGGCGAGTGCCTCGTACCACATCTCTAATCTTTTGGAGAAAATGACATCCAGCGACAAGGATTTCAGGTCAGTCGTGATGCACGTATCTAGATTGAGTGTTAAAGAACATGCACGTTTATTTTCAGGGCTTGTGGTAGCCTTAATTGGTTTAACATATAATGAAGCGATCGCAGAAAGTTTTAGGCCTCGAATCGCGCGACTGTTGTTGTTTAGATTGACATGCTAAGCTAACAAGCTAACTCATTCTGTACGAGGCTTCATTTTGATTTTTTGATGTTTGAAATTGTGAATGGGGCACGTATTCACTGCTATAACTTGTTAATTTGCCTCCTCGAGTTGGAATATAAGCTGTCAAAAGTGTGCGTGTTAGTTTTGATGTTAGCCAGCTAGTAGCTAGTGTTAGCCGATTAGCCTTAGCATCTCGTTTTTTGTAAGCACTGCACTCGAACTGTCATATTATTTGTAACGAGTGCAATGATTCATTACAACCAATGGACAAAAATAAGCAGAGTTGTTGAGCCAGTGCAGTATTTGTTTTTATTTTATTTTCTTCGTGTTCATATAAGTTGGCTAATGTTAGCATTAGTGCACCATGAAATGTGCTTAGTATTAAACTAGCTACTTTTTTGAGAAGTTTGTATTGTATAGAACGGATTGTTAATTCAAGGTTTTCTGTTATTTGGATCTCTGCGTTCAGTGTTTCAGAAAACCTTGCGTCATTTGTATATTTAAGTATTAATAGGTCATTCTTTTAACATTTCCTTATTATTTTATGCAGTATTTGTTATCTTGTGCAAATTGAGACTTATTTATTAAGACAGAGGTTGACGCTTTTCCCTTTTTTGTAAGTTACAGGCTGTGTGAAATGGTTTAATACAAATGATCGCAAGATTTGAGCAAGGAGAACTTAAATGGACATAATAATTAAATACTTAAATAGTCATAATAATGATAGGTATTTCCCTCAGTGTTATACCTGGTGCTGGGTAAATTTGTAATTGTATTCCGTTACTTATTCCAAAATTACATGACATTAAATTGTTGTTGGTAACACAGCACATTACATGACACACTTTAGGTAATACATTTGATTGTTTTTAGATTTACCTCTGACCTAACTTGTTTATTATTGGAATAGGTTATTAATATTGTGCCATATTGATATTGAAATACAAAGGGTAAGAAAATGTATTCCATTCTTTATCATCACCAGCATGAAGTGCATTACATTACTTCAGTGTTTCCCAGACTGGGGTTCGTGAAGGAGCTGTAGGGAGTTTAATGGAAAGCTAATCATTTATAAGCTAAGCTTATAATGTGTTTATCAGAAGCTGATTATATCGTTGCAATTTTCAGAAAATACTCCTTTAAAAGTGAATTTATTACTGTAAGTCCAGTTGTCAAATTCCTTGTTCCCTCTCAGTTTTCCATGTATTTATAGCCAGTCTGTGTGTGCAGTTTCACAAATCTTGAAGACATTCTGATAATGTATATTAACAGTAGGCTTTTTATAGAAGGGGAAATTTAAAACATGAAGAAGAATTGGGGAGAATCAATGAATTCCAAATGATTTGCTTCCATAAATAACTCTCATTAGTATTTTAAAATGTAATATAATTAATTACAAATCCTTAACTTTTGGAATTTACTTAGTTCAGATGACTTGTAATCAGTTACTACCCACCACCGCTTTTACCTATATGCAAAGATATGACCATTCCTCATTGACTTTGGTCTAAGAACACTTGTCTGGTCAGAAATGCTGTCAAGGCCAGAAGTTTACAGTTTAAAAGCAAAATTATTATCATGAAATTGTAGTTCATAATCTAAGTGGTCTGTACAGTTACAATATGTATTTTGTTCTGCCATGCTTTTCTGTCTGTTGGGGAATTCCCTTTAATGATGTCAGTATATTCAGCAGCAGCCACCAGGAGGTTAATGGTTTGTGAGTTTTTATACATATCTGACAGGAGTTCTCAAATGAATACTAATGCAGCCATCGGATCATATTTCCAGAGTCTTCCCTGCCTGTCGTTCACGTCAAACCACTTGCTGTTCTCATTCCAGCTCGTTCTGAAATTCACAAGATTTTACCCCTGGGAACATTTTGCTTACACACCATTCTAGGTCTCCTCTGTTGGTGTGCGCTGGCGTTCCCTCTCTCGCCTTGCTGTTGGAGCGCGTGCGTCTCATGCATTATTCATTCTTACTTAGGCTCTCACTGGAATACGAGATTCCATGCCTTCAAATATATGGCAAAGCAGACTCTTTTAGGACTGTGTGTGTGTGTGAGAGAGAGATGGCACGTAATGGGGTATGCAGAAGGTTTTCGCTCGCATCACATATGAGGTTCTGCGCTGAGGCTTTGATGTTGGCACCCAAAGACAAGATTTCATTTTAATCCACTCCAGTTTCAGCTCAGAAGTGGATTATGAATTTAGCAAACCATGACAAGTGAGATGAAAAGGTGAGAATGCTTCAGTCAGTCCATTTGCTTTGACATAATGCCAGCAGCTGCCGCCATTAACATGGCTCTCACCTTAGGGCCATGTGGGCATGTTTACAGTAGCCGTTCTGCTAGTGCTGAAGTCATATGAAACCCTCTTTAAGCATGTCAGTGTGTCTGGACCATTGGGAACACCTCTGGGGAGAAAAACGTCTTGCAACTGCTTGTCATTGCATTTGCAAAAGTAAGGTTGTTGTGAGTGAATCTGGATATACAATGGAAGAAAATGCTGATGATGCTTGATTTTTATCCATTGGGAAATGGTTGGGTAATGAGAAATTGTCTTTATATGACATGTGGTTGGAGGGTAGGGATTGATAACATTAGTCAAAGTCATTTTAGGGCTGGCACAAGTTATTACATTTTGGTGGAAGAAACATTTCTTTTCTTCAGAATAAATTAAAGTGATAAATGATTCATAACAAATCCTTGTTTATTCCCTCAGATTCATGGCCACCAATGATTTGATGTCCGAGTTGCAGAAGGACTCCATAAAGCTGGATGATGATAGTGAACGGAAGGTGGTCAAAATGATCTTAAAGCTCCTGGAGGACAAGAACGGAGAAGTTCAGAATCTGGCTGTAAAATGGTAAGAATTGTATCAGTCCGTCTGTACTTGCATGAACTCGAAAGTTTCTCTTACTTGGATATGTTCAGTGTGTCCTTCATGAATTGGCTTCAGTGTCGTCCTCTGAAAGTGATTTAATGTGAAATTGATTCATGCCACAGTGATTTAGTGAGAGGTATTGCTGTTTTTTATTTTGATTTATCTCTCTTATTAGCTTCTAAGATTAACCTCTATTTTTTCCCTAGATAGTTTTGAAGGGATTGAAGGAATAAGTCACAGTAATCTGTTCAATTCATTCAGTCTCTGTGATGAAATACAAGTTTGAATACACAGCAACTCTTTCTAAACCTTATGGCAGTTAAAGCCATCTTACAAATGGATTAACACTGCCTAGAATGCTAAACAGAATAATTTATAATGTACCACTACGCAGTACAGACATTTTTGTGAGCAATCCAAAACAAATCTAAATTGATGCATCACGTAGTAATAGACAAATAGGAAGCATTTCACAGGTTGCGCTAAAAGTCCTCGTTATTTCTTGCAGTTTGGGCCCTCTTGTCAGCAAAGTGAAGGAGTACCAGGTCGAAACCATTGTTGATACATTGTGTACAAACATGTTATCAGATAAGGAGCAGCTTAGAGATATTTCTAGCATCGGCCTCAAGACGGTGATTGGAGAGCTTCCGCCAGCGTCAAGCGGTAAAACATGTTTTTCCTTGCATAATAGTATTAATGCAGTTGTATTCCACAACTGTTTTTTTCCTCCTATTGTGCTAAAAGGACCTGTAGTTAGTTATTTTTGTGTGCCATCTTGCCTGCTAAGTCCATTTCTCTTTGCTTTAGGCTCTGCTCTTGCTGCTAGCGTTTGCAAAAAGATTACAGGCCGCCTCACAAGTGCCATTGCTAAGCAGGAGGATGTCTCAGTTCAGCTGGAAGCATTGGACATCATGGCAGACATGTTGTGCAGGTATGTCAGACAAGCCATGTGATGACTGCTGCTTTTGAGAGCACATGGGCTCCTGCCAGGTAATTTCTTGATGTGTTTGTGCATCTCCCCTCTGCGACAGTCCTCAGTTGTCTTTTTCCTCAGTTCACTGAGCTGAATATACTTTTAGGTCTTTCAGTTTAGATGCTGACGCTCAGCTTTGTTGTGTGGTAACTAATGGCAGACTTGGGTGAATGCATTTTGCGTTTATACTAAGGCAGATGCTTTTATCCAAAGCGACTTTGAGATTTTTTGCCGGTTTCTTTGTGCCAGCTGTCTCTACCAGTTGAGCTACACGGAATCATTTAAATGTGACGCTTGTATTTTCCCATGATTAGGATTTAAAGGGTTAGTTCACCCAAAAATTACATTTCTTTCATTAATTACTCACCCTCATGTCGTTCCAAACCCGTAAGACTTTCGTTCATTTTTTGCAACACAAATTAAGATATTTTTGATGAAATCCGAGAGGTATGTGACTCGTCCATAGACGGCAATTTAACCACCACTTTCAAGGTCCAGAAAGGTACTAAAGACATTGTTAAAATAATCCACGTTACTGCAGAGGTTCAAACTTAATTTCATGAAGCGACATATTTTTTTGTTTTTTTTTTTTGCGCAAAAATAAAACCCACATAAGATGACACAGAAGAGAAGATATTGTTGAATGAAGTCGTTGTTTTTGTTTTGTTTTTGCACACACAAATAATCTCATCGCTTCATAAAATTAAGGTTGATCCACTGTGGTCACATGGACTATTGTAACAATGTGTTTACTAACTTTCTGGGCCTTGAAAGGGGCAGTTAAATTGCTGTTTATGGAAGAGTCAGATACCTCTCAGATTTCATCAAAAATATCTTAATTTGTGGGTTTGGACTGACATGAGGGTGAATAATTAATGACAGAAATGTCATTTTTGGGTGAACTATCCCTTTAAGGCCCGTTCATACTAAGAATGAAAACAACGATAAATCTAGTAACTATATTAGCTTCCATACCAAGAGATGATAACTTTATTTTTATTCTAACTTTATAATTTTAGTTTTTGGTGTGAAAATAAATTTGCTATGCATGCTGTATACAGCCGGAATACTAGGAGTTTTACTTTAGCATGTTATATTTTCTATCTAATAAAGAGGGTAAACCACCCAAATTAGTGGCTGTTATGTGGTCTTTGCAACAAACTCTGCCTTTGAATGTCTAACATTGTTTGTGTTCATTCATCCAGACAAGGAGGCCTCTTGGTGAATTTCCACCCTTCCATTCTGAGCTGTCTGCTGCCTCAACTGACAAGCCCTCGCCTGGCAGTAAGGAAGAGGACCATCATAGCCCTAGGACACCTGGTCATGAGCTGCGGAAACTTGGTCTTTGTAGACCTCATCGAGCACTTACTATCGGAGCTCTCACGCAACGAGTCCATGTCAACCACACGCACTTACATCCAGTGTATTGCTGCCATCAGCAGACAAGCTGGCCACAGAATCGGTGAGGCTCCCCCGTTGTTACAGACCTCAGTTAACTTAATGTCTTCAGGGATCAAGACCTCATCTCAGTTACTCCTTAAGTGCAGAAAGCAATTTTAGTGTGCACTTATTGAAGCCATCAACTGTGATCTTCTCATACAGCTATTAGTTTCAGCACTGATGCTGTAATTTAGCCTTTGCAGGAATGAGCTAAAGCAAACCAAAGCCATCCTCAAAGGTCTTTAATGAAAATTATCCAACTACAATAGCTGTTTTTTTCTGGAAGCATAGTGTAAATACATTTGTGTAATGATATCCCCTCCTAGCTATTGCCTTTTTACCACAGTTCTCCATGGCTTGATCTTGAAGTCCTGAAGTCCTTTCTTATGATGGAAAATGTTTCACTGAAGATTGAGGTCACCAGCGTTGACATCGAATCTTGATTACATTTCACTTTATGATTGCTCAGGTTGATGAGCAGTAGAAGTTATTCAGGCCGAAGTGTGCTATCTTTTTCCCGCATTAGTTTTTCTTCGACAAGAAGAATTTTGACGTAATTTAAAGATATTTTGTTGAACTCTTTTCTACAATGACACAATAATAAAACACTTTGAGCACTTTGTCCTTAATTATTCACAACTTTTATATTTTTATACATTTCCAACCCAAAGCACAATTACCTATCGGGGGTAAAAGCTTTAAGTGAGATCTCTTTTGAATTTGACCGAACAAATTGCCAGAATGTTATTGCGTGACAGGAGATAGAAGAATCTCCAGCACGGTCATTATTACCCGTCACCTTGTCATCAACGTTCTTCCATTGCTGTGCTGCAAAGGCAGACCATTTGGCACAAATGAAATGAAGTGAAAAGTCATTTAGGTTTGCTGCTGTGGTGCGCCGTTCCCCATCAGCCAATTACCGCCTACGTTTGATGAAACAAAGACAGCTGCGATTAAGATGCGCAAGATTACTTCAGTGGAATGCACTCGAAGTTGTTCTGTAGCTATCTCTTGGCGCTACTGTTTTAATTAAGTCTTTTTGTCATCCTAAGATTGTTTCTTTGTGCTGAAAATAGCAAGGCCTTTATCTTGTAGCTCTCCAAACTCATTATTATTTCTCAATGAATTATTACAATTTGATTTTAAGTTTTGCAACTCTCTGGCTCCTGTTTAATGATAGTAAATGACAACATGCTGGTTTTATCCTGCAGGTGAGTACCTGGAGAAGATCATCCCATTGGTGGTGAAGTTCTGCAATGTTGATGATGATGAACTGAGGGAATACTGCATACAAGCTTTTGAATCTTTCGTTAGGAGGTTAGTCTACATCTCCCTCTAACTGCTGACATTTGCAATACTAGTAAATTATTTTTGGACAAAGTAGGACCGGAGGAAAATTGCTGTTTCCTTTGAGAAATGGTAGTATAGATACCAACACAAACATTGCCATAGAAAAACATTAAAGTTTCCATGTTGCATGACTTTATGTGAACTGGCTGTATGTGTAATTAAAAAAATCCTTTTGCTTTGCATTCCCAGGTGTCCAAAGGAAGTCTACCCACATGTACCAACAGTCATTAGCATCTGTCTTAAGTATCTGACCTATGACCCCAACTACAACTATGATGATGAGGATGAAGATGAGAATGCAATGGACGCCGATGGTGTAGACGAAGATTATCAAGGTACGAGGCGGGGCTCATTTCTCCTCTCTGTCTGAGGGAAGAAGGATTTATTCTCTGTCCCAAACCAAAAGAGTCTGTTTAGCTGTAAGTTTCCAGCTCAGTTTTTTTAGTTCTGGTGTGTGTTAGCCTCTGCTTGTTGCATAACAGTAATAACCACCCAGGATTTATTGAGCCACGTTTTGGGGAAAACAAATAGCTTCAGTGGTGGGCTGCAACTAATGATTATTTTTATAATCGATTAGTTGTCTCATTATTTCTTCGATTAATCGATTATTTGGATTAAAAAATAGACTGATTTTCTTTTATTCTAATGATAAAACACTATTCCACATCCTGCCCAATGCTGTCCTTTAAACAAATGTTCCAACTGAATGTTATGAAAGCATAGAGTAAATGTATCTATATTTATGCAGTATACATAAGAGCTATAAAGCAAAATAACAGTTTAAAGCCCTACATTAAAAAAATGAAGATAATAATAAAGATTATAAAGAAAAACACAAACTCAGTCTTAAATGATATATTCTGCATGAACAAACACATTGACTCTGGGCACAGTAACATGTTACTGTCATTTCTTCATCTTGTTACTTATATTTATAGAGCAAGTCATGTCAAACATTACGCTAATGCATTAGCTTGAAGCTTAAAATAAAGAGTTCTCATGTTTTGGGCAGCTTGAATCACGTAGCTTTCTCACAGCAGCTCACTTTTTTCCGCCACTATTTTTAGATGCATTTTGTCTATAAAAATGTGTAATTCAGTACTGTAATTTGACGCGACTGGCAAAAGTTTTCTGTGCGCGGTGGGCATATGCAAATAATGGATGACATTCGTCGTCAGCAATTTTGATTATCGATTATTATGAATTAGTTGTTGCAGCCCTACTTCAGTGAAAGCACCATATTGGTAATACAGCAGTCGGAGAGGCAGTCTGTCCATGTTTGAAGACAAAAGTTGGACGTCTGCTAAGACTGTTTGCAAGACCATCAGAAATCAGCTTATTATTGGAATGAATGAATGGTGGCGATTGGTCCGGTCTAGCAGCTTTAAATGTGTAAGCTTACACAGCAGATAAAATTGGCTCTGAGATTGGTTTGGGGGTACTAATTGTCCTGTAATGTCCAGACAGGCTTAAACATTTGTCACTATTCCTCTGGCATCTTAGAGATTGTTGAGCAGGCACCTTTTCACCCTACTTAATGCATGTGCTGAGCATGTCGTGCCACTTTCTCTGACAGAGGTTGTGCATTCTGAGTGAAAATGCCTTATTTAACCATTAGTGCTCTGAAGCACAACTGAGTGTGGATGTGCTCAGCCTTGCATGTTGAACGTGTTGGAATTAAGCGTTTCATATGGAAGCATGGTTGAAGAAATATGGGTTGCTGCACCCAGAATTTGACAGGAGCAGACTGTCCAAAAGCTTGAGTTCATTGCTTTCATGACTGCCTTTGTTCTACTTGATCTTTTCTGGCATCAAGGATTTTTATTTTCTGCCCCAATTTGAGTGTTTTTTTTTCATCCATGTATTATATTTGTACCTATTTGTTGTTTTCTTTTCAATAATTTATTGTGCTGACTGCGCACTAGCCTGTAAGCAGCCTTAGGAGGCTCGTACGGTATGGCAGCAGATTTGAGGGTATGTCTGTTTTTCTCCTAGAAGTCTACACTTCAGAAGTCCACTCTTTTTGTTTTTTGTGGTTCAGGGGACATATTTTTTAGCCCTTTATGTTCCACACTGACTCAGTGTTTACAAAGAAAGCCTTTTGTGGCTGCTAAAATATGCCAACTGTTTTGGCCAATATGGAATAAAATGTGAACAATATGGATTGTAGCAGTTGCAATGGATTGAGTTATTCAAATGAATGGCTGTGATTATGATATCATCTACCTCCAAACAGGAAGTGATGATGAGTACAGTGATGATGACGACATGAGTTGGAAAGTGAGGAGAGCAGCAGCGAAGTGCTTGGACGCCGTGGTGAGCACAAGACACGAGATGTTACCCGAGTTCTACCGCACTGTTTCACCGGCGCTCATTGCCCGCTTTAAAGAGCGGGAAGAAAATGTGAAGGCGGATGTGTTCCATGCCTACTTGTCCCTACTCAAGCAGACACGCCCTGCCCAGAGCTGGCTCTGTGACCCAGATGCCATGGAACAGGGAGAAACTCCTCTCACGATGCTTCAAAGCCAGGTAGAGAAAGATGTACTTTCTTTAATCGTCTCGTACTACTAGTCTATACGTATACACAGATGCATACCTGATTGGCTGTGATTTGATGTTATGCAGCATTTGAACATAAACGATTTGGCAAGATGATGCAACTTTATTTGCAATGTTTTGTTAAAGTCTCCATTATAATATACCGTGATGACTATTTGGAGTCAGTACTCCATACACATGGGATCCCTAATTATTTAAGTTTATTGATGATGATGATGTATTGTATGCCTTCTAGGTGTCCATGATAGTGAAAGCATTGCACAAACAGATGAAGGAGAAAAGTGTTAAGACCCGGCAGTGCTGCTTCAACATGCTGACAGAATTGGTAAACGTGCTACCAGGGGCCCTGACACAGCATATTCCTGTTCTCATCCCAGGTATGTGCCGCAGGCAAGCCACTACATGTTAAAGCAAGTAGAGTCATTCCTTCCATGATCATATGCTTATTTCTTGACAAGTGCGATCAGCATTTTACCTGTGACATTTATAAAAGCACTGTGGGATAAACCTTGAAATGTTAGGTCTTTAATTTTATGTAGCCATTATGTTAAGTTTCTCAATATTTGCATTTTAGCATTTTGGAGTGACATTTGTGAATTTTATTCCATCTAGGAATCATATTTTCTCTCAACGATAAGTCAAGCTCTTCAAACTTGAAGATAGATGCCTTGTCTTGCTTGTATGTGGTCCTGTGCAACCATCAGCCTCAAGTCTTCCACCCCCATGTTCAGGCTATAGTGCCTCCTGTAGTTGCTTGTGTGGGTGATCCCTTTTATAAGATCACCTCTGAAGCACTGCTGGTCACCCAGCAGTTGGTCAAAGTCATTAGGCCACTGGATCAACCAGATGCTTTTGATGCCTCGCCCTACATCACTGACCTTTTCGCTTGCACCATTAAAAGGCTGAAGGCAGCAGATATCGACCAGGAAGTCAAGGAGCGAGCTATTTCTTGTATGGGGCAAATTATCTGCAACCTTGGTGATAGCCTTGGTGCGGACCTACCAGGGACTCTCCTCATCTTCCTAGAGCGACTGAAGAACGAGATAACAAGGCTGACCACCGTAAAAGCTCTCACGCTCATCGCAGGTTCACCGCTGAAGATCAACCTGAGGCCCATCTTGGGTGAGGCTGTTCCCATTCTTGCCTCCTTCCTGCGTAAGAACCAGCGAGCATTGAAACTAAGCACACTGGCTGCTCTGGACATTCTGGTCAAGAACTACAGCGATAGTGTAACACCCGCCATGATCGACGCTGTACTGGCTGAGCTGCCGCCTCTTATCAACGAAAGCGATATGCATGTCTCCCAGATGGCAATCAGCTTCCTCACAACGCTTGCACGAGTCCACCCCGACTCACTGTCTAAGATAAGTGGCTCTATTTTGGCTGAACTCATAGCTTTGGTTCGTTCGCCGTTGCTGCAAGGTGGCGCTCTTAGTGCCATGCTGGAATTCTTCCAGGCTCTTGTAGCTACGGGAACTGCCAGCTTGGGCTACATGGACCTGCTACGTATGCTAACAGGTCCTGTGTATGCCCAGAGTGCAGCACTCACCCATAAGCAATCCTACTACTCCATTGCAAAGTGTGTGGCCGCTCTGACCCGTGCTTGTCCTAAAGAGGGACCTGCAGTGGTGGGACAGTTCATTCAAGATGTGAAGAACTCGCGCTCCACAGACTCCATCCGACTGCTGGCTCTGCTTTCCCTGGGAGAGGTAGGCCATCATGTTGATCTGAGTGGCCAGCCTGAGCTGAAAACGGTGATCCTGGATGCCTTCTCTTCAGCCAGTGAAGAGGTCAAATCGGCAGCTTCATATGCATTAGGCAGCATAAGCGTGGGGAACCTCCCAGAGTACCTGCCCTTTGTCCTGCAAGAGATCTCTGGCCAGCCCAAACGACAGTACCTGCTGTTGCACTCTCTCAAAGAAATCATCAGCTCTGCCTCGGTTGCGGGGCTGAAACCCTATGTAGAAAATGTGTGGGCATTGTTGCTCAAACACTGCGAGTGTACAGAAGAAGGCACAAGGAACGTGGTAGCTGAATGTCTGGGAAAGTTAACACTTATCGACCCAGAGACTCTTCTGCCCAGGCTAAAAGGCTATCTCTTATCAGGTGATTGTCAGACTCTGCCTGTGAAATCTGTATCGATACACTGATAAATAAAAGTACTTAAAATATTTTTTATATCATAACTCAGATTTATAAGAAACTGTTTTTGAGGTGTTCTCTTTGTCTCTCCAGGATCATCTTATGCCAGGAGCTCAGTAGTTACAGCTGTTAAATTCACGATTTCTGATCACCCACAGACAATTGACCCTCTTCTTAAAAACTGCATAGGCAAGTGCAAATTTGAACCATTTTGAATTTTATCTAGAGCACTTTTTAGAACTGTTTTTTTTTTAAATTGTAATTGTTAATTGTTGGATTACTTGTAGGTGATTTCTTGAAAACATTGGAAGATCCAGACCTCAATGTACGAAGAGTGGCTCTAGTTACCTTCAACTCTGCAGCTCATAACAAACCTTCACTTATTCGAGACCTATTGGATACAGTTCTCCCTCATTTGTACAATGAGACCAAAGTGCGCAAAGAATTAATCAGAGAGGTAATCTGCTCTTTGTCCAAAGCCTATTGCTTTACTGTCTTTTTAAAACCTCTAGCTAAGTGTAATTGCCTCTTTCTAGGTTGAAATGGGTCCGTTTAAACACACAGTGGACGATGGGCTGGATATCCGGAAGGCTGCATTTGAATGCATGTACACACTATTAGACAGCTGCCTTGATAGACTTGACATCTTTGAATTCTTAAACCATGTTGAAGATGGACTTAAGGACCATTACGATATCAAGGTAAGCCATCATACTCGAATCCATGAATTTTTCATGAGAGACAGGCCTTTTGCCATGCAGATCATTTAGCGACCACAGAAGATGAAAGAGTGAATTGATTAACAAAGATTAAGTGTGCGGTCATCAAAGGCATCAATGCATAATGCATTGGCAACAGACGTTGTCCAACTTATTTTAAATGTACTTACTACCAGGTGTACTTTCATGATAATAAAGCAAGAGCATGAACCACCATTTTAATAGAACTGAGGGCTTTGTACTAGTCAATGTAGTATTTCATGTTTAAATTGTTTTCCTACACACTTGAAACATGAATGATCTAGTTCTGGATTTACTGTATGTATTTGATGGTTACTAAAAACAGTGGGACCAAAATATGTGCAAAGACTCGTGAATGGATTAAGGTTTATACTTCCTAATGTTTTTTTTGTTTGTTTGTTCGTTCTTGCTCTATGAATGTCCTTACAGATGCTGACGTTCCTCATGCTGGCCAGATTATCTAGTTTGTGTCCCAGTGCAGTGTTACAGAGGTTGGACAGACTTGTGGAGCCGCTCAGGGCAACATGCACCACAAAGGTACACAAAAACATATTCAATAAACACCAAAATCGGACATGAAACAGTCATGACAATTAATTGGTCAAAAAGTGTGAGAGCTCTTTGATTTCTAATTATGGAGTTGGCTCATAACACTTTTTCTTTCCCAGGTAAAAGCCAACTCTGTAAAGCAGGAGTTTGAGAAGCAGGATGAGCTTAAACGATCTGCCATGCGGGCCGTAGTGGCCTTGCTAACCATCCCAGAAGCAGAGAAGAGCCCCCTAATGAGTGAGTTCCAATCTCAAATCAGCTCCAATCCTGAGCTGGCCGCCATCTTTGACAGCATCCAGAGGGACTCCTCCAGCGCTAACATGGAATCCATGGACACCAGTTAAACGACCACAACAATGTGCCCGTTGTGCCCACTCCAATATCCACAAAGAAAACCAACCCTGGGGGACCCTTGTATTGTTCCATGCATTGCACTGAATCAAAAATAGGAGGAAAACAAAAATCTAAAATTAAAAAGAAGAAAAAAAACTAATGAAAGGACAGACATTCGTTATCTTAAGCTTCAAAGCTTATTACCACATTATTCTTTTTCTATAAACAACAGGAAAATGCATCAATTGTTCATTGTTCTCCATTCCTCCCTGACCATTTTTTTTTTTTTATTAATTTTTTCCTGTTCATTTTCATCATTTCTGAGACTCTGTCACCTGAAAATGATTTGACCACAGTATTTACGATGGGAGATACGTTCTTTACATTCTAGGCTGCTGACGACTCAGTCGGGATCTGCAGGGGTAAACGATAGCACTCGGTGAATTTGATTCATTTCAGAACCGTGTTTTTTTTTTTTTTCCCGTCATGTTTCTTATCGACAAGTTTTATTAGGTTTTTGTACGATTTGAATGTCATCTCTCCTATTTTTACTTTCGACAACTGAAGTACAGAGCGAGATAAGTCTTAGAAATGTTATCCCGAAGAGGTGTGGCGTAGTTGGGGTATTTCATTGGATGAGTGGCTGCTTTTTTTTTCTTTGCATTTCATTACATTCCCACTGTCTGCAGAATTCCGAGTCATCGGCATGTCACGCATCCAGAGAAATGATAATTCAGCTGCACATGATTTGCATATTTTTCTTTTTCTATTTGATGACAGTTTTGTTTGGCTCCAGCATATAGAGGTAAAATATGACATTGAACATTGTTATGAGAAAATATTGCCCTGTATGGAACGCACATATTGTGAATAAAATGAGTGGAGAATATTTTCTCAGGTGCTCGACTGTATTCTGAAACCGTAAGCGTGTTGCTCTCGCTATTTAGATCCACTATTAATATGCTGCCTTGTTTGAACTGCTCACCTGTAAAATTGGTTGAGAATTTAAATCGAGCTAGTTTAACTTACCACAATAGTCTGAGTACTTTTTTGTGTGCAGGTCTCTGTTTGAGGATATCTGTAACCTGGGTAAATGAACACGTACATCTCACCGTATAGCTGACCAACGGGTGACTGAAGTTTGAATCCGATACCCTGGAAATCACTGTGTGTAGAATGCACAACCTAGGTTTATTTGTGTAGTCATGTATGCACAGCGTTTACATTCATTAAAGTGTGACAGTATGGCAGTGTTCCTCCGTAAGAAATCAATAAAAGGTTCATTGCTGCCTGCATCCAAATGTCATTTTATGGTCCTTCCAGTACAGTTAGAACCATCATAATGGCTGATGCATATTGCTCACAAAAATGGCAAGAGCTGGCTGAAATTGGCAGTTCCAATCTGCTCGACTGACTTAATGCGACTTCTGGGAGTGTGGGCGCACAGATTTTTCCTTCTGTCTCCCTAGAAAAAAATACTGAGTTAATTCAATTGAGGAAGATCTACTCTGGAGTTGATTAAAAGGTTAGTAGCATCACATTTTTGTTTTTCGGCTCTTAGTAGATCATCTATATTTCATTCAAGTTTTAAATAACCAATACTTTAAGACAAACAAAATCCATTCATGTTTTCCATTGTTTTTCGGTTGTTTTATATACATCTGTTCATGGAGACTGCTGCATTCATCTGAATTCATTGGCCAGAATAATATGCCGTATGGAGCAGATATTGTGCTACAAATTAGAAGTCTGCCCGTATGACACTGTCGCATTGAGCACATCTTGGAAACATGTTTTGCAAGATATCATCTTTTATCATATACTCGTTCCTGAAAAGTGAAAATTCTAAGGTGTATGTAAAATCAAAATTGACTCTTTGATTTAATTTGTTCCTGGTAGTATTGTGGTTATCAGTTCTGGTTAGGTTAACTTTGCTTTCATCATTCCAGGCATTCAAAGAATTAACTTTGAAGTATCCAGGCATTCACTTGGCGCAAGCTGGAAATTATTTTATGATTAACGATAATGTGAGGACCTGGTCAGCTCTGACGTCTGTCCTCAGTCAGTCTGTGTTAAACATTAGAAAAAACAAAGCAACTCTGCAAAGGTCATCGACTCTATCCATGCATGGCGAACAAGCCGTGGCAATTTATTTTTATAAGCTAACAAAAAACTTTAAAATATCATGTCAAAATGCCACAGAGGACACAAATAGGCTAATATGAGGGCAGAGGAGTTCTAAGCAGGGTTTTTGATCTGCTTCTAGGCTGCTGGAAGCATGAAAGTACATTAGCAGTTTGTCGTCGCTTAAATGAACCCACTTCCAATTTGCACGCTAATGAGTCACGCAAATGCTATTAAAGCCCAATTTACAGTGGCCTGATTTGCAATCAGAGGTGTGAAGGCTAATACACAGACAAGATCGTTCACTTATCAGGACAGATGTAGGCTGTCGACGACGCCTTGCAAGGCGTCTTCCATGCTGATGAATGGATGGATGGAAAAATTGTCAACATTTCAAACAATACTTCTCACTTACAAAAGACAACAGGAAGCTTATGGACCAGACCTCCCCTCCAAGGCATGTATATATGTGATTACATCACTGTGAAGCAGCCAAAAAAGGGCTAATCATCATTATAGATGAAATGTGATTTTATAATGATGACGAAGTGTTTGTCTGCTCTGCCCTACGGGAGAATGCAGCAGGAGGCCGTAAAAAGCACACTGTAGATTAATGCTTCCCTACTGCTGACAGATCCTCCATGGCCCGCTGAGCAGCTGCTTTAGAGCCTCAAGCTTAATGTTTCACCTCTAAGCCGGATTTAAACAATGCAAGGAGACCTCACCACCTAAAGGGGTATATAACTCGTATCATCTGACTAATGATGCTTACACTAGCTGCATGCCATAGTCTACACTGACAAATGTCTGCATTTTGAGGCAGATTCTAACAATTGGAAAGCGATTTTATGAAATAGTTGTTCATTTAGAGTGGATGAAATGCTTTTTGAGGAATGCTCATTTTGTGGCCAGGTAACTAACTTTAAAAGCTAACTGAGTCAGGCTCTTTTACTATAGTATATAATGCTATGCAAATAACAAACTAATCGGTGTTATTTTTAGTCATTGTTCTTTCTTCACTTCTGTTCTGATAGTAATGACCCTTAACAAATCATTTCAGAGAACTCGGTGTGGGGTCACAATCATCCAATCAGCAGCAGGGAACCTTGTTGTCTTTGATTATGACTGGTCTGTTAGGGTGGTCATGGTAGTGTTTTCTAACTTGCAGTGCTTTGGGTTGTCCTCAGCGTGAGGCGGCGGCCAGCCTTTCCACTGAGCTGTTTTGTTGAAATTCTGCATTCCCATGGTAAGTTTTATCTTCATCAGATTCGTTTTTCCAAATAATACCAATGCAAAAACAGGACATTTGTCTCAGTCTTAAGCTTCACTTCAAGCAGTTCTAATCCACGAAAATATGCTATCAGAACTGAAAGGTGCACATACCGGTGTTTCAAAGCTGTGCTAAACTGGACATTTTATTACAATATTATATTGTTTTATCTAATTACTTTAGTTTCCATGCTAAATCGTCTTTAATCTGGCACTGACAAATTTCAAATGGAGAAAAAGGAAATATGAGGTTTATGTGGAGGGAAATGGGCAGGCAACATGCTTTATATTTCATGGTGGATTGTGTGTTTGATTAATATCTGAAAGCATGAGATTGATTTAAAACAATCCTGATGTATCAGTAGACGAATTATCTCCTCTGTGGCTGAAAATATATTTTCAGTGCACATGCATTGGATTTATGCAATGAAACACCTATTTATATGTTAATGGCCTTTTTGAAGACTAATGGAATTCTTGAAATCCTGTTGGTAAAGATGAAAGCAAAATCATTGCTCAAGAATATCTCTAATTAAACAATTATTTATAGAGATGTTTGGTAATATTAATTAAAGTTTATTTGGTGTTTATGAATAGCTTTTGTGCTCAGGTTCTAACAACTTCTTCTCTTTAAGGGAAAATAAGAATCAGAATGGGCTTTTCTGGCAAAGGCCTTCCCATGAGTGGGAATGGAGACTGGTAATATTTTCCATGCTGTTAATGTGCAACAAGAATGCAAATATCTAAAAATTATTTCTGTTGGAATACATTATACTTTTGGAATATACTTTATATACACTTTAATACACATATATGGTTATAAATGGCAAAAACACACAAACAAAAAACATTTACAGCGTGTAATTTACAACATTTACATTTAAACCTCATGCTACAAGAGTTACTCATTACTTTCAGTGTAAATGTATCAATCTTATTTGCATCTCTTATTATGTATTGACACTTGCTGTGTCAACAGGCCCTCCAACAAAATCAGGAAACACAGAAGCCAGTCCCCTTTTCGTGATGTTTCACCTGTACCGTCACATTTCTCAGAACCGGTCTCATTCCTGCAACATGGGGTAATACTGCAGAATCATTAAGACCACTGACCACTAAACTGTATATTTGACATTTGTATCTGGTAGCCAATCTCCTACATTAGTATCTTGTATCACTCACTTCTTTTCTCCCATAATAAAGCTATTTCAACTTGCGTTCAATTTTTTGGAAAGTTGTGTATCAAGCGGGGTAGTATAGTTCCTAAATACACCCCTTGATACTGCATGATCCTAACCACCCTGATATTTTGCAATAATGACTGGCTAGTTGTATCACATTATATGGCAGCAAGAACATCTATTGTATGTATGCACCAACACTGCTTGTTTTACATAGGATGTAACTGCAAACCTTCCCCGTCTCCCTGGTGTAAGGGGGCCACTCAGGGATGAAGATGATGACGATGATGTTCGGAGTCACAAGAGCTTGCCAGCGGTGATGACTAAATTAACCCTCCAACCCAGAGACAAGAGGTCATACAGACATTCTAAGAGTCATGTCATATCTGGTTTACCTCCTCTCATAAGCACCAGGTACTGAATGCAGATCATTCCAGGGCTGTGTTTAAGTTCCTCTTTCTTTATGCCCTTCCCTAAACGGAACACCCTAAGCCAGGGGTGTCCAGTCCTGCTCCTGAAAGCCCAATGTCCTGCAGAGTTTAGCTTCAATGTCAATTTAACACACCTGAACCAGCCAATCAACACCTTACTAGGCACACTAGAAACTTCCAGTCAGGTGTGTCGAGGTAAGTTGGATCTAAACTGCAGAACAGTGACCCTCTAGGACCGAGTTTGGACACCCCTGGCCTAAAACGCTTGATCACTTGTGGGTAAATTTGGTGCGAGCGACGGCGAGTTGCTGCTGTGACGTCACTATCGTGTTGCATTGTGTTCTATGGATCATATACAAGTAGACTTGCTCTGTTGGTCAAAATCGAGGGGCCGAGAGTCTGCCCAAATAAACATCCCAAGTCCAATTGAGGATATTGAACGAGCTTCAAAATGCAGATGGGGATTCCCCCAAGGGGAAGCGCTTTGGACAATTTGCAAGTGTACTAAATGTGTCTAAAAGTGGAGTTAAACGCAGCCCAGGTAGTCATTAGCAAAATAAGTGGTTCCCGTTGTCAGGAACATGTCTTAAAGGAATAATTTACCCAACATCAAATCTCCCGTAAATCTGAACTATTCCTTTAATACAGACTTTATACACCACTAATTGTTTAGCAATGGCCAGTTGCTATTCAGTGGCATATGTTCAGTGCTGGTGTAAATATATGATTACCAGGTGCAGTTTGATTGTGAAAGGCACCGGATGCAAAACTGTCTCCAAACTCCCACCAATCACCAAATCCAGAAATAATCGGAAGGATCCCCCGAGACCACCTTGTAGGTCTGGATGCAGGTATTGCCTTTCTTTTTTTTCAAAACAGCACCAGCCTTGCAAAGTACATTCAATATACACATGTATCTTACTTCATAAAAATTAAAGTCCCACCACTGTTAACTTAAAACCATCAGCTCATAGATCAAATCAGCCAATCTATTGTGACTGGTCATCTAAAACCTGAAAATAAGAACAGGACTTTCCAGCAGAATTCAGTGCCCTTTGCTCTTAGGCTAGAGGAAAGTTAAATTCTTTCATACTTGTCACTGTGTGGGCAGGAGACTTTTTTTTTGCATGGCTTGACTTCGTTCTGCATTTAGGGTGCTGTTAAATTCACAGAACAAAAATGAAAAGGCACAGTCGATATCTCGCCCAGCAGATATATGCGGAGTCATTTTCAGCTTATTAATGATTTAAAGCCTGGTTAGTCTCGGCATCACGTGGGCAAGTATTTTTCTGCTTCCCTCATTTATTTGAGGCTGTGAGGCACGAGGGAGAGAGAGCGGAGATCAGTGCTGAGAAATGAGTGGGGGAGAGAGAGGGCATGTAGATTTCTGTTCACATACTATCAGCCCCCACAGCTGGGCTAATAAACTGAAATTAAAGTGTCCCAATAAAGTGGAATTACACAACGCAACCAACTACACAGTCAGGTCTGCTTGTAGTGCAGAGAGTATGTTTAAACGCCTCTCTCTGGTAGACATGGCTCTTGTGTGAATTAAGAGCAATGAGTTTTAGATTTGTCTCCGTTTGCAATGAGTTTCAGATATGTCTCCGCTTGGCAGGACCATCACTGATGAATACGATAAGTAACAGAAATAGTAATTGAATCTTAATGTGATTGAAAACCTGATAACCTTTCTTGTAGTGGAACTTTTTGCAGTGTACCCATAGCAAACTAAGCAGACAAATCTTTGGAATATATAGTGAAAATATAGTGACATTGTTTCAGAAAAAAGAAAGCTTTAGCTATTAAAGTGATCATTCTTTTCATTGATATCTCTTGCAGCTATAGGCTTTATGTAATTTCTGTTATACTGTTCTTATACTGAAAGGCAAACTCTGCTGATTAACCTTTCTCTGTTTAATCAGTACATTTATATGGGCTTTGGTGCATTGTTACAACGTTTCTGACGTGTTCTGAGTAGTAGTTTTAATGTTTTTAAGTGGTTACTAGAGTGGTCCGAGTCATTGTTAGGTGGTTGCTAACTGACCCATCAAATCTGTAAGATATTTTGGTTATTAGATATAGTTTTTACCCTCTGTTAATTGTCCACCAGGCAAAAAAAAAAAAAAAAAAAAAATCTTAAGTCTGTTTGCTTTAAAAAGTAATAGTACAACTCAATGGCAGCTCAATTTAAGGTATCATTCTTGTTTGTAGCACAAAATAAACAATAAACACACTTCTAAGTTACGTGACAAAGTTTACAACCCACTAATCCTTGCCTAAGCAAGCATCTGTTGCATCAAAGAGTGCATGCTTGTTAATTTTATGCATATAACTCCTGTTTTTAAAGGATTGTAGAATTTCAACATCTAATTATTTTCATTCTCTTATGAAAAAAGGCCGGACAAAATGGAATTCATTTCAGCTAAACCTGCTAATGCATTGATGCATCCAAAAATTGTACCTGTCGGGCAGACATCTCTGTCTGTCAAGCTGCACACTGTTCAAGGAAATGGGCCCTGCTTGCTTCCTGCCAAAGCCTCTGGAGTTTTCCCGAGATCTCGAATTACTTTCCAAAGTCCTATGGTGCAGGCAGTGTACCCTATCAGTCCTGACACCATGCAACAGATGAGGCAGACTGACAGAGCGTGCCAGCCCCTGAGGTCTGTGCTGAAAAAAGCACCAAATGAAGGAGTGTTTGACTGCCCACTGGTGCCCCACCTGCTGGAGCCATTTTCTGAGTTCCAGGAGCATTTGTGCCGCCAGATTCTCCACTCTCCACTGCCTTATCGTGCAGCTCTTCCACAGCTCCACATTCCTTGTCACCAGGACCAGGTAGATGTGTTGCCTGCACGTAGGGGTCCATACAGTCCCCTGATGGAACGCACCGTGGAGCTCTGCAACTCCCGAGGACAAAAGCTTCCCAAAATCACCATGACCCGCCCAACACCTTCTCCAAAACACCTGTGTCACTCAGAGATGAGGCATGCGGCTTGAAAGATGAACCAAGATGGCTGCAGGGTGAACTAACATACTTAAAGGGAACTCAAAGTTAATATAGCTCTGCCCAGAAAGGATCACAGACGGTTCGCCAAGATCACAAATTCATTTTGTTCACGTTAAGAGACAATAAAGCCAAAACAGAGACATATGTGCAATCTCTTGGCACTTTTCCTGATTGCTCAGTGATTATTGGACTTGTGGTCATAAACCTCTACTGTGCAAAGATCAAGTTATTGCTATAACACCAATCTTTCATTTTTTCCATGGAAGCCCTAAGGACCATTAAACCCTGTCAGAACTGGACCCTGGGGACTGAACTCTTGCACTGGTTCAGGAAGTGCCTCTGAGGAGTTTCATAAAGTCATGCCATACATTATCCTGGGTGTTAAGATCCCTGAAGGTACTAATCAAAAGTCTGTCTTACCATGGAGGAATGTAATCATTTTCTTCTCTCTACATTTCATGGCCTTTCTTTTCTTTTTAAAATCAATACAATCTTCTAAGTTGAGCTGAATCTACAGTGAGATAAGGGGCGGGGGCAATTTTTTTTACATTTTCCATCATAGCCTACTACAGATGTATCTGCCATATTCTGGTATAAAAAATGTTGTATTTGTGTGTATGTGTACATGTGTACTCGATTGCTTTATATGATGAACAATTTAGGCTTTTATTTATTATTTACATATAAATATTGATCAGCAAACATAAACAGAAGTTCAACCAAGACAAGAACACAAGAACGAACCTCATTAGTTCTTGAACGCGTCAAGCGAACATGCTCGAGCTTCCGTTTTCTGCAACTTATATGTGAGTTGACGAATGTTTATATGTGAATAAAAGCTTATATTCAATCTGTTCATCATATAAAGTGATTGAGTCTCCTTAGAAAATTTGGACTAAACCACTCAGTTCATATGGATTAGGTTCACAATCACTTTATGTACTTTTAGAAGCATCCATGTGGTAGTTATGTAGCTGCCTATGGAAGGACAGAAAGCTCTCAGATTTCATCAAAAAGATCTTCATTTGTGTTCCTAAACGAAAGTGTGTGTAAGTTATTGTTATCTTTCAGTGATTTCTTCTAAATTTGGAGGATAAATTCTAATTGTGTCATTTCATAATGATTAAAGGGACATGGGAACTTCACATGTTCATGTTATTGGTAAACTTAAAACAACGGTCATATGACCAGCTTCAGTTTTTGACCCAGTTCTGTGCCATCATGCAGA
This sequence comes from Opsariichthys bidens, assembly GCA_037194245.1. Lineage (NCBI taxonomy): Eukaryota > Metazoa > Chordata > Actinopteri > Cypriniformes > Xenocyprididae > Opsariichthys > Opsariichthys bidens. Next base: position 14,709,299 of record CM074287.1, on the reverse strand, counting down.
AATAAATCATCCAAGATAAAGAGTGTTTTTTATATTGTTCTCACTGTCCTTGTACTTAATACCAATGACAATAATAATGTTAAAGTAATAGATAATAGATCAATTCAATATAAATCACATCACATAGCATCTACGGTAAATATTTTGTTTGGATGTGGATATTCACTATATAATTACAGATATACACTGCCCACAAAGCCAAAACTCAAGTCAATAACATGTCAATAAAAATCTCATTATATTCCCAACTAATCATTGGTGTTAAGAGTCATTTGAAGGACACTCAATTAAAACTGTAAGTGTAAGTATTTTAGTTAATCATTGATTTGCCTGCTCTTACAGGCATGGGTGAGTGTAATTGCTGTTATTGAATGTAAAGTTTAGCAGTTTAGATCACTAAGTATTTGCATTTTCTTAAAGGTGAATTGCAAAGCACGCCTGTGATCACCACTGCGATTTCACCAATGAGGTCAGAGCAGATTTTTCACATTCTTCATTCTTCAGTCCTAGCGAATGAAATATAGTGGCTCAGAGGTGTCTCAAGGAATGGGACTTTGATATTGAAGATGACAGGAGTGCTTCGCAACTTTGCTTCACAGTGCTTAAGGCAGGGGATGTGTAACAACTTTAGCATGCTCATCTCTTTTCCCAGCAGTAAGCAAACATGTCACAACCTGGGTCTTCAGTGGCCCAGGCTTAGCTTCATTGCTGAGTCAGTGTTTGTGTGTGTGTCTATGAGCATGTGGCCTGTTTCTCAGGTCCTGTTCTTCCTGCTGTGCTTGTGTGTGGGTATAACAGCTCCCTGGTTTCACGCTTCGATTATCTGGTCAGTCATTACTCATGGCTGCGTTCCCCCCACAGCCTTGTCTCAGCACTGCTTTACCTTTTTCTCTCCAACTGACGGGCATTCCTCTCATTCCTACAGAGAATAACAGCAAGATGGGCCCAAAATTGAACACACTAACCAAACAGCCAGGATACCATGTCAGTTCTCATATTCCTGCATGGCCAGGACAGAAGTTGTCAGATTATTGTAAATTTGTATAATAATAAATCTTTCTTAGGATATCAATAAGCATATATAGTAAGTCTACTCCTGTTTGAAAGTCCCACTAGGGGAAAATACGTTTAACCAAATAAGCCTGTTAGTCAACATGTACTAGAATGGTTTTACCACTAGAGGGCATTACAAGCTTTATTTTTCAGGCAAACCACATGATGAGAACATCATATACAAGTACTAAACAAATACATGATTTAAAAAGTGAGGGTTTTTTTTCTTCACAACTGAACTATTGATTTACATTATGGAAAGAGTGCTCCCTATTGTGTGTGAGGCAAATCCTTATTTTTCAGTAGAGGTTTGTGTCTCACTTGTTACACAGGTTAAATAGTCTCCAATTTCAAACTGGACCTTAAGAGAAAATCCTCAAGATTGTTTCTAAATTGTCTATATTGTAGTTTGGTTTAGGGTAATTGGTAATATTTTAAAATAATTTTACAGCATAACATTTATGCAGCATTTCATAATCAAAGTTATGCTCATTTCTAACACATTAATGTTAATTTATATAACTCTGGAAATTAGTGAAGTATAACTCATTTTTATGCACAATACTTAATGCATAAAGTAATTGAACCTTATTGTAAAGTACATTTAGTAGTTTTAATTAAGTTCTGCAATATTGAATAGTTCATTAACTGTTATCAATTACTACTTTGGGGAAGTTAAAGGATTCAACTTCAGGGAAAAGTGAATTCTGATAAACCTGTTCTTAAATATTTTTCTTAACATTTTTTTAATAAGCTTATTAACTGATGTCTTCTGATATTAAGACATATATAAGACATATTCAGCTCTCAAAACTACTTCTTAGATTAGAATTGAACAACACTGAATAAGCCCTTATTTAGGACAACACCCAAGAGATGATTATCCATGCTTGTTTCTTCTGACGCAAACGACAGTTTGCCTCAATAATTTGATAAGCTACCTGAAAGTTCACTTGAAACAAACAGGAAGGGCAAACAACAGTGCTCAGTGAAAAAGGTAATTAGTTTACAGAACGTTTCTGTACTATATACAGTGAATAACTGTAATAGATCTAAGGGTACATTGAATGTTAAATGTACAGGGTGTTTGGAAGTGAAAAATAACGTCATTGTATAATTTACAGTGAATATCCGTAATTTGACATTCCCACAATTCCCAGAGTGACACTTCACATTTGATGTATTTTCGTTTAAATAACTCTTTCTTCTTAGTTTTTCTTAGCTTTTTCTTATGTAATGTTGTTAAATTAATGTTTATTGCATTATTAAAATTGCATGTGTTACCATGATGTGTTTAGTGTTTGTGTGAATGACACACATGTGTGCACCTTATATATTAGTATTATCCTTCTCAGCTTGTAGAAAAGATACTTGCGATGAGCTTTGATTCATCATGTGACTCTCGTAACCACTGTGTTTGGTGGTTGTCAGTGTATTTCAAAGGCACAAAACAGACATTAGTACTTCAATAGGTTGGTAAATAAACACTATATCAGTTAATGAAATAAATTTTTTACTGTAAATTTAACAGAATTTTTTTAACAGTGTGTAAAATAAACAATTATGAACCGTAATTATTACAATATAAACCTTTAAATTATACGGGTTTGAGCTGTAAAAGGAACAGCTGTCCCGTAAAACCTAAAGCATTGCTGCTGTATTTTTTACGAGTTCTAGCAAACACAGCTGCCAGTTTTTTACTGTAGATTTTACGGTGATTTTTTTTTTACAGTGCACAAACTATCTACATGGTGAAATATATATATATATATTTTTTAAATTTAACATTTTATTTGTTATTTGGTGTATTTTATATTGCTATTGTAATTGATAAAACCAACAAGCCACTCAGAGTGTGTTAAAGTGATTTTTAGGTGCACAGCAGAGTATCTAAAGGCTGTTTAGCCATGGTAAAATGACTGTAATGAATGTCCACCCTCAAGTGGCTTATTTCTCTATTAAACAAACATTGTGAGCATCTAATGAAATGGTAAAATTCCTCTGGTTTGAATGTTGCTGTGAGAAAGAAACGTGTATGGCCAACAGCTGCAGTACATTTACAGACAGCTCTCATATGTGGAGGTCATTCATCTGCCTATCAGATTTCTAGTGAAATGTTAGGCTTACAGCCACAGTTGCTACTTCAGTATCAGACCTACCTTCAAAATTGGAAGGCCACCAGTATGGTCACTAGGGCACACGCTCCAAATCACTTACAATGAGGTGTCAATCCTGTGCATATGTAAGCTGTATGCTCGGTGTCATATGATCTCTACCAAAGCATGCGTGTATGTGTTTATACACTTACTCCTACAGATTATTGCCTATTTTAAGATTATCTAAGGCCATCATGAAGCTTTCACCACTAGTCTGCTTTTGCTCTGCTGTCTGTAATCTACAGTTTGAGTTCCTCCTCTGATCCATACTAAAGTGACATCCACCCGCGTGCTGAAACAACACCTGTTCACAGAATACTGCATCATGCGATCTTTATCTCTCAGAGGGACCAGCACCCTTTTTTTGTGCATAGTGTGATTTTGCACTGTGCCAATGTGTCCATGTAACTTTCTATATTTGACTGCAAGCACAGCAGTGCCACAAATTACCACCTCAGCAGTCGGTATCAATTTGTGAAGATTACGACAGTGTCAAATCTGTAACCAGAAGACCTCTCATCAGCAATAGCCAGTGAAAGGGTTGCATATGTTTCTAAAAGTAGCAGTTGTTCTTCCAATCAAAATTTCTCCAGAATGTATTTATTGATTTTTTGGGAAATTATAGCCAAAAAATGTGGATGAAACTCACAACTGCTCATCAAAAATACTTGAGTATCTGTATCCGACTAGAACAGGGATAGAAGTGAACAAATACTGTTAAAAACAAAGCCCATCCAACTAATGGAAGGTCGTATCTGGTTAATTGAGTTGCATTCCATACCAAATAAAAGTGCAAGCGCAAGTTAGTTAATGCATCAGGTATCATGACATTCAGGTAACAATTAATAACATTACAATATAATTTTTTTTTTGAGAGTCAATGATTGTTGCAGTGGTTATTATGTTTCTAGCATGTTATTTGTTTGGCAACAGTTCTTCCAATCCTAACAATTGATGAACCTCTTGATAGAAATAATATCCCAACATTTATTTCTATCAAGAAGTTCATCGAGTTTTGGTCAAGATCTTGTATTGACAATGGAAGAGTTAAGCACTCAGTAAAGTCTATTCCAGTACATCCCAAATACTTTCAATGAATTTAAGGTCTAGGTTCTGTGGAAATGATTCTTCATGCTCCTCCTAGCCATTCTTTCACATTCATTTTGAGCCCGATGAATCTTGATGATACAATCATTGACTCTTAAGCATTTGTCTATTTAAATATATATGTATATGAAAATTTTATGGACCACAGAACAAATAGATGGAACCAGAGAACGTCTGGCATCATTATACTTCACAGCACTTGGATTGCCAGAGGATTTGTGGGTAATAACGTGGATGCATTTGTAGTTATTTAGCAAACATTGTATTGTTACCTGTAGTAAAACCTTTCAAAGTCCAAGCTCATCAAAACTTTTTAATTCCCATTAAAGGTGTTGTCTATATCAATATGATCATAATATGGCATGATAATGTTTGTTTCCATAATAAATTTTGGCCATGCATGTATATGGTTGGTTCACTGTTCAAATGTTTTGACATGCACAGGATCACTTCAATCTCTTAGAGAGTGCAGGTCTGGGTGAATGAGTTCATTTGGATCGAGCAGTACATGGGGCCTGTTTTTGGAACCGCATCATTCAATAAGTTTCATTAAAGCCTTTGCCAAGACTGCCAGAGCAGATCCCCCTCATGTCCATCAGCACATGCTAGGCACTTGTCTTTAAACGGCTGCGTCCTCTATGACTTCCGCAGGGGCCTGATACACTGTGGGCCGGAGATAGCTGACCAAGCCATTTATTTAAGGACTCTGTTAAAATGCATCTCCAAGTGTGCATGGTAGTTAATTTCCACCATATGAATTTAACTTAGCACAGATCCAAAATACTCTGCCGAAATAACCGGGAGGGTATTTTGGACTAGATTAAGTTGTTCACTGGGCAGAGGATGTCTAATCAGTGGCCGTGGACATGGCAAGAGAAACAGCAATAGTTTACAGCAGATGTTCTTTACAACCTCTCTTAAACAAGGGACTTAATTTTATGTACATTACTGACTATAAACGATACATTTTGACTGTAGTACGCTACATATTAATAAAGATATCATCGAAAGTGAGGTTTGGAGTCTTACCCCCTGTAAATTCACTTATTCACTTATTATGCTTCATAGTATTGATTGTTACATTGTGAGGAACCATTGAACATTCACAATGTTCACTTACAGACTGCTTTCAAACGGCATGTTGTTGACATTTGTAGATGTGGCAGAGGAAAATCTTTGATGACTTCCTTATTAGATCTATTCGATGCGGCTCAAAAACAAAAACAACAACAACAAAAAAGCAATGTAAAGCTGCTGATAAACTAAGTTTTTCTATTTCATTGTAATGTGCTGAGACTACAAGTAAGCCATTTGTAGGTTGATTGCCCTAAAAAGTGTGAACACTGGCTCTATAAATATTTCTGTTTGTGGTGAGTTTGGGGCCGGACAGAAAGATGGTTGGTGGGATTGGAGTGTTTGAAACTGTTTTAAAACAGTCATTATTTTTGCAATCCCATTCAGTGATGCAAGAGGTGCAAAAATGACATTGGAGCTTTCTTGGGAATTTAGCTTTCAGTTTATACAATTTCTTACATAGCTCAAAAAGATCAAAAGATCTGTTGAATCTATCTGCAGAACTTCTTTGTGACATATATGAATGCAACAGATTTGGCTATGAGCCTATGACAGTTAATTAGACAGTATTGAGAGCACAGCTAACCATCTATCAAGGACTCAAGGCCACCTGTGACGTGACTGTATCATCAGCTCACGTATGAAGTCATTGCACTGCAGTCTCAAAACCCCTTGAGAGTCAGCGGAGCTAATGAAATTATTCTCCAAGCTTCAGGATAAACAAACATTAAAGAACAGTGATAGAAAGAGTTGGAAAGAGAGTGGAATACAGATTAGCCTCCTGCTGGGTAAAGCCTGCTGCTTAAAAGGAGACACAAGAGGTCTTGTCACCACTCCGTGAACATCATGATGAGAAACGTGATGTACATAACTGCCTGATAGTTACATCAGATAATTAGTGTTGTCATGACATTATCACTGCAGATTCAGTGACTGGGCAAAATAATCCTGTGGTTCATGAGCACAGACGACAAATTTCAGTTTCCGTCCTGTGCCAGCCGGGAAACCACCATTGAGATGGGAACGCTGAACAGAGAGTGTTTCTATAGCTTGCATGGCGCATTCCACCCCCACCGCCCCCCGCCCCGTGTTTACAAAACCAGTGTCATCAAAAAGAAACCTATTTCAGGGATATCAGTTAGGGAGTAGGGGAAATTAAAGTGTGCATTTCCATTAAAAAGTTTCTTACAGCTCCTTGAAATAATTTCATGATGGAAAACATCATGATAATGCATGCTAATTTAAGTCCAACTGAAACACTCGGTAACTTTAAAGCTGCCTTACTTTGTGGGTCAGTCAGTTCTTTGAGCAATTCAAAGAGTCGTAAACGACCACCGGGCAGTTGCTTCAACAACAAAAGGTGTTTGCCCTGAGGGGCTATTTCAGGACGTGCAGTATTCAGAGAATGGCTGCACTGTTGATTCACCTGCATCTACTGTGAGTCAGCTTTATAAAGGCTGTACAGCCCCTCAACCTGTCACTCTCCTTGAGTGTGTGTGTGTATGTGTGTGTGTGCGAGAGAGAGAGATCACTCCTGCAGAGGTAAACTAATCCTGCCCTAAAGAAAGCCTTGCACCCAGAGTAAAGAGCAGAGGGGACAGCTGGATGGGGTTAGTTAGTGTCTCGCCATGCCATGAAATGGCTGCCAAAAATAAAATGATTTGTTTCTGGAGGTTAAGTTAGCTCGCTTGCTCCTTTCAAAGCTGTTAATGGGCATGCAGTGGAGCAGGATCGTTTGTTGGCTAAAATGGCAGGTGAAAAACTGTCTTCTTTTTTAAATTCTCCCTCTAGCTGTCCAGAGCAGCTCATGGGGACAAATATAAAGGGTTTCTGGGAATTGTCTGGCATTTGTAGGGCAGTACGGGGCAGGGCATGGAAGGGACAGTACAATGTAGCCGGTGGGCATTGGCGCTATTTATCAGCTGATCTGTACTGTCCGGGAAACAGGTCAAAGTTACAACCTCTGACCTGACATGGGTGTACACCCAACCTGTCGATCTAATAGGCAACACCACACCCCTGACTCCTAAACAAATACCTCCTAAATAAATAAACAAAACACAAAGAACAAACAAAGCAAAGCATTAAGAGGGCAGACCGTATGCTTTACATGTAACTAAGCAACAAAACAGCGGGTTCCCAAGGGAAAACATGTCACACAGGAGAACGGTTTGGCTATAATTACGTAATCTTTAAATGTGAGACACTCCTCATTTGACTACATAGTGTAGTTTGTGATCAGTGTAACGAGCGTAACTGTATAATTGCTCTGTGTGACTCAGTTATATTAAGGCTAGGGACACACCTGAGGTTACTGTGACAGCTCGTATGTCAGTAAGGGTATTTCACGATACTGTGAGGTTAACACATGATTAGGGCAAAGTTAGTGTCTTAAAGGTGGATTAGTTTTAAGCTGAATTACTGGACTCCTCACTGTGCAGGGCATACACTTGGGTCAATGGGGAAAACTTTGGCCTTAGGATCATGGTGAGGATCCTCATCTGCGCCGAGAGGATGACGTGGTCCTATATACGCACTGTTGTACAGACACCATGCCCCCTTAATCACACTGTGCCATCAAGTTAGAGACCATCAGCCTTTATGATTTCATAGTAACGACAGCACAGATGGTCACAGATGGCAGGGTGGCATGGAAAGACGCAGAACTTATCGACTTTCTGATTATTTTAGCATTGGACCTCACACACTTCATATGTGCAAATATTCTCTTGGTTACCTTATGGTTTTGAGTTTCGTTATTAAGGAAAGTAATTTTGAATGTCAGAAAAATTAGAGCTTATTTCAGTAGCCAGTATTGTTCTTTATTGTGCTTTGTTAAAACCCCAAACTGTACTAAGGAGATCTATGAATCCTTAACATTTGTGGCTTTTTTTTCTGGCAAGCAGATGAAAATCAAGCGCTAAACTGAATAAAAGATTATAAGCCATGTATAGGGAACATTGAGACTTGGGAGTGGGCTCTTTTGCCAGTAAATAAATAGCAACCGCATTGTTTTTTTAATGTCCATACAATTGACCCTTCGCAAAGTCCTGCCCCCCCCCCCCCCATAGTTACTGTGTCCACAAGCCATTGCACTCTCAGGCACATCATGTTCTCACAGTGTGAAAAATACATTGCGGAGCAAAGAGGACACTGACAACGCACCGACAGGCAAGACAGAGAAGGTTACGTTTGGTATGAAACAGTCTCAGCATTCATATTTTGTCATTTGTAAAAAAAAATTTACAAAAAAATGATTTGTGGCTCTTTAATGTGTTGTGACAGATCGCTGTAGCGTCTCAGTTCAAGCGTAACATGATCATCTCATCCTACTATAGTAATAAACATGAATTAACATTAGTAGGTATGTTGTTTCCGCAGAAAATACACAATTGTTTGGACCCCAAAAATATTCTTCCAAATATCTTCTTTTGTTTGTAATGACAATTGGGTAAGGATTACTGGGAAATAATTTATAGGCAGTTTGTGCACTTTTATGAACTTTACAAAACAAATGTCTTGGGTTTGAACACAATGCTCTTATGAGCAACCCTCCAGCATTTAATAGCGTAACTTGAGAAGGAGAGAGCAGCTCGAGTGGCATGCATGAAAACCCTCCATTCCTCAAGGGATTTATGTAGTCACCAAATTTGTTCTGGTGAATAAAGTGTCCACACTGTGGAAGCGATTAGTTTTCCACCACAAAATGGCTACTAGGCAGTGTACACCACCTGATTATAGATTTAAGTTCTGTGAAGGAGCATCAGCACAACTAGCCATGGGGATCTTTCATAATTTAGGTAAAATCACATTTCTCCCAAACACCTGATGTTTCTTTTGGCTCTCATGTTGTTGAAAGTGTCAGAGAAAGTCAAGAGAGTCATAAAGCTGTGCATTTCTCCTCAAAGTTGCTCTATTATCAGCCTGAATAGGCTCATTGTGATCTTAATAAATAAATATGTTCCCATGCATATATAAGACTATGGTCTATCTAAGAGATCTGTTGTCAATTTGGTATAGACTGAAAAGAGAATAATCTACTAAGACATTAATTAGAGGCCATAGAACACTAGAACTTTTTTATCAGGTTATGTCATTTTAAACTGATCCTGTGTTTGTTTTATGGGGCAGTGAGGAGAATATTAAATTATACAGTTAGAAAAGTTGTTTGGGTTTCATTTTTGTCACTGATGGCAATACCATTTTTAACTATTTGGTTGTTTATATGAGCTACAGTGTAAACTTCTTCCTGTGATATGGGAAAGTCTGAAGACAAAATAACTGTGTTCTGTGTAATTATCGAAGTGATAAGGAATAAGATAACAGTCTACAGAAGCTGTAAAACATCACGGGAAGGCAGTACTGATTGCTGCTCGCCAAGGGTCATAATTGTAAGTGACTGGCAGGAGCAACTTCGTTTTAGTGACTGATATGGTGTTTCAGGTTTTTTTGATACAGTCTTGTTTTGAAATATGTTTCAGCACCAGACAAAATTTAAATTCTATCTTGAGTATCGCAATGAGCAAAGATGAAAGAATTAACATTATTGATTGAACAATTCTTTTAAGAACACTTGTACTGTCATGTCCGTCATGAACAATGAACACCACCCCCCCATTGTAAAAACCCCCAATGGTAAAAGAAATACCATTCTATGTGTAGCCTGTTTCTTTTTCTACAGAATCTCTGCTGTCTTTATAAGTAAACAGATACGTTTCATTGACTGAATGAGTGCTGATGGAGAGACTGTTAATCCTGTTGTTAAACCAGCGCGCTACAGAGTGTAGGTCTCTTCATGCACTGTGACTATGTAGCTGTAGAATTGAGTAGTAGATCAAACCCAGAAAAGGGTGGTTCATACTGCGGATCAATTACAGAGAGACAGTACTCATTACTTTGGAAGGAGGAGTCAAGCTGAGCGTCTTTCTCTTTCTAGCACACACACATACACACACACAATTTCGTTTTCAACCCCATCAATTATTTAGCAGTGTAATTTTACTTTGTCACACATCTACTCTGTACTCCTCATGCCCTGGCCTTGTGAGCTTGGCTAACAGAAGGCTTTGGTGATCACATATGTGAGGTAACAAGTCTCGAATGCCTCATAATTACTGACATCCAAAAGCCAATGGGGCCCAAATCGCCTCAGCTGCTGCAAATGTGTCTTTTATCGTCTTCTCTTCTACGTAATGACACATTTTAACCAACAGAAGTGAAGAATGAACAGGAAACTGGTTGGATTGTTAGCTGGATGGAGACGGCCGATGTCTATCAGTGAAGAATGTGATGACCTGTCTTTAAAGCCTTCACTAACAATATTGCAACGGAGGCACATCTTTTAAGGTAAGCAGAGGACAGTTTTAAACAGAAGTGAAGCATAATAGTGGTGGTTTTAATAAATAGACTTGGTGTCAATTTGTGAATTTCAAATTAGGCAGCACTGAAACAGAAATCAATATGGCTCTTTTGGGGAAATAGCAAGAGCAGAAGATTAGAAATTCTGCTTTATTACAACCACTGAGATTAACCATTAAGATTGAGAGCTCTGTCACACTGGAACTCACAAAGGCAGAACCCATCAACTTTATGGGAGATGAGAGAGAAACAAAGTCTTTCTGTGATAAAGATAAAACATAATCTAAAGCTGTATTACTTAGCAGTGTGATTAGCTTTATTACAAAACCTTGTGAGCTTTCTTGCTGCCCACATAGTTTATTTGTGATAACCTACATGGGCAACAACTACAGACATCACACAAAATGCTTTGGGAGATTCCTCTGATAACTGATAGAGTTTAGTCCAGGCGACATGAGAGGAACTGTGTGATAAACACATATGGGTATGAGTAGCATAATCAAATATGGGGTTAAAAGTCTGTTTTTTTATTTGAAAGTTACATTTCCGTATTGAATTAATTTAATTTAGTTATTTTCTCTTCGTTCATTCTATATCTAGTATTGATTTATTTTTAGTTTGTTGCTTTGTATTCTGCGAGTATACATGCGATGCATCTTTAGAATTTGGTAAAAAAAAAAAGAATAAATAAATAAGGTATCTGAGGAGGAGGCTGCATAATTAAGTTGCTTCACTTTTGTTTCAGTCTTCATATTGGGAGCAAAGATGCTTGCAAATGCTAGCTAAGCAGCCATTTAGGTTTTAGTGAGTGAGCCTCCAGTCACTGTATTTAAATATCAAATTTTCTTCAGTTTTTATGTCTCCTTCTGAGCATGAGGTTAAATATTTGCCTTCATTCTTGTTTGCTAAAAAATGAACATCAGATAAAACTCTGACAATGTCCTCCCATCAGACTGAAAGAAAAAGAATGAGACAACAAAGGGCGCCACACCTCATGTTTATCTCCGGTTGATTATACTGTGATCACATCATCATAGTGACCAAAACTACACATTACACTCCATCATGGTTTCTCTGGTGGAGTGAATGAGAGTGTAAACACAGCTGCAGGATATTCAAAGCTTTTTTTCTTTTTTCTTTTTTACCTCAGCACGAATGGCTGTGGTACTTCATATCCTAGCAGTGTCAGTTCATTTGCTTCATTGAAACATTTCAGCGGCTTCCCACCTGACACCGAAGTAGCGGGTTTGTGATCAGCTGGGCTGTTCTTTTGCTTTGGTGGCAAGGGAAGTTAGTTTGATGGCCAATTTTCTGCTCTCCCTCAGGCTAGAGGAATTTTCCTTTCCTTTTATGAATGAATGGATTCATACAAAGGCTCTGTATCGTGTGAGCAGTTTTCAGTATGTACAGATAGCATATAGTGCCTGCCTGGGATATTTCAAAATCGTCCTCAATTTGGTTAATGCACACATTAATTACACTGACAATGATTTCAACTGTCTGTTGAGAAGTTTTTTGGACTTTTTGTTGATAACTATTCTCAATATCCATTGTACAGTAAACATCAGTGAAGAGTGGCAGTTAAACAGCAGTGGGGGATATTTAAAAAGTGATGCTGCGTCTCAGGTTGGGGGTCTGGTGTCTTTTTTCACTTGTGCAGATGGAACTCTCATGCTAGTTCCACCCCCGCAGCGAGAGATCATGTGATTGGATGTGATACTCTACTCATCAGTCTTCTAATGAGCTCATTGGTCCACAGGTCTGTAGTTAACCTTGTTTGTAGAACAACACTTTGGGTAATTGAGCCTTCAGCATCATAAATCAAATGGATGTGCCAAGAGCCACTTCAGCTTGGGCTTCTTTTGTGTTAGCTATGCCACTGTAGCTATGCCAAAGAAGGTGGCATGTTACCAGCCACCGGCATGACAACAATAGCCATGAATTTAAATATCAAAAACAAATTGTAACTTGAACTACACCTGTTCTTGCCTTATAAACTCTGGCTTTTGTTGGATGTAAACAAGGCCTCTGATATTCAGGTCGATAATCGAGATTCATTGTTGCCAGGCAACACATTATTTGCACAGTCCTGGACTAGTCTCTGTAGTCTGTGAAAGGGCTACTCGGTGTACACAAGATTACAGATGGGCTCAGTGATGGCTCTTTAAACAAGCACAATGTTATCGTGCGCCCAGAGAACATATGTGCAGCGTTTTGTGCTGAAATCTATCTTTCTGAGTCTCTGAAAGTGGCTCAAACTGGATTACTGCAACAGAGTAGGACAAATGTGTGCTTTGTTAGTTAGTTCTCTCTGTAATCAATCCGTTTGGACACTTTATACAGGCCAGATGTTGCTCCAGCAGCCATGGTGACAATGCTTAGTATGCTAGAGGCTGCATTTAACTGAATTTAAGAAAACTTTGAATTCAGCCAGGGTTTCCAATGTGGCAACAAGTAAAATAAAAACAGCCCCTTCTTCGGAATAGCCTTGGATCTGCATGCAAAGCCATGCCCCTTGCCAGAAGGGTATCCCAAAAGCAGTAAATACTGGGAATGAGGGGGTCAGAGGCAAGGGATACTGGAAATGAGAGATGCTTTACCTTTAGCTGAAGGCACTGAACCATTCAAGACTGGCTAATGTTCCCTGTGAGAATCCAATGCACAAATGAAGATACATCAAACTCCTCACAGAGCAGTGACAAACCATAACCCATTTATGCGAATACACAATGAAATGTATAAAAAGCCTCCGATTTGAGAGACATAATGTCTTATTAAAGTGCAGAGGAAGAATTTTGATTCTGGCCATTAATCCATTCATGCAAATGATAAGAAAACAGTATGAAGTAGCTTGTGAAAATCAGTGATTTATAGCACAATGATATGTTGTAGTGCAAGTCTGTTTGAGTCACTTGCTCTCTTCTTATATATGTATCATGTTTGATTCACTGCTGCTGTGAATAGCCAAAGCTGATGATTTTCAGAGGCGTTTCTGAGCTTTTCTAAAAGAATCCATCAGTTGGCTGTAAAAATAAACCCTGCTAAATATGTGCAGAGTGGGTGAATATATGACAGCGGAGCTGACAAAAATATGCTCCAGTGCCTAAGGCATCTTTGGGAGACGGATCTGTAATGTACACAGAGAGAGAAAGGAACACAATGTGAACGAGTACAGAATGTGAGCGTGTTTTTGTAAATGTCAATGTTGAGATTTTATCCTGAAAATTGGAATTATCTGGTCATGAGGTGACATTTTTCATATATCAGCTGACATTTTTTCTTTATTTTCCCTCGCAAGTCATATTCATTTACACTCTTTGTGGAGTTATAAACAGCTTACTTTTGAACAAGAATAATATCTGAAGGATCACATTTCATGATAATTCATGTGTACACAGAAGTGGGTTGAGGTAATTCCCTACAAACAGTACCGAAGTCTCTGTCTAAGATGGTATATATACTTCCTGTCTTTTCATACGAACGCATGTTTATATTTGCTCAGACAGTCCGCATGGGTAGGGAGTCTGCATGCAAATATAGTCTAATGTCTCATGACTCATTTATTGCATAACCATCCATGATTTTTTTTTTTTTTTTTTGAGTCTCTCATCAGTCAAGCTGTGTGTCACGAGTGTTGATTTGCAAGACAGCTCTCCAGCCCCAGTATCTATTGATTTTTTTTCCATTGATGTGAGGGGATGACAACAGATCGAATCACTAAACAGCACACAGGCTCATTTCATAAACCTGACTGTATTATTAACCAGATGGCAATGGTACTTCAGCCATCTGCGCTTTTGTTTTGGCCCAAAATCCTAAATGGCCAATAGGAGGTTGTGAGCCCTGAGATACACCTGCCACCTGTTTTGAGCATTAAAGAGTGAATATAATAGTTTTTATTAAGTGTGTCTGCACTGGTACCTGACTGAAATGGTTTTGATGTTGGTAGGTAATTTATTATATGTTCATATATAATAGGAAGGAGTACTCTAATGAGTTTGGGGCTTAATTAATTGCTGTACATCTGGTGAGTCATTTAATAACTGATGAGAGGATTTTGTCTGTTGTCAGTACAAGGATATTGCAGCTCTGTTCCAAAATCTAATGAGATTTCTTACTGCCTGCTGTCTATAAAGACAGGTGCCTAGTAAGCCTTTTATAAATGCTTTATACAGGCACCAACCACATGTGCCACACGTACTTGACTCCTGACAATTGATTCCAATAGAGTTTGATGTCAGCATGTTGCTAAGCTCATAATAAACAATGTAAGATAATCTAGTTAACTTAATGTTGATATCAATCAACATTCTTTTGCCTCATCCACTATTATTTTTTTCACTGATCTTGTCTCAATGCATTCACTAGGTTTTGGAACAAAGCAAGAGTGTACAGAACTGAGGATGTGCATTTTATAGTCTATTGTTAAGTGATGGAACATGATGGAAACAGTAAATACTCTCAGGTGTATACAATCTGTCCCCAGGACTGGATATCATTTTGAAGTGTTTTGTCTGCAGAGTTCATTATTGTTACAACAGAGCAGGTGAGGTTATACACGCTTTAATTAGTCACTAGGGGGAACATATACTGGGATCTTTGGTTCATTCGGGCTTTTAGCAGACAGCTTCTGTTTCTTTCTCTTTTTTCTTGTCATTTCAGCAAGATGTATTTGTATTTTGGGTATTTTGTGGTATGACTATAAGCCAGAAATTTATGTACTACTGTTCTCCGATTTTAGCTTGATAGAGAGCCTTATATGCAATGCAAATCAAACTTGTAAGTATAAAACCAAGCTGAATAACACATTACAATCTAACATTAAACTGTATTGGGTGATGTTGTGTGAACCATCTATCCATGTTTGCTGCATTTATCCAGATATTCAGAAGTTTTTTTACTGCATCCATGTGCTTCAGTGAGCATGTTGCCAAGCGGAGAAAGCTCAGTCTGGAATCACCACACATTCCCAGAGCATCATTCTAATGCCTGGATGCTCCAGTAGTTCTAAAAGCAAAGCAGCTAAATATAGACCAAGGCTTGCATCCTCCCCCTAAGCTGATGGCGTAAGTACAACAAGACATCATGGTACTAAGCGCGGGACTACCATTTTATCAATCCATTATCATAGCCGTAGTCTGCACCTCAGACGGCCTGCCCACAATCTGTTCGCTAACCATCTGATGCGTGTTGCTCACAAAACAAGGAAGTGCTTTGTAAGTCTGGACAGTTCTAATCTGATTGGCTTGCTTTACACAACTTCCGGGAGCAAGGGGGCACAGTATTTAAATATTTTATTTTTATTCAGTCCACCTGAAACAAAATCATGTTTTGGACTGATACAAGGAGTACTTTTAAGGATGAAATAATCACTGGATTTGCCAAACGTTTGCCAGGTTAGTAACATGAAATATTTGAAAAATCTGGAGAGTTTTGTTTGTGGCACTTAGTAGACATCCATGAGCAGAACTGTATATTCTGTTTTGTTTGCCTGTGAAATAGTCTGTATTTTTTACTGTTGCATTGGTCTTTTTCTCGGGTTTTCTGTTTTTGTGCACATTTATTTATTCATTAATTTATATATTTATTTTCATGGTTGTCTGTTATGGTATATTTCAGATAAACCCGCCCCTAAGTGACACTTAAAAACATAAGGAATTTTGGTTGCTTGCACTACACGTCAGTCAGCCAGTGTCTCAAGGAAGTCGACTGCACTTAACACCTATGATTCCATTGCTATCACACTTCTGCAGGTCCTTTCACAGCTTTTAGTCTCGAGTACTGTGCCTCAGTGATTTGGTTCTATGTCTCAGCAAATGGGCCCTTTGATTTCTCACTATCAGAAACTACAAGGCAATGATGTGAGAGTCAACACCACCCCAAGATCAGCCCTTTTTCTTACGCTCCCCACTTAAAATGACCCAATGCTGTTATCAAAGAACCAATTCCTTACATAGTGCTTACTGATGTTTCACAGTAACCGCAGTGACAAATGCCATGACATCCATCCCAGCATACCCTGCTCCCCTCTGACCACAGCCTGACATGTGACACTACATTAGCTTGCTTCCTGGGGGGATGGACATGTATTTATTTTGCATTTTATCTGAGTGTACTATAAGTGACTTCTTTATGCTGTTCCTTGCTTTCTTGTTTATTTTAGAGACTGGAAGTTAAGGCATATTTTATAGTAAATTCTCTATAAAGTAAAGACGATTCAAGGAAGATTCATTTTTTTCTGTCAGGCCTAGCTGGATGAAACTGAGATGATATTATCATTTTATGTTTAAATAATGAGCCTGAAATTGACGACACCTCCAAACATTCATAGTTAGGGGTGAATATTCATTAACAAAATTATATATTTTTGCATAACAGATACTCCACCTACTCCAAAACCACAACAATCTTTCAGAGGAATAAAATCAATCATTGTTATTGTGCTTTAATGAGTAACTTGTAAAAGATTCTTAAGAACAGATAAGATAGGATAATTCAATCACATCATATAACCTAATCACTGTAGATTGTGTTTTGATATGTAGGCTGCATATGAATGTATGGATTTATGTTTTTATCTGTAGTCATTTATAATGATTGACCAGCAGTAGAATATAATTTTTGAGTAGTACATAATCAAATATTTACATAGCTTCTGTTTGGGAACTAAATGTACAGGACAAGTGGAGGCTGTAATGTTGCTGCGCCCACTCCTCCCTCTAGTGGAGAGTAATTTCATTTGTCATGCCAAAATAACACGTGCTGATAGTGTAAAGGGAAATTAATATTATATGCATTTATGTACAGACACAAAACATTTTTCAGTGTCAACAGTAAAGGTAACAAGTGGGGGGAAATGGTCCGTTGCAACCAATCGAAAGTTACAAATGAATTTCTGGGAGTTATCTTTTATAGAGATTTGACACAGACATCATCTCATAGGGACAAACTACAACTAAACAGTTGTTTTCATGTGATAAATTGCCACACCAATGTAAGAACGTTCACATTTAATGAAGAAAGTCTGCACTTTCCTTTATTCTGTGAAATATCTACTCTCTTTTTTTTTGGACCCCTCAAACTAAAAAGTTGAAATTGTATGCTTTTATTGATTATGATGTGAACAGGATAGATGCATAAAAAATATCTCATGAAATATAGCCTAGTATACATATATATAACCAAATTCTGTGGCATTAGGTGTGTAAGGGAACTTGTGCTCTATTTGCTACTTCGGATGTGGTTGGTGGACTGGGAGTATGGCAAGCCATTTTAACATGTAGGCCTATTCTTCTGTTTTTATTTTAGTAGTAATTACCAATTTTGTATCGTTAAACAAATTTAAAAAAAAACTTAAAACGTTCAATAATTAACAGAAATATATACTATAAAAGATTTGAGTTTTACAACAAACTAACAAAAAGTACTAGTATTTAAAGTACAAGGAATAGTGAATAGATATGCTGCGTTCAAGTCCTCTGGGCAAATTCGTATATTCGTGTTGGAAAGTCGTGTTTATGATGTCAAGTGCGTTCAAGTCACTTTCGTTGGAGCAAGATGATGGTGTGCCTTCTCTTAATCAACTACATAAAGCAACCAAGACTAACAAGTACAATATTTTGTACCATGATTAATGGAAACATACATAGATTTGTTATTTAACTATATCATAAGTTCAGAGCTTTTATGACTATATCATAAGTGCTTACGCTCTTTATTGTAGTAACCGTTAGGCTACTGTGGTAAATTTTGTTTGGTAAAACTTATTGTGCAATTAATAATAAATCTATTGGATTTTTTTTTTTTTTTTTTTTTTTTTTGGGGGAGTCCACACTGCGACCCACTCCCCAATGTCCAAACCAAATCTACGCCCCTTGTTTGTAATAAACAGCCATTATTGCATTAATAGATATAAAAAAATATATATATAAATGTAAATTCGGCTTGCCGCACGGGGAGGAGAGCGAAAAGAAGGTGGAGGCGAAAGAGGGTGATAGATAAGTCCAGACAACACCCTAAACCGGTTTAAAGTATATTCCTAGTTACCGTATATGTGTGAGAGAATGCCACGGGCTGTGCAGAATTTCCTAGGCCCAAAAGTGCGGAGCGGTACAGAGCCATGCGAGCGTCTTTGTTTGTTTTGCACGTTTCCAAGCGATGATAACGCGAATTCGGTTAGCGTTTGAGGAAGCAGCCCTTAGAGTTGGCTTGCTCAGGTCTGGATGTAGCTGATTGGAGTAGCAGCAGTCAGAGTGGGTGATCACAGGGAGGAGGGGAGAGACTCTGAAGTGGCTTTTCTGCGTGTGTGTGATTCTCCAGCGGCCATGTTAACGAAGAAACCTTGCGCTGCTGCTACTGCTGTCTACCCGACTGGTAAGGAACCCAATTCCCGGATCTAAGAGGGCGACGCCGGGCACGTTTATTCTCCGGATGGGATTGTGGAGATGGATTATTTATCTGATTTAAATGCTCCATAACGCTTGTAAGGCTCGCAGCGTTTCGTTTCATTGCTCTTAGTGGCTGTAGGGTTGAGTACAGTAGCTTTAATCCCCGGAAACACCATTAAAAAACCGGCCGTTTTTGTATTTAGCGAATTACTGTTACTGTTGCTATAGCGACTATATATATATATATAATATATATATATATATATATAAAGGTTTTCGTTGTGGTACATTGGTTTTCGTTTGTTGAATGTGTAAATATCATTCTGGTTCACTTTACATTTCTTACTTGATGTAACGGAGCTACGTACAGTTTTCCTTTTTCTCGCTTGCCTTTTAAAATACTGACAGGTTAAAGCCCGACTACATGTTCACTAATTTCCACAGGCAAAGGGGGTGAGATTTGCCAGCTACAGTCTTCCCCCGGACTGGGCATAGGGGGTCCCCGGGCTGGAGCAGGGACTGAAGCCACATCACCCGTCACATTACCACCACTCAGGAACAGCAACTCTCTCACGGTAAAATTCATGTTTTTGCTTGCACTTTCCACAATGCATACCTTCCTTTGTTCTCATAATCTGAATTTTGCTGCAATGTTAGCATGAAATTTACCTCGTGCATGGGTTTTCAAACTTATTAATGGCCACCACCAGATATAATCCCTTCCTGAACTAAAGGCTGCGATGCATTTTCATGTAGAGAATGTCAGGAGCGTGACATTATAATATTTTCAAAGTTAAGTAATTAATTGTCTTTTATATTGTCACATGTACTAAATCCAAAGCACATTATTGAAATGTTACCTGGAAAATATTTACTTGTATTTGCTTACTCTGTGTGGTTTCCTATCATTTTAGATTAATGTTAGAGGTAAATGCACCTGAAGACTTGAATTTATTTAGTGCTTTGTGCTTCACAAGAAATGTTTACTGCAGTTTTACAGAGAATAGTTCCTTTTAAATTACAGTGAGCACGATACAGGTTATAGTTAACACATTAGCTTTTTTTTTTTTTTTTTAAAAAGTGTATTTTAATCTTTTTTTCTCTCCCTTTCAAATTTTCTGCGGACCCTCCCCTAGCACTCTCTTGCGGCCTCCTGAGGGCCACACAAACCCCAGTTTGAAAAACCCTGCTTTATAGCATGTGTTATTAAGGGGTTTGAAGTAATGATTTACAGAATGCAAACCTGTTTTTGACATATTGTTGTTTATGCACATCATTGCTTGTACAGTAAGTGACTAAATGAATGCAGCTAGTGGAGCTCGAAATAGCCAGATTGCATGTCAATTTTGTACGATGTTACATTGGCAATGCATGACAGAAAGGGTCTTCTGAGTCTTTTTGGATACAAATGACAATGTAATGATTTGACGGTGATGATATACATTTACAAGAAGTAATTTCAAGATGTTGGAAACCAAAATGCATGTTTTAAACCCATGTTTTGATAAATCAAATCTTAATTTTGAGGAAAGGAATGGAATATCAGTTTAAATAGTGAAAAACATTTAGAAATGAGCAGTAGGAATGACCAGTGGCTCTCTCAGAGTCATTGGTTTTTGTATTGTGTTGCCATTGGTGGGGGATGGGAAACAGTCAGGCCATCAGTGTTGAAGCCAACAGGCACAGCTGAAATCTGTCATCTTGTGAATTTCCTTATTTATAGCTATTCATCCAAAATCTTTATTCATTGAGCCTGCACGACAAGGTGTTTTCCATGGTGTAGGAATCAAAAAACTATTCAGTTTGCTAAAACCCATGAAATGCATGACAATGAAATGCTGGTAAATAATTAGTTTATTAGTGATGTTTAAAGAATTGCAGTTTTTGTAAATGTATTTGACATATCACTAGATTAAATAAAATAATTGGATCAGTGCCATTTATGACTAAGTAGCTGTGAATTCTTTATTTAGCTGTCATTCTAATAGGAGTAAATATAGACACAGACTCGCATGGTAGGCACATTTGTATGTGTGCACAGTCTTACAAGACAGAATTCCTGCCACATGTAATGAATCATATTACATCTTAGCATTGTATTTGCAAATCTAGCGCTTCAATCAACATATATATTTAATGACATTTAATTGCTATGCTAAAATTAAAGTATATGATCGTCAATATGCCTTATTTCAGTAAGTAAAAAATAAATAAAATTATGATTAAAAACAATGCTTCCACTGAGAACTTGCAGATGTAAATAAGCTTACTGGAAATGATAAATTCCACCTTTCTCTCGCTTATTACTTACATGGTGATTTATGTGTCAGGATGAGCTGTGATGTGATGATTGCAAGTTAACAGTAAAGACGGTAATGATTTCGAAGGGCAGTATGTTGGGCTCATTCCTGCTTGGTTATGTAACTGATTACATCAACAAATTAGAGCTAATTGTGTATACATGTAAGATCTTAAAATTAATTTGATGTTGTCAAATTCATAGTCAAGTTATGTATGGCGTTTAGTAGGACATTTAGGGTTTTGGCTTTGAAGTTATTTGGAAAGTTACTTCCAATTATATGCCAAAAGATTTAGATGGGCTAGCCAGTCGTGCAAGAATACATTCTAGTCTTCATGTTTTATATAGTTATTTTAAGTACAGCATTACAATTCTGTCTTTTATTTTTCTGCATCTTAAAATATCTGTCCAGTCTCATACATTTCAGTCCAATTAACATCAAGACCAGTTGAATCGCATCCTTTTAGTACTGCTCTTAAGCCGTAATAGTTGAGCATTAGAATGATTGCCACGCTCACTAGCTATATTCCATAGACCAAATGTGTCTTGTTCAGCTCCAGTTGTGTCCTCTACAGCTGTCATCAAGCATGCATTTTCTACGACCTCCCACCTGTTCAGATCCTGTTTGAATTAACCAGCAGGGTGGTCAAGTACAACAAAAGATTGAAATTAAAGCTTTATTCAGATTCATTTTTAGTTCCTATAGAAGCCAATTTTAAATCTCATTGATCTTGTGTATGGTGCATGAGCTCAGTTGTCAGTGTTACACTGTCTGCAGGAGTTGTACAAACTGGTAAACTTACTGGTAAATTATTAAGACTGTCCTGCTTTCGCTAATCCATAAATCTATGCTTATCATCACAGGATTATTTAAAATGGTGTGATTTATTTTGTGATGCTAAATATTGGTTTACTGATTTAAGATTAGATGTTGTTTACTTTTATATTGATATTTGAATGGGTTTTTAAACTAGAGGGTTGTCATTAAACAGGACATCACTGTCTTGTGTGAGACGGGGCCAAAGAAAAATAAATCTGGCTGTATTTTAAATGTTTTTAGAGCAGATTGAACCAGAGCCTTTGGATTTAGAGTTCAAACTGGGTATTAACTCTTCAGTCAGAGGTGTAGAAACATCAGCACTAGCCATCTGGGGATTAGAGATGCATTGAGATGAAAAGGATCTGTAAATATCAGAAGTCTTGAATTGCCCTGATATGTTATTTACACTTAGAGATTATCACTGTCTCAGCATGTGAATACGGAAAGGCAGAGATTAAACAATTAAGCACAGTTAAGTGGATCATGAGCATTAATATTCAAAACACAACAATAAATAATAAACCATTAAAACGACCTGGCTAAAATAACAGAACAGTCATGTCAAGGGGAGTCATGTTCAAAGTCTAAAATCAGAAGGTTGCCACAAACATCTGACTGAAGCAACAGGATGTCCTTGTAAAAACAAGATCCAGAGGTAATCACATTATCAAGGAAGTAAGCATCTTGCAGGGCAGGAGATTCAGGAAAGCAGGAAATTTATGTTTAATGTCCTTAAATAAACGACAACAACAAATCCTCCAAGTCTCCCATAGCTGAATTCCACATGCTAAAATCGAGATATTGTCCTACATCAAATAGCATTTGAATTGAACGGTTAAGAAATTACACTGCACACTTTGGACACCAAATCTCTTTGACCAGTTATTTAAATTAGAAGTATAAATAAATTATATAAACCAACAAGACCTGTCATGCTCAGTCAATGCATAGCAAGGGATACACATAAGTGTTTATTTTGCAAATTTTGTCTATCAAGCCTTTTTTTTCCCCGCCATATATTATTTTCTGATCTCTGGTCTTTAGTTTAGGAAGCTTCATTTCTTTTGATTAACCAACAATAGATAAGGATTTAGTTGTACTCTGTCCAAGTTTGGCTAAGCACAAATTTTTGCTTGCCTATTGTTGAGAATCATGGAAAAAATGTTAGTCATTCTTACAACAATTTGGCCTGGAGTGACCACAGTTCCACCCTCCTCTATGTTAAGAGGCTGCTTTGAATATTTTGCTTGCTTGGGTAAACCAGACTTAGGATACTTCTGCCAGGATTGATAGGGTTGGAATGGATATTCAGTACCTTCAAAAGGTTCTATGGCTGTCTCTTGTATGTCAAATCTAATGAAACAATCCTCAAATTATGTCTCTTGCTTTTGTTTTTACCTTATCCAGGCTGGAGGCAATAAGCACACAATGACTGACCATCTGCACGTCGGAAATCACCAGCAGATCCACGTTCAACAGCTGTTTGAGGAGAACAGCAACAAACGGACAGTGTTGACTGCACAACCTAACGGGTTGACACCCATAGGTAGAGCAGGTCTGGCCATGCCGGAGAAGCAGCAAGAAAGCAGCCAGTGTCGACAAGGCAGCTCAACTTCCATCAAATCAACTGAAAGCAAACCTAAGCCTGCTCCTTTGACTCCTGAGCAGGCTATGAAACAGTACATGTCTAAGCTTTCAGTGTTTGAACACCAAGAGATCTTCAGCTACACTGAGATCTATTTTATAGGTCCAAATGCGAAGAAAAGACAAGGTGTAGTTGGGGGGTCTAACAATGGAGGTTATGATGATGATCAGGGCTCCTACATTCATGTGCCCCATGACCATATAGCATATAGGTATGAGGTACTAAAGGTTATTGGTAAAGGCAGTTTTGGCCAGGTGGTGAAGGCCTATGACCACAAGAACCACCAGCAGGTGGCCCTAAAAATGGTGCGTAACGAAAAGCGATTCCATCGCCAAGCAGCTGAGGAAATTCGCATTCTGGAACATTTGCGCAAGCAGGATAAGGACTCCACCATGAATGTCATCCACATGCTGGAGAACTTTACATTCCGCAACCATATCTGCATGACGTTTGAGTTGCTCAGCATGAACCTCTATGAGCTCATCAAGAAAAACAAGTTTCAGGGCTTTAGTTTGCCACTAGTGCGCAAGTTTGCACACTCCATCTTGCAGTGTCTGGACTCCCTGCACAAGAATAGAATTATTCACTGCGACCTCAAACCTGAGAATATCCTTCTGAAGCAGCAGGGTCGCAGTGGGATAAAAGTGATCGATTTCGGCTCCAGCTGTTATGAGCATCAACGGGTCTACACATACATCCAGTCACGCTTCTACAGGGCCCCAGAGGTCATTCTGGGTGCTCGATACGGGATGCCAATTGATATGTGGAGCTTAGGTTGTATCTTAGCGGAATTACTTACAGGGTACCCTCTCTTGCCTGGAGAAGATGAAGGGGACCAACTAGCCTGTGTCATAGAACTGTTGGGTATGCCCTCCCAGAAACTACTGGATTCATCCAAGAGAGCAAAAAATTTTATCAGTTCGAAGGGATATCCTCGTTATTGCACAGTCACTACCTTACCTGATGGCTCAGTGGTGTTGAATGGGGGAAGGTCACGTAGGGGCAAACTCCGAGGGCCACCAGGCAGCAGGGACTGGGTGACAGCACTTAAAGGCTGTGATGACCCCCTCTTCTTGGACTTTCTCAAACAGTGTCTAGAGTGGGACCCGTCCCTGCGAATGACCCCTAGTCAGGCCCTCCGCCACCCATGGCTAAGAAGACGCTTGCCAAAACCTCCCACTGGGGAGAAAACCACCGTAAAGCGGATCACTGAGGGTACTGGTGCTATAACTTCAATCTCCAAATTACCTCCCCCTTCTGGCTCAGCCACAAAGTTAAGGACTAACTTGGCACAAATGACTGATGCCAATGGGAATATACAACAAAGGACAGTGTTGCCAAAATTAGTCAGCTGAACACTACTTTTTTTTTCCTTTTAAATTATGATATTGGAAATTGTTACTGATATTGGAAAGCTGAGCATTCAGAAGCGTGGGAGTTTTAGGAATGAGAGTCATTAATGCATATACACCATTAATGAACTACTTCGTAGCACCTTTAGTTGGATTTTTTTTTTTTTTTTTTTTTTCTAGGAAAGCTCAAATGGCCAAGAAAGAGGGAACAACACTTTAAAGTTTTTTATCTCAGGGCTTTTCTGAATGCTGCTTGAAGGAGCATTTATACAATCTGGTCTATAATAACAAAAAGTCCCACTTTGGTTTAATGCCTACATATTGTAGCATAAAAAGTAATAGTGACCTTGCTGCAATGAAGTAATGGTAGGATTCATTGTTTTGTTTGCTTCTGAAATTTTAATCACCATCCTCAGATCCTGTCATATAGTGTGTCAAAGGATGAGGTTTAAAAATGCATTTTACTAAAAGCTATGCGATCTGAGACCTGTTGCATTTCAGCATAATTGTTGTCACTATCAAGACTAGAGTTTTATAACAAAACCTAAGACTATGTAAGAGAAACAGGTAAAATGGAAAATGGATGTTGCAGACTGTTAAGAGGTAGCAAAGGAACAATGTTTACATGATAGACGTGGTATGTGCCTATAAATCTCTTGACATTCCTTAAAGAAATTAAATGAGGAAAAGAGAGAGGGTCTAGATTGATGGCAAGTTTAATGGAATTTATGTGGCTAAATGGAGATGATACTCAGCAGTACTTGACAGGTGTGTGTGCTCATGTAATTATAAGCTATTCGCTGGAAGAGTTGCTTTTGATATTGTACTGTCTTGGAAGGAAAAAACTTTGGTGCTTCACCTTTTTTATTTATTAAATATATATGAATATATATAAAATGTAACACTTATGGAACAAAACCGTTTTGTGTAATCAGTTGAGTGAGGACTTAGTTTGTAGATTAGGGTCTAGAATTTCTTTTGTTTGTTTTTTGTCTTGTCTCTAAAATGAATGCTTTTTTTGCAGTGACTAGGACTGAGAATTTGAAAATAGGAAAGCACCACATTGCATTTACTTGAATGCATGCAAGTAATTATGCAAGATCAATATTTTAGATGGACAAGGTTATGACAGAGTATGTCTGTGTTAGTATAACCACTAAGACAATACAGATGGCAACATTGCATACCCTCTTATTGTTACATAATCATTGTGTGGACTTGCTAATATCAGGCCAGGGTTAAAATTCTTAAAGGTTGTTCCCTTTTTAATAATAAATAATGTTACAGCTAAGTTATTAATTACACCTTTCCCCAAAATCCAGAACAGTTGGATTTGAGAAAGAATATTCACTTTAGAATACAAAGACTGGCCATTTTTGTAGCATTTATGACATGGAAAGAATAATTTAACTGACATGGGTGTAAAAGTAGTAAGTTTAACTTATTTATTTCATTTTAGTGTCAATGAAGAGCTAATATAGGTGGAACCAGTGGCCTGAATGTGGCTTGTATATCAATGGATTGATTTACGGTGTAATGCACAAAAAATATATCTGCCACTACTTTGAAATCATACTCTAGCAGGAGATAGTCCTGCTTCCTTTCAGCCAGTCATGGATTGGGGGATGTGGAACGAGGTCAAACTATGGGCTGTCAGGGAGACCAGCAAAGCTGTAATGCTCATGTTGATCCCTCACCCCCTCCCCCACTGGAGGCTGGCACAGTGCCCACCAGGCCTACTGCACACTGCACAGGGGCTCAGGCCCTTTTGGACACCCACAGTGCTTTACAAATGCAGAATTTACCTGCCAACATCAGCAGGCATTTCACAATGTACTTTTCACTTTTTTTATTGTTCTGTGAATTGACAGCAGTGTGGAATAATTGTGCCCTTAGGTTTAATACAATGTGCCTTTGGTTATCAATGCCATTTCATTTTTATTTCAAACAACAGTTCTCCCTTGTATTTACTTTGAAAAACTTATGGTGATTCTCTTGCACATGTTTGAGCATTGCCCAAAGATACTTCCCAAACCTCGTTAAAGGGGACTGGGGAACAAGTGGCCACACGGTAGAGGTTGTACATACAGTTCAGACACGTGTTCTTTTCTACCACGATTTGAGAGAAATAACTTTAGGGCCCTTTTCCACCAGGGATGTCTTAGTAAAAGACAACAATCACTACAGTGACATAGAACAAGTGTCTTTACCACTGCATTCATGTTGTCTTAACACCACAAGTATTCAAGGAGATACATTTGGTTAATTATATTACAATAGAAATAAGAACACATTTTAATATTTTACCTCAAGACTGTTGTGATATTCTTGTACTTTAGGAATCCAGGGCATTTGGTACATACCAAAGTGCATTCCTTTCTGTGTTAGTGGCTATGTGGGAAAAGAAGCCAGATTTTCTCTTTTTACCTGATCAAGAGGCCATTCAAGCCACTCAAGAGCATGTCTTGAGAATGATAATCTTCTGTTAAGAGGGAAGGATGCTTGAGTTCTATTAGACAGTCACATCACCTGTCAAAATGTCTGACAGATGTAGCATACCTCCAAACCTCTTGTTACTTGACATGGCTGGATGTATCTTTTGAGCAGTAAAAACTGCAACCCCATGAAATCCTGTGAGTCAGTTGTCATCCTAGTGTGCAATACAGTGGTAGCATTGTTGGGGAAAATCAAACTACACGGCTGAAAGTTACATTTTAAAAGGATATGCTTTTTACCGTTTTTAAATGTACGCCCTAACTCCTGACTCTAGCTACCCACTGTCAGCTTCGTTTTTTAAAAACAAATCTTTAACTGAGGAACAAAGTTGACATTGTTTATATTCAGCCACAGAAATGTACTGTACATATGTGAATTTGTTGAGAATTCGATGTGGATGTGTACATATGTATAATGTTTTAATTTTGTGAAATGCTGCTGAAAACACTACATATATTGCTGTAGTGGGGGTTTAATGTTGGCGGCCAGTTTAATGATACTGTATGTATTGTACAGCTGATGGAAGAAGAGGTTTTTTTCTAGTGATCATTTGTTACATTTTATTGTGTGGCTGGAATATATTAATAATAAAAGTTTTAATGTCCATCTTTACAAAATGCGGTTTGTGGTGACATTTTTAAGAAATATGAAAAGAAATAACCTAAAAGCTAAGCTAACTAAGAGTTTGTTCTGTATTTTAGTTCAGATCAGCTATGTGACAGAATGCTTTCAGTTTTTGACCTCATATTAGCAAAGGGTTGTATAGCAGATACTGCTTAACGGGATAGTTCACCTAAAAATGAAATTTGCTGTTAATTTACTCCCCCTCAGGCCATCCAAGATGTAGGTGACTTTGTTTTTCTTCAGTAAAACTTCATATAATGGAAGTCAATGGATGCCATCACTAAAAATCTTCATCAAGCTAAAAATCTTCTTTACTGTTCTACTGAAGAAAAAAAGTCACCTACATCTTAAATGGCCTGAGGGTGAGTAAATTAACAGCCAATTTTCATTTTTGGGTGAACTATCCTTTTAAGGGAAGTAACCAGAGGGTGGATAGTTCAATCTCCACAAGGACTGAGCCTTGAAAAAAACACTATTGTGGCTTTGACTTTGAGCAAGGCACTTTGAACAAGGCCAGTTCACACCAAGAACGATAACTACAACCATAACGTTTTAAAAATGTTTCTAATTTCCACACCACAACTATAATAACATAGAAGAACAGTATTTTTACAGCATATTTTCAGAGCATTTCTTCCTAGCTGATGAACGATGGCAGAGTGAACTTAAAGTAAACCGACTGTTACCATCTGTTATTGTTGGTGAGAATGTGAACGGCTGGATTGGCTATTTGGCTATATATTGAATATATTAAAATACGGTATGCGAGCATGGATTAGAAGAGAAAATGTGTAAAGTGCTGACAGTTAGCACATTACGTCACATCTAGCAACATTTAGCTACTTTCCATTGAAAATAGTAGGCAACACAGCACACAATTTTGTGAATTGTTATCAAAAAAATATCTGTTAAAAGGGATCTGGCCATCCAGTAGTCCACATACATAGTTTACTAATTAAGGGAATTTTGCAATGTCACTGTTTCCCAGGAAACTCTGATTGACAGTTGATCTGCAGGCAACATTTGAGTTTGATAGTTCAATGTAATACTGTTCATCCATTTTAAAAAAAAAAAAAAAGAATATTAGCAATGGCTAATAAAACTGGGGGAGGAAAACTTCTGCACTAAATTGATAAGTCTGTAGTAACACAGAAATATCTCAGGACTGTGTAG
Organism: Opsariichthys bidens; assembly: GCA_037194245.1. Taxonomy (NCBI): domain Eukaryota; kingdom Metazoa; phylum Chordata; class Actinopteri; order Cypriniformes; family Xenocyprididae; genus Opsariichthys; species Opsariichthys bidens. The sequence continues at coordinate 14,679,755 of CM074287.1, read as the reverse complement.
TGAGCCTTTATTATCTTTATCATGTTGTATTAATGCAGAATGATGTGTGCACGGCTTTTCCTTCAGGGAACTTCCTTGAGGGGCAGAGAGAGAGATGTCGTCCATGCAACAACCATGCAAACCCTCATGTGTGCTATTAATAAACTGATAAAAAATTGAGGGACTATAATCAAAGATTTTTTACTTGTAATAGGCAACACAAAACCTCTAATGAGCGGCGGTCTGTTGTAAATTTGAGAGATTTGGACTGTGTGCATGGGTGCATTTATCATTTCCAGGAAGTTCAGGAACTCCAACTTATAAGTGGTGAGACCACCTATTGACTATGCGTGTCTGCTACTGCTCTTGAGTCATTTCCTGAGGCAATAAACAAAATTAATGCCACCAGTATTCTAGCTAGTGCAAATGAATGAGTGGAGACAGATCACATACAGAGAACTGAAGTGGAGAGACCTGAATGTTCTTCATTATTCTATCTTGTGTGTACCGAAAGTTGTGTGAATGTCCCAATATGTGTAATGTGGTTTGATGGAATGTTAATGCTGCATTGTGGTAGTTTTCTGAACCATAGAAATCCATAACTTCACTCAGGACTTTAATAAAGGTGTTTCCCTGGAGGAAGTTTTGGCATATGTAAATGTTTTGTCTGTAGTGCTAATGAATTCAGTTTTGATTCTCGGAAAAAAATCTCAGAAAGCACTGAGAATTTGTGATGTGCTGGGTCTTTTATAAGACTTCTGCAGGAGGTTGTTGTCTTTGCCAATTATGGCTTAAAGGAAGACTATTTTTAGACTTTCCAAATTCTTTACATTGCTGATAGACTGGGCTGTTAGCGCATTGATCAGTTCTGACCACAGGCTACCTTTTCTTCTTCTACGTCATATTTACAATCATGCATATTTTTGAGTCTGTGCATGATATCAGGAAAATAAATACTCTTGTCTTAACTTCTAAGCCATTAATTTACAGCTCTGAAAAACAGCCTTGTGGTTTAAGGTTAGTATTAATTTGCTTTACACTGCCAACAATCAACTACTTCATACTTTGCATGGAATCTAGGTAGCTTGAATAGTTAAATTCCTTGTAGAGTATATAGGGTTTAGGTTCAACAATGAATGTGTTGCTGTGTAGAGCTTTTGTAAAGTTCTTAATGTTGGATTAGGTTCTTCAGTTCAGTGCTTAAAACAAATACAGTTTTGAATCTTCTTTCTGTACAGCCATCTAGTCAACAGATTTTTCTTACTTGTTGTCCAGGAATGGGTTAAAGCAAGCAACCTTGATTTCAGAATATGAGCACAGTTGAACAAGAAAAACTACAATACGACTGTGAACGAAAGCAAACCTTCCAGTTTATTTAAGGCTAGTTAAATGACTCATGAAATAAAACAGAGTCAAATACATCAGCATAACTCAGAGACAGGAGGCAGAAGGGATTTTCTGTCTCCATGCAGTGTTCTGTTGTTTCTGCTTATTGGCCTTTCTTCGTTTTTGCTGCGCAAGCGAGTGTGGGAAGAATGCCCATGTGATAGACCGCTGTAAACAAACAGAGCTGATGTCATACCACTGGAATGCATAGGAATGCATTTTACAGGCTGAGGGTGCCGTGAATAGGGGTATTCCCCCAGAGAGAAGGAAAATGATCCATCACTAGGTGCGAGCATTGTAAACAGTTTAACAGTCTAATCTGAGTGAAAAATGCTCAATATAAACACCTCAATCTAAATAAAAATGTCCAAACTGAATTAAATTGTAATCGGTTTGAGAAGGGTGGGATAAACCTTTCTATAAACTGAACAAAATAAAAATTCTGCCATGTAAACGCTTTAAACCAATTACTTTGCATCTCTGTCATCACGTCAAGAGTGCAAAATCAAACTCGAGTGAAACTGAAACAACACATTTATTAAAAACACTGAAGGAAATAAAAATAATCCAACGCCTGGATGGCAGAAAGGTTAGAAATATAGATTTATTGAAGATAGTCAGAGAAAAATTAAACGAAGCTGGCACAGACCGTACAATCAAACGAAGTACAACCTTCATCCACATGCTTTTGCTGTTCGGAGGAGGGAAAGGTAGTATTGAGATGCTACTTAGAGATGTACAGCCACCAAAAAGGTCAGCTTCCTGTGCCATACCTTCCAGCAGTAATATGCATACAGATTCAAGCTGTTGCTTGATTAAGAGTAACACTTGACATGAAAATAGCACGCATAAGAAATAATGGAACTCCATGTTTACAGGAATAAAAGGCAGCAAACAGGACGTTGGCTAATGTGTCACATGTCACAAAGTCATTCCGTTTGAACTCACCTGCACATGTAAACACCATATTGGATTAGATAGCGTCTAATGTAAGCAGTCCACCGGATCTTTCAAACGGAATGATTTTAATCAGAAATACGAAGAAGTATACATGTATACGTGGCTATTGTTGCCTCCTCCGTTCGATCATATCCTATTATATTTTTTAAGAAAAATTGTATTTTAAAAGTAAATGATTTTTTAAGTGTATACAATCTTAGAAGTTTTTAAAATATATTGAAGAAACACTTTAATTCAAGAAAAAAAAAATAGATTGTTTCTCCAAATAATGGTACTGCATACAGATTATACAGGGAATTGTGTTTGTCAAATGCTCAGATGTTCGATGGATTAGAGGGAATTCGTAACTTGAACTGATGGAATGAGCCACTTATCTTTATTCCCCATTGAAAAAAGTAAAGTCCTCAGGTTAAAAAAACCCTTGTATTTCAGGATCATGTTGTTCTTGTCAGATATTGCTTTTCTCAAATCTCAAAGTAAACAACTCATTGTATTGACAGCATCCACAAGGACACACTCACTTAAAAGGTTTTATCCTCACAGGATGTGCTTGTTTAAACAATATTGATATTCATACTGTGTTTGCATGACCTAGGAAACCAAGTTTAACCTTTCAGTGTTTCACATTCAGTTCCATAAGGCACAGAAATATGACTCCTTACAGTATTTACATATCTATGTTCTATTTCCTAACCTAGTGGCCTTGTCTAGACTGTGTTTTATCCATTATATTCATACATAACTAATTATTATGCTGTTCATGCTGCCAGCCAAATGGCTCTATGCCCAAATGGGCCACGAAGAGCAGGTTTTCTAAGAAGTAAATAAGGCTTCTGTGGAAGGGTCTCACAGAACTTCGAGCTGGAGGGAATGCAGCGCCTCTCCTTTGAAGTTAGCATTTCTGCTTGAATATGAACACCCTTAGAAGCCTCTCGTCAGACCTGATACCACCCTTGGTTCTCACATGAACTGGATGATATGACAATGATCTGTGTCTACAAGCCAAACGTTGCTGGGAGGACAAGGATTCTCTGTCATAAGGCTTTGAGTGCCATTCAAAACAGCACCCGCATAGTGCACCTTCTGTATACTTGAGTGTGATGTGTTTTCATGCACCACACAGTGCTTTTCTTGCACCTAGAAATAATCTAGAAATGGACAAGCAAAGCTAAAATAAAAGAAGTGATACTATGCTTTCAATCCAAGTATTCCATATGGGTTTGTCTTTTAATCTTGCAAGCCCTTTTTCTGTTTTGAGTTTTACTGTCTCTTATGTATGTGATCTGTCCCTGTTTAATTTCTGGCATTGGATCAGTAAATGCAGCTAATCTTCCTCACCAGGCGCTGTCGCTGCTAATGATGTCAGCTGATTTGAGGGTCAGGGAGGGCCTGAGATCCTTAGTGAAAGAAGGCATTTTCTCTTTGCCTCTGTATTTATGTAAATGTTAAATATTAAACTTAACATTTTTTCAATATTAGTTGTACATTATAATCCTTAAAACTTACTTAAAATTAACTGAATATGAAAGTGAACATTTGCAAATGTGTTTTTCAGGATTGTGTTGATACTATGAATCCAACTAACTACTCTTTAGTGGTGACAGGATAATTCACTCTCAATAGTAATGGAGAAGCTGGCAGCCTGGACCATCTTCCTCACCATATTAGGAATGTGAGAGACTGAGAATAGGGGACCGCCATGATAAGTCAGTTGAGTTGAAGCCATGCTATTTTCAGCCATCAGAATCCCCGAGAGGGAAGACGAGCAGCTTTGAATCAGGGGATCAGCGTGCCTGCATTCAAGTGCATACATCTTGACCTGTGATACGACATGCTGGGATAGCTATGTGTTTCTTTGAGCGGCCTCTCTATTATTCTAGACTGCAATAAAATCAATTGTTAATATTTAAAATACTATGTCAAAACAAGGCTAAAGCATTTGGATATTTGTTAAAACACTGCTTTAACTATAATTATTAGATACAAACTACCATGATCTTACCTTGCTCCATTTTAATACTTTGGGAAATATCTCTCTATATAGACATAATGGCTTTTTCATGGCTTAGCACTGCAGTCGATTGAAAGGTTGGAAGATGGGAGAGCTTTTTGCGATCGACCATCTCATAACAGAGGAGATGAAAGGTTTATAAATGTGTGGATGAGCATTTCCCAGCATCATTGGAAGTCTATCAAATCCTTTACGGATAGAGATGTACTATTCAAGCAGTTTAGCTTCACATCTGCCTTCTAATGCAAAATGTAAACAGTATATTGTTGTCCTGTCAGCCCTATAATTATAGGTCCCAAACAAGATGCACCAGTTTGGCTCTCATACGTTACACTAACAAGTAATATCACAGTCATCATGTAAGTCACTGCAGGTTGCCATTAACTTTATGTAGTTATCAGTAAACTTGTGTTAAACTTGTTTTGTTCTGTCCTACCTTAAGATAATCTTGATCTTAGCTTATGTGTTCACAGCAGAGAGACTGGAAAGGAAAAGAGGGCAGGAAGGATGTGGGAGAATTGATTAGATGCCCATTGCTGCTGACTTTACAGTAATCTGAAGTGAAGGGAAAGTGTATTGATGGTAATTATGATTGCTGATGATTTATATTTAAACCTCAGTTGTAAGTGAAGGAGCAGCTTATTTGTATTTAGTTTTACCATAAGTTTGTTAAAATTCTGTGCTAATCAGACAGATTCAGTTTTATTTAATCATGTAATGATTTTGTTGTCTTCTTAAATATGCATATTTTATTGGCTTAAATCAGTTTTGAACAGGTTATATGCAAATGAGATGCGTTGAAGTTAGTTTTGTTACCCAGGAATGTTTTTCAGTCAATCTGCAGTCCAACAAAAATTCAGTGTGTTCTTGGAAAAGCATTTTTGTTTGTAGTTGGTTATTTCATCCCTCATTTAGTCTTTGGTAGACTTTTCGTTTGTTGCAGTTGCAAAGCAACAGTTTAGTCAGTGGATAAATCCCTAATGCAATCAGCAGTAATTAATGTGGGCAGGTGAAAGGTCATAGCCTGTCATAAGCCAACCATTGGCTTTAGGGCTTGTATGAAGCAGTGAAAGCAAGAGACACCAGCCTGCAAGCATGGTGTGACTACTCTGTATTCACTTTATAAATGATCTGATGTGCGTATGAGTATGTGTCGTGTAGTTCTTTTAACAGGCCTGTGTGGCTAGACGTGGTGGGTGGGTGGGTGCTGTGAGCGATGTTTGGATTCCCCACCCGCAGGCATCATAGGATTCACATTCTTCTACACTTGGCCTGCCAGTGTGAATGATTCTGTCCCCCTCAGTCACTTGAAATTAAATTAGTGTTTACCTGTTCTTCAAAGACAAACAGCAAGCAGCTGTTTCTGTACAAAGGTCCTGCACTGCATGACCCCTTTATATTTAGCCTCAGTCCTGCTATCTGTGCGCCATTTAGATCAGGTACATCGGGTCCCATAGCAAGGTTATATGCTTGGCACTGTGGTTAATGGGACCCTGGGCTGTAAATCAGGTTTAACTGTTAAGAAATATCTGACTTTTTGAGATCAGTGATTTTAAATTTGACATAAAAATGTAAAAATCTGTTGTAATAATAGGAAAGATTATAAACGTTATTTTACTCAGAGACTATAAGCATCTGTCATGCTTGGTAAGCAAAAAATTGTGTCTTGCTTTCAGGTGAGAACATCCATTCCTCTGATGGAAGCTTGAAACTGCAGACAGCTGTTAATGACTTAGCAGAGAAAATCCACAGCCATTTATTAGAGCATTGTAATGCACTCACCATCCAAAAGTGAGTGTTTGCAGAGCTTTATTGGATTTTGAAGTGGATGCTGAAACTAGAGATGTCTAATGAATGATTCAAACATACTTTGCAGATGTTTCAGCAACAGAGAAAAGCCAGGCACAGGAGCCAGAAAACACATTAGCTAGCCATAACGTCTTACCAGTCCTTACCACTTCTCTGTGCTTGTCCACGTCAGATTGGGATTATATTTACTAGATAAAAATATTTCATGCCACTATTTGTTGTCATTCAAAATCAAAACTACTGTGTTTACTGCTATTGTGTCTGCCATTACACTAAAAATTAGGACAAAACCCTAAATCCCACCTTGCTTTTGCATGGGCCTGTTATTTGTTAGCCCAAGGATCTCATCCGGTAAACTACACACGTGTGAGGGCCCTTTTGTTAGCGTTGTACGGCACAGGGCCTTTTTTCATGTCAGCTCTTGTTCTTTCATAATAGATAATGTGGGGACAGCAGTGCTGCCAACATGACTCAAACAATAGGTAGACAAAATGGATAACTGGTCATTTTAGCTGTGTATTTGTATGTTTGTGTGCATGGATAAACCAGTAATAGATTGGGACACCAGTGGGTCATCTGTGCTGAACTTCTAATACTTGTTCTAAATCTGTTTTTTCCTTTGTCACCTTGCCTGGTCTGTCTCACTCTCATGTCTTTTTATCTTTCTGATGTGTCCTCTGTTTGCTTGTCTTAATGTCATTCAGCCCTGTCTGTTTATTTCACCTCTATATCAATTTCCATTTGCACCTGCCTATGTCTCTCCCTCTGTCTGACCATCCTCAGCTCCCAAAGCATCCCGTTCTGTTGGCTCAATTCCCTGTTGTTCTGAGCTGCTAATAGTGCACTTTCCTGAAAACTATTTGCCTTTACAGGACAGCAGAATTCCATGTCAGCTCTGGAAAATATGCTTAATTGTCAATTGAACATCACTTCCTTCCTTGTTTTAACTGCTTCCTTATCTTTACAGTACCATTACATATACTGCAGTAAATTTTAATCTCATTGTTATTAAAACATTTCATGACAGATTTATTCCCTAGGATAGCAATAAATAGAAATTACAATATATGATGTGTGCATGCTATCTCACGTGAATATCTATCAAGGAATATCTATTAATGGCACGTTACAAAATAGAGTTTTTTTGTCCTATACTTAATTTAAGCTTCTACAGACGTTCATCAGTACTGTTTTATGGTAATGTGTTGCCGTTCTCTATCCTACTATGTTCACAGGGTGTCAGAAAGATGTAGACTTCACTAGCCACACGGCTTGCCGATGAGGCCCAGGTGTCAGTGTTAATTAACAGCTTTTGAAATAGCCCTTTAGTCCCTGGGCCTGGCTATCAGCATCTATATAGGGGAGTGAACTTTATGATATATTTGCAGATGGCACGCACCATGGAGCCATTGGTTCAAGTTTCTTTGGCCTGTAGCTCATAGGTCCTATTTAGGCCATTGGCAGAGTTTGAAATTTGAATTTCGTCACTCATAAATCTTCGGTCGGGCCATAACATGGGCAGGTTATTCATGCAACTGGTTCTCTTATCGTTGTTTGTCTTTGCCCAGGTCCCTCAGCGAGCATAGTTGGACTGGAGGGGGCTGAGGCCTCATAACGGGCAGCTGTCAAACAAGGATGAAAGCTTTTCCTGCCAAACCATGAGCTTGCCAAGAAAGGTCCTCCTTTGTGAGCTGGGGTGACAGTCATTCACGTCCTGAGCCAATGCCACACCGCAACTACATCCAAACACAAAACAACCTATATCTTCATCAAGTGGTTGATACAGAAACTTATCTTGCTCTCGACTTCACTGCTCTTTTGGTTGATATATTTATTTATTGCCTTTTTGGATAGAACAGTATAGGCTGGAAAGTAGCGGCGAATGGGATCCACTCCACCAAAGCTCTGATAGATCATTGCTTTGACCTGTTGTTAATTTCCTGCTGGCTGAATTCAAAAGCAGGCCATCAGATTTTTTCAGTGCCATCAGGTTTGCACCACTGTGACATTTCATCCTTTGTAGCACAAGTGTACCTGCAGTTTTGTTTTGTGAGATGTATTTCTGCTAATAGATCAGGACACTTAAGCCCTACGAGGATGTACAGGTCAAGAGTACTTAGAGAGACACACATACTTTTCACCCGTACAATATATGTCTTTCATTGCTGCTTGTCTTTTAGAGGGTGTGGATATTATTGGCATCGTTTTACTAGCACGTCGTTCTCTGGAGAAATGTGACTCCATTACACAATTAGAACCAGGGCAGTAAATTGTACGTTTGTGTCAAAGCGTATAAGGCCAAGATACAGTGACAGAATGAAAACTGTCATACTAACACACAAAGGTCATGTAGATTAGCACAGAGTATCAATGTGTAAAAGGTCAAAGGGCATTTGATTTGTCAGAGTGACAGAACAAATGCCATCTGCGAAGTATATTCAATGCCCCTGTCCCTGGCACACTTCATATGCACTTACGGTCTTGTGGACTTACAGTAGCTGCCCCATGCACGTGTCCGTTAAGTCTATGAGATTGTAGGGTGTCATTTTAGGTTTCAGAAGGGTGCTCGCTAGCCTTTGCAGTCAATTTGTGCGCTCGATGCACACTTTTGCCGAGCCCGCACTGAAACAAGCTCCACAGCAGACTTCTTTCCGACGGTCAAAGTGGTGTTACGGAAGAGTATTTAGGGTGCCATTTGGAATGGAGCCAAACTTAATTATGTCCAGATCCGAATTGCTCTTATTGGCTCGTTCATGAGTTTTTTCAATGAATCAGTTGATTCAGTTCATAAAAAAGTCTGAAGGATTTGTTCACAAATCAAACTGTTCCAGTTCTCACTGACTCAATGAACAGGCCAGGGCAGTTAACATCTTACTGGAGGGGAAGATTAACAGCGAATAACAACTTTAATTTGTCTGTTGCTCACAAAAACCTGTTGTATAACATCAGAAGGAATATAGTGAATTTGTGAGCTGGATCAATTATTTCATTAAAAAGATTTGATGCAAAAACATTGTTCATCACTACTTCTCTTGTGAATATGAGAGTGAGTAAATAATGGCAGATAACTTTAATTATGCTAATAAAGCCATTCTCGATATCAAAGCTCTATATTCAAGCATTGAAGTGTTGGAGTATTGGATTAAATAAGCACGTCTGTCTCTAGATGAAGAAAGATCCCACTTTAAGTCATGTCCTCCTCTGAGATTTTTAGCAGTGTAATTGTAGAATCAAAGTGAGGTATTGCGTATTGCGCTAATCTGATTAGCTAGCCTCTAAGCAGGTACAGGATAACACTGTCCTGGGATCCCAGGAGACTTTGGAAATAATGCGTCATGGAAACTTGCATCATTTGAAACACTACAAACAAAAAAAAATAATAAAAAAATATGCAGCATATTATGTAAGAGGAAAATGTGGAATCATGATGCCTACACTGTATCTATGGCCTGTAATTGTTAATATGCTATTTAATATGTAATTTACGATATAGTAATTTATTATAAATGTTGTGTTTTTCATGTAATATATTCTAAAAGAAAGAAGAAAATTAGTAAAGTTGTTGTAAAAGTAGTTGGCATATCATTATCATTGGAGTTTCTGTCAAGTCAGTGTATATATTTTTACAAGACTGGTATTGAAAAATCAGGCGCAGAGCAGTAAGAGAGATCTGAATTTTTTGGTACTGTATGCCATGGGATTGTCATTCCTATCTCTTATACCTGTTTGCCATAGATTAAAAACATGATGACTCGGGGGTTTTTTTTATTTATTTTTTTTACTTTTTCTAGTCTTTCCATGAACATACTGTGACGGACGCGAGCGGCGGGAGAGAGCAGAGAGGGAAGAGGCGCCGGTGGAGCGAGTGACGCGACGAGACGAGAGTCAGGTGGCGGGCGGGTCTCCTCGAGTCCCCCACGAGGAGAAGAAGAAGGAAAGGAAGGAGAGCGACGACAGTGAGAGGAGAGAGAGGGACAGGCCTGGATTTTGTGTTGTGTTTTTATTGGTTTGTGTGTGGGCGGCAGTCGCCGAGGAACTTGCGCCCTTTATTTTTTTTTCATTGTTTATTTTTTTATTTTTTTTTTAAAACGTGTTGATGTTCGCCGGTTCTCGCCTCTTTTCTCATTTTTTTACGAACTTTGTTACACATACATTGGGATGTTTTCATCATTCTGTTGATGTTTTTAAGTTTTGCACGTGATCCATGTAGCATCTGTCCCAGATCACCTTACAAGTCCTATCTAAGAGGATAAATTTGTTGGGGTGGGGTTTAGAACAGATCACCTTACAACTCTGTAGTGTGGCAGTTCTGGGTAGCTCAACTTGACATTTGTCATATCGCCCCAATAAAGAACAAATAAATTGTTTGGAAAAATTGTTGTCACTTATACTTCATATTGTGGTAGAGACTGTATCCTGTGTTAAACAACCCTAATTTGACAGTGTGTTCTAATTTGTCCTGAGTCCCTTGTCAAGACGCTTCATGTAAACATTCTAAAGCTGTCTTTTCCCTTTGAGGTCTGATGTTAAACAAACAACTCAATTGTCAGAAAGGGGAGACACCAAAGCTGACATCAGTCTGTTCATGAGCTTGGCTCTTGCATGAAATTCAGACAAATTTCTTATCTTTGACACCGTACTATCCACACATACTTGTTTGGCATAATTAACACTTGAATTTCTCAGATAAATTGATATGAGCTCATATCTCGTGTCCATCCTGTATTAACCATGCTTGGTTCATGTCAGAACATGTATTGCATACATCACGTTGTACGGTATGTTCAACATGACCAAGCCCTCTCAAATAAATGATGGTCTATATTTGGATTAGCAGGCACCATGCTGACCTTGGGTATCTCTTTGTTTGTCATGAGCGATGATGAGGGGGTGCTAAGAGCATGTGTAAAGTGATGCATGCCATGTCTATGTACAGGTATAGCTATATAATTTTAGGAACCATCATGCAAGTGAAGTGCTATATCCTGAATAAGCATACACACTACAGGGAATGTACTTTATTGCATTCTTGCATTACAGTGCAAGGAGGTGAGTACTCAGCTGCAATGCAGGTGAAATAGCCATTGAAGGCAATATCTGCAATGACCTCGCCCCACATAGGTCAACCTTGCACACCAAGATCTCTGCTGTCAATCCTTGACATGGCATCAGGTTTCAACACAGGGATTACTAGAAAAAGATCCGTCCTCCCAGGATAGCACAGTAAGGTTATATTTAGCAGGCTTGATGAGTAGCCAGAATAATGCCACGTCTGCTGTCCACTGACCGCCCCTTGCCCCCTGATGCTCCCAGTGAGAGGACTGCAATCACACCAAGTGAGGGCCACAGAGCAAACTGTTTGAAAAGCAGGGAACTCCCAGTCTACTCACTGAGTTTTCAACTTCTTCCTGTCATCTTGTAAGACATTTTTCCTTTTAAGTAATACGATCTGTTGCTTTGTGCAACCTATTCGCTAGCAGAACGTGTGATTGTTTCTGCATGGTGACAGTAATTAAATAGCCCTTAAACTAAAGATATAGCTTGTTGCAATATTTCTAATAAGTTTGAGAATTTTAGATTCCGTATCTGGCACACTATTTTTTATTTTTCCGGTGTGCAGTTGTGGCTAATGGAAGAAGATTTCTTATACAACTTCACATTTAATCTCTTGTGTTTTCTTGACCCAGACATTCTGTATGGGTGGCACAACTATTCAGCAAGAGAAAAAAAGATACTAGCTAGTACTCCCTCACAGGCAGATTTGTGACCCCTATCTCACCATTTGTTTTCCTCAGTTTTTTTCCATAGAACATTCTTAGCTTGCAAATACTCTCATGACACATAAACAGCTTTATGTTTGCCCTCTTGTAAACCAGTTGAGACAGCATTTCAACCTACAGTCATGCTTAGAGCCTTATCGCTTTGAGTCTTTCATGTCGGCATGGAGTGACAAGCTGGATCTTTTGTCTTTTTACAGGTGGCATGGCAGTTTTCCAAAGCTTTTTACTTAAACATTTGTTCCATTAGTTAACAAAAAGCTGCATTTATAAATCCAATCATTTGGATAGCAAATTAGTATATTAAATTAGATTTTGTTATTTTACATTTGAAAATGATAAGAGTGCATATGTAACGGCAAAGTAGCCGGATCTGTTTTCACACATTCTACATGTGAAATTTTGCAAGGTTTTGGAAAGTATTACTGAGACGTTCGTAAAAACAAGGAATGAAAAAAAAAGTTACAAGGGAATCGCATTATTGAAGGGGCTATATGTGAGGCTTTTCATGAATTGATTTTTATTGCTAGTATGTGAACAGCTTGTAACAAAACTTAAAAACCGAGACCTTGTACGACTTGTAGACTTGTGAAAGACTAAAATACTAAAAACAACAGGATGTTTATGCATGCTCCTGAGAGCCTCTTTTCCATTCTATAACACATTAATGCTTATACAATATTCAGGATTATGGCCAAAGAGCCATAATGTACTTTAATGTCAATGTGTCATGCAAAGAAAAGTAATTCAAACTATAGCCTTAGCTAGATCCATATAGTCTATAGTCTTAAATATGTCTCAGACGTAATTGATTCATTTAAAACTAATGTGAAATGAAAAGGAGCTCCTATTTAAATGTTGTATTGACAAAAGGTAAATTTCTAACAAAATTGCAGTGCTCTAAAAAGACCAAAAACCCAGAAAGCTCTTCATTAGCTAGGAAGATCAGGGTCAGTCTGTCCACTTTCTTAATTTGGTTCACTGCTGGCTTATGTCTATGTCTGTGAAAAGGGTTCAACAGGTTCATCCAACTGACCAGGGGCAGGACATTCACCCATTCAATGGAACAGTCATATGATACTACTGATCTATCTGAGGGATTTGAGTATAACTCAGAATCCCAACAAAGCAAATCCCAGCTTCAAAAAGTCACACAGGTGTCACTGTTCCCAAGTGACCAGCCAGGGATGAGTGATTTTGTTTGCTTTCTTTCAAAAGGGTTGGATCCCTTGTGCTTGCAGGAATCAATAAGCACATCTTTAAAGCGGGGCTATTTCTGACTACACGAATGGGGCCTGGCCACATTCCTGCTTCACAGTGCCCGCTATATCATAGGACATTGTTTATTCAAGGGTTGTCACACTGGTTATTTTATAATTCACAATCATTGACTATTCTTAAATGAACAGCTCACAAAAAAATTGTGTGGGCATTTACTCATCCCCATGTTATTCCAAACTTATCTGACTTCTGCAGATTATGGAATTTTGAAGACTGTTGTAATCTAAAGAAAAAAAAAATCTATCCTTTCCTTTTTCCCTTCCTACTCTAGCTTATTTTACTGAGCAATGTATGAAATTTGTATTGTGAGCTGTGTCTATTTGCCTATTGATGAAGAATCGCTTGTTTGTATTCCTCACTTGTAAGTCGCTTTGGATAAAAGTGTCTGCTAAATGACTAAATGTAAACAACATCGGACCCCATAGACTTTCACTGAATGAAAACACCACCAACAACAACAAAATAATGCATATGGTTGGTCAGTGTGGGCCATCACACAAAAGTGGGCCTTGGTCTGATATGAGAGACCCTGTGACCTAGATTTGGCAGGTTGGTCAAGTGAGAGCTCTTAAATTTCAAGTGACCCAATTGGCTGCATTTAATATTGTCCCCTGCTTGGCAGTAATTGATTGCCGTCTGGCCTCATGAGCATGTGTAATAGTTATCTCTTTATTTTTATCACTTCAGTTTATTCTTTGACTGATCGTTTTCTGAATGAAAAATGTTAAGTTCTTCTGTTTCAGGATTTGTGTCTCAGGGCCTCTAATGTGCTACGTTCACTTATTTCTTCCCATCCAAATACTCTCTGGTTGCACCGGTCCATGTTTATGACTGTGGAATAATAAACAGGATGGCTTTTTTAAATAAAACAAATATTTAATCGACAAATATGAATTGGAAGTGAGTATATAAATTTGATATTCCATATGATCCACGTTTGTTTTATATTTCTCTCTCTCCATTGCTTGTGACTACCATAGCTGTACACATGGACCATGAACTTCTAACTGCCGCTTGCTATTGTTAGTAACCTTGTGAAACTTTTAACCCCCTTTTAACATTTTTCACACATCTGTCAGTAGGAAGATTCCATGACACTGGTTCTCTAAATATAAAGCCGGTTCCCAGTTCCTACTCAGAAATAGATATGTTTCCATCAAAGGTTGGCCTCTGGTGCACGACTGGAACAGATGCAACTTGTACTCGTTCTCCATTGCTCAAGCTCTATTGGGGTCTCTTTTTCTGAGTCCCAATAGGTTTCGATTACAATCGTCTATCGGCACTTTGTTGGACTGCCGGCTCACTTGAACGTGACAAACTAAATCCCAACTGCAGATCTGAAAATATGAGTCGGCGATGCACTAGGCTACTCTATTCACGTGGTCATGCAAGCACTCAATGTGGCCTTTTCATTACCTTGTGGATTGAACTTAAATATTTCAATGATTCATTAAATGCTAAGGATGTCATATTTGTGCTAATGCAAACCTATTATTTTGGGTTAGCTCACTTAGAATTTATTCATTTGTAAATATGAAATATTGGCTGCTAGAACGTAGAATGTTGAAGCATTGGGATCATTTTTTTACCTTTATATAACTGTTATATAAAGAAATTTCAATGGGTTCCAGTTGAGGATGGCTACATTAATTGTAGGCCTAATACAGCTGAGAGATTCATATTGGAATTTTCCTAACAGCTCAGTCAGATGTAGATTAGTATCTATAACTATATATGCTTATATATTATATTTCAGTTAAACTATCAATGTCTACCAGGTAGTCATGAGAGAACAAGCTTTTTCTTTACACATAACGGTTACTTCTCTCTGGTTTCAAGAGGGCCTCTCCGCAGGGGAGTACCCTATTATTCTCCTAAAAAAAATCTTGTTTAGAGCAACACTGTTGTTTCAATCTCTTCTAATGATAAGCTGAGGACACTGGAACCAATGACACATTTAACCTGTGAAATAGCAGGAATATAGTGACAGCTTTGTCTACCCGTAACAGACTTTTATTTCATGGATTATCTGCTGCATTTTTTGACTTACAAATAATTTCAAACAAATTAAGTTTTGAATGCCACTGAAGGACTGTTGGTAGCAGGTGGTGCAAAAGATCAAGATCACAGGCCCAATGACGACTGAATTTGCACAAGATTGACAAAGCTGGCATATATGGCCAAAGAATTCAGTTTAGAATTTCATACTTGAATCTCTTGTATCTTTCTCAGGATGGATAAGGCACCCAGAGGAATGCATTTGAAACAGATGATCACACTCGGAATAGAGTGATAGTCAAGGAGCTTCAAAACCGAGAGCTTGTGAAAACTGACCGGATCAGCACGCAGGGCTACCATGACACAGAGCAGGATGCATCATCTGGTTTCATCACAGATCATTTCATCCTCCAGCTATCCCATTAACATGGTGTTCTAGCAGTGCCAAACTGCAGACTGATCCGTGTAGCTGGTGGGTGCTTTTTGCATGAATGGCGCTCTAGTAATGGCTACTATTCTAACCTGTGGTTGAAGCTACATCTGGGAAACCACAGGCCCTGTCACTGACAGCCTGTGAACCACAAGTCTCAGTAAAGAGCATCTTTTCATTGGATGGTATTTCAGCATGCCATTTTAAAAGGCAAGCTCGACAGTGGTCCTCACATGGTTGCGGTTGCAGAGGCTCAGCAGTTCCCCTCATGGAGGGTATACCCCAGCTACCTACCCTACCTACCCCCTTTTCTCTCCCAACTCAAGATCCAATGATTGCATGGGCTGGCAGATGCCAGAGCCTTAGAGTGGAACTGTCAATCAATAAACAGACTTTGCCTCTGCCAAAGCTCATTAAGTCTCATATTCTCCACTTGTGTACATGGCAGACAGACCTGCATGTCCTCTTTCCTAGACGCATGCCATGCACCATGTAATGTGGCATTTTACACTGAAAATAATTACTTTTGCTGCTTGTTAAATTTACTTAATTAAAATGATCTGAAGCAATACAATTTTGTTTCATTGTCATTTGCGCTTAATTTATGCTCCATCAAGAGAGTAGATGTTAAAGGGACAGACACTAAATTAGTGTTTAATGTTCAGTTAAGTTGGACATTTAAAAGAGTTTCTGTTGAAACATTTTGTGGTTACCGCTGTTCTGAAGAGAGCTTGAGGTTAGGTTGTGGATGGCGATATTAAGACTCGCATGATGCTTTACTCATTGAGCCATAGCTGAACAACAGACAAAAAAGTAAATGTCTTTATTCTTTATTTGTTAGACTGATGTGATTGCAACCAGCCACCATAATTATGACCAATAGCAGGTAATTCATAAACATTCAAGGAACTATATCAAGAAAAATATAATTGCGGTTGTGCAAAGTCAGCACAGTCAACGCCAGATCTGACACTGACAAGCATGTATATGGATGTTTCATCCACTATTCAGTTCCATACACTGGCAAGTCAGGGGGCTTTTAAGAGTAAAAATATAGAGATCCTGTATAAATGTATGTTCAATATTGCATTAAGAATAAACAATAAGAACCACACACACATTTGGCATAACTGTGAAGTGTTAATGATGAGGGTACATTTTAAAGTTCTATTGCATTTCACTTAAATAATCTTTCTGGGGATTAGAAATGACAGTATATATTTAAAAAAAAATCATTCCTCTGACCATTTCCATCTTTAATTTGTTTATGTTTGCCAATAGATTAACTGGTAGAGCAAGGCACTAACACCACTGGGTTTGATTCTAACCAAACAATGTTTACTGATAAAACGTATATCTTGAAAGCATCGTGATATATTGTAATAATCTTTTATTTATCCTTGTCTCTTAGCCCACAAATAAAACTTTATATTAATGTACACACACCCACACACATTCACACAACCTCTCCCGTGCTGTGAGGCACTGTTTGATGTCTCTGTTGCTGACATCTAGTGACCAGCACGAAGAGGAACAGAAGATCTGTCTGAATAATTCATGTCTTCAATGTGTTGCCCACAGCTGATTAACTAGCCAAAGGCAGAGAACTATGCATGTGAAAACAGAGCTTGGCAGGCAAATAGGTCCTCACTTACACAAAAAGAATCCGTGCCAACATGTTTGGTGATTAATGAATATAACAACTACAACAAGCTTTTATAAAAGCAGAGATTTTACTTCATGTAGCTGGTGAAATTAGCTGAGAGTTTTTTTGTGCACAGCAACAAACCTTTTTGGAGCTTGAAGCTGGTGTTGCAGTATTTTAACCTGAAGAACATGTGACAATTGGTCATAAGCCCTTTTCTGACAGGATTAGTTTTACATGGAGAGGTAGGTTAAAGTAATTATTACCAGAGCTACTCAGTGATTTTAGTACCATCTGAATGTGCCATCTCAGACATCATCACGGAAAATGTCGGTAAAGATTACGGCGACTTTTAATATGTATGTATATATTCCATTATTTACTGTTAAAAAGTAGTTGTCAGCAGTATTTCAAGTATGGAGGTGATTGAAGAAGCTTTCAGTTGCGTTCTAGGTTGCGGTTTTCCGCATACCATTTAGATCAAAAAGAAGGTTGAAAGAACTTGTTGGAAGCATGGAAATTCTTTTAGCTTTATTTGTCAAAATCCAATCAGAATTTAATGAATAAATAGTTTGAACTGTTTTATATACAGGACATATAACTTATAACATATTTATTGCATATAACATAAGTTATATGTGTGCATGTGATATCAAGAAGCAACGTAATATGCACATGATGACAGGGAAGTGACAACTTCTTGTAGTTCTTGTAGATTTCTTACTCTCATAGATTTCTTAAAATATTACAAAATGTCCTGTGGTAAAATTACATTACTCCATCAACCCTTGTAAAAGTAATCCCGTCCGAATAGGAGTTTACCCTAAGCTCTGACATACTGCACACTAATCTGTGCATTAGATGTTTGCATTTAAGTTGCCTTCTGGGGAATATTTACCTTATCCATTCTGAAAGTGGTACTGGAGTTTCTTGCTTGGTTTAGATTTAGATTCACTCTGTAAATTTGCTGATGCGAAGCTTTGGTTAGATAACTAAAAACTGCAATGGAAGCAATGTCTATACTTGAAAGAAATGTATATTTTATACTTTGCTGCACATGGAATATTAGTTTTTGATCTTATGGATCTTCCAAAACAGATGCAAAAAGGAAATACAATAAATTATTTAGATGACTCTGCGGTGTCATTATATTTGATGAGACATTATCTTTGATTATTTTACGCTGCATATACCCAATTCAGTTTCCAAAACAGATGAAGAGAACACAGGAGAACATCCTTTGTAACTTATTACATGGTATTGTGGAGTGAGGCGCATTTGTCTCCCTTAATAGATCCCTAAATCAAGATTAGTGTGTGTGGAATTTTAGGGTTAAATTAATATATATCTATACTTATGATAGGCCAAAACATTATGGCCATCTAGCTAGTATACTGTTGGTCCTTTGTGTACTGCCAAAACAGCACTGACCCTCAGAGGCATGGACTCTACAAGACATGAAGGTGTCCTGTGGTATCTGCACCAAGACATTAGCAGCAGATCGCGTAGCTTGTGAGGTAGCACTGCCATTGTTTGAACTTGTTGGTCCAGAACATCCCACAGATGCTCAATTGGATTCAGATCTGGCGAATTTGGATGTCGGGGCAAAACCTTGAACTCTTTATCATGATTCTCAAACCATTCCAATGCAATATGCTGTGTGGCAGGGCACAACATCCTGCTGAAAGAGGCCACTTCCACCTGGGAATGCCATTGTCATCAAGGGGTGTAGCTGGTCTGCAACAACAATTAGGAAGGTGGCATATCAAATTTACATCCACATGATTGGCAGGGTTTCCCGGCAGAACATTGCCCAGAGCATCACACTCCCCCACCAGCTTGTTGTCATCCCTGGTGCCATCACTTCCCGACGTAAACAGTGCATGTGCATTGCCGTCAAAACACGACTCATCAGACTATACTACCTTCTTCCACTAATCCAATGTCCAATTTCAACACTCGCTCACCCATTGTAGGCACTTTCGAGAGTGGACAGGGGTCATCATAGGCACTCTGATTGGTCTGCAGTTACACAGCCACATATGCAGTGCAATGCACTGTGTTGTGACACAGTCCTCCCATAACCAACATTAAAAGTTTGTGTGACTTGTGCCACAGTTGACCTTCTGTTAGGCTCAGACCAGACGGGATAGCCTTGGAGCCTTGGACACCCAACACCCTGTCTCCGGTTTGTGGTTTGACCCCCCTTGAACCACTGCTTACTGGGAGCGACCAACAAGCCTTGCCATTTCAGAGATACTCTGACCCAGTCATCTTACCGTAACAATTGGGCCCTTTTCAAAGTTTCTCAGATCTTTACTCCAGTCCGTTTCTCCTGTATCCAAAACATTGATTAAGAGAACTGATTGTTTGCTTACCAATTAATCAACCAACACCTTAATATGTGCCCTTGTTAGTAGACAATCAACAATATTCGCTTCATCCGTGACTGGTCATAATGTTTTAGCTCATCAGTGTATATGTAGGTTCTGTATTTGATCCCTATTTCTTCTCACCACTTTCAATATTTCACATCTAAAAATGGCAAAAGTGATTCCAAATCTGCCTGAAACCGGTTTGTGCTATTGTGGAACTGGCTGATTATGTTCCCAGCAGCTAAGTAAAAAGGCGAGGAAACTTTCAAAACAATTAAAGTATCAGGTCAAACAAACTGCTTTTGGTGGATAAATCAGAATCAGATGAAAAGCATACAGTAGTTCACCAGCAAAAAAGCACACTATTGCTGCTCTACTGTGATTATGATCTCAGCAGATCCTTTGTTTTAAAGCAAGTACTCATTTTAAATTGACACATACTTTAACAAATAGGTGAAGACTCACAATGATTAAAATAAAAGCTTAAAATGAAATACGAAACCAGTGCCATTACAGTTGCTGAGCACAAGGGACATATATAACACAAACAAAATAAGTGCTATAATGAAAACTACAAAGAAAGAACCCAGTTAAATTGTTCCAGTATTTTGGTTGGGTCCATATTGAGACACCCTTCTTTAGTAAACACTGATGTTTACACAAGAATCAGACAGTTTCAGCAAGCTATGACAAGTTTTCCAGCCAAGGTGAGGTAACATACAGTAGGTACACAAAGAAAGTCCGCCTGTCCTGTAGAAGAGTTAAACAAAGGCTATAAATGACAGGTATCACTTGTTGTTAGGGTGTAGTTTACTTTTGTGTGCACAGCAACCGTTAGGACATGTGAAAGTATAATCTAAAAGTATTTATTGTTTAATAATTGATTCGCACTTGATTAAGTGTAATGAGCATCATAAATAGCTGTTTTTGAGGATGTATAGTTTTTTCCACACTGGAAGTGTTAAATCTGGAAATGAAGCATCAATTCCCCTAAATATTATTAAATAAAGTTGTATTCACAAATGATGGATTTTATTTATTTGAACTTCTGGCCATTGCACCAAATTCAGTACAAGATTTTATTAGGCCTGATCTGAAGTCAAGTTTCAGACTTCAGGCACAAACAAACTACAGTTTTAACATAGTCAGTATTCTTTTACAGAAAATATAAATCAATCTAATTAATTGTATAGATTTTCTACTAGAAGGGTAGAAGGTTTTGCAGAGTGGGCACTAAATGTGTAGCCACGCTTTGATGGGATGACTGAATGGAACACAGTGTTTCTGTTTGCACAACTATAAAGTCTCGGTTGTTTATACAACCAAAGCACCAATTTCACAATGTCCTCAAATAATTGTTCATACTCCATCTAATGTATACCAACATAATTATTCCAGGAACAGTCATGTGGATCATTACCTTTGCCTTCTGATTTTGTTATCAACATTTGTGATTTATATGTGATTTTAGAGTTTCCTCATCATCTGTAGAAACTGAAAGACTAGTCTTAAATAGCCCCAAATCCATGTGTATTCAACAGAGAAATCTTCCACACCGTTACGTCTTGTTGCTCAATCAACTAGGCACTAAGTCCCTAAAAGAAACTGTGGAAATTCAATTCTTTCAGAACATAGTGATATTAGATTGCCTTGATTCAGTGATAGATCAGTGGCATAGACATAGGCCTACTATTTTCCTTGAAATATTTACCGCTGGATTTGGCTGATGCAATGAAAACTTTTCACAAGGCGACAACGCACTGCAACATAAATCAAGCAACCTTTCTCATATTTCCAATGTTTTAATTATTTAGGGTAATTTTATAACACTGTCTACAACAGGTGCGGCCATAGGTGTGTACAGCTTGAGGCTGTACATTGGATGCATGAATGCAAAATGTCCAAATCCATTAGTTCTGTTGTTGGAAGCAACCTCTCGAATTAGCTCAGGTATACTACAGGGCATCTGTTTACTGTCTCGCCTCTTCTCGCCGTATTCGGTGTGACAGAATCACTGACTGTAATGGTTTCTTGCTTTTGACGTGTCACGATGTCCCGCTTGCATCTGGTGTAGACTGTGCATAACTATTATATGCGTAAGGTCAACTGTGCTTCAAACACAGCTGCTTTGCAAGGGATTTAATAGGAAGAGAAAATGTTGAATTTAGTTACTTTAACTATTAAATTTAGAAAAGTTTATGTTTGTGTTAACGTTGTGATGCAGAGTGAAGCCTGATCTAAGCAGTGAATTATACTTTACTCAATTAGCAACTGTTTATTGTTGTCAATCTCTACTGCATAATGCTTATCACATATGGAAAAAAAGAACTAATGCATGTCGTACCGATGTGTATTCACATGAATTACTTCTATGTTTAATTTTATGGATGCTTACTCAGTTGAATTATGTTTTTGCTACACAAAGTATTGGAGTTGCGTTTATGAGGAAAATTGTGTTGGCATTACTAAAGGGTGCATGTTGACATGTATCGTCTAACTGGTCAATTCGAGTTCAAAATACTTAACAATCTGATGTTTTTTTTAAATAAAACCAAGGCAATATTTTTAGGAAAATAAAAATGCAAATCATTCATTCAAATCTGTCATTCTCGGCTTATATTAGGTTTAAATTTGAAGAAACTTACCTAGGAGGTTGAAAGGGATGCCTTACCTGCAATCGAGGAATTACCTTGTCTTTTAAAGGTGCACTAAGTATTTTTTATATTTTGCTGACTCCTGTTCAACCACCTACTTTAACTTATTACCCGCCATTGATTCATACTGGAGCTTTCTGTCTTTTTTTAAATTTCTTTATGTTACCCAATGTTCTTTATTCTTCCTTGAGTTTCTGCTGCATTTCACCAGCCGGGCAACTGCTCACCTACCTGTTTGCTGTGTGGTTGCTGTGGATAGTACAACTATGTCTTGGACAGGGTGTCTCAGTATAGTGTCTATGATCATTATATGCTCCGGCCTGCAGCTTGACATATCAGCCTTTGCCGACTTCAAGTAGCGTTTGGAACTGTGGGGTGTTGCAGTTCGTTTGTCATGTCCGTTGCATTCATCCCTCCATCAGATTCTGAGGAAACTGGAAAAGTGCCAGATAAATAAAAATTATTTTGAACTTTGTCAAACTTCAAAACACTGCTGGTGAAGTGATCTCAACATAAGGGCTTTCGCACCAGAGGAACCTTTTCACAGTTCCTAGAACTAATGCTGCAAATAGCTGCTTTTTGACATGTTCTCATCACCACAGGAACTGAGAGCGTTCAGTTTTTAGCTCTAGGAAGTGCACATTTTAGTTCTAGGAATACCTTTGGAGAAATAAATGTATTGCCTACTTTAGAGTAAGGTTTAACCCAGCAAAATAGAAACTATCAGTGACTTAAGATTGGCCGAACCCATACGAAACACCAGCACCAGCCATTTTTTTAAAAGCCACGTACACACACAGATTATAGCCAATATATTTACTCCACAAACTAACTCTACGAACATGGAATGAACATGGAACATCCAACACAACTTTGAGGGGACAAAGTGAAACATGACTATGTATTTCTGCTCAACTAGTGACATTGGGCATCAACCACACAGCAAGCACTAATACTTTTTTATACTGTTTACTTTTTTTGTATAACAGTTCTATCCAATAGCGTATTAGACAGGACTGTAAAACAACGCAAACTAGCGAAGATAGAATGGTAGTGCTGTGTGCTCAGGATCTGACATTCTCAACGCCGTCAAAATAAATGTCACAACAACAAGCGTGGTTTACGTCACTTCAGAGTTCCTACTTCTGGTGCAAATGCAACCAGGAAAACGGCCCTAGGGGAACATTTAGTTCTCAGGAACCGGGGCTAGTTCTGATAACTAAGTTCCTATAACTAGCTGGAGTCAAAGCCCCTAGAGAGACTTTAAAACTAAAACATTTGTGACCCAGGACCACAAAACCAGTCACAAGGATCAATTTTTGGAAATTGAGATTTATACATCATCTGAAAGCTGAGTAAATAATCTTTCCATTGATAATATTTGGCTGAGTTACAACTATTTGAAAATCTGGAATCTGAGGGTGCAAAAAAGAGAGAGAGAGAGAGAGAGAGAGAGAGAGAGAGAGAGAAAATCGCCTTTAAAGTTTTCCAAATAAAGTCCTTAGCATTGCATGTCCACTCACAAAAATATATTTTTAATATATTTTATGGTAGGAAATTTTTACAAAATATCTTCATGGAACATGATCTTTACTTAATATCCTATTGATTATTGACATAAAAAACAAATTGATCATTTTGACCCATACAATTTAAGGCTATTGTTGCAAATATACCCATGTGACTTACGACTGGTTTTGTGGTCACATTTTAGTATTTCTTGTGGCTCTACATTTGTTTTATTTTGATGTCTGTGACTCTCCCTCACCTTGTTCTCCAGCTTTTCCCTGAAGTTCAGGAATCTCACTTCTGTTTTTTTTTTTTTCAAAACAAGCTTCTGCCTTGACGAAGGGTTCAAAATGCCTGCAAAATATTATACTTCAGCTATATTGTACTGCAAAACAAATTAATTATGCATATTATGAACATATTTATGTATAATTTTGAATATCTAGTAAAATGTGTACCAGTGTTAATGCCACATTTGATTTTATTTTCCTCTAGCTGGCCTATAAACTCATGCAACACTTAAGCATCTGTTTCCATTTAAGGTTTTTTGTTGTTTTTTTTGTTTTAATATTATACATTTATGTAGCAAATAAGATTGATTGAAATTATTAAATATATTTTGAGTCAAAGGTCTTTGTTAATGACTTTGAGTTTTGTTCAAAGTAATTAAATCAAAGAAAATGAGGAAGTATGGTATTCGGGGTAAAAGAAAAATGAATGAAATGTCACAAAATTAGTCTATCAGGCTTAATTAATGTAGAACAAAGAAAACAATTTTCTAGGCCCCTTGAAAAAGAGCGCGAATTTTCGCCATGTTATGGCTACTTCATAATGAGAGGAAACAGTTGCTTTACAGTCGATTACTGGCCTAGAGCAGATTGTAATACGCCAGAAATATTACAATTACAGCAAGGTCATCTACGTGTGTAAATACCAATGATACAATCGATATTAACTAAAGTATGACTTAAATGAGTCGTAAAATTATTCACTAAGAAACCACCTTCTCTGCTTCCCGTGCCCTCCCAAATATTTGTTGACGTCATATTATGAATTTATCCACGCCATGTCGTAATTACCTAAATTACGAGATTCAACTTGTAAAAAGCGTTCACATGTCTATTAAAGACGGTTATTACAACTTGTAAGCTGGAAATGTTAGGTCCTAGTACCACGTGACAGCTCAGAGCGACGTCACGTGCTGTCATCTCGAATTTCTCTCTTTGAAATTCATATTTTGTTAGTAATACGTCTTTGAAATTATATATATTTAGTTATATATATATAGTTATGTTCGGTTGGTTTTCTTGTGTATTACTTGTTCATCTCAGTTGTTTTCGAAGTTCTTCATTAGATGGCGCTGTATCCCCTTAGATCATTCAAGAGTATTTTGCAACTGGATAAATGGCGTATTACTTTTTTTTTCTTGTTTGGATTAATCATACCATACTCTCAATTGTTTGATATATATCATATATATAATTGCACTATTTAGATTAAGAGTTTAAAGCACCCTGCCACATTAATTCCTAAGATGACAATGGTTACAAATCAAAAACTGCTGACTTCTTTACATTATATTCATGTAGCATATCAACTTTTCGTGAGCACTGTTTCTTGTCAACGGTCCAGTTCTTTCTGAGTAAAAAAGTGTATATTTGGAAATACCCTCAGCCCCTCCCCAGCTCAGTATCCTTGCTTCTACTGAACCATGGCCTGGTGACGCTGAAGTCTTGCTAACTTCAAGACTTATTTTTACACCTCATGAATTCTTTAACCTTAACCACAAGTCCAGGCCAACCACAAACAGAAAAAAATGATGTCTTCAAAGAATAGCCACAGTCATACATGTTAAATCTGAATAATATTTTCCATCCCTGGTGTTTTCTGTATGTGGTGTTTAAGAGTGACAATGTTGCTCCTGCAAATATATGGATTTTATTGTGCATCAAAATGCAAGTTGTGAATCTGGAAATTATGACTGGCACAGTATACCCAACTAGGCCGTTCATACTTGTGGTCCATGAGGCAACATACGTGTGAGAGAGCATGTGTGTGGGTGGTTGGAGCCTGACTCATCCGTGTTTTCCAATCACCTTTTATTAATTTTGACCTTCTCACCTATGGAACAGAAATGAATGTAGGATTGCACCATGCAGGTTAGGGACTGTCCGTTAGCATCAGTGTGTTATTTCACTCTGTGAATGGACAAATGGCACTCATCCTCTATTTTAGTGTGCTCAAGCTATGTGTCAGCACAAGCAGTTTTACTTTAAAGGCCAGTGACTGAACCCTCACTCATTATTGTATTCAATATTCATTTTGTCAGAGAGGTTCTATTTGTTGGTCTTCACCCCTACATGTTTACAACCACGCAGCGTGCAAAGCAATTGAGCGAGCACAGGAAATGTAACGGTTCTGAAATGACAGCTCATGGAAACTAAATTGCTTCTGCCATTTTCTATAAATGAGGTGCTAAGATATAGGTTGAAATTATGCTTATCAATGCACAAAGGGAGCACAATGAATCCAAAGAAAATAGTGTTTAGCGGATTGTAGAGGATTGAAGCTTTGCCATTGTCAATTGTAACTAATAACAGTTGGTAACTGATGCAAGAGTTCCTGTTTTAATAGATAGCCAACTGAATTTTCTTTTTAGTATTAGCCAGTTGCTAGGCCCTAAAATCTCTTCAGGGACTTGTTAACTATCCAGAACACAGAAAGTGCTTAGTAACACCCTAGCAACCACTCAGCGAATCTAGCTTGTCTTTATCTTGATCACAATAATCCCTGGCAATAGTTTGTGGTTTAGTGCACCGGTCTTGTGAATTTCTCTGTTAGAGGATGTGTCAGCTCCTTTGTGTTTGATTTGGTTTCCTGATACACATCAATATAACTATTTGAGTTTCTGATCTTTATCTCAAAACCACTTTGAACTTCATTTCCGAAACAACTTTTGCAAGATGTGCATGTTGCCTACATTGAATGGGGTGTGTTTAAATGTCAAAATTGTATATATATGGTATACGTCCATTGGGAGATACGTCCATCTGACCTTGAGTCCATTGGGGAGGGGGGGGGGGGTACAAAGGGGTCAACATGAGTGTCATTTCAATTCAATTTGTCTAAGGATTTCATGAGTTCACATATACATATAATTAAAAAGAGTAAAAGTTATGTGTATTTGGCGTGTTGTCCGGGCGGAGGGCTTCGAGCTCGGTAATTTTGGCATGTGTTAAAAATAGAACTAGAAGTGAGGAGATGGGGGTGAAGGAGGGATGCTGATCAACTCTCAGATGAACAGAGGTAAGTCTGCTGTATTTATACTTCTTGTCATTGGTTGAGTTGTTTAACTGATTGCTTTCCACTTGTGCTGATAAGGTTAATTAATCTGAACCTGCTCCTCCTGAACTTTGTCAATAAAACATCATATGTTGAGATGTGTATGGAAGTCTTTTAGGTTTTTTTACTTGATGAGGATTTTACATTAACACAGTGTCTGATTGTATGTAGTAAGTTGACTTGTGTTTTGTAATCATGCAATATTTGTAGCATGTCTCACTGCACATATAGCACGAGGGCCTTGTTTGACAGAAGCCTGTGTATGACGGCGGAACCTTTAGATATCCTCAACCTACGCAATGTGCCAGTTCCTGAACGTTCTCCCCGAAACTTTAAGCAGCGGTGAATTTCAGTGATAGGTGGGTGAACTTCGATTTCGGAGGCTAATGCGGTGAGGAGAACCGTGACAAGCATGACTTCAAACGTTCCTGATCTAGTTAACCAAGTCGTGACTTTTTGTTCCAACCTGATAATTTTTCTCAGTTCATTACTACTAGCTGTATGCCATTCAAGTATCGATCTCACATTTTGTGTTTAGAGCACATATTTTCATATATAGCTTAATTAAAATTGCAAAACACCATCATTTTGAGAATGTGTTGAATATTTACCTCTGAGGTAATAAGTAGCATAATAGTTCTCGCAAAGAATTTGCTTGAACAAAAGTACCCTATTCTTGGAAACTAAATGCCAATTTAAAAAAAAACTAACTGGGACTTATATTTATATGCCGAATAATTTGTAGTTATTATTCTTCCGTCTCATTGTTGAATCAACATAAGCTTTAATTCTCACTGGTTCTAAAAGCTGATGTCATTAACATGCAGAGATGCACTTTGGATGCAGAGCAGGGCTTTAGTGAGAACGAAAGTGCTGACGAACACTCACACATATGCACGCATATAAATAGATATTCTTTTATTTTCAACCCGAATGCCAAATGATAGATATTTGGCTGACAGCAGACCGGTCTTGCTTTCAGACAGGTCATGATCAGATAACGAAAGTCACAGGAATTTCAACAGGTGAAAATAGATGCAGCAATTCATAGGACATAGAAACACAGCCTCACTGTGATGTTTTATTTCATTTCTTTTCATTTGTTGCTTTCAAGAAGCCAGAAAGGGATGTTTTCCTGCAAAAAGCACCTTAATTGATTCTTGTCAAATTCTTCAGACTGTCACTTTGTGTCTTCCCCGGGCATCTGTCTCGGTTCTCTCTCACTCTATTTGTGTTGTACACCAGTCTTCAGTAGAAGGCTGAGTCTGTGGTCTGCTTATCGTAAACTTCACAAGCTGCCACTTCCCCGAAGTGACGGGAGATTGGGGGTTTCTCTTATGTTTCGGTGACATCACTTAAAGCGCTGAGGCAATTATGCATGAAGTAGGGAAGCAATCTAAGTGTTTAATCAACTTTTTAGTACTAGAAGATGATCAAAGGTTTATAGTTCTCTTCATTCATGCGTTACCTTCTTAATATTGTTTGTTACATTTTTTTTTACATTCATGCTTTCTTCATGCTGTCACAGTTTCCGCTGTGGGCGGTGCTGTTTCTTGTGTGTCTCTGGCTGTTTTTCAGCATGATTCAGATGAGATATCATCAAGATCTGAGCAGCTCTTCCCACCCTAAGTCACTCTTGTTTGTTTTAAAGCTAAGCAACAATAATATACGGCTTGGTCATGGTGTGGATTTAAAGTTTCACTTTTCAGTTCATTCTTTTTATTGTTGTTTTTTTTTTAGTGTTTCCAAATTAAATGCTTTTACTAAATTCACTTTAAAAAAAAAAAAAAAAATTGATTAACTTGAACAAGGACATCTCTACCGGAGCATTTGTTTGACCGAAAAATAATTTAACCTTCTAACCAAATATAATGTAGTCCAATGAGTCATAATTGGTGATGATTCAAAAAGGAGAGGGAAACCATACTAATTGAAAATGATCAAATGTAGAATAATCATGCATAGTTAGAACAGCAAAATACTTAGGCCGGTCAACTCTTTAAAGGGAAGCAAAAAAGGAACATATCTTTATTTGTTGCGCATCCTATCACCCTCTGTGGTTGTGAATGTGATTTCATCAGGCGCAACATGTTCCTGGACCAACATCTTTGTTGATGCTGGAACAACATTCCAGTCGACTAATCAGATTTGAGGGACAAGTTTGCAGTTTATGTCAAGTTTAGGCTTACAACCACGGTTAGGTGCTTCTACATCAGTGTTATTCACTATTATTTCCCTTAGATGTTTGGGATAACTTTTTGGTAGGGTTAGGTTTAGGGGTAGGGATATGATTAGGACTAAATTTTCGTGCAGGAATGTTGTTCCGGGATCAACAAAATATACTCAGGAATGCATCTAACTTGGCCAAATCAACTCGTGGGTTATGAATGTCACATACACTGCCTTTAACTTGCAGGAGTTTTGTGGATGCCTGATTGATTGATTGATTAATTGATTGATTGATTGATTAGCTGACTGATTCTGGCCTCTAATAGGTGTCTTACGATGGATTTTAGACAAAATGTAGTGCTTCATCTGTCTCCTTTGGTTTTCTTACATACAAACAAACTTAAGCAACTTCATGGACATAGATGTTAGAAAGGTTTTACTGAGCAGACAAATGAATAGAAAACAAGGGGGAAAACAAAACATTTCTTGTATTTTCATTAACAAAAATATCTATACTTGGTCTATTTTCTCACCTGCGTTTACTGCAGTACACTCAATCTTTCACCGAAAGTACATAAGCAATATGGATATACTATTTAAATATTCATTACTTTAAAAAAAAGCAAAAAAATATATTTGCACTAAAAGCATTAACAACTAAAATACCATATTAGAAACATAAAGTCAGGAATACAAATTTGGTCTCATTTACTAGAGATAGCTTGTTATTCTGCCCCTGCTTAAACTGTCACGTCTTAAAATGATCGGGCAGAGACGTGACAACACATTGTAGGCTGGAATTAATGGAACGTCTCCTTTGTCGTTCATATTTTTCCGGAAGCCTTTTCCTCGCAAATGGAACGTCACGCCTCTCCTTTATCGATCGTATTTTTCCGGAAGCCTTTTCCTCGCATGTAGAGATGGAGGGTTTTTAGCTCGTCCATGACCCTTTCCTGGACATGCACATCACTGAGCTGTAAGTTGGGATGAGATAAAGAGTTAACAAACACATAAACACACACACACACACACATATAGAGAGAGAGAGAGACAGGTCTTTCAATAGTTCAATACTCGTACTTACATTATCACTGGCATTCTTCAGTTTTTGTAGCTGTAAGACAGCAAGCTGATCTGGGTTCATTTTTCTCTCTGGAATCTGGATAGTGTTTTAATTTCATACTCTTTGAGTAAACTTGACTATTATTTACTAACATTTAATATTTATTTGAAATATGTACAAGAATTTTACCTTTGAGAGCGAAGTTGCAGTCTTTACAGATTCCGTATCTAGCTTACTACAGTTATATTTTACCTGAAACAAAGATGAAGGATTAAAGAAATGAGACAGTTGCTTTGTGCGATACCCTAAGCTTAAGAAACAACATTTTGGCTCATGTTGAGGTAAAATGTTGCTACACTGGGGGCCTGCGCATGAGCAAGCTGGTGAAGTTCTGCTAGTTACTTTAGCGAAGAAAAGCCCATGCTGTTTTTTTTAATATACATAGTAGATATGTGTGATATAATTACATCCCTCAACGGTGCCAAGTAACACGACATTCTTTAAGATCTATTCTGATAGTGGAATGTGCTGACCTTATGAACACAGTTTTTGAGTTGATCCATAATGTGTATAAGCTCATGATGGTAGTTGATACTGTCTTTGGGATGGCCAGATGACTTGCTCTCTGTCATTTCGAGAACATTTTGAAATAGGTCGATGATTTTCAGCAGGACACAGCTGTGAAAATTTTTCTGATGAATGAAAAAGATACAGTTCAGTATAAATTTGTGTAACCTGATGCTATCATAAATGTAGACGGCATGATAGTATACAGATAAAAGCTTCCTCTTATTGGAATTAAATATAGTGATGATAAAAGACATATGAGACATATGACATAGAAATTAGACTCTTATAGGTTAATCAAGGTTGTTGCTAAAATTCATGTGGCCCAGGACAACATTTTGTATGCGTTGGGCTTCTTTTTTAATTGGTTAAGGCCCACTGAGCAGGCTATTGCTTATCATATAGGACCTCATTGAGCCCTGCCTCATAATACGGCCCCGAATTACAAGAATTACATTCTTATTACTTTCCAATATATAACATTTTTCATCCTGTAACTGGAGTAACTGGCTTTATGTGCCATTGAATTGCTGATAGTATGATAATACTTTATAATATGAACTCAGACAATGCCTCTTACCTTTCTCCGTATCTTGTCAAAGGAACTGTGCTTCAGGAGGATCTTCTCACCATCTGCAGCTACCTGAGAGGATCATTCAAAACGTCATCGATTGAAATATTTAAGGTCTCTGGGGCATTTTCAAAAAGCGTGTTAGTAAACTGATTCTGCACAAGAACACCTGACTTTTCTTATCGAGTTGCAGAGCTTTTGTTGTTATGCAAGTTTATTTCCATAGTCATATCATTTTCACTTTGTACTGATTCATTTTGTAACAAGTGCAAGCAGTTATTTGCGTGCAAGTAATAGGAAATTTGACTTCTAACACAAGGCTAATAGTAGGATCAGAGTACTCACCACATCTTTGCTGACACGCTCGGCCATATTCGCCAACAGTTGCAAATCAAAACAAGGTCCTCTAATATCGACGCACTTGCCATTTTGATATACCACTGTGCTCTCGTGTATCGGAATGCCAAGAATAAGGATCAGAACAAAATATTGCAAAGCACTGGCCATATTCTGTCCTCAGGTGACTTAAATGAATGTTTCTGAATGGAGGTCCTGCTAATACACCTGTCTCATTCTTTTCTTCCTTCTTTTGCCTTCGCTCCGGTCCTCACCTTTGTATTTATTCTAGTTTCCTGGTGACGTCAGCATCGTCTGTTCCCTTTGTTTCTACTTTATCCATTCAGATCTAGAGATGTGATGATATCAGACTGCTAAATTGTAACATAATCCATGTTGGGTGCTATATCCAGTGACGCTCATGTCTGGGCTTGGATTGGCACTGCAGAATGCAAAGTTTTCTGGCAGCTTCATGCTTTTCGAGGTAGCTTAAATAAAAGAAAAAGTCACCACAAAATTGTAAAACAACTCTATAATGAGGTCATGACATTTATGCGGCTCGAGGATGTCCCAGATTCGAAATCTCTACGCAAACCGCACTCTTGGTCAAGGAAAGTTCATTAAGGACATCATAAATGGCACCATAATAATGATGCGTACACAAAAGACAGTTAGAAAGGATTTAATGTCGATATATAATATTGGTTTAAGACTCTACGGACTCTAGACTAAAAATCTTTCAGAACAGAAATGGAACGAGATGACTGATCATCTGATAAGGGGTCACTAACGGAAACTTGGGGGATTTGAAATCTAGGCCACTCTCCATCATCTCATCACATTGTTTTTTTTTTTGTTTTTGAGGTCAAACGAGACATTCGTTATTACTTTGGCACATCATCACTCGATTTTATTTAAACAGACTTATTCTTTATATGTGTTTATGATTATTCAGTTAAATCGGCCTCTCAACCAACCGTCTCACAACCAATAAATTTGCCACTCATGAAGTTTCAGCTAAAGTTTCCGTACTTGGTAACCAAACTCAAAGTTTGAGATGAAATATGAGATGTGATATAAGGAAAAAAAACAATGAAAAATGAAGGAAATTGAAAGGAAAAAGTGTTTAGTGTAAAATTGCTGGCAATGAAATTAGTCGTAGCAAGACAAAGATGTCAACTATTTCATTCAAAAATCTTTAATTTCCACCAGCAACATTTCCACTACATAAACACAATGCATCATTTGAAGTGTGTTACACTATAATGGAAATGTTGCTGAAAAATCATTGAATACACCAGTGATGCAAGAAGGTCCACTTGTTAGTGGACAATTTAAATAATTACTCTTTTATCTATTTAAGTCCTATTAACACAGCAAATTCCAACTAAACTTTCGATTATGTCTACTTGCCCTTAAAAATGAATTTCCAAAAAGCAGAACACTGTAAGATGTGGCGTGCAATCCCCACGCCCAAGGAATTTCCAGCTTCTGTTGTAATGCACTCAGCATCTATAAAATGACATGTGACAAAGGAATATAGGGTTGGGGAGGGGGGGGGAAGGGGGGGATTTCCAGAGACAGTGTTTGACTTATCCTCACTTCATCAGAGTTTACACTGTTTCTTTGAAATGTAGGTCAATGTAAACAGGATGCAGCTTAAAAATGAAAGGAATCTTACCTTCACCTTTATGTACCGGGCCATTTAAAAATGTCTACATACATCATAAAACAAGGTAATCTGGTTTTAGTTTAGTCCCAGCCATAAATCATGATTTGCTACTTGCAAGTTTGATGCAGGTAGTTTTAGAGGGACATCATCATTCTAGCATTTGATTGGGCAAAGATATATAGAGAGCAGGATGAGTCATCAAGATTTTTTTGGTCAGTTTTTGCAAGGGAAAGGTACATTTTAATCATGTATAGGGCCTATCTATCAGTATTTAGTCAGCGTTTAGCAATACTCTAGCATGTAAAAGACCTCAAAGCTGACACATGTCGAATGAAAGCCACAAATGCCTTCTTAACAGAATTATAAAAGCTTCTGTTTCTCTTCTCTGCCAAATGACTTTTCTATATGTAGACAGTGTGAACCTATCACTGAAACAAGGGCTGCACAAATTTGTCTGCATGGTGCTAAAATGGAAAGGTGTTGCATAGTTTCCCACAGTGCTATATGACAACATCATTTCCGAAATGTATGTTCATATGCTGGCTTCTATTAGAAAAGCAACTCATGTAATCTTATTATGTACATATGAGTCGCTTTTGCATTTTAAATACCTTTGAAACTGCTATTCTGGGATTTTGATTAAAAAATATTAGTGGTGCAAACATTGTGTCAGAGCCATAATATTGTGGGCACATATTTCCCAACAATGCTGCCCTCATTACTGTTCAGTTGCTCCCTGTTCCTCTCACCCTGTTGAGAATGTTTACCCTGGAAATTGAACATTCCGAATCCATTAGTGTTGTTTTCTGAAGTAGTATGTTAGATACAGAACCCAGGTTGTAAACATGAACCTAAAATCTTACTCTGTAAAAAATGTCTTGTTGCACAGAAATTTGGGAAAGTCTGCTTCCATAAAGCAGAGTGGAGCTAGGCAACACCTTTATATTTTAGCATCATGCAGACAAATATATACATATATGTTCTGCAGTACAAATGCATGCACATTTAAAACACATGACATTGAATAATGTAAAGTATTTAGTTTTGTGCATCTGTGAGAACCTTTGATACTGTTAACCTCATTAAAAGTGAAATAAACTGGCTGGACCGCAGACGGTGCACTTAGCAGTGTTTTTCGAAACTGTGGTGAGAGCTGGCATGTGTTAAAATGGTAAGTTTCATGACTCTTAAAGCAAAAGGCAAAAAAAAAAAAAAAAAATGCTTAGATCCATGAGGTTTTCTGTGCAAAGTGCAAAGCACACCTGCTTACAGTAGTAAATCATGGATGCTGTTCAAGGGTGTGTATAAGCATGTTGTCTATACTTTCATTCTGCTGCTTTGTGGTTAATGCATCATCAGCAGTTGAAAAGCATTTGCTGAGAAATAACACTTGCATCATCATTTCTTCTACAGTGAATGCTGGTCATGGGATGCTGGGGTCCTCATCAGCTTAAATAAGCTTAAATAGCAAGACTGGTCAACTAGGTTCACCAAAAAGTTCATGCTGGTTGACCAGCTTCATGTTTTGCTGGTGAATTGCATGGTTTGGCCCACGTTGGACCGGCACCAAACCGTAGTATAAAACAGCAAAGAAATTCAAATTGTTAAAAACAAAAATTTAAAAAAAAAATAATAATTAAAGCACTTCTGAATTTGTTTTTTCATGCTAATCGTGAACTTGAACAGTTGTCAGTGCAATACACTTCAAAAGCCTCTTTCCGCATTCCACCATTTTCCTGGCAGTCAAACAATGAGTATAAATTTCCAACTTTTATATTTTAAGGAAGTCTTATTTGTTTTTAAGGAACCTTATTTGTTTTGATCTGTAGTTACTATATTATGCTGGATTGTGATAGGATACCTTTACTTACATAAACAAATGGGGCCAAACCGGTTTAATTACATTTATCTTTTTTGCCCGGAATTCCCATGAGCATTGTGTAAGAGCAGTATTATATTTCACAGGTAGGTCATTTGACAGTCTTTCACACTGAAATAAAATATTGAAGAAGAGTTTGTTATGATAGATTATTGTTATAGTTTACAATGACCACTGGGACGTTGTTAAGTTAAGTCGTGACGTATTGTAAAGTATGGTGACCCATACTCGACCCAGGGGCGGACTGGCCACCGGGAGCTCCGGGACATTACCCTGATGGTCACTCTGGCCTGCCGGCTGGCGCTGTGCTGTCGATCAGACTGACGTGCAATAGGCTGGTATGCAACTGCGAATTAATTGACGCACATATGAATCTACGAATCAGGCGATCGCGGAGTGAAAATGACTCCACCACATGACCCAACAAATGGACGCTTTCAGCCGAAGCAACTTACAATAGATAAAATCTATTCTTTATAAAAAATAATACAAATATAAATATAATGATAGAAGTTTTTAAAGTGCATCTAAATGACAAACTAGCACATAGAGCATTGGAAATATATAAAATATAAATATTTTAACATGTGAATATGTATCTTTTATTATCCCTTCTTAAAATGTGTAAGCCAATTTCATATTTGTCTTTGGTGTGGTAGTATAGATGGTCTATTGCTAGTGAGTTTTTGAGGGTTTATTTATTTATCCATTCATATTATGAATGGTAGCCTAGTATAGCTGTTACATCAACTAACAGGGTTACCCTATAAGTTTAGCAGGCTGGTGGACACATGAATTTGGTGGTGGTGACTGCAGCAGCAGAGGTGGCCTGGGGTGGAGTCAAATTCCCGGCCTGATTTACTGTCCCAGTCCGCCACTGTCTCGACCCATGGTGCTCTGCATTTAGCCCATCCAAGTGAACACACAGAGCAGTGAGTAGTGAAAAAACAGAGCAGTGGGCAGATATTGCTCCAGCACCCAGGGAGAAATTAGGGGTTAGGTGCCTAATGGTATCAAGTGCTGTTCATTCACACGCCCCACCTTCAATTCCTGCCAGCGTAGGAATCAAACCAGCAACCTTCAGGCCATCACCAATAGGCCACGACTGCCTTATGGTCTTAAAAAGTATTCTGCATCTTCAAACAAATTATTCTTTTCTCAGAATTGACTTCATTCATCTTTGGCATTTTTTGCAATCATTTTTAACCAATTGGTGTCAAGTTTTTTTTTTTTTTTTAAATGCTTTGCTTGAAAAGTGTACATGGTCTGTCTTTAAAAAATGCCATTTGGTTTGATGTATTATCTATGACATAAGTGTATTTTCCCTCAGGGCTCTATATGTGTTGGCTTTGGTGTCTGATTTCAAACACATGTAATGTGACGATGAAGTCATGAATTCTTTTGCTTTCAGTGGCACTTTAGCCTGTAATGTGACATTCAGTGATGCATAGTGTGAGCTAATTCACTTTTATAGTTATGAAACTGATGACAACGAGTTTCAAATGTCGGGGGAAGACACAAGAAATTTCTGTGTCAAACAAAAACATGTCTTAGCATGTCTGGCATATCTCATAAAGTCAATTAAATCAGCACAAATATTATTAAAAAATTATTTTATTCAGTCATAGACCTTACAACTTTTGCTGTAACTAGCAAGTGACTTACAGCGATTTTTTCAAATAAATAAGAACAAATAAATACTGTCAGTTTGACCAATTACACAATATGTGCGTAACTTATAAATAAAATAAATAACACTGTTTTTCAACCATTCTTTAAATAATGATCAAGATCTACTAAGACTTCTGCCTCCTGATGCTTTTGGCCTGTCGTCTCCTGCGGTCTTTATTCTTCAAGTTTCTCAGCTGTGTTGCTTCTCTGTAGACGCGCTTGAGCTCATACAATGCTTTGCGCTGGATGATTGGGTCATTTTCCTGCAATTTCAAAGCATTTAATTAGTGATATGTGTATATAATGTAAAATAAGTATAGTCATGTTATTGACACAAAGTAAAAGAGTGAAATTTACAATCCAACTTGTGTTTTGAATTTTACCTAGAATCTAGTGAATATATTGCGCAATTGTAACTCCTCTACCCAGGTCATACTCGACCCGCTCTGAGCAGGCCTCTAACCCAGGTCTTCCGGCATGGGAGTCGGACACTCTAACAAGGAGGCCAAATGCTGCAATCTCTAGCATCTGTTGCTAGAGCATCTCTTGAGGTCAGAGGAGTGAGGTTTACTTGCACAGCAACTACTAGCTGGCCTCCATTACACAATGTAGGGGAAAAAGTAGTTTCAAAAAGCTGGGCCCTCAAACCTTGATTACTCAGATTTAGAAGTAAAACTACTTTCGTGTGGTTAGCAAAGGTAGCCTTTTAACAAGGTCACATTCAAAATGTAGTAAAATATCAGTTCTAATCAAATGTTTCAAATGTGATTGATAATGTGCAGTGGGAATATGAGGCAAACATTCCTGCCACTTTTTATCTGTGCTGTGATAGGGCCAGTAACTTTTCTCAGTTAACTGCCCATTGGCAGGTGTGAAAAAACATACATTTATCTATATATAGCTCTAAAGTGTTGATGTTGAATGCTTCTTCATGTCAAGTTTGGTTTCACAGAATCTGAAACTGTCATCTCACCTTAATCGCCCATAAGGTTTCTGCATATCTCTTGAGCTCTGCACTCTTGCCTGGGTAGTAGTTTTCTTGCAGTTTTTTCAAATGCTCTTGAACATGTGCCAATCTGTCTTTAGTAGCTTCATCCAGGCTCTCGTTCTGCATGCTAGTGAATATTCTACTGTATGTGTCCATTATGATGCTCATCAATAGATTCTGTTCACCTTCCTGCCACACAAAAGCAACACACATGAGCACATCGTGGATCCAACACAGGATATCACAAGTAGGGTGTATCAAAACAAAATGCCCTTTGGGTTAGAAAGGCTGCACCGGTATCTTAGCTATTTTAGACAGCAAAGGTGTGAATAAGAAACCATTCTGAAGTTGAAGATAGTTTGAAGGAGGCCGTTTACCTCAAGATTCACCTTTAAGTCTTTCAAGACCCGTAGGAAGACAGGATGTGCATTGTGTAGCTCACTGTCATCTTTCAGCTGGAAGAAATGAAAAGGTCAACATTTATATCTGTTACTATTTTAGACTTTAAATATCATTGTAGAGTCTTATCTTTTCTCACTTAATCAGATAAATGTGTTTATTATTATTAGCGCTCCACATCTGAAACCCAAACTCAACCTACAGACCAGACATTTTCCACCATGCAAGAAAGGCCTGTATGAGTTTCAGTCTGAATGAATGGTAGACTATACTTCCTGTTTTGTATGACACTACAGCATAACAACCCAACTGCAGTAAAAGTTGACTAGTTTGTAAAGACAGCTTTTCTAAAAAAGGATTGCAGTCCACATTGAAGCCCGAATGTACATGTTTGTCTATGCCTATAATCTAACGATTTGAACTTTAGATTCTTTGAACTTTGAACTTATTTTTTCACTTCCTGACTGTGATGTAACATATGATTGAAATTCAAACCGGTCTACTTACATAGTGCGCCTTCAGCTCATCGATGCTCTTCTCCAGGTTCTCAGGGACGCTGGCCTCGGCATATGCCATCCATCCCAAAGTCATCAAACATACTGCCCAGAAAAAGGCCATCATGTGTTGCGCAATCATAGTCCTTGTTAGTTTCAGGTGTTCGCTGAAGTTTGACTTGTATTCCGGTCTTTTAAAAGTTGAAGTTGCCTTTTACGCTGTTGCTTGACACCCGACTGTTCTCGTGTCTTGGTGATGGTCTGAATGCATGTGTTCGAGTGAATGGTGTGAGTATTTATAGAGCGAGCGAGCGCGCAAGCGAGCTATGATAAAGGTGTGAATTGTGTGGCTTTTACAGCTAAGTTTCCTTTAAATCAGTAACTACGTTACTGCTCAGCACAATCGAGCCCACCACTCATCTCGGCTGGAATCCCGTGGATGCCACTGGGCGGGGCTGTTGGTGGTTTCGTGGTCTGGAATCTTTTTGGTTTTTCAGTAACGGGTTTGGGCCTCCATGGACCTAAACGTCAATGTAGCTATGGCCACTCCAATGATGCTCATGCATTAATGACTGACAATAGGGAAGTAGTGGGCTTTTCTTAATCCTAGGGTTTCAAATAATAGCCTTTCACCAAATTTAGCATCTTTTGACCTTACTACTCACATGGGTCACTTTCTTTTCTTATTCCCTTTTCAACTTCTACATGCACTGACATGCAATAAACTGTCCATACAGCTCTTCTGTCCACACAGCTCTTCTAACAAGTTTGTTATTTTAGTTAAATAAGACTTTTGATGTTGAGTGTAAGACTGAGTAACCTTGATTTTTTCTTTCTCTTTTAGATGTAGCTGGTGGGAACATTAACAAAAGTGGACTGAAACATTCACTAAAAGTTCCTCAGAATTACACATATGCTCTACCACATCCATGGCTAAGATGTAAAGAAGAGATAATATAGATAAAGGACTATTTTGCCTTGAGTTATGCTGTTGCTCATCAGAAAATGCAACTAGTGTTTGAGGTTTTAACACTTCAACAGCTCACCCCTAGATGCAGAAAGAGAGAGAGAGAGTGACAGAGAAAGAGAACAAGAGCAAGACTCAATGTGCTGAGTAGTGTGAGACAGGAATGGTTTCGCAATTGTTGCAATTTTCCTATAAGGTCAGTTGAGGTGATGCTACCTCTAGGTAAGAATGTGTATCTAGGAAGGCCATCTGAAATCTGAAGAGGCGTGTCTTGACTTGGCTTGCTATTTTTGTCAAGGATTAAGCTCCT
This sequence comes from Opsariichthys bidens, assembly GCA_037194245.1. Lineage (NCBI taxonomy): Eukaryota > Metazoa > Chordata > Actinopteri > Cypriniformes > Xenocyprididae > Opsariichthys > Opsariichthys bidens. The sequence goes on along the minus strand of CM074287.1, from coordinate 14,639,513 downwards.
CCAAACAGTTACGTTATGGTTAGACCAGAAACATGAATGATAGAAAATCCCACATTTACATGTATACGTCATAAAAAGTAGGAAAAGTGTGACTTCAATTCCTAACGCCCGTCATTTAGACAATCCGGACCACAATGTTGGAGGTATGTCTCATTTTCCATTTAAACGTCATCGACGTGGTTGATTTTCCGCGGCTGTGGTTGTCGAGAGGTGTTACCCCAGACTCCTCATTATACATTATACAGACCACGTGGAAACCAAAAAGGATATTCCTTCTAAGAAACGTTTACTTGTCGTTTTCGTACGGTTTCATTGCCGCTAATCATCAGTTCCAAATTCCATATTTTGCCAAATATAGTCAATCACCTCATTTTGAAGATATACTGGGATTCTGAAAATAAACCAATTGGAGAATTAACTGTAGTGGCTGGTTGCATGATTTGCAGTGATCAAAGATAAATTAATGGCTTACCATCTAAAATAAGATTTGTTTTTGTGAAAATGTTCCATTTGACATAGACTTAAGATGCAGCCGAAGACGAGGCAATCCATCACTAAAGACTCTTCAAACATCTCTTGACATGAGGATGTAAAAAATATTAATAATATTAATAATAATGGGGAATACATAGAAAAGAGTTGAGGGTTATATAAAGCAACATATACTGCATTACTTTATCACTGAATGGATTCCTTATGAATCAAGCCCATGACTTTAGTGATGCTAGTGCAGGGGTGTCCTATCATGCTCTTGGAGAGCCAATGTCCAGCAGAGTTAGCTCCATCCAACTCCAACACACTTACTTGGAAGTTCTGGTGAGTCTGAAGCAAAACCACTTAAAGGCAATTCTGCAACCTTAGCCAAAAAAAGTGTAATACCTGCTAACGCAGTACACAGGTAAGGGGACAGGAGTAAGACAGGAGTTTTACGCAAAACAATGCTTTTCTTTTGTACCACCAGCAAATGTGTAGTATTTTATAATAGGCGTTGTGTAATATTGAGTGATGATACTGTATATTGTCTAAAGACAATAAACAATATTGATGTTTTCTTTCTTTGGCTTTCAGGCTTTACCAAATATAAATAAGACTTGAATTGTAATGACTATGACTGCCATGCCTATGATCCTTATATTTTTTAGTGAATAAAGAGACACGGAACAATTAGAAATATTGTATTATATTATTGTTTAATGAATAAAATTGTAACGATCGTCTGCTGAAGTGTCCGTGAGAACCAGTAGAGGGCACTTCAACTTGGACTCACACACACACACACACACACACACACACATGCACATTCACTCCCAGACTTCACTTCTCACAATCCACGACACAGCCACTCACTCATTTCTGGCAGACTACATTTCCCATAAGCCCCGTACCTTGGCACTGATTTCTACACCAGCTGCAGCACATTATCTGGACTATTTAGGCACCACTCTCACACACAAACACTGCGAGGTCTTGATCTACTTTTGGTAATCAGTTCTGAGCGATTTTTCCCGTATTTGTTTTCCCTGTTTTTGATCCTGCCTCTTTTCCCGTTTTCTGATCGTTCTCTGCCTGCCCTTTGGATTTACTGCCTGTATTATTGGACTGTTGTTTTCTTGCTGCCTGTCTTGATCCACTTTGCCTGTTTAAACGGTTACGACTCTGACATACCTGTTTGCTGTTCATCGACCATTGCCTGTTTGACTACTCTGATCTAAATAAAGCTGCTTTTTGATCTTATTCTGCTGTCATCTCGTTACAAAAATAATGATGTGTTCTCTCTATGGTTATAGCTTTCAACAAATACATTAGATTGAATTGTAATGAATTAAGACTGCTGCCTATTCCTAACAATGAAAGGTTATAGCTGGTACCTCACTGTAAGAAGGTCCCTGGTTCAAGTCACAGCTGAGCCAGAAGTCCTTTCTGTGTGGAGGTTGCACGTTGTCATTAGGGTTTCCTCTTGGTACTCCAGTGTCCCCCACAGTCCAAAGACATGCTAGGTGAATTGGACAGTCTAAATTACCTTTGTCTTTGAGAGACAGCCCTGGGATTGACTGGACATCTGCTTTCCCCTGCCTCTGGCCTAGGAAACTGGAATAGGCTCCAGCCCTATGACTTAGAAGGCTTAAATTTGGTTTTATGCACACTGTATAAAGCAATTCGTGCTCCTTTTTTTTCACTCAGTAAAGCACATTCCACAAACACTTCAGTCCTACTGTATGTTTACTAGCAATTTAACACAGCATGTTTATTCACAAAACGTACCTGCTAATCCACAAGAAACAAATCTTGTCCCTTAAGGTACCACCCCAGTGACGAGCCTGAGTGTACCTTAACCATGGTAAATATGTTCTTTCAAGAACTATTAAAGGCCATTTTCCTATTGAATAACATGCATATTCAACAACTGAATCCAAAAGGCACTTTAATATCAGTAACTGTAAATACATATCAAATACACAAAAGAGGTTGAACACTGTTCCAGCTTACAGTAAAAGAAAAAAAAAAAGCTCAAGTTGCTGCAAAACATTTCGCAATACAATTACACTAAAATGTCACAGTACATAAAATACAATTACATTAAAATGTTGCACTACGTAACAAAACTACAGAACTTTTTTGCATTTATTTAACATTAACATTTTCAAAGAACACCGTCCTCCACCTCAACTCCTCTGCAAATTTCAGATCCCTCCATTTCCCATCCCAGGATTCTCCTCCCACTAAAGACCTGTGTTACATGTGTTTCTGTCCTGGACTTTGTTTTGCTGTCATTGTGTCACATGTGCTCTTTGTTTATGTTCCCGCTTTCATCATTAGTTTATCCCCATCACCTGTGTGTAATCAATTACCTCGTTTCTCCCCGTTTTTGCCCATGTATATATTCCCTGTGTTTCCCTCTGTCGTTGTCCGTTCTCGTTTGTACAAAGACGTGTTTTGTGTATTCCCTAGAGTCTGTGTCATTAAAAGAAACCTTGTTATTCCTATTCCTTCATCTCTGAGCTTGCCTACCTGCACGTACTATAACAACCTGGGTGCAGACAGAAATTCAGAAAGGATCAGTATAAGTAAATTGATTAAATTTATATTCCCATTGTCTACACTACCTGTAGACTTAATATAGAATATTTATCAGCTTACTACAGGTTCTCTGCATATAACATCTGGCAGATTCTGACAGTTGTTCACTTTCTCCCTGAATATCACCAGAAGTAAATCAAGAGCAGCATGAGAATGAAAATCCACCTCTAAAAGACATTTAGCAACTATAAAGACATTCAACAGTCAGTTCATGCCTCACATGATCCAAGTAAGCTGTTGCACTTTCTCCAAAGTTAGAGCCAAAGCCCCTCGTATCTCCTGGTCTGAAGACTTTGATTAGCTGCTTCAAGTGTGTTGAATTAAATTTGGAGCTAAACTCTGCAGGAGAGTGGCCCTCCGGGGCCAGGTTTGGGGGTCCCTGTGCAAGTGCCATGCTCTTGTCAGTGGTTCGGAGCGTAAATCAAACTGCCAAAATTCCTTGAACCATTGAAATTTCGAAACACTTATTACATAAGAAGCGTCCTTTGCTGAAATCATGTGACTTTCACTCTCCGAACCACTGATTTGAAACACGAAGCTTTGAAGCTTCATGAAGCAGAGTTATGAAATCAGCCGTCACTAGATATTGTTGAATGAAGTTGTTATTTTGTTTTTTTTGCCTCACAAAAAAGTATTGTAGTCGCTTCATAACATTAAGGTTGAATCACTGTAGTCACATGAACTGTTTTAAATATGTTTTTAGTTGCTTTAATAGTGTAAATGAAAAGTGCTGGCCTCAGTAAGCCATCAGATTCGATCAAATTTGCCTTATGAAGATGAACGAAGGTTTTATGGGTTTGGAATGACATGAGGGTGAGTAATTAATGACACAGTTTTCATTTTGGGGTGAACTAACCCTTTAAGCAAGGGTTCCTTAAATCCAGCCCTGGAGGGCCACTGCCCTGCAAAATTTAGTTCTGAACAAGCTAATCAAGCTACTGGAACACTTGTCCATAGTTCTGGTTCGTACAATCAAATCATTTTTTCTTTCACATTTTAGAGCTTGTTTGTATGACATTCACCCCTTAATGTGTCAAGTACTGGAACACACTACATGACAAATCTGAAACTCTGACTAGGCATCATTTGCCAACTTTGTAAACGCAAACGGTTACAGAGAAAAAACTGGGCATCATACACTAAACAAATCAGAGCACACTTTTGAGCCATTCCAAACTCAATAACATGTAAAAACATGTGCCTGGTTGCTAGGAGTAGCATGACAAAAATGTTCTAAAACGGTCTCAAAATATCAAACACATTTGAAATCCTCCTATATACACTACACTATTTTCTCTGAACTCACCAGTATTTGCAAAATGGCTCTGACTTTCAGCAACTAGCCTCAATTCCTTTGGACACCACACCAAAAACTGTGCTAAAGCCATTCAGTGTATTCCAGCATTTATTTGAACATTTTTGAAAAACAAAATGTGTTTGTCTGTCATATGCATGCACATTGTAAAGTCTGTTATTGAACAAGCCAAGCCGTAAAGTAATGCAAAATTAGTTTTTATTGTACTTAACTATTTAGCCAGTGAAGCTCACAGAATATTTAAAACCAACATTGTAAATGATGAAAATACACTTGTGATGAGAATAAGTTAGATGGATGGTGTAGTAGAGTACATTATAAAGTAAAAAATAAATAATTATTTCCATATAATTTATAAATAAATAGGCTAATACAAAAACAAAGCACAGGTTTACTAAATGAAAGACATGACTTTTGCATCTTCTCATTGCAACTTGCAATGGCCTTTTCCTTTAGAGGCCTCTTCAAACACCATGAGAAAGTCATTTAATGCTCCTCTTTGGGTGGTTTCATTTTTCACCTGAGTGAAAAACAAACATATGCATTAGATATCACATCATATATTACATCACATAACCTGATATCATATGGTAAACACCAATTCAACAACGAAAAATGTACATGTATGTTTTCAGAATGAAGACAGGACTTTCTCTTTATGCTCACCTTGACTGAGTCAATTTCCCGAAGCTGTTTCCATACTTTATGTTCTTCAACGTACTTTTGTCTCAGCTTTTCCACCGCATCAATCGCATATATTAACTCGTTTTTCACTTCTTTCTGCTCAGACTTTTTCATTTCTTGGAACAGTTCTTCATAGGTGTTCAGCATTCTTTCGAGCAACAGCTTCTGACAAGTGCAGGTAACCTTGGACTAAGAGAAATGAGAATCAATAGGATGATTCATATATAGAGGCATATCTACTTGAATGTTCATATTTTAGCATTTTGCACAGTAAAAACTTACCTTCTTTTCCAGATGAGAAGCGAAAACAGACTTTGTTACCCATTCTGTGCCACGAGTTTTCTAAAGAAAGCGGGCAAAAAACAGCGATCGTTATGAATGAATGTGCATCTCTTGTGAATCTTAGCGCCCAATCTAAGATCAAAGTGTCGCAATGTTTATCTGCAATCTCTTCGTGTTAATATTAGCTGCAAGACCAAACTATAACATACAGATATGAGTAGGACTTGAAGTGATTCATCTTGCTTACACAGACATGCTTTCAAACCCGGTACAGAAGTTCATGATAGTAAACATCACTTACATAATGATCTTGCAGAGCATGGATATTTTGTTCCAAATGAGTCTTCTCGCTTTTGGACCGTCGAAAATCTGAACGCGTTGGTTGTCTGAAGAGATGCTATTAACAGAAGTCCACACAGCAGCACCATGTTGAGCCAAGAATCCATTCTTTGTGTTCGTGTTTCAGTATTATGAATCAAGCGACTTTAAACACAAGGTTGTGAACTGATGCTAGTCAGCAGGTGAGTGTTGATGATCGGAAAGGGGCCGGGGGTTTATATAGGGTTAAGCACAGCCTAAAACAGTGTGACGGTATGAAGGCGGCAGTGGGGTTTTGGGGTTTCTGTGGGCTACTTTTCTATGAAGGTTTCCTATCAGCAATGAAATGCTCTCAAGTAAGTGACGCCATACTAACCCTGTAGCCAAAGCACAAGGACGCAGTGGCCTTTGAGAATAGCCACAGTTGCAATCCCCTTTCGGACTGTTAGAAACTGGGTTGGGGGCTCGTTGACATGCGCTCACAATGAGTCAATAGCAAACGGAAAGTTCATTATCAGATTTTATTTTTAGCTTTTGTGTGAAACCGAAACTTGTTATCAGTGGTTATCAGCTGGTTTTATATCCAGCAACTATATCTAATGGCCATCTGTTTTTTATTTGTTTTATGTTTATCAAATGTTATTAATGTATGCATATGAAAGTCTGCACCTGCATGAATCTGCATATGTTGGGCATGCATTTTTGACCACAAATCTTTGTTTACATGGGTGAAAGTGCACATATAGGCATGCATATGTAGCTGAATGCGTTTGGTGCTGCAGATGCAACACATACTGCAAAACACATACTGAAATCAATTGCTAAATTATCACTAAACTTCTGATTTGCATTACTTTGCATTGGTGGTTAATTTGTGGTGATGTAAATTTGCTTAAGCTACAACTTACTGCCTGTGGCTGCATAGTTTTCAGTTGAATTCCCCTTCAAACATACTGTGGTGTAGCAACAAACATCAGTTTCTCTGAATCTGAACCTCGGAAATCTTAAAACCATGTTTTAGAAGTAAATGAAGTTGTGCATAGTATATGCTGAGGCATGGATTGTGCATACAGTGCAGTACAGTGCAAGTTTCAAGAACTGTTTCTGAAGTCTGAAAGTCCCTGTGACTGAAACAGTGGAGCGTTAACAGTTATAAAGTTGTGGGTTTGATTCCCAGGGAAGGCTTGAACTGTTTAAATGTGTACATTGAATGCAACGTAGGATATTTGGATAAAAGTGTTCAGCAGTTTGCATACATAATTGGTACAATGAAGTCTTGGTGCCTATATGTGAGTGATAGAAGTTTGAGTTTGACTTAATCCCAATCTCTCGCTCTTTCAAATATATCCCTGTCCCTTCTCCATTGCAGAGCACAACAAATATATGAAAAATAAAGTGATCTTAGAAGGTTATTTGATGTATTTGATGTCCAAGTTTCTCATTTAATGAGTATTGCTCTCTTGAATTTAAATTGACAATTTTATTCATCATTTTTATACTAGTTAATGCGAGATTTTCATTTCGGCCAGCCAGCTTTTAAATTACACCTTTTATTCTTAAACTTAACTCATTTGAATTTCAAAGCTTTTCTTGCTTAATCATCTTTCATATGTATTTTGTAAGTGCATTTTAAAAATGATTACTTAGTAAACATAGTTTTAAGTCCAGTTGGATTTAAGGATCAGGGGATGCCTGTCTGGTTTTGGGGTTTTTGTGGGCTACTCTGGAGATATTATGCTTTTACCAAACCCCATACCCAAAGGTTAACTTTCATAAGGATTCATATGCCTTGTGTTTATTGAATGTTGGCATGGTTGCAGGCCACCCAACAAAACTTTCTAGAAACTGGGTTGCCTCAGGTGGTTGAGATGAATTATGACTCAGCAAGCTTAAAGTTCCATGACCATCACATTTTATATTTATCTTTTTAGAACATTAAACATGTTATGAGCGTGTTTTTTTATATCTAATAACTAATGTATTTACCTTTCTGTTGTGTTACAAAAGTTTACCATTGGTGTATAGAAACCCATTTCTTCTACATGATAAAAAAAATATGCTTTGGTAAATAAAAATCATAATTATGTAATTATGTAACATTAATTTAAACTTTGTATCTACAATGACTTCTCATAATTTTGACTGTCAACGTCTTATCATAATCATAAATTAGTAATTACAAATCCTAATTATGATTTATATTTTGGTAATATCAGACATTTTTATGATTTCACAATCAGTTCAGCTCCTGTTTTAAATGATTTTCACATGTCATGGTGTTTCTGTAGCTCAAACAGTAATGCATGGCACTCAAAAAGTCAAGGTTAAAGATTCAATTCCCAGGGACTGACCTTATAAAATATTCAACTTCAATGTGATATATGTGCTGATAAATGCATAAATGTATTTTTAAAAGTAAAACTGCATTTGTGCTGCATGCAATCCTGTCATTTCTATAGAATCGCTGGTTGATCTGTAGTGCTATGCATTTGCTTAATTTGTATTTTACTTCCTGTGGTCACAGTTCCCTCAGAGATAGTGATGTGGCACATCAGTTCTCTGAAACTAAACCTCAGAAATTATCTTAAATGAGTCTGCCTCTGCACTTAAAACCACTGTGAACTTGAGAGGAATAAATGGATTGGAAAGGATGAAAATGCTATCTTGCATCATTAAGTGGAATCAATGGGTGAAAGTGGTAAACAGCAGATGAAACTAATTAAAGGGTCCAGGATGTGTCACATTTGTGAGATGGACTGAATATGCAATTCACGAGTTCACACTTACCAATAATCAGATAGGGAATTAGTATGCATATTTGGCGTGCTGTCCGAGGAGAGGGCTCCGAGCTCGGTATTTGGCCCGAGCCCAGAGTACTCCCCCCGTATCTGGTTTAGGAAGTAACCAGGCAAGTGTGAGGAGACGGGGTGGTGGAGGGATGCTGAAACTGTCCAAAAGCATAGGTGAGTCGACTGCATCGATATATATAGGTTTCTGCTCATGCTGATTGGGCAGGCATGTTGATTGCTGATTAATGACAGCTGGCTGGAGTGATGTGATGATTAGCTAGATCATTTGAACGTGTTCCTCCCGAAGTTTGTTAATAAAACATCATGTAGTAACAAAGCCATTCCTCAAAAGAAAAAAAAAATATTTATAGAAGAGTGTAGGGTGACCTGATTGAATTCATGCAGTTTAAAGCGCCCGGACACAGCAAAACATATAACCTAAGATTAAGAGGCAAAAAAAAGAGCTGCAAATCCTAAAACGTAAAGTATCAAACCAAGTGGCATTTATTTTTTTAAGAAAAAGACTTCGGGGAAACGGGACAAAGTGCAACGCGCATATGGCAGAATAAGTCCTGCCTTCCACATAAAAGATTCACACTGTGTCCGAAAAAAATACTTCCTGTAACGGAGTTCTTAAGTACGGGAAGAAGGAGGCGGGAACCGGCGAACGTTCAACGTGACTTCAATAATAAAATAAGCAAACAATAAAACGAAAGTAAAATAAAACACAACATAAAGTCCAGGCCTGGTCCTCTCTCGTCCTTCTCTGTCGTCGCTCCTCTTTTATGCTTCCGGAGCTCCTCCGTGAGAGATACGAGACCGGTGCGCCGAGCAGCTGACGCTCATTATCACTCGCGTCACCGGCCTCGCGCCGTTCCCTCACGGCTCTCGCCCGCCCTGCTCGTCACACTTCCCTATATATAATAAGTGAAAAATATTATGCCAAACGAGTAGTATATCCGAATACCTAGTGCAAAACAATAGGTGAAAAGTCCTTGGATCACCTACTACTTCCGCTGAGATTTTGAAGTGCGCATTGGATGGACACTTTTCTACCCATGAGGCCACAGATGGAGATTTATGAATGGAATTCAAATGAAGCAACTGATGCTGGTATGTCAAGTGACAGTAACAACATGGCGGATGTAGTATACGTCTGAATGCTACCATATTCATACTACATAACATTCTTTTTTAACAGTCATGAAGTAAATTCAAATTCAAATCTAGTACCTATTCAGACAGTACTTGATAAAGTCATTGTGCCACTGCCGCTGTCCTGTCAGTGTCCTGGGATGCCAGTTTAGGACTGCATATGCGCGATGGCCGGTCTAGCCTGAAAAATAGCCTTTTTTACCGCTATTTGAGCATAAGAATCAACATTTAAGGGACATTTCAAGTCAGATTTTGTTGCTGATTTGTAATATGTTATTTAATTATGACTTCAGCTAGCTGAAATTTCAGGTTTTCCCCATGCAAGCAGATAGGACTTGGTCTTGGATGTCTAAAATAGCTGCCTGGAAATGTTGAACTGACTTTCCTTGAAAGGGACTTTGGTACAACACACTTTTCAAGTAGATTATTTTAGGTTTCAAATGATAAAAAAGATACATGTGTTATTCAATATAATGACAAAAAATACATTTTCTGGTTGTCAACTATTAGTGGATCATAGAAGCTAGTAAATGTGATGAACTCTGCTTACTGAGCCTCATACTTCAACTAGAAATCACTTTAGGACCAACTAAATGTGAGCATAAAAATGGCTCAGAAAAGTAAAGTTAGTTCAGTAAAAAGGTGTAACACTTTAGAATACTGTTCTGTCATTAATGAATAACTAGTTTAAACTGTTTGTGGTCTGATTAGCTGGTTGTTTAAGTGATCATTGTTTAAAAATTTGGTAACATTGCTTTTCAGTCATTACTAAAATAACTTCACATGAACAAACGAGTAACACAATATTGACATTCTTGTACATATATTAATTAAGAATAAACAAATTATTGAGTAATAAATGTCAGCTGATTGCAGTTGATCATTATGAGTAAATCAATAACTATAGATATTAGTAGTTGATAATAAAAAAGTATAGTTATAGTTTCCACAGTGAATTACAAGTGGGAATTTCTGTGACTGTGACGCACAATACACTTCCGACCCATCATTTACAATCCATACCATATTAAGATAGAATGAAACTGTGTCACCGTAAGGTTTTTTTAATTTTATCAGATGTGATTCTGCTCATTGATATTGACTTAGAAGTATATGTTTTAAAAACGTAAGTATTGTACGAAGACAACGAAACAGAGCGAAAAGAGTTCAGTCAAATATTCTCCAGTATTCCCTCCTTATTGGAAAAGAGAGTGATTCAGCAGTATTGTAGACTGAGTCACTGAGTCAATGACCTAACTACTTCCTCCGCAGGCTCTCCATCTGCGTAGCAGCTTAACTGTGAGTTTCCAGTGAGTGAGTATGCTGTGGTGAGGTTAGCACTGCTGCTTCTGAGCACAGAAGTCATAATTCATCGGATTTCATACCTTTTTCCTCTTTTGTGAGGATTTGAGGTGGCATTTTTTTTTTTAAATTTACATTTACGTAAGCATTTATGGTGAAATGAGTTAGGGAAACCAGAAATTTCCCATTCATGCTGCTAGTTTTAATAAAAATTAAGTAATGTGTGATAATGGTTTTACATGTATACGATTCATATAATCATTTTTATATACATATATATTCATATAATCATCCTATATTAAGTCACTACAAAGCCTTATAATATGTGGATGTTATTTTGTATAGAAATTGTATTAAAACTTTTGACCTTTTCATTTAGGTCAGCCTAAAATGAAAATTAAGTCACCGTTTACTTACCCAGGCGTTGTTGTAATGCTCTGTGCCCTTCCTTCTTTTTTGGTTCACTAAAGGAGATTTAAAAAAAAAAAAAAAAAAAAAAAAAAAGTCCAACTCTCATTCATCCGTATAATAATAATAATAATAAATAATAACAATCTTTATTTTATGTGGCGCCATTAAAAGTTACATCTCAAAGCAGTTTACAAACATAAATATGAATTGGATTTAAAAAAAATAATACATATAACACAAATAAATCACATAAAAGCTCTCCTGAAAAAATGGCTTTTAGCAGATTTAAAGAGATTACAGTATTCAACCTGTCTCTGATCTCAATGGGAAGACAATTCTAAAGTTTTGGTGCACAAGAAGAAAAAGCCAGAGGAACATCTAAAAGACCAGAACTGGAGGAATGGAAATCACTCTTTGGAGTGTATAGACATGCAATTTGGCGCCATACCATGCAAGGCCTTGTAGGTCAGCATACAAATTTTAAAATCAATCCGAAACCTGTCAGGGAGCCAGTGCAATGACTCTAAAACTGGAGAGATTGCAATTTATTTAAGGTAGATTTAGAAACCAATAATCGATGCGTGAAAAAACAAAAGTGTTGTTCAGTTTTCCAGCAACACAGAAGGATAACATGGGGTGTAGTCTTGCAATGTTTCTGAGATGAAAGAATGGATTTTTAACTGTATTCTGGACATGAGGATCAAACGTTCAATTTGTGTCAAATATCACCCGCAATTTTTTTTTTCTAAATTTGTTTGAAATTCGAGAGCAGAGACTTCCACTTCCATAGAGGACCAGATTAATTCATTTGATGCGGTGAACCGATAAGCATTTCCTCTCTTATCACTGTTGAGACATTCAAATGTTTATCTCAGAAATGCAGTGTTCAAGAAAGCCAATAGCTGCATTATCACCAGGTTTTGTATGAATGTAAATCTGGCTGTCGTCTGCGTAGAAATGGAACTTAAGACCAAGGGATCTGAAAAGCTGACCAAGAGGAAAGATGTATGCTAAAAAGAAGCGGGCTCAAAATCGAACTCTGTGGGACACCAAATTGAACTGAACCAACTTTGGACCGACACCCACACAAGGAAATAAACTACCTATGGTACTGAATAGTGACCAGCATCACGCTTATTAAAAAAAGACGCAAAAGTATCACAAAATGATCCCATGCAACACGTGTCATATGTTTAAAGTGTTCTGGTGGTATACAATAGGGTTTGTTGAAAAACAAACTAAAATTTAATATCGGCCCGCCGACGATATTATTATATTTAACGAAAATCCTGACCTTGGCCATTGGTCTTCTGTGCACTGCTTTGTGAGACTTGAAGTTCACTCTGTCTCACCGACAAGTTGTGAGAAATAAAGGTTAATAAATACTCTACGTGACATGAAATGCCTAGAAAAACCAAAAAGTATCCGTTTCTTCACGGACTTAAAAATCTCCGGAGCTCAGTTTGTCTAATAACAATCAGAATGGCAGTTGTGAACGCTGTAACTTCTTGGTACGACAAACACTTCAGAGAAGAAGGCTTATGGATTGTATTCCACGTCGTGTTTTTGATAATCTTGATTTCTGACAATGTGTGTGCTTTTTGCGCGTCTCACAAAACCACATGTTGTGTAGCCATGCATAGAAGACCAATGGCCAAGGTCAGGATTTTGATTAAATTTCTGTTTGTTTTCCACCAAACCCTAATGTACACCCCCAGAACACTTGGGATATATGGAACGTGTTACATGGGATCATTCTGTGATACTTTCGCGTAATATTTAAAAAGCTTGATGCTGGTCATTATTCAAGGCCATTATATGGACGAGTGTGAGCAGGACATCTTTTAAAAATTCTTTCTTTGTGGTTCTTAATAGAAACAAGGGCATATGGCATTAGAACGACACCAGGGTGATTAAATTATGATTTAACTGTCATAGTTCACCCAAAAATAAAAATAAAAAGTTCATAATTTACTCACAATTGTGTCATTTGTAACTTGTATGCAGCTTGGACATTCTTATAACTATCTCTTTTTGTGTTTTGTGACAGTTATAAGTTTTCATTTATTTTTTTTAAAAGTTTGTTTTCATTAATGTAACTACATTAATTATTGCTTCTTACAGGCAATTGTGTCTTAGTATAAAAGGACCTGACTGTGAGTATAAACTTCATCAGGCTACCTCTTGAAGCTTCAAGCTTGCAGTTTTGATAACCAGCATTTGCAGCAGTTGCTTATTGCTGCTTGTGTATCAAAGAAAGACAACAGTGACAGAGAAAGCTATATTTATTTGAGAATCTAAGTATGTGTGTGCGTGCATGCATGCATATGCATGCCTGCGCCCTTTAGTTGCACCAGAACTGAGCATAGGTTGGGTTGTTTGGTGGCGATGCGAGAGAGACGTTTGTGGTCGCGCTTCATGGTGCTACAACTTCCAGGAACTGCAACTTGAGTACAGTGACAGTGATGGTAGGCTTTGCATTGTTAAATTTGTCTCAAAACTAAAAATGTTAGTCATAAATTTCATAGGTTTTTAAAAACGAATATTAAACATAAATGCAGACAAAATAGGCTTGGTTAATGTGCAATTGCCTATTTTGAGTATAGGAATATATTATAAACTTATTATTATTATTATTATTATAAAAATTTGATTATTATCAAACTAAAATGTTATTACTAAATGCTTTGTGTGCACATATCCTACTGTGCTTACCAAAGTTGGCAAAAATTCCACTGCAGCAGAGAGTGCAATACCAAAATATGAGTCACTAGAGGGAGCCAACAGTGCAGTCAAAAGTCACTAGGCAAATAATACAGTGTTAGTTGTGTTAGACATGATGTGTCTTTTTATGTGCTAAGTGTGCAGTTCCTATGTGCAGTGCTTTGATACTGAGCTGTCCATGAAAAGTTTAGCACAAGGAACAGTAATTAAAGGCAACCGAACACCACCTGTCCGACAGCTATATCATTTACAGTTTACGCCTTAGCACTATTGAACTTTGGTCATGGAAAAAAGGCAAGCACAATGGGACCTCTCAAGCTGATTTAAACTTTATTTAATTTAAAGGTTCAAAAACAATATTACATCACAGACAACAATGCACGTTAATGAATAATATTCATTCAAATATGGCTAACACTTTAAATTCTCATACCCTTTTTTCTCATTTGGGTGGAGAATTTCAGCTGGCAGTTGAGAGAATTATAAGGCCGTCTGATCATAACTTAATACAATAAATATTAGACGTTTTCAAGATCTCTCATTTCCCCTATAACATTTCAAACTGCTCGAATAATACTTCAAACACAATAAAATAATAAAACATACAAAAATAAATTATGGATTTGAAAATTAACAGACAAAAAAAAAATAAAAATAAATATGTCTTCAATTATTCTAGCCTATATCATTGTGTATCCTTTAAAATACAACGGATTTCAAATTAACGACCATACATATTTTTGCTCATAATACCAAGTTACCGGAATGTTGATGCAAAATATCCGTAACCTTTGCTTGTCTAATCAGTGCATGTAAGAATTTGGTCTCTTTGCTATGTAGAAAATGGTCATAGCTTCCCTGAGATGTATTTGATTCAACTAGAATTTGGCATGTTCAGAGAAACGGTGAACAGTGAAACATTCACAGGATGTCACTTGATGGCTGTTGTAGGAGTCAAACAACTTTCCTTCGCAAGCAGTCTGTTGATAACTCTACGGAGCCCCTAAAGTACGGAGCCCTTAAAGGGACGTGGTGGTGGAAAAAAAATGGGATGGGAGGATTTTTTTTTTTTTAAAGAAATCTTTTGCGTTCCCACGCAAAACTTTGCGTTCCCTCGCAAAGATGTTATCGTTCCCTTGCAAAACCTGTTGTGAGTTCAGACAAAACCTTCCTGTTTAACGTCCCTCTGGCTGGCAGTGGTGTTTATTAAGTCAGCATTAAAACACACAAATGATGCGCGACACATTTAGAGTTTGAACTTGTTTGACATAAATATAAAGAAATGCAGTCAGTGCTTAAGGAGTTCAGTAAATCTGGCAATATATTCACATATTCGAGCTTCCCGGATCAATAACTCGTGAATTAAACGTTGTAAAAATGCACAAATTTCCAATCAACGTAACATAGACAACGAGCTACAACAACCCAATTTTCCTCAAATGTGAATAAATAAATTTGTCGTCTGAAAACGAAGGAAACGTCTGAAAAGTGCAAAACCCAAAACCCTTATATTCATTTATATTATGAAAAATGCTCAAAAACTTCACTGTAACACGTCACTGCTCTCCTGCTGGTTGTACTAGAACACTTAGTTTGATAAAAAAATATATATATATATATATAAATTTGTATGATTATTATGAAACAAAATCAATGACTTCACTGTTAATAGTAAAACATCTAATAACTTGTAATGCCATCAAATTCAGTAAGCAATTATCATGCTGGTTGTAAGTTTGTAAACTGCATAACATCAAACTAACATGCCAAACTAAGTGTTGTAGTGTAACCAGCAGGAGAGCAGTGATGTTTTAACTGACTACAGTGTGTAACATTGAAGTTATTAATGACTATTTTTGTAGAAATGCTTTTCTGATTTTGCACTTTTCAGACGGTCTCTTCAGACTTGTCTCACCGCCTCCTGCTAATAGAGACCCATTTATATATTATAAAGCTTGTTTGAGGAAAATTCAAACTCTAAATGACTTAATAAACACCACTGCCACCCAGAGGGACATTAAACAGGAAGGTTTTGTCCGAGCTCACAACAGGTTTTGCAAGGGAACGATAACATCTTTGCGTGCGAACGCAAACATCTTTGCGAGGGAACGCAAAAGATTTCTTTAAAAAAAATTCCTCCCATCCCATTTTTTTTCCACCATCACATCCCTTTAGGGGCTCCGTAGGGGATAACTGATAGAGGGAGTGATAGTGTTTAAATGACTCAAGCTACTGTGTGTGTGTGTACAAATGTGTCCTCCTGCATCCTTAGTTCCTCTGTGCCAGTGTGGAGAACTAGTGGATCTTCTTGTGTGTTTTCCTATCCATGGCAAAACTGATCCAGATCAAAACACTTCGAAACTCTCTCATTGCTTTAATGTGAACTCCTGGCTTAGTCTGTATAAAAAAAACAGACAGGGTTACTCATAAATCACAATGCAATGGACATAGATAGAAACAAGCTTCTGGTCAGTGATGAGTATCCATCCATCCATCCATCCATCCATCCATCCATCCATCCATCTATACCTACCTATATTAAAAATATCATAAATATTATATTGGACCAGGAGTCCCTCTATATGACATTTTACATCCTTAAGTAAACTTTTATTGTTAAAGGTCAAATTAAAATGATCGGATATGTATAAGAGACTTATAAATTATATATAATGATTGTCTGCAGGGGTCCTCTCTATGATATCATATCCTGTTTTTTTTGTTTCCTGCATGTTTCTGAATGTTGGTCATGGTATTTGATTTTAATTTTGCAGACACAATTTTTCAATGATATATATATTTTTTTAAGAAATAATATTAAAAGTCTATGCCAAGCTGTTTAGAGGGTTTCATTTCAAGAATTTCATCTTAATGAATATGTTATCACCCTGACGTTCTTTTTTTTAATGAAAATACATTTTAATATACAAATGAAAAAAAAAAAAAACGTGCTCATCATAGAAGAGTTGTATTTAAGTCACTAAATGTGTGAATTGCATTTTTAATTCTAAAAAAACTTGGATGATCATGAATTTCAGTAAAAAAAAAGCACAAGTTAACTTCTAATAAAGCTGAGTTGCAAAGAGATAATATAAATGAACATTTCTTACCATCATAAAAGTGTCCTTGATTGTTTTGAGGTTCTCTCTTGCGCAGGGTGACAGAGTTTGTTTGCCTTCAGTCTCCTGTGTCAAGGGGGAAAAATCAGTAAAAAATGTGAAAGAAGTATATTTAACCCACTAAGTGGTAGATGTTACTGATGTCTAACTTACACAGATCTCCATTGTGCTCTTTAGCCTATGGAAAGATGCCATAAACATTTTTGTTGACTGACGAGTGTCATTCTTCCACAACTTTTGGAACACATGTTCTTCATAGATTTCCAGGATGCGTTTTAAATCAGCGACATTCAGTTTCTGTCAGGAGGTGAGCAGATCAGTTTATTTTATTTTGCCTCACAGGAGCACAAAGAGTTAAAAGTGAAGTTGTGGCAAGTTGTTGCACTTGTAATACAACTTATTAATTGTTAATTAATATATTGATTGCTGTGATTTGAATTTTGTAACAAGTATATGTATCTTTATCCTTTTTTTTTTTTTACTTTCATTAATTCGTCATTTTTTAAGGGTTCAAATTTTATTATTAACAGCAGGTTCTTATTCTGACTTACTCCACGGAGTGTGACAACATGCCCCACAAAAGGCCAAATGTTTACAGAATTTTACCGAATCTAACAAATACACACACACACACATATATACATATATATATACACACATACACTTTGTAGCTTACCTTGTAGCAATTTCTAAGTTTTCCCATTATTCTATGGACGGGTCTATTGTCCCTCTGCAACAAAAAAAGAACATTTGTGATGCATGTCACCCTCTTAAATGCACATATACTGGACTCCATGTAAAAATAAGGATACTTACATCTAGAGGTTTCTGGATGAGTTCCAAAGTATTGATCATGTCTTTGATCATAGACGGCGGGATATGAAGGCTCAAGCATTCTTCCTGCTTGTGGCCTTGAGAGCAGTACAGGAGAGCACAGAGGGCGAGCAAGGTTACGATCTGCATCCTGGTTCAGTTTCAGAAAGGGCTGAATTGTATCGTACAGTCTGTACAGTGGCTCAGTGTGCTTTAAAACAACCAGTGACATTCATAGCTTTTATAGCTCCATCAAAAAAAATTCCCACACTCATCATGGTAGAGGTTTTTTTTTTGTTTTTTAACCTCAGTCGCTGTGGATTGCATGCTGCCTTGGCCATCCTTTTTCCTCCAGGGCTCAGTCACCTGTTGGCTATGTGGTTTTGTATTCTAGTGACGAAAGCCTCACGTATATTGATTACTGGACGATGAAATCTAGGTTGCGAGAGCGTTAAACGTGTTGCTGTGAATTCAAACCTATAGTGTGTTTCCTTTGATGTGAATTGTGAACTGTGTCTCGAAACTGTTTAGCTATTGGAAAAATGCTGTGAGAATTTTTGAACCATGCAGAACAGAAAAATGATGATGTCAGCGTTGTAGAATAATATATTCTTAGTTTCTTAGTATATAAATACGCACATATATAATCTAATATAATATGAAATGAAACATTGTACAATATATAACATTATACAGTACATATAACTTAAGTTTGTAATTTAGACCACAAAATATCCCATCATTCATTATTTTTTAAAAAGTTTAATTATTTAAAATGATTTCAGACATGTTTTCAAACAAAATGGTTATATATATATATGTGTGTGTGTGTGTGTATATATATATATATATATATATGTATGTATATATGTGTATGTTTATATATATATATATATATATATATATATATATATATATATATATATATATATAATATGTATATATATATATATATATATATGTATGTATATATGTGTATGTATATATATATATATATATATATATATATATATACATAATGTATAAAGTATTTTCTCAGGCCCCTCAGCAAATATTTGGGGCAGAGGTTAATAACAACCTACATGATTGTCGACATTTACCGAAACACGTTTTACCATGACCAAGTATAACCCGATCTTCCAAACGGCTTAACCAACTTCTCAAATCAGGTCAGCACCTACAAGACTCAGCAAAGAACTAAACCTGACCCAGAAAGGATTCTCAAGAGCTGCCGTGGTATACAAATACCAATCAAAGCATCCAAAGACAAACAGTTACGATTAACATTTGAGTCAGCGGGGTAAAGAAGAAGTTTAAAAAGAAACATTTAAAACATGTATTGGCGGACCACTACTAGCTCGACTCAGCTGAAATGCTCAGCTCAGTTGAAATGAATCACGATTCAGTATGAATGAAAGGAGAATAATAGCTTCCCATTATCTCTTGTGGCAATACTAGGACTACACTTCAACCACAAGATAGATAGCATCAGAAGTGAAAGCTAAAAATACTCCGGCTCCTTTAACAGTTTGATCTTGTATGTGCTATTTTTGGAAACTCACTTTTGTCAGTCTGCGTATGTTAAACATCTAAACAATAGACACAAGGAAACATGAGTCTGTAAATTCCCAAGCCTTTCATTATTCTGTGGATTCCGCCATTTTCATATGTTTACCTTTCAAATTCGTCACGTTAAAGTTTTGAAATGTTTTGAAAGTGTCCAAAAGATAGGCACTTCCTGGGAATTTCACAGTGCCTCATACCTGCAGAATGGAGAGCAGAACATGCAAAACTTTTTTTTTTTTTGTAAGGTGTGATGCAATTATGATGTACACATTGTGCATGTGCAAAGAGGGCATCAGAGAAGAATTGTTCAGACTATTAAAATGTGTGTATTTCCAGCAAATAGGGGAACATTCTCAGAAACTTCTCAATGAACTTTGCCAAAAGGACATCTATGAACAAACCATAACATTAATAGAACATTGTTCAAAGTTTAAAAATGTTCTCAAAACATTATTTCTACATTTTTTTCTGAATTTAGTTGGATGTTCATGTAACATATTTAAAAGTTACTACTTACTACTTGTTTCAGAATGTGCAGAGAACATTTAAAAGTAATGTTCCCATGATGTTTGCCAAATCATAAAATGGAACATTCTCTAAAAATTTTCTTTAGCGTTTAGCATTAACCATCCAATTTAAAAATAAATAAATAAATAAATTTTAAAAACTGGATGTTTCGATTTGTGGCGAGGGTCAGCCAGCCCAACCAACGTTGCTTGTAAAGTCACTCGTCGGTTGTAATCAGAGGTGAGCGCATCAATCTACACTGGGAGATAAAGAGCTTATATTACTTCCAACATCTAGTTCTAAATTACTTATTGAGTGGCAAGGACCTTTTGTGTTTACACGGCGAGTTGGGCATGTCAAATTGATCATCTATCTCCTAAAATGCTGCAATGAGGTGTCATCGGTTTTGCTAACTGCGGCTGTGTCGGAAGAGGAGGATCTCGGACCAGAAGCGGCTGTCCCAGTCAATCCACTTGTTCTGGTCTCTGAGGCAGACCACCTCTCGCCGCTGCGGCTCACTGATGTCGAGTTGCAGGTAGATTTTTCAGATGTGTTCTCGCCCCTGCCCAGTTACACACACCTCATTCATGACCATATCGAAACGATCCCCGGGTAGGTGGATCTATCGTTTAACTGAACACAAGAAAAAAGTGGTACAGGACGAATTAAAGGCCATGCTACATTTGGATATAATAGAACATTGCATAGTGACTGGGCAAACCCGATAGTTTTGGTTTCTGTGTCTATCTAGAAGGGATCTATTGACTTATCCAATGCCTCCAGTTGATGAGCTGCTTGATCGGTTAGGTTTGTCTTGCTTTTATACAACACCAGATTTCACAAATGGGTATTGGCAGATCTCCTTAAACAACGTATTTGGATTACACCAATTTATTACTCTTCCATTCAGGTTCGGGGCTCCCACCACCTTTCAGCATCTCATGGACAAAATCCACCCCATTCCGCTTATATCACTGCCTACCTCAACAATAATGATTGGCAGCAGCATCTGGAACATCTACGCACTGTCCTGACATAGCTAGGTGTGGCTGGACTCACAGCAACCCGCGGAGGTCTGGGCTTCCATTTGGGACATGGGCAGGTTTGTTCCAAAATTGATAAGACTGCTGTGATTGCAACCAGCCCAAGTCCCAACATCAAAAAAGGAGGACAGTCCCTGGGGCTGGCGGGATATTAAAGAAGGATTATTCCTAAGCTTACCAGCCCGCTGACTGATTTCACTAAAAAGGAAGCACCAGATTCGGTCCAGTGGGCGGAGTTGTGCCAACATGGCCTAACCAAGGTTACCCTGTGCGGCGGGCCACTCTTACACTCTCCTAACTTTGATCTGCCTTTTTTGTTGCAGACAGCCGTGTTGGAGTGTGTGCTGGGTGCAGTCCTGTCCCAGGTGGTCAGAGGAGAGGAACGGCCAGTGCTGTATCTGAGTTGGAAGCTCTCAAACAGAGAGACTAGATACAGCACCTCTGAGAAAGAATATTTGGCCATTCGATGATCCATCTTCACCCTGTGCTATTACCTCCTGAATTGGGAATTCATACTCTGTTCGGACCACGCTCCCCTCCAGTGGCTCCACTGTGTGAAGGATGCCTATGTGCGGATCAACCGTTGGTATCGAGCTTTACAGCCTTTTAAGTTCAAGGCGCAGATGACTGTAGCTGACTTCCTCTCTAGAAATGGGGGGGCTCCAGGTCGGATGGCTCCCAGGGTAAAACTCAGGGTTACAGGATTAGTTTCGAGTTGACAAAATCAAACCAATCCAATCAGAATTTGTTGCTACCACAACGCTGATCATCTTTCGCTGATCATCTCAACTTTCGCTGTCACTTCAGAATTTGATCCTGAATAACTATGGAGCACGTTCACATGAAAGTGTGACATGAGTAATGAACAGCCAATCATGTCAGCTGTAACATGTGAAACCGCAATGTACTTCAAACAAGTGGAGTAGCGTGATTCATTTCTTCTGCCGAATATTAAAAGGTTAAAAAAATGACGAACTTGAACATGTTTGTACAGCAAGAAGAAAAAAGTTGTCTATGAAAGAGGACAGCTAAGAAAACATTCTGCTGTATCATTGCAAGGAAAAGTTGTGAAGTTAGTTCATACAGTTGATAATACAGAGAGTTTAAAAGGTAAACTCACATGCAGTCATTTGTAAAGCTTTATAATGCTTCTGTACATTACATATTATCTTTATATATTTGTTTTCATTTAAACTAAGTGCTTAGTAATAATTGGTAAACTAAAATTTTGGATATGATAATTACATAATATCTAACATCTAAAATTATTATTATAAATAATCGTACAAAAGGCAGACCATTTTGTCTTTAAAAATCTTTTCACTATGTAGCAACCTATAATTTGAAGTAGAAATATGTCACTTTGCTCACAGCTGATTCGTCCGATTTTGATTTGAGATCTCTTACCCAGAACATAACCTGCTCGAAGTTACAAACCACAATTTCTTTTTATTTTCTTTATTACTTTTGTTAACTTTAAGGTCCAGCTATAATATTTCAATTTGGATACAGTTCATTTCATGTTTTTTTTTTTGTGTTTTTTTTTACCAATAAACATTTAGAGATCATGCACTCCAGCTGTATTGATGATCCCGTATCTTAATTAAAAACACATAGTTTATTAACACATATTATCAAACAAACACATTTCAACAACATATTTAACAAACCCCAAAACATATAGCCTAGGCCAGTGGTTTGCAAACTTTTTAAAGAGGTGTGCCCCCATGAGGCACTTAACATCCTTCCACTTTAATGCTTCTCAGACGTGGCATTACATGGCAAAAGTTTAAAAAAATGTTCAATAGAGAAATTGAATAGAGTCACTGTAATTTCTGCCATTCATTCAGTAACAAACCAAGTGGCTGGCTGCATCTGAGGCAACTGACTTGTTGCCTTGCTGCTTTATCAGGCATTGACTTTGCAGGCAGCATTTGCGCATGAAGGTGCCTCGTAAAACTGATTTCGGAAAGGATTCTGAGGAATTGCACTTCCAGTTTAATGAAACAAAATAGTGAACAAAAAGTGAGCTTTGACGATAACTATGCAAATATTTAATTACTATGATTGTTATTTCTGTTTAGAAATAACATAAAGTTGAAAAAGTTGGTCAAAAACTTACATTTACACACAAACTGACCACCAACCGCATCTTTCATTAGCTCGCCTGTCAAGGAATGGAACATATCTATGCCACATCTATGCTGTCTTCAAAAATCGATGGGATGAAGTATCTCAGGAGAGAGGAAGTGAAGCTAACATTTGAATCGTACATGCCTCGAAGCCTTCCTACCTTGGAATGCATCCTCCAAAGGCAGTATTCTTCAGCTCTTGACACCACTTTCTCCAGAACGAGTCCGATATCATTACTTTTAAAAAGCGGGCAGGAGCAGCAGTTCATTTGCATTTAAAGGGACAGACACAAAAACAATGCGTTTTTGCTCATACCCAAACCGCGGCAAATTTGACAAGCTATAATAAATGATCTGCGGGGTATTTTTAGCTGAAACTTCACAGACTCATTCTGGGGTTACCAGAGACTCATATTACATCTTGTGAAAAATATTAAATATAGATGAATCGATATTAAATTTCCAAAAGCTATTCCGTCAAGAGCAGCGAGTTACTTTTTTGTCCTTTGTTGTTTGATTAACATTAAAAACACAGACGACTGCAGGAATATTAGGCTGCTGTCACTTTAAGAGCGAAAGCACGGATCCATTACTGAAACGTGTTGTGACTGTTCACGTCGCCTTTACTTTTAAAGTCCCATGAACCGGAAGTTGCAACCGACTTCAGTTTTATGACGTATTTCCAAGTGAAAAAGAATATTGAATAAAGGACAGGGTTTTATTTAGTGCACCACTTAGTGAGCAACCTTATAAGTTAGAAATGAAAATCTTATGTTAAGAGCTTTCTACCTTTCACCTCGAGGGAGTCCATCTTTGAGGTGTGGCCACACCCACCAGTGTCATATTGCATTATTTAAAGAAACAGTGTCTGTTTAATTAAAGACCATTGTTATGCTCAAGTTCTCGTTTTGTGGCCCAAAAAAGAAAGAATGGCTTACGGCATTAGAACAACACCAGGGTGAGTAAAGGCCCTGATATACTCACGGTGAAGATCTTTTTCGTTCTTCGTTTAGGGGTAAAACGAAGTTCGAAATACGAGAGGAGCAATATACTGCTATTGAACAACTGACATCACCCACAAGATGAATATGTAAATATGCGTTGCATATTTTTTTAAAAAAAACAAAAAAACAGTGTCAGTGCCTCATTTCATCATAAGCGCAACTTCATTTCATACTATAAAGCGGCTATCCAATGTCTTTATGTTTTCAAACTAAAGAATTGAGTCCGGGAAGAGTTCAGTGTGAAAGAAGGCGGAGCCTCAGCGCACACATCATCGTCACGGGCCAATGGTAGTACGAAGGTGTTTTCCAACTACTGTTTAAATATATTTGTTAACAGCCACCCATATAAATGAAATTACTGCAATAAAATGTCAAATAGGTGATCTCGTTAAAACTATTATCTTTCTATAATAGAAAACCATTATTAGTCTTGCTCACTAGGGGGTGTTTCAGCACCCCTCTTAATGCACCTATGGGAAAGAAAGATTGAGTTGTTCTGACTAACACTTTATGATATTAAGACATTAGGACAGACTCGCAGTGAAATAAGCAGAAACAACTTTAAGTGAAATAAAATATAATTTTATTAAAAACAAACCAACATCTCTTATACTGTATGCGGGAAAATAAATTAATTTATAGCAAAAAATTCAATTCAATTAATAAGTAAATAATACATTTTCTTTTTTTTGAATACTTATGTTAAAAATGCTTTTACAATGCATTTACTTTGTAGTGGTCTGTCTTAGGATGAAGCCCAAGGCAGTCACAACAGGGGTCAAGTGTGACCTTACAACACATGGCATGAAAGCACAGTTCCCATGCCATTTGTAAAACTTCATATAACATAGAATAAATATCTAAAATAAATAAATCCATAATAAATAATCCTTCGAATATTGAAAAGAAAAAAAAATGCAATACTGCTGCGGAGAGTTTCAGAATCACATTCTTGCAGAGCAGGATTCAAAAAGGTAGTGGAAGAGAATCATCGTCTCACCGACTGCTTTGTTACGAGCTAGTGACAAACTCTGAAAAATAAAACAATGGATATTAAACGCATGCAGATGAACACGTTTATCACTGATTTAACACTGAACAAAAACATCAACTTACATTACGTCCAAAGGAACTATATCTCTCCTTGTATTTCTTGACCTGCGCATATTCTGCATTGTTTTTCTGTAAAAAAACAAAAACAAAAAAAAAAACAGAATGTTTGAGTACAAAGCACATAACAGTTGGTCAGCTGCTTCAAATGATTAAACTATTTTCAAACACTTACACAGTGTGGTTCCAAATCATCCGCGACCCTGTGCAGATCAGACCTCACAAAACGAATTTGTGGGTATTTCTCAATGTGACTATCTGCATGCAAGATGTGCTCCAGATAGTAATCCAAAATCATCTTGTTGATGCAACAACTGTCCTCTTCCTGGAACAGAGATTATCAAAGTATTACTTTACCACCTCATTAGTTTAGCAGGAAATCTAACTGAAATTGTCAAAAAATTAGCATTTATCTGATTAGTCACTAGTACTTGTTTCATTGCTACAAATGTCTGTAACTAATTGCAAAATTTTACTGAATTAACTTCAACTACTCACTTCCAATTAGTACGCACTAGTCTAAACAATTGCTAGTGAACAGTGACTTTTAGCAAAAGATTAATAAGTAGTACTGTATTGACATATTGAGTAGATACTACAGTTCGTCCAATTTAGACTTTCTACTAACTCTCAATAATGAACTACATGTCAATTAACTCTCATTAGAGGATTAGTAGAATGTCTTTTACAGATACTACATATTCCAAAAGTGACTGGAAAAGAATCTGATAATCTATCTATCTATCTATCTATCTATCTATCTATCTATCTATCTATCTATCTATCTATCTATCTATCTAATCCCTATAAGTACTAGTGTCCAGAGGCAGTAACATTCACAAGCATATATATATAAATAATCATACATACACTCACACACATATATAGCACCATATAGCCTATATCACACATACATTTAGCATGATCTTGGTGAACACTGGAAGCAGTCGTGTTTCATGGTCTTTGTCTTCCTTTTGTGCCTGTGAGGATAAATATGCATAATGTTATACATTGAATTTTCAAATAAATCAATAAATAAAATATTTGTAAAACAACACATCTGTGTAAATTAAATCAGTTGAAGCATTATTGATCTTCTATAGCGTATCAATTGCAGCTGACGCATTAAGACGCACATGTTCAGTCATCGCAGAGAGGTCGTTCCAGGTGTCGGGGCTGTCCAGTGGGTTGGGGCGCGGGCGCATCAGGTGCCTCGCCTGGCCGCCCAGAGAGCAGCAGCACATCACAGCAAGCAGAGTCAGGAACTTCATATTGCAGGCAGACGGGTGGATTCACGGATATGTCCTCTTATGTAGAGCGATGTTCCTCGCAGACGAGATTTGGAGTGCATCTTGTGGCTGTTGAGCTTTTATATTCTTCTTCTTTGTCCCAGTTATTACCACTACGTCACTGTGGTATTGACTCTTTACCTTTGGCGTAATCCCCCCCCAACCTCTGCACCTGAGTTTATCAGGTCAAACGGATCTCATGAGCAAGCGTGCATGCTTCACATTTGCTGACTGTTGTGATTGCATCGGAAATTTGTCTGAAAGAAAGAAATCTTCCAATAATTAGGCTGTAATGAGGATTTAGTAAAGTGAAGCGTGTGATGTGGACAGCAGATACTTCCTGTGAATTCCCCGAACTGTTACTATTAATTAGTGTGCGTCTTTCTAGTGTACATACAGGTTCTTCCTCTTAATGTTGCTAGGAAACCTTTACTTAATTACCTCTTTCATTTAATTATGAAAGAGACAAGAGCGACAGGGAAAGTGTTACATAAACCAAATTGTTAAAACGTGTCAGGATGTTTGGGGAGGCTGTGACGGGGACAATAAGGATCACTTCAATAAGGAACAAGCGCATTTGATTGTATTCATTACGTCAAACTGACTATTATTACCAAAAGTGACATCAAAGGTCTGCAGTCATATTTATGATTTATGAAAGTTGTGTCATTTACTGACGTCAAATACAAGCGTTAAAAAAAATCTTATCTTGCAAATATCTTTTTAAATTGTTCTTCATTCATAAAAAACGATATGGATCGGTTCTATTATTTATTACCTCATTTAAAAACAGCTTATATTTAAACAAAACTTATAAGAAAAATAGGGTAATATATATATATATATATATTTTGTAACCCTTAAGAGTAACTCTTATTTTTGACACTGGACAGAAAAAAAAGAATATTTATTTATTTCCTTAAGGAGAGACTAATGCAAACCAGTTAACTCCTGAGTTTTGGAATGATTCATTTCAAGAACCGGCTCATTAAGAGTCATTTATTCATGAATCACGTGTTCTGTATGTAAAATGTGGTGAAGAAAATTCTGCTAATGCTACATGGGTCATGTCATAAATATGTGAATAAATAAATAAATATGGCCTGAATTTGAGAAGGGTTTTTTTTATCCTGTTTATGGCAAAGCATAAGCACGCAATTTTCACTCTTTGTGCGATCCCTGATGTTGTAGGTGAGCTGGAATGTAATGCCTGAATCACTTTCAAAACCTAGAGCCTAATTGTTAATCAAAGAGAAGAAAGTAAACATCATCTTTTTTTGCTATCAAATGTTTATAGTAAACCATCTTTATATCCATAATTGTACAAAAATGTATTTTTATTACTTTTTTGCAGACTGCGTTATAGTTTAATTAGCAAAACCATTACGGAGCACACAATACTGGTTTAGTTATATTAAAAATTAAGTAAATAAAATTATTTACAAATCTTTTTTCTTCATTTTAAATATCAGACTATCACAAATACAAATCTCACAAAAACACATCTGATTTTTAAAACTGGGAAAAAGAAATTGCATGTTTACATCCTGAGAAGTCAATGGTTATTTTTCAGTCAGTGCACAGCTGATGGAATGGGCTTTGACACATTAGCTCTTTCCCCAGAATTCCTCCTTCCTCCTCTGAGCGCGGCCCAAGAGCTCGGAGGCCACAGAGCACGAGGCTGCTGATCTGGATGAGATCTGAGACATCTTATCATCTGGATTTAATATGAAAAAGAGATAAAAAAAAAAAAAAAAGTTAGATAAAGAAAAATATAAAATAATATTTCATATCATTATAATTATAAAACACATAATCATTTATGCAAGTTATATTAATATATTACTGTTTCCATAAATGAGTAATAAAGTGCAACATGCATGCACAAACAGTGCAGACATTCAATCAGTGAAACCAGTGATTGAAACGCATTATCTGTTCTTGATATGTGCACCACATCAAAGGACACATTGATCTAATTCCTGTTCCTACTAAAACTGCAAGACAGACATAAAAGCATGAAATAACTTTCAGTAACTGCTTATGGCTGCTAATATCTGCTAATAATAAGATGAGGATTTTACCATTATCTGACAGTTCAGATTCAGGAAACACAAACAGTTCTGGCCGAAAAATTCCCAGGTTACCTAAAATTGACACAAAGAGGATATTGTAATCACATATGGGTGTATTACCTAAGTGAATGTAACTCTATAGGCAGTGAAACTTAATAACGTAATTTCCACTTTCTACACTGTACATGTTTTTTAAGGTTAAATCGACATTCAATTCAACAATATCTTATTTAATGATTCAATAAACCGGGCTGCATATGTGAGACCAACGGAAATATTGTTAATGGTCAGAAATAACTAACAATAACAACTGACATTTTCACTTTTTACTTTAATTCTCAATAAAGTCACATTTGGCAGTAGTTTATAATGATTATACATATATCCTACTAATCATATTTTTGGGTTTGGTACTTTTTTGTCTCTTATACTCATCAAGACTGCATTTATTCGATCAAAAGTACAAGTACAGAAACCAAATTAACATTGTGAAATATTACTTACTATTGTTTTCTATATTAATACATTTTATGTAGTTTATTCAATGCAATGGCAAAGCAATTTTCAGCAGCCATTACTCTTCAGTCACATTAATCTTCAGAAACCATTTTAATATGCTGATTTGGTGCTCAAGAAACATTTCTTATTATTATCACAGTTTAAAACGGTTGTGTTGCTTAATATGTTTGTGGAAACTGTGGTATAATATTTTGATGAATAGAAAGCATTTATTTGAAATAGAAATCATTTGCAAATGATATCTTTAATGTCTTTGATCAATTTAATGTATCCTTGATAAATTAAATATATATGAATTTTAAATAAATTACTTAGCTAATATGTTTTTCATTTTAGTGATTAAATGACTTCTTAAAAAACAATTTGTGAATGAGTTTTTTAATGAGATTTTTTGAAGATCTAATTAATTTCAAATGCGTTTTGACGTATGAATGCAATAATTCAAATTATGTTAGTTCTCTTGAGTTGTTAATTATGAGATAAGCAAGTATACGTCGATCAACAGGTGTATCAACTACACTTGATAGAAGTTAAATAACCTTTTGAAGGGAAATGACTCCAGGAGGACAAGGTAAAATCTGACCTGGCAGGGTGAGGACTTGAATTAATACAGTGGTACCAAAATAATGCACTGACGTTAGTGGAAAAAAAAACAAACAGACACAAAAAAAAAGATGACAGGAGACTGACCTAGATAATTCTCCCCCTATTGCTGGCGGTAACCTAACCTCCCTCTACTCTTTCTGCTGGTAAATGACTCAGTCACGTTTCAATTGCGTGCTTATAAAAAGTGGCGGTTGTTCTCCCTATGTATGGATCGACGAATACGCAATCAAATAAAGCCATATTTTTGTAGCGCACACTAAAATGTTCACTTCTAACATGCATAAATGTCTTTACAACTTGTTAAGGCTCAGTGAGAATTCAGTAAAGCTGCTTCTCATAAGAAAACATCCATGCTGAAGGGAACCGTACCGTTATGCTGAAACTCCGGGTTTCTCATCATGCCCTGTATTCTTTTGGCAAGTGGAGGGACAGCAGCTTTGTGATAGTGGCTAGTCTGTTGTTTTTTTGATGGTTTGGATCGTCTTGGATGAGTGTAGTCTGCCGCTTCCTCATCCTCAGTCCAGTCATCTTCACGCATGGGAAGTAGATCTTTGGTGGTCAATCCAGCGGCCGGCGAGGAATGTGGTAAACTTCCGTTCTCAGCCTTCGCAATACAATGGAGTTTGAAATCTGAAGACATAATGTATGACATAATATCGCACATCTGATTTAAGAATCGTGTACCTTACTGTGTAGCCGCGGTGGAGAGGCATCTATGATATGTTTGTAACGAGAGTGAGGTTTTCCTAAAGGTGGCTCACTCCTCCTAACTTTCCTGGATGAATGTTTGATCTTCGGAGGAGAGACTAGCAAAGCTCCTCCTAATAAAATAATAAAGGATATTAAAGTATATGAAATTATAAGAAATAAGAAACTAAAACAGCCAGTAGGTGGTGGTAAATGTCTAAATGAGTAAGTAACTGAGTCATTCATTCATTCGATTCGTTCAAATGGCTGATTCATTCGGCATGAAGTAAATGTCTCTCTTTATGAATGGGCCATTGAATCATTGCTTCACCCATTTGATTCACTCAAAACATAGATTCATTGAGAAACGAAGCCCTGCTGCCTGTTGCTCGGAGATCAGTTCTGCTCTGGCTTTATAGGAAATGTTTGTCACCAATTTTAATTTTAATACGTTATTTTTTCCGTAAATAATTAAATTAACGCATTGAATCGACAGCCCTAATATATATATATATATATAGACATTACAAAGTATGGCTAATGAACGAGAGGCAAAGTAGTTTTACTTAATCAAAGTGAAACTGTTGTGAGATGCCAAAAGTATAGGGTTAAGGTGACAGACGGATGTGCCATCTGCGCAGAAAACCACAGCTGTCTGTAAACCCACGTTAAACTAAAACATTATCCATTATTAATAGGTCAATGTGGCCTGAAATTTTGAAAGTATTGTCAAGTGCGTTAGTTACCAGTGGCTGGAGTTGTCCGATCGTGATGTGTTCTTTGTACAGTCTGCATGGTCTTGAGTTTAGGGGTTGGTAATCTGCCCCCATTAAAGGAACCTCCAGACCCCTCCGCCACCAAGGATGACTCCGTTTCCAACAACTGTAACCTAAAAAATGTGTGCGAAACGTCTTAATGGAAAACTGCCATGGCATAGGCAGAAACATTTTGCACACAAGATTCATTGCTCCTGGATTTCATAGTATTCATCCTGGAGAAGCAAAAAGGATGCTGGACTAAACTATGAAAATCCCACTGTAAACCAGCATTGTGTGCCTTTCTGAACTGAATTGGAAATGACTTGTAAATTCCTATTCTTGAATTAAATTTTCATAAAATATATCAAATAAAAATATAAATTAAATGTTACATTTTTTTAGTTGAATTATCCTTAAAATTATTTAAAATAATTTGTAATTAATATTACTTTTTTATATTATCTTTGTGTTCATTTCTTTGAATTGAAATTCATTAACTTCATTCATCAACATCGGGTTGGAATGTTCTCCCATCTCAAACACAAGTGAGAAGACAAATCACAGGAACAACAAGAACATACCTCTCATTTCTCTCCTTTATGTTCCCATGCTCATCTTTTGGATTCCCCTTATTTTCTTCAACTGTGAACTCTTCCTGTGCAATCTCAGCCTCATCTCTCTCTCGATGTCCCTCTTCTTCATCCCAAGCCAACTTCCTCTGCACAGGTAGGGTGGGGTCCTCATGAAGACCCACCTCTCCTGGAGAGCTTCTCCTGCTGGCTGCCACAGAAGCAGAGGGTCCAGGGCTAGAGCTTCCCCTGGCACTGCCAGCCCTAAAGAGACAAGCCAAAGAGAACAGGTCATTGATGAAAGGAAGCTCTGAACTTACTTTAAGAATTTTGATGACTGAGCTCTGCTCACCTGGCCAGGTCCAGCGCCTCAATGATGGGGCTGGTACTAGTGCTTCTACCGGCTTCAGATTCAATGGAGGCTGAGGAGGTGCCGCTGGAAGGCTCCCACATCCAGTTTTGTTCTGACAGGATCTGATTAAGGTGTTGCCGAGAAAAATGAGTTCCCCAAGCCCGTTTCCTGTAGGCCTCTGCCTTCTCACGTAGCTCCTGGACCTGTCAAAAAAATCACAGATCTTTAGAGTTGTGAATGATAAACCAGAGCCTGGAAAAATAGGGCTACACTGCAGATAATATGTATAGGCAAGAAGACTGATCATTCATAGCAAGCACAAACAATACACTGATTTTGATATTCAAGGCTCAACAATAAGGATGTCCCACTGAGATTTTGGGCTAGTTGATGTAATGTTAAAAAAAAAAATTAATTATAATAAAACTTATCATTTTAAAAAAGTAAACTTCTTTTATCAAGAAAAACATATTTCTTTCAGACATATTTATAAAAATATGTTGGTAAAAATCAAAAATGTATTGTTAAAATGTATTTATTGTTGAGCCCTTATATTATATTAATCATACATGCTTAATATAAATTTGTTGAGTCAATATAAATTCACATCATGCAACATTATCACATCCGCTTCGAAACCCGTGGATAATATGTGTAAAAGTGGAGGAAGTTATGCGCCGCTCCGAAAGAGCTGACTCAGACAAGACAGTGCTGTCCCATTCGGCAAGACTCGCATGAAAGTTTTGCTGGAGACGCATCACACTTGACACCATAACCTAAAATCAAGTACTTATATCTTACAAACGTTACTTCGTTTTAACATGGTCAAAAATTGCTTTGAAAGCTCAATACTATAAGGATTACAGTCTAGCCAACATATATTGTCATGACAAATGCTGACCATGAAAAAACAAAGAAATCAGATCCAATAATTTACGAAGCAGCTAAAGTCACAGTGTGACACTCTCATATAAATTGTGAAAAAGTGATGAGCGCTTATAACAGCTTAACTAATAGCCTAACTAACAACTATAACTAATCAGTTACGTAATTATATTACATATATTGCTTTATACTACATCTTATGACAAAAAAAAAACTCTTTAGTCCCTCTGTCAATTTCATTTATAATACACTAGCTGTATATATTTTATTAAAGAATTATTATTTTACAATAAATAAATGTACCATTAGGTGTTGTGAGCATCTAATCCTCTAATACCTTAACTATGTTAACTAGTTTAACTATGCTTTTATTTAATTCTTGAGTGAGCCAAAAGTCAATACAGGACTACCAGACACCTGAAAGTAGAAGAAAAAACCAGCAAAACCACAGACAACTTCAAAGTTCCATATATGCTGACAGATAACATCTTGCAGATTGATCCACCACATGCATTCATACACAGATTGAATGCACACACAGGCACTTCAATCTAGGTCCATATGAGACGATAGCATTTAGTCTAAGTTTGAATGATGTCATACATTTGATGTGGCAGCACAGAACAGACACACAGAAGCAAATGAAGGTCTCTGTTGAGACAGCAGCAGCAGTATGAGGATGGATGTAACAGGCAGAACAGTTACAGTACCTCATGATACCACTCGTGAAAAGCATCACACTCCTGCAAGATTAATCATACAGACCAGTGATTAGAGAGATTACCTTCCTGTTTCCTAATAGCTCTGCCACCTTAATCCACCACAGCTCGAGCTTTCATGTAATGTGGTGTCAGAACTGCTCTTGAATTACTATTGTAGCCTTCATACTCTCTGGTCATTTATTATTTGTTGTGTTTAAAGGGTTAGTTCACCGAAAAATGAAAATTCTGTCATTTGTTACTTACCCTCATGTCTTTCCAAATCTGTAAGGCTTTCGTTCATCTTCGGAACACAAATGAAGATATTTTTGATGAAATCTGAGAGATTTCTGTCCCTCCATAGACAGCGACTACCACTTTGATGCTTCAAAAAGTTCATAAAGAGATCATAAAACTAACCCATATGAATTGAGTGATTTAGTCCAAATTTTTTGAAGAGATTCGATATGATGAAAAGATTTAATTTAGGCTTTTATTCACATATAAACACTGACCGAAACTGCTTCATGAGAGAGAACAAACTTCTTGCGGAAGCTCAAATGTACTGCATTACACACGAGAACGAACTTCATTGGTTCTTGTACGCGTCAAGTAAACATGCTTGCGCTTCAGTTTACCACAACTGATGTGTGAGTTGATGAATGTTTACATGTGAATATAGGCCAAAATTCAAACTTTTTATCATAAAGTGATAGTGTCTCTTCAGAAAATTTGGACTAAACCGCTCAATTCATATGGATTATACAATCGCTTTGTGAACTTTTTGAAGCATCAATGTTTCATTTGCGTAGCTGTCTACGGAGGGACAAAAAGCTCTCAGACTTCATCAAAAAGATCTTCTTTTAGGTTCGGAAGATGAATGAAAGTCTTACAGGTTTGGAATGACATCAGGGTGAGTAATTAATGACAGGATTTTCATTTTTGGGTGAGCTCACCCTTTAACATTCAATACTAGATATTCAAGAATAAGAGGCTAAATTCCATCTGTTCATTATATGAAGCACTCCAGTCTCTTCATTTGAACTAAACCACTCAATTCATATGGTTTTATGATTTCTTTATGAACTTATTAAAGTGACATATGACTTTCAATGGAGCAACAGAAAGAATAAACGAAAGTCTTATGGGTTTGGAATGACACGAGGGTGAGTAAATGATCACAATTTTTTTTTTTTTTTGGGGGGGGGGGGGGGGGGCATATTTTGTTGCCATAGATTTGTTTTCTTTTTCTAGAAGCTCACCTCCTCCTTTCCCGTTTTGATCTTCACCCATGCTCCATCTCTGTAGCTGTACTGGAGGGGAGAACGGAAGTTGGATCTGTACTCGGTTTTCACTTTCCTGTCAGACAGAAAAAGAGGGAGACTGGTAAATACAAAACTCAATTTGACAATTTGAAGAATTTATAAATGCAACCAGTTGAAAATAATATAGTTGTCAAAATAGATTTGTTGTGCTTATGTCCTGCTTATGCAAAATGTAAGAACATTTCAGTTTCGTTTCCGTTTTTTCCAGTTCTGCACAAAAAAATTCAACAGTCACCTCATAGCCTTGGGTGAAGGGTCTCTCAGGGCACAAGGTGATCTCACTTCCTGTTGCTGTAGATGGGTCACTTCCTCTTCAGGGCTTGACTTCCTACTGTGTTGTCGCTCCTTCTTTTTCTTCCTCTTACTCTGGTATGGTGGGCATTTAGGCAAAAGAACATGAAATACCATGTCAAAGGCACAAACATTTTTGTAGATGTATACTTCCTCACATACATTCGCTATACATACTGACGGCCCAAACAGGTGATCTAACAATACGTTAGTAAAACTGGTTTGCCCTTACTGATGTTGTGATATTTGGAAAGTCTGAAGTATGTGACAAAGCTGAATGCATATTCAACAAACTTTGCAATGCAGAAGTAAGTGATTTTCTTTGAATGTGTGAGAGTTGATTCATAAGCAACTATAGGGAAATAACTAGAAGAATAACAAAGGGCAGTAAGCAGCATAACTATTTGCACCACAAACCGGTTTGTTTATTATTATGACAATTAATTAAAATAGTATGTTAGCGATATTAAGAATATCAAGAAGCATAATGGACTGTTTTTGGACAGCGAAATTAACTGGAAGCGAACAACACCAGAAGCACCCACTCTTACGTGCAAAAGAAGGTGGATATTTCTGTGTACCTTCTCTGGCGTTGTGTCCTCTGTATGAAGCAGAGGGACCTCATATTGCTCAACATCTCGCCTCAAGCGTGGTGGTCTGGGAGGAGGTGATCCTTTGAAACTTCTCTTATACTCGCTCTCCATAATTACTGGGTTTGATTTGAAGGGTGGGATGGCTCTATTGTTACTGTACAACATCTAAAACAGATATGAAATAATCCAAAACACAAAAAATGTATAAAGAGTCAAGCAAAACTGTACTGCCATCTACTGGAAGAGTGTTTTTATAGGTAAGAAATGAACTCAAAAACAGCCAAGCGTTCAAATACGCATCAATAACTCATATCTTAAAATATAAGAAATGCTTCAAGTGCTCTGTCCAATAATATGTCCGTTCATCTGGCCACGGACTGGAAACAAGCCTGTGTGTGACGCTAAAAATGGTTTTGTGCTGATAAAAGTGCAAGAAAGTACCTCATGCGCAGCAAGCAGGGGCGAATCAGCCACAGGCGTTTTCCACATGAACTGTCTCTGGTACTCTGAGGTCAAACGGCCATTTCTCTGTCGCTCAGATCTTAGTCCGGCTTTTTTCCGCAGTGCATGGTTAATCTAATAGATAAAACAAGCTCTAAATTACTGTAACTGCATTGATAGTGGTATTAATAGTTACTTCACACACACACACACACACATGTATATATATATATATATATATATAATTGTGGTATAGAAACTTTATACCAAGTAATTATAAACATGCTAAGAAAAACCCCAATGCGATTGGTAAAAACCTCAAGGGGAGTAACTTGCTCTTCAACTTTGCACCATTACACACATTTAACACTCACTCCATTTAGTCTTTGCTGATTGTCTTTAGTCTTTGCCACAGCAGTGGATGTCTGAGCTGCTTGCGCCTCTGCTGGTAATTGGTGGGATGGTGCAGCAGTGCCCTCTGGTGGCAGGGGGTCTCTTGGGGCTAGAGGGGTGGCCCCTCTCTCTGCACCAGTGGCTCTGAGCACAGGTGTGACAAGCCTGTTCTTCTCTGGACGCTGTGGCGACGAACCACGCCCTTCCCAGAAGGAACTGGATACCTGAGGTGGATAAAATGGCACTTTCCTTTTTGATATGAACTGGGGTTCCCGAGTAATTCCTTTATAATAAAAGAAAAAACATCAATCAATTCAATATTAACCAAGATGTCATGTGATGAGCTTATTCATATTTCTGCAGTAAATCTATCCATCTATTTCATACTTGACTGGTCAGAGCGCAGTCCTGCCAGTCGCATCCTGCGATGTGGAGAATCGCTTCTGGATCGTGTTGTTCGACTCTTGTATTTACTTCGATACTCGCTTGTTCCCTATTAACATACAAGAAACAAGTACACTTTATTGCGAAAGTAAAGCACAATCTGTATATTCAAATGAGTGGTTTAGGCAGTTATATTTCTGTGATTTATTAGAAACGCCATGCTTCATAACTAGCGCTGACAATTGGATAATCTTGATGCCTATTAATCCACACACAGACGTCTTCAAGAATAGCAGGAAGTACCGACAGTAACTCGTAAAGGGTTTACCGTTTAACTCTAACACGGTCACGTAGTTTCTCTTTGTTTTCGGCAAAGCGTTAACTGTAGTTTACTGAAATGCATATTAGTGTATATTTGGTTTCCGAAAAGTAAACACACAGACCAAATCTCAAAACTGAAAGCGTTTCTGCTGCCTGCAGCGCGCGCTCTATTTTCCTCAAACAAATGACGTCGCAGGAGCGCGTGCACCTTCAATCTGTGTTAAAACCCGTTTCCTATGGATGGACATTTCAATAACTCACCTTAAAATGGACAGTCATTCTGAGTCAAAGCTAATGGTGACCAGTGAACAAAAGAAGTGTTTTTGTTACTCGCTTGGTGGAGTGAGATTAGATTCGGTTCGGTTCCAGGCTCTGTTGTTACCTTGGTGAGGGATACAGCGTCCCACGATACGCGCATGCGCACGGCTGTAAGCTCCTTTGTTATGACGCTTTACTGCGCCATGTGTGTTTGTGTAGTATTGTAATTAATTGTGCTACTCTTATTGGTACATTTTAAAATAAAAGACAACGAGATCTTTATTTCTTAAGATTTTTCGTTTCACCTTTAATTTCTTTTTGGAACAATTTGTCTGATAAGCTTAACTGGAATACAAATGTGGTCTTTTCTATAAAAATTCTCTCACAAATACAATAAAAGAAGTATCCTTTAAACTACAACTACTTTACTACTACGATACTACTTTAAACATCTTTTACAAACATGGTTTGTCTAGCTACAGGATAGCAGTACCTTTCCGCGAGAATTTGCGCTTCTCTCAAATTTGGGGACGTGGCAAGACGTACCCAATAAGACAATTCACTGGGTGCACAACGGATGCGAGCGACGCATCAACCGATTTTGTAGTCTCTTGCGCTGATTGGTTTCCCGTTGCACTGTAGCCAATTAAAACAGAGTCCGCTGACTCAGCGCATTATTAAACAACGGTTTCCTTAACATCCGGGGTTTGTTGTGCTGAAGTGGCCCAATGGCAGTGGACAGACTTCACTCTTCCCACTGTGATTGGATCGCATCGTTGCTCTTGTCCGAAAAACGGTGTGGCACAGGGGTGTGCAGATTCAACCAAAGACCCTGTATTGTGTCTGAGATTCTCGGCCTCGTACAAAATCTAGGTATGTTTGTATTCTTATTCGTGTTTGTTTGTATAATAGAAATATGGTTAACCGTCGCATTGCCTGACTGTGTACGTTATACTGACGACTCACTTAAAGGGACAGTTAGATTTGAATATTAAAGGGATAGTTTACCCAAAATTAAAATCTGTTATCATTTACTTGACCTAATGTTTTTATAAATGTCTCTTTCATCTGTGAAAAACAAATCTAGAATCTTAGAATATTAACGGCCCCAGTCACCATTCGCTTTCATTGCATTTTTTCCTTCTAAAGTGAATGGTGACCGAGACTGCCATATATGTGGCGAAAGGTAACTTGTTGGCTTCTGTTTGTGCTTCTAGATAATATCTGCCTTAATTTTTGTTCACGTATTGGTTGACCAGTAATAAATAGCTTTTGCGTTTTGTTTGTGTAAGATCAAAACATCATACATGTTTCTTATATTACTGTGCCTACCAAAGTCTCAATGAAGCCGTTTATGCAGTTAAACAGATTTATTTTTAGTGCTACTGAAATTATTTAAAGGCATGCAGGTTATTGTGATAACCTTAGTATTACATTTTTACAATTCATTATTGCATTATTACTTTCATTT
Source organism: Opsariichthys bidens (assembly GCA_037194245.1). Classification (NCBI taxonomy): domain Eukaryota; kingdom Metazoa; phylum Chordata; class Actinopteri; order Cypriniformes; family Xenocyprididae; genus Opsariichthys; species Opsariichthys bidens. The sequence continues at coordinate 14,600,246 of CM074287.1, read as the reverse complement.
AGCAATGTTGTCCCATCAGAATTTATCTGCGACCCATTTTTGTACCATGACCCCCAAGTTTTTTTGTGCTAATTTTGTTGACGTGTCTTGTAACTTGGCTGTGCTACTTGTTATTTTTATCATTTTTATTACCCCTTTTAGTTTTTTCCCCCTTCTCTGGAAACACAAGTTTCCTGTCAGTTTCCTGCCTGCTTGTATTTTTTTTTTTATTAAAGCATATAATCCTTTTATTCAGCAAGAACAAATTTAACTGTCCAAAAGTGACAGAAGTCCTCTGTAACATTATAAATGTCAAATATATTCTGTTCTTTTGAACTTTCTATTCATAAGAGAATCCTGAAAAGGATTTCTTGAAGATCATGTGACACTGAAGACTGGAGCAATGGCTGCTAAAAATTCAGCTTTGCCACCACATGTATTCGAATATATTAAAATAGAAATCAGTTCTTTAAAATTGTTATAATATTTAGAAAGATTACTGTTTTACTGTATTTTAATGCCATAAATGCACCCTTGGTAAGACTTTGAACAGTAGTGTCACACTTCTTACTCAAACATTCACGGTGTTTACATCCACTGATTCAAACAGACGTTGTTAACTCAGAAAATGTTTGCACTGTGCTTTGTTTAAACATAGCCACACTAGAAATTCGTGTGGCCAGTATTATTCTAGTTTAAATGGGATTTGGGACATATTTATGCTAATATTTGCTCTCTCTTTCCTCAGAGCTTACATGATGAAGGCGGAGATTAGGCCTCTGTTGATGTGCTTTGCTCTGTGTGTGGTTTATGCCACTAGCAAACCCACAGAGAAGAAGGACCGTGTACACCATGATACGCCACTGAGCAGCAAAGAGCATGACGATGGCACAAACTTTGACTATGACCATGATGCATTCCTCGGGGAAGAGGAAGCCAAGACTTTTGATGACCTGACTCCGGAGGAAAGCAAGAATAGGCTTGGGTAAGGATTGTGCTGAGTGTTACAGGGCATTTATCAGTGATTCGCTGCAACAGAATGAGTGGAAGTCATTCATTTTCATTGAGAGTTGGTGGTTTTCAGCAGCACATGTGGCTGCAGAAAATAATTAAGAGAGGAGGATGCATTCTTAGTTGGGTTTTTTTTTTTTGCCTTTCAGTAAAATTGTGGAAAAGATTGATGCAGACGAGGATGGTTTTGTCACAGAGGCCGAGCTGAAAGCATGGATCAAGAAGGCTCAAAAGAAGTACATCTATGACAACGTGGAAAGGCAGTGGAAGGATTTTGACATGAATAATGATGGCATGATCTCTTGGGATGAATATAAGAATGTCACATACGGCACCTACCTTGGTAAAAATGTCTTTTTTTTTTTTATAAACAAGCTTAAAGGATTGGTTGCCCGCAAAATGACAATTTGGTAGCTTCAATTTTACAATCATGATTATACTATGTACTTGTAGTAATGACACTAACTGGGTAATAACTACTGAACCCACCCCAACAATTTAACTTAACCCATGTGGTAACCTTACACTACTAATCAGTCCAAACTTGAATGAATTTCTTTCTGCTGTGGAACACAAAAGATGTTTTTAAAAATGTTGCCATATAATGAAAGTCAGTGGCATCCAATGTTGTTTTAGATCTTTCATTTTATGAACAAAAACATTTGAAACATTCTTCAAAATATCTTCTTTTGTGTTCCAGAGAAGAAAGAAAGATTTGGAACAACATGAGTGAGTGAGTGAGTGAGTGAGTAGATAATGACAGAATTGATGACGGAAATTAGCATTTTAATAACGTGCTGTTTTTTTTGTAGATGATCCTGAACCTGATGACGGTTACAACTACAAGCAGATGATGGCCAGAGATGAACGGCGCTTTAAAATGGCTGATGGAAATGGAGACCACATTGCTGACAAAGAAGAGTTCACTGCCTTCCTACATCCTGAGGAGTATGAGCATATGAAGGACATTGTTGTGTTGGTGGGTCTTTTACTATTATTTCGGTTCTATCCCAGGTTAAAGTTATTGTGAAACCTGTTCGCATCTCATTTTACTTCTGTAATCTGACATACTCCACCTTTCAAAAGTTTGGGGTTTTGTAAATCAAGGGAATGAATTATTATATTGTGCGCACTATTTCGTAAGATGAGAGAACAAATGAATATATCGTGAACACGAAACAAGGGAATTAATTATTATATAGTGTAAATGATGTAGTAAAACGTGGGGAATTAATTATTATTATATTGTGCGCACGATTTCAGTAAAACGAGGAAAATTAATTCGAGGGAACAAATTATTATATCGTGCATGTGATTTACTTAAAACAAGTGAACAAATTATTAATTGATTGGATCATAGAAAGTGGGTGTTTCATTCCAGAAATGATGAGAAAGTATAACAAACTTTTTTTTTTCTTCTTAAGCGTGCACTGATGAAAGATCCAGCTCCCAGTTAATAGGATCTGCTTGGGATCTTTCCTGTTTTAAATGTAATTTTCTACCTATTTCATTGACCTCCCTTCTTCAATTTTTTGTCAGGAAACTATGGAGGATATTGATAAGAATGGTGATGGTTTTATCGACCTGGAGGAGTATATTGGTGAGTGATACTGTATTAGGTATGATTTTGTAAAATTTGCAACTCTTATAAATTCTTTTAAAAACATAAAGTAAATGTGTCATTATAACTTAAAATCTGTTGAATTTGTTTGAATGTCAGGCGACATGTACAACCACGAGAATGAAATGGACGAGCCAGAATGGGTGACGACAGAGCGAGAGCAGTTTTCAGAGTTTAGAGACAAGAACAAGGATGGAAAGATGGACAAAGAAGAGACCATGGACTGGATCCTACCAGCCGACTACGACCACGCAGAAGCCGAAGCAAAGCATCTGGTGTACGAGTCTGACACAAACAAGGTAAGCCGTCCATAAAAACTAATTTTGTCAGCTTTTGTAAAGTTATAATTTAAATCATTTTAACTGAGTCTGTCACACTGTTTTTCAGGATGGCAAACTCACCAAAGAGGAAATACTCAACAAGTACGATTTGTTTGTGGGAAGTCAAGCCACTGACTTTGGGGAGGCGTTAGTTCGACATGATGAGTTTTAATTCTTTCTTTTTTTTCTAGTATAATAGAAAATTACCTTTGAACTTGTTTTGGTAAAAGAATATAATTTATTTTATATTGCTTCGTCATAATGCAACACTAATTCCTCAGATTTAGTTCACTTTATAGATTGTTTTCTCTTTTTGCACACGGACATGCATTCACACCATGCATTTTTGTTTTGTTTTGTTTTTTTAATGTAAAGAGTATTATCAGTGTTTGTTTTATCCGTCTTTGAAATCGTGGTCCATGTACAGCATTTTTATCATTTCAATAACTGTTTATAGTTGTTTTTTAACGAAAAGTGGTTTATTCAGAGCTAGATTCAAGGCAATTTTGTACATGTTACTGATCTATGATCAGTTTCCCTTGCTGTTCACAGTTCTGTTCATAAGCATACTGTAAGTACTGAAAGCTCTCAGACTAGGTTTCTACAAATAGGTATAAAATATATGTATATATTCACATGTTTATGTGAATATGTATATAGCTTTATACATATAATCTGACATTTCTTTCCTGTGTGTTCTTGTCTTGGCACAAACATTGATTATAGGACGATGAGGATCCTCTCCATTTCTTTCTGAAGGCAATATACTGTTTTCTTTCTATATTTATTTAGTAAAAAAAAATCTTCTTCATTCACCCATCCCATGAATTTCTATCAATACTAGATTTTTGTGAACTTTAATGAAACACTCATCTCTCATTGTGCCTTTCATTGAATTTTCTATTTGAATTGGATCTTCAGTTGGAGCTTTATGTCTAAAACTTCAAATCATTTTGGTTCATACACTGTAAAAAGGAATTGTTAGTTTAACTTTAAAAGTAAGTTACCTGGTTGCTTTAAAATTGAGTTCATTGAAATAAAAAAAATTGAGTTCACACAATGAAGGCGATTTATTTAATCAACAGAAACTCAAAATATTATGTAATCTGAACTACATTAATTATTGAAGTTGATTTGACAAAAGAAAAAATGTTGTTTACAAATCATGAAAATAATTTTTTACATTGTAGGGTCCGATCGAACACATTTCTGAATAGATTGTTGCTTTCAGTTTCATTATTTGAATTACACTATCAATTGATGTTTGCAACAAATTTGCTGTGATACAATCGTAGCAACATCCATCTCGGTCCATTAATGCATTTTACTTTTTGTTCTATATAAAATGTTTTTGCACCCAAGGTTTTCAAGTGACTTCCTTCAAATGGTGCTGTTTTAGCTCAACCGATTGTATCTTGAAAACAATAAATTGTCAATAAATAATTATGACTGATTATCTTTTTTCAGTAATTACTTTCTGCCTATTGTTTTGTTTGAGATTCCAAAAATAGAAGAAATAGACAATAAAATTAAGGAAATATTTTATACTTATTACAGAGTAGTGGCCAAAAGTGATGTCCAGACACAATATATGCTTTTAATGGCACTGAATATTAAACTATTATTGAACTAATATCATAAATATCAAAATATGAGGAGTATGTTATATTGGAAAGAAGAATGTATGGGTATTTATTGTATTAAGGCATAAAAAAAATCACTGGAAATAAAACATACACTAACTACATTTAATCAGTTATTAATATTTTGTTGGTTCTTCTTTTGTTTCTGATTACAGCAGCCATTCTGCTGGGCATTAATTGACTCCCAAAATAACACATCTTGCATAACTTCTTTCCAATCCTCCTTAAGTTCTTTCGAAGTTGAGCTTCATTTGAAGACTTGCATGACTTATCATAATTAAGGTTTATAATTTCCCAAAGGTTTTCAATGGCATGGAGGTCAGAGGAAGCCACTTGAACACTTCAAAATGTTGAGCATGGACACTTATTGTGTTCAACTTTATTGCATTCGCGGTGTGTTTGGGATTGATATCATGTTGGAAAGTACAGACATGCTTATCAAACAGATCCTTCATACTTGGCTACATTTTTTTCAGCAGGATACCTATCAGTCCATTTTCAAAGTGCCAGCAACTTTGTAGATTCTTCCAACACCTACTGCAGACATGCTGCATCAATACCATTATGTTTCCCCTGCAGTGCTTAATGGAACCACGCATGCATTTGGTATTAAAACCCATTGTTTCATTGCGTCATGACAAATTATATTAAAACGTGGAACACGTACATTAGTTTTACTTCAGACACAACTTCACAAGATGCATACAAAATATTTGTTAAGTTTGAAAAAAAGAAATTGTGAAAAACAATATATATATATGTATGTATTTATGTATGTGTGTGTATATATATATATATATATATATGTATATATATATATATATATATATATATATATATATATATATGTGTATGTGTGTGTGTGTGTGTGTGTATATATATATATATTTTTATACACACACACATACATACATACATTCACACACACACATATATATATATATATATATGTGTATGTTTGTATGTATGTGTATATATATATATCAATGCAAAATGCTAATGTATATATCTTTTTTTAACCTATTGTACCTACTTATTGTAAGTAAATAGATGAAATAGAATTTAAAAGTATTATATATCGACTTGTTCAAATCTATCATCCTTAATTATTTTGTTGATTCCATTTGTTGATTGACCAGGTAGAGGAAAAAAATGCATCAAACAATATAAATCTTTATTAATTCTAAAAACAGCGAACATGTACAAATTCATGCACACTGCATGTCTAATTAGAACATGTACAGAGGTAATATAGATACAGATATTAGAGATCCGACATCATGAAGCCAGTGATTGGACAGGAGCTGTCGCTCATGATTTGTTACCAGCAAACTTCCAATGAAAGGTTCCTCAGCTGCAAAAAAAGCGGATGGACTTGGATAATTCCTTGTGATCTTATATATCTTGGCTAAGCCAGCCAGAAAGCTGGTCCTTAGTAAGATCTTTAGAGGGGAGTAAACCGCTTAGTTACATTCTGCTCTTTTGTTGAAATGAACACTTTTGATTAGCATGGGGTTTTAGAATATTCTCTTACTAATGCTTAGTTTCCTTCAGCTCTCATTGTGATAGAATAAAAATGCAACTATAATGCATTGTGCCTAATGGGTCAGTCAAAGAGCATTTAAAAAAAAAAAAAAAAAAAGAATCAGGAATTTCCATTTTCAGTTTGCCCGAGTCCATTCACACGAGAAGATGTCTCATATTATTATCATTTTTTTTTTAGATTTTCTTTTGCAAGTTGATAAATTAAATATTCTACTTCATCATCCATGCATAATGCATTGTTTTAACATGAAATAGCAGTGTTTTCTTTACAAAAAAAAAAAAAAAAAAAGTATTTGAAGATGTACCAGTTCTGCACAGGAAGGATGGTAGGATATCGTACCCGGTTTGGCCATCCAGCGGGTTGTGTCTTCGGGACAAATGGGCTCCCTTGGCCCTTGACGATGTGTAAAGGTATGGAATTTGAACAATCATGGGGAGGATAAGAGGAAAACAGGTCCAGAGAAGTTGTAAATGTGGTGTGGAATAATTTATGCGGCCACAGAAGAGGTTTCGGTCTTGCTGGAAACCTCTGAGGCCTCATCAATCTTCTTGCCAAATACTGTCTCCATGATGCAGGCATTGAACTGGAATCAAAAATGGGAGATTAGTGTTTGTCTGCATGTGCATAGTAATTATTCAACACATGTGTTGTCCATCTCACCTGTTTGTTCATGAAGACGTAGATTAGAGGATTGTATACGCAAGAGCTCTTTGAGAAGAAAGCGGGGATGGCGACCATACGGTAATCCTTGTTTGACTCTTCAGCGTTGGCAAACCACATGGCAGTTGCGGCATATGGAGCATAACAAAGCACAAAGGAGCCAACCATTACAATAACCATCCTGGACACTTCCTTCTCGGCCTTCTGGGTAGAGGCTGACTCAGCCTGCTGGGCTGCAACCTATGAGTACATATTGAAACATTTCAATCATTTCATTTTATAATGAAGTACAAGTAGAGTACACACACGTATATGAATAGTTATATTTAATTCTAAAATGTATATTTTAGTCTCTTATGAGTGCATTAAATTGTTATTTTAAAATAATATTAATTTTTTTCTATTTAAGAAACAAATCCATATCCAATTAGAAAAAGTATGGAAATGTCAGAATAATTAAATAAATCGTAACAGATCATGGTAATTTCAAATTCTTTGATGAAATGAAAATGAATTTCCATGAAGAAAAATTTGGCAGTTTTTGTCAAAAGATTTGACATGAGTTATTCACATATTCTTATTCTTGTGACTATTTACATTATGTGATTTTTTTTTAAAGTTGTGTATGTTTTTGTTTTGGAATTTTTCTAAAATTCTATCTTTTAAAACTTCTAAACTAAAACCTAAAACTATTTCAAATTTAAAACCTTTTAACTTTCTGCCTAACTTTTCAATCCATACTGATCTCTAGAGAAAAAGCCACCTGTCCCACTTTCTGACAAAGTCTTGGTATTACAGTAGCTAAACCAAAAGAAACTTAAACGAATGGTTCCTGCAATAATGTGTTAAATTACCTAGCACATTCCTACCTGAAATTAACATCTGCACTGGGCGAAATATTTAGCTCTGCCTTTAATGCTTATCTTGAGCAAGAAAATAATTTGTCATGGAAAGCATTACATTTAACTTTCTCACGAAGACACATTGTTACAACACTAATTTTATGTTTCAGAACAAATTAAACTGCTTGTGTTTCTTGAAAATTATTGGTTCAGTTAATATGTTGCAAGATAGTACCTTATAATCTAAGCCAAAAATATTTCTAACTGCATTTGACCTGTTCTAAAAATCCCCATTTACAAATTTGAGAAGATTTTGATATTGTACATTTAGATTTAGGATCTATGAAAGAGACTTGTTCCCCATTTCATTTTTGCTATATGGAATGCAGAAACTTTGAAGTTCAATTTCTCAAAACTCTTCAGAATGCTGATAGAACCGTATAATTCCAAAGTGGCGTGTAAACTTATTTTGTTCTTTCATGCAAGAACATGAACAAGCCTGATTTAAGGATGGCCAGAAGATGAAATCAGAAGCAAAATAATTCATTATTAAATGCTCAGTAACATATTAATCAAAAATAAATATAAAATTTTTATCTATTTCTGTCGACAAGAGTTTATAAAAAGCAAAGAGATGGGACACTCACGGCACGCAGGGCTCCCAGGAGCTGTGAGTAAGAGAAGATGATGATGGTCATTGGCATGAAGAAGCAGGTGACGATGAGGAAGTAAGTGTAGCTCTCGGAATTGTACTCCTCGCTTTTTGTGTACCAGTCTGGTCCGCAGGCGGTGCCGAGACCCTCGGGAATGTATCTGAAAATTCAAATGTAAATAAAATCAATCTTTAAAATTGTGAGAGTGTGTATCCAAACATTCACCAAGAAAATTTTCATCACCTGCTCCATCCAAAGAATGGAGGAGTGGCACAGCCGGTACCCACAACCCAGGTGAACGCCACGGCTCCCATGGCCTGGCTTTGTCCGAACTTGAAGCTTCCAAAGGGTTTGCAGATGACCACGTATCTCTCAAAAGCCAGAACAGCAAGGGACCATCCCGTCACGAGGCCTGCGAGAACAATTCAAGCATCAGCACACCAATCTGAACGTGATGTCTATGCTGTTCAAACTTAAAGACACTGCCTCTTACCAGCAATCGCTCCCATTGCCGCTTCCATTGCACATAACGTCGGACCGAGGAAGTAATAACCTCTTAGAGCAGAGACGAATACTTGGCTCACGGAGAATGTGTCGAAAATGAAGCCTGCTAGAGAGATGTTCACCAGGATGTAGTTGAGAGGCTGTCGGAGCTTCTTGTACTTCATTGTAACGAAGAGGACGACGGCGTTCAGAGGGGTGCCCACGAAAAATACGAAGCCCATGAAAGCTGCCTGTAGGTAGAAAGCCCACTTGGGGGCCAAGTGGTACTGTGGGCCCTCGAAGGGGCTGACTTTGGAAAGGTTCCCGAACTGAACGGCCCACGCGTCCATGGTTGCACCGTTTGACGCCTTGTTCTAGCACGGTGTCCTGGTGGAGTTAATGAGCAGCCTGACTGACCGAACGCAGACGGAATAGCCTTTTATAAAATCCTCAAAGTCTTTCCTGGTGTGAAAAGTTGGGGATGAAAAGGAAGATCATCCTCCGGGTGATCTTCCGGACATGTTGTTGGGATTATCCGCCCTGTCCATGCGAATTACATTCAACACTCCCCTGGAATCTCTAAGCACATGATTAGGTAACACGTGTTGTTCTACGAATGCAGTGAATATTATATGTTTTAGGTTGAATAACAGCATAAACAACAGTAATACAGCGTATTCCACATCTAGAAAGACAAACTTTTAACTTTAACTGAATTGAGTTGGATATTGACAGTATTTGCTTCTGTAGAGTTGCTTTATAGGTTAATTGAATTTGTTTCGTAATTGATGGACTTTGCATCCTCCACACTGTTTTTGAATCAAAATTGAACTGGCTCGAGCTGAATGATGACAGTATTGTCTTTTATAGAGATGCTTTATTTTCATTTTTCATCATTTAGCAGACACGTTTATCCAAAGCAACTTACAAGGGGAGCAATTAGGGGTTAGGTGTCTTGCTCAAGGGCACTTTAGTCATGGTATCGAAGGTGGAGAGAGTGCTGTTTATTCACAATCCCCACTTTCAATTCCTGCCGGCGTGGGAATTGAACCAGCAACCTTCTGATTACTAGCCCGACTCCCTCACCACTAGGCCATGACTACCCTTACTTATTGTTGAATCGATTTTGCTGAATCAAAACTGGACTGACTTGAACTGAATAATGACAGTATTGTCTACTCTACAGCCGGTTAACACCTGATATTGAATCCATAACTGATTAATTTCCTAATTTCCCTGTTTATTACTGTGAAGCTGCTTTGAAATAATCCGTGTAAAGAAATATATGTCCTTAACAACCCAATGAACTCAAATATTATTGTAATAATTATATTAAAATAAATATTATAAAGTATAAAATGTTGTTCTATACAGCCATGTAAAGACAAAAGACCGTAATTTCTTTCTTTTTTTTTTTGGTTGAAAATTAGGTATTGATATTTTTTGGGACATATCCTTTATCATGTGGATAAGTATCTTGAGTCCGTATTTTCCAAGAAAATATTGGGTTGTCTTAGTAACTTCCAATAACCCAGGAGAACTATATGGCAGACTTTGTAATATAAAGCTCAAATTGAATTAGAGTACTCCACCGTTGTTTAGCCATGTGTCAACATTAAGTTACTGTGCCAGTATGGAGTTACGGTATTCTGCCTTTGTTTTACTGTCCCTTAAAGTTTGCCGTGTTTAAGTTACGGTGTGTACTGTCATACATGCCTCAGCCAACTTTGAGGATGCCTTTATGTTTGTGGTCTGGTACTCACTGTATATATTTGCTAACTGGCCCGTAATTTTACTTAAATGGTTTTTGAAGCTTTTGAAGAATTTTCTCCATACTAAAAACACTGTCCCTAAATGACTGGATCCTGATAGATTGGTTTGGGTGTGCTAAATCACATTAAAGGTAACATAACAGGTAACGTAAAGTATTGGCCTATTTTTTGGGGCCAAACAAGCTAATTATATCTTGGCTTCTCTTTCATTAGCAGCAGTATAAGCAGGCCAAAGCCAAACCAAACTCTTAAGGTCCCCAAGCACAAGGATGAGCCGTAATCTGGAAACCAGATTTACCTAAACCAATCCCTAAAAATCCCCACAAACCGCATTGATGTCACAGAGGGATTACGTCCAAACTGGCAGTTTATCTTGTTAGCTGAGACTTAGATTGTGGGTCAATTTTGATAATCTGGGGAGAGATAAAGCATGTTAAACTGTAAATCCTATACAACCAGCCTCTTTTTATGCACCTCACTTCAGTTTCTTCATTTCTCCTTGGAGACCTCTTCCCCTCTCTCTTTCTCTATTTCTTTTCTCTGGTTTTGGCAGGTAGGTATTGTCTTATAGGTTGGGAGCTTTTTACGATGCGAGTTTTGTTAATGATTCATTATAACTTATGAAATGTTGCATCACAACCGGAGAATTTAATTTGCGAAGAATGCCTCTAAGATTTGTTACCTTATCTTGTTTAGTTTGAGTTCTTTATTTGCACAGATATAATTTAATTTTGCAGTTACTTTTTTTTAATGTTTAACTGATTATTAGCAGGTCTTTAATTGGAAATGTCTGGAAGAAATGTGTTTTCTGTTTATATATTTATCTTAAAATTTATATTTACCGTTCATATAAAAAGGTTACAGTATTAATAACCTGCATGTTTGACAATTATATTTCATTTACATTGCATTTTATTTTCCTCCAACTTCTCGATACATTGAGATGTGCTAGTTTGTTTTTTTTTAGATCCTCTGAAATTCAAAATTAAGACCACACATATAAGTTTGTGTTAGATATTTTGTACTGTATGTTGATGTTTGTAGTCTTATAAATATTAAAGGATCCGATTCAAGAAAGTGAGATGCCATTCAGTGACCCGGGGTTGTATTGTAACCAAGCTATGTATGTTGATTTGCATGGGTATGATACGACCTGGGTTACGGGAAGGTGATGGACATCCTGGGAATTACAGAGTTGAACTATATAATGCGCCTTTATTAATATCATAAATAAATGATAATGGAATCTGATGCGTATGTTTACATTCATTGGATGCGTGTGAATAAAGTGGAAGATTTATTGATTAAAAGCTGAAATATAATTGCATGTGTATTTGAAATCATCTATATGGAATTGCACTGCTTGGAAGATCTTTTCATTTTAGTCTGTTGTGCCCAGTGTTGAGGAAAGTCACTTTTAAAAGTAATGCATTACAATATTGCATTACTCCCTGAAAGTAACGGTTACTTAGTAATATGTTACTTTACGTTTGCATTAATTTTTCTCATATGGGCTGGGGTGTTTGTTTGTTTTATAACAAAACAAAAAAAGTTCTAATTTTGGCAAATGTAAAGGCCCTTTCACACCAAAAGTGAAATGAATATGCCTCAGGCTGAAGGAAATGCAAATTCATCCCTGTACAGTAGAGGGCGCGGTTCAAACAAACAAGACTTTCAGCCGTGCTGCCATTCTGAAATACAGAAGAATAGGTTGCTGGAGATGAAACAAACGAGTAAGTGTATACTCACATTTAGTCTAGAGCTAGTCTAGAATAACCATCATGTTCACACAGTGCACACAAGGCCTATTGACTCAATTGCTGAACTGAAAGTGATTCATTTAGTCTCGTCTGACAATAATTCCACAATAATTTATTAGTATGGTGTATGGTCTCCTTTTGTGGCCACACAGCATTAATTCATCTTGAGAATGAGAGACACAAGTACTTCACATTTTGAGCCATGCCTCTTCCAGAACAGCAGCTAGGTCACTATGTGATGCTGCTGGAGAAAAAAGTTTTCTGACTTACTCCACCAAAATACCCCAAAGGGGCTCAAAAAGGCTTAGATCTGGTGACTGTATTGGCCATAGGAGACTGCACTTTCAAGTTCATAAAACCATTCTGTCACAAGTCTTGCTGTGTGCAGATTTTTATCATGCTGATCATGGCACCCCCTTCAGTTTGAACCATTATGTGCACATGGTCCTCCAGAATGGTTTGGTAGTCCTGCGCGCCCCTCAAGAAAAGTAGGAAATGCCATGATATTGCAGCCCAAACCATCACTGGTCTACCCCCATGCTTCACTCTGGGTGCACAACAGTCGGGGTGTTAAGCGTCTTTGGGGCTTCTCCACACCATAATTCCCATGGATTTGAGAAAGACAGTGAAGGTGGACTCATCAGAGAACAATACACGTTTGACATTGTCCACAGCCAAAGATTTGCACTAGCATTTGGCACCAATGAAAGCGATTGCCACGAGTGACCCCTTTGTGTCTTAACACTTTCTAGACTTAAATTAGAAAAGTCACAACTGGTTGTTCATATAAAGTGCAGTCAATATGCTTCGTTGTAGTCATTGGTATTTTACTGAATAAATAAATTACCTTACATTACCTTTGTATAGTTTATAGCTAATTAAACCTTTAGAAATAAATGTATGAAAATTTGTTCGTTCTGCTAGGGTTGGAACGAGAAATATCCTATTATTGGACAAAAGAATGCAGTAAATCCAATAAGAATTGCCTTTCTTCCCAAAGTATTTCATTCTTGATAGTAGGCTACTAAACGAATCAACGTTAATGTTTCTGAATCGTAAAGAAGTATTGGAATAGAGTTGGAACCGATCTCGTTCCAATTATGTTCCACGTGGGAGTCGTCAGGAATCGATTCTGAACCATAACCGATTCCTGACGACTCCAATTTGGAACACAAGTGGCTCCGTCACCGTTTCATGAGAATGAAAGTGTAGCAGTGGGTGTGTCTACAATGACATTATCTCCGTAGTTAGTAAACCTCGTAATACGCAGAATTCATAAAAATCAAAACACATTAAAACCTGATGTATTGCTCTTCATAAGTAGATATCTTTCTAAGAACTGTCCGACTAGCGCGTTACTTTTGTAAAATCGCACTAGTCTTGACTAGTTATAGTTCCTGTTCCTCGGTTTCCACACGGACTTGTTTGACAGGAGCGCCCTGTGTCTGCTTGAGATGGCGGCCAGATCGGAGAACGCGAGGGCCGAATAAACAGTAAACCTGCGCGTCTACAACCTTCCGAGAAGCGCAAGCCGTGTCATTTATCCCATATCTACATCCTCTAGAAACAGAAGAGCGCCATGGAAGGCGGGAAACCTACCCTGCCACTAGTTTACCAGGCCGTGCAGGCGCTATATCACGACCCGGACCCTGCCGGCAAGGAGCGCGCCTCGGTCTGGCTGGGAGAGCTGCAGAGATCGGTGCGTTCATTAGCGGGCCTACTGCGCCACAGCACCCTCACTCACTAATTAACATTTACAATGTGCAATTCATTTAAAACAGTGTGCGTTTAGGCCGCAATGCAGATTTTTAAAGCATCAACATCTGCTGTGTTGGGAAGTGGAGGTGGTCACATGTGTTGTGGGGGTTTATTTGTATCCATTGCTAAATCCATCTAGCTTGTCTGTGGTTTGATGGTCGAGTTATAAGTGGATTTAAGCAGCAAGCTTTGCGGAAATAGTTAATGTAAAGATGATAACTTGCGCAAATCGGGTTTATCATCTAGACTGCCATGTTAGTAAGCTGGTAGTTGTGGTTTTTAACGTGGTAACGAGTTTGTAGCTAGGAATTAGCTGGTTGCCCATATTCCAAAAAAACGGGTTGAGCACCTTATAAACCGGAATGAACAACTCGTAGTTGTTGTTTTTTCATGTTTTACCATCGTAGGCCATCTAAAAACCAGGTACCATCTACCAAAACACGAATTACTGGCAGGGTATGTCGAATTCAATCTAGGATGAATTGGCTGTCTATTCTAGAGCATTTCTCGGCATCATAAGATATAGTTTGAATATTAATGTTATAACATCAATACTGCATTTATGCCACTCATTAAATGCTTTGGGTTACTGGTTCTTGATATAGTTCCGCTTCAGCAAACTGAGATATGGAAGGTGTTAAAATTATAAACCACAAGCCAGTGGGTGAGATTTTGCAATGCATATGTTGCACTTTACAGATAAAGTGGCTCAATATTATATTATTACCCCATAATTTGTCTGATTGCAGTAAATTCAGTAAGAATCAGCTTTTCCCTCAATGTGTGGCACAATACTATGACGTCAGTAGAATGAATTGCATGACTTCACCTTGATACTTAAGGTGATTGTCCTGTTCCTCGCACATTCTGATCTGTCGCAACCGTTTGTCTCTTCAGGTTGTGTGTTATAGTGTTGCATATAATGAGTTCCTGGTTCCTGATGTTACAGTTTATTTGCATGAGTAATATTTATCTTGTTGTGACGCATCTGATGTTTAAGTTTTGCTTTTACATATGCAAAATGCAACTGGTCTGACTTGATATTCAGTGGTGGATGGTACTAACTAGAGAGTGGGGTGCCTGATATAATGCTGATTATATAAGTGAAATGATTTTATAGTTTATTTAAGGCTAGTGATGTGAAAAAAATAGTTTGTAGCACTATTTAGTCATTAAAAATATCCAAGAACAGAATTTATGCATTGATGAGGGTGGCGATCATCTCAAATGTCATCTGATGTTATTGGCACCTCGTCATTGAAGTTGTTTTTTCTGTGCCGAACCTTGCAGATGTATGCGTGGGAGATCTCGGATCAGCTCCTGCAGCTGAAGCAGGACGTTGAATCGTGTTACTTTGCAGCCCAGACGATGAAGATGAAGATCCAGACATCGTTCTATGAACTTCCCCCAGAGACCCACACCGCACTGAGAGATTCGCTCCTATCTCACATCCAGAACCTCAAAGACCTGTCTCCCATCATCGTCACACAGGTAACATCCCTTTGTCTGTCTGATCAGAGGTCTTATGCGTGAAACATACATTATTTGTATCTCGTGATCTCTGAATTAAAATGTAAGTCAGTGCTGATGACCTCGAACATCTGCCGTAAATGATTGTATACTGAACGTGCGGTGTGAGGTGTTGAGAGGGACCGGCCATCGCGACCACACTGCAGTGTTACATATTGAGAACTGTTAAGAAAGTGGCGCTGAGTTTCTAATGTCATTTTCTCTCCCAGCTTGCATTGGCAATCGCAGATCTGGCTCTTCAGATGGCCTCGTGGAAAGGCTGTGTTCACACCCTCATAGAAAAGTAAGAATCTTCTACAGACTTTCCCTCATTTACATTTTATGTATGTTTCTTGTCTATGGCTCTGTTTGAGTTATATTAAAGCAATAGTTCACACCAGAATGGATCTTATGTTGTTTTTCCCCCCCATATATCGAAAGTGAGTCGGAATTAGGGTTGCTTAGCTGCAAAACTACCTAAATAGCACCATTTTTAATCAACTGGGGCCGGTTGCACCATCTGCGTAAATTACAACGTGGCCTAGTTTTGACATAAATCGGCACCAAGTTACAACTTGTGTACTACAAAATATTTTTGCGTTGCTCCATTAAACTTAGTTGAAGCTTAACTTTATGTATTAAACTAAATAATATTTGCAGAAACCCCGATCAGGAGTAACGGTGGAATAAAGTGGCATACTGACTGAACTGCATCAATAAGCTCTTGTTTTATCTGAATTTTTAATTCTTTAGACATATATGATAATGCTGACATTAACACTCACTTACATTTTAAGAGAGAGCTCATTATGTGAAAAGATTACTTTATCACCACTTCAACATTCGCATTTACTTTATGGAGAGCTTACAACCTACTGGCTACGCTCTGCCTTAAGAACAAATAGTGCAACCGAAAAAAGTACAGAATTAGTAAGTCAAGTATTTGTAAGCAGTTTCTAAGCCACTAGTGTGGACTTTACTTTCCAATTTAAAGAAGAACTTGCGAACCATTAGTGCAACCTTACTCTGAAGCACAAATATCCCATATGGTCTCAGTTAATATGAGCTCAAAACAGTATTTGTGTAACAATTCCAAAAGAATTGTTTTAAAATATTGTCCATTGTCACTCCTTGAAATTTGATCACCTACCTAACGTTTGATTTTTGTTCCTTCCAGATACAGTAATGATGTGTCCTCCATGCCTTTCCTGATTGAGATACTCACGGTACTGCCGGAGGAGGTGCATAGCCGCTCTCTGAGGATTGGGGCCAATCGACGGACAGAGATCATTGAGGATCTAGCCTACTACTCTACCACAGTGGTCACTCTTCTGGTGCAGACATTATTCTATCTACAAAGCAGTTTCTATCATTTATTGCCCACTTTTCAACCTTAACAAGATGCCTAAACTGCCTGTTCATAACCTAATGGTAATGGTGCTGATGCAAAAGACGTAAATCACCAGCATATTATGTCATTATACCTCCAGTTTTGCTGTCAGCATAATGCAAGGCTCAACTACTAACTATTTGCTTTTTTATTATCATGTTTCTTTTCAAAAAATGTTTCCAAGTGATTTTTTTTTTTTAATTGCCAGTAATACAATACATTTTAGAACTTTAATGTAACTCCATGGTGGCTGTAATATTTGTATTTATTTTTTGCTGAAAAATTATGGTATATGGTTATAAAATTATAAAAATGGCTATCAAGGTCACTCTTGTAATTTGGACAACATAGATTTACCTTATTTAAATCAGCAGAATTCACAAAAATATATTTTGCAAGACATATATAAACATCCCTTCTTCTGTAGGCCCATCATATGTTGCTTTTACTTTTTTTTTTTCTTTTTTTTAACTCTTAATAAAGCTCAACCATTGTTCTGTGCTATCATTCCATCCATGCAAATCTTTTGTGGTTTAGACTGTGCCTAAATTTATTATGTATTTAAATGTTTTTGATTCTAAACTGAGCTTGGCTATTGTTGCATTTCCATGATCAGGTGACATGTGCGGAGAAGTCCGGACACACTGAGAAGATGCTTATCAAGGTGTTCCGATGTTTGGGGAGCTGGTTTAATTTAGGAGTGCTGGACAACAATTTCATGGCCAACAATCAACTGCTGATGATTCTCTTTCAAGTGCTGGTAAGATCAGCAAATGCGATCAGATGTTCGCTTCCTTTCCCCCTTTCACTTATATTTAAAAAACCTTTTGTTGTTTATTTTACCGTTTTCATTGCAGCAGAGGGATGAGACGTCTACAAACCTTCATGAGGCGGCGTCAGACTGTGTGTGTTCAGCGCTGTACGCGATTGAGAACGTTGCTATAAACATGCCCCTGGCCATGCAGCTCTTCCAGGGAGTCCTCACCTTAGAAACAGCCTACCACATGGCCGTAGCCCGAGAAGACCTTGACAAGTACGTATGGCATTGTTTATGATCGATGTATGCAGTTTGTGCAGACCTCTAGCACAATGGCTGTCTTCCTGTACCCAATTCCTTGCATAGATAGATGTCTTATAAGGTGGTATTTTAAGTTACATGGGGTCATAAATGAAAATTGGAACGATGTACATGAATAGGTAAAACAAATGGCGTGTTTCAAACAAAGCTTATGGGAGACTCCACTCACAGTTGTTAAACAGAGGACTGTGCTAAATTGATTTGAATATATTTTGACATTAACATGTTGCTATGGTAAATGTTCATATTTCTGCAATACTTTAAACTGGAGGGTTGATGCAATTGATTTCAATTGTTGACTTTTGACTTTTGTTGCTAAGCTAAAAGCTCAAATTGCACATTACTCTAAACGGAAGACTCGACTCCCATCTGTTTTTAAATATAGTTAGATATTAGCATGTTAATTCCTGCAAAATTCCTGCCTAAAATGCTTAAAAAAAAGGTGTACTCAAAGTAAATTGCATGCTGTTCTTAAACCATTTTAGAGTATATGCATGGATTTAGTCTCTTTTGAAAGGAATGTGCACTGCAGGCAGTGCAGTCAAATGTTAACGCGTTAAGCTAAAAGTTTAACTCTCAATTGATTTCCATAGTTTGATGTTAGCATTTCGCTATGCTAAAAGTTAAATTGCACATTACTTGAAACTATTGATTTCAATGGTTTGCTTTGAGCATTTTGTTATGCTGAAAGCTCATTGTGCGATACCATAACATGAAAATGCATAGCACACATATTATTTTAAATCAGTTTTATTTAGAATTAAGCAAATATATTTATAATCACTTGCTGCTTATGATATAATGCATATTTTTCATTTAAATGCAGTACATTGATGTACATTTAATAAGATTCCTTCCCTTATGCCTTATAACTGGCCAAAAGAAGGTCATTTTAAAACCAGTATATTCATTATCCTGAGGTTGAAAGCTCACTTGGTTTTGGATCTTGCTTGCATTTTTCCACGACAGGGTGCTAAATTACTGCCGAATCTTTACTGAATTGTGCGAGACGTTTTTGGAGATGACTGTAAGGACTCCTGGCCAGGGCATGGGAGATCTACGCACTCTGGAGTTGCTGCTTATTTGTGCTGGACATCCCCAGTATGAGGTGAGTGTGAAGGCTGACACGTGTTTAATCGTTAATCGTCTGCACACGTAATGGCAAGTGAGCATGTATATCTGTCCTTCATCAGGTGGTTGAGATCTCCTTTAACTTCTGGTACCGTCTGGGAGAGCATCTTTATAAAATGAACGATCCAGCACTGCACAGAGTGTTCAGGCCGTTTATACAGAGGCTACTTCACAGTCTTGCCCGCCACTGCCAACTTGACCCAGATCATGTGAGCATTCTTCCCTTTCCTCTAGTCTCTCTTGCTTCTTCCCAGGAAACACTCAAATCATTCATTGAGGTCTTGTAGTATGTGCAATTAAAATGAATGAGGTTCACGATTTCCAGCTTTTTTTTTTCTTCATCTCTTATTTTGTGCTGCCTGTACAGGAGGGAGTCCCAGAGGACACTGATGATTTTGGGGAGTTCAGGATGAGAGTGTCTGATCTTGTGAAGGATGTGATTTTCCTAGTCGGCTCCATGGAGTGTTTCTCACAGGTAGAATTTATAGTTTCAAGAATAGAAACATGAAGTGAAATTGATTTGTGGTAAAGAACCCAAGTGATTTTATAATTTAGCGTGATTTACTGAGAAACGAGAGGGAATATTAAAACTAAATTAAGTATTCTTTTTATAAACACTTTGTGTCCTCTCGTCAGCTGTATTCCACTCTGAAAGAGGGAAACCCCCCATGGGAAGTAACTGAGGCTGTTCTGTTTATCATGGCTTCCATTGCTAAGAGTGTCGATCCGTGAGTATCACTTTCAGTCATGACTCAGCATCTTCGTTTTCTCATAAAATTTACACCCACAATATATTTCCACATTATATATATATTTTAATATCTTATTGTCCTGCATTTTAAGGCTTAAAATGTTACCAACATTTTTTTTGTAATCTGTTCAATGATAAAATCTTTAACTTTATCATTTGTAAAAATGAAGCATTTTATATATGGTTATTTATTTGAAATAAGTTAATTTAGGAGCTGTGTATACAACTGTATAATTTTTTTTATTATTATTTTGCCATTAATATGTGATGCTGAAGTTACTAATAATAAAAAATTCTTGTCATTTGTAGGGCTTGGTATTGAAAGATTTTCTGATTCATTTAGATCTTGATTCATAAGCGCTCGATTTGATTCTTGTTCAAGCTATTTTTTTACAGAATCTACTAATTTGAGTAATTTGTTTCAGTAATCGGCTACATTGGTTGTGCTGTGTATTTTTGATTAATTTTAAAAGAACTTCCTTACGAGTCATTTGTTTGTGAGTCACTTACACTGCCATTTTGTCTTTAATTTGCTAAATATAACCTGCTCCTAAGAATCTTTTCCTTTTTTTTGGTGAATGCGGTTGTTGAATGTTTATTTTTGCATTCAGCCCTTGATGACAACTTACTAGAAAGCCATTATTTTGTAGGACCATTCAAATTAATATTGCAATTAATAGGGGTGTGACGATGTGGTGATATTTCTTGTGCAGGTGAAAAGCTGTCTCGCAATATCGCTTTGATGGAGTATGAGGGTGATATTAGTGTAGAATATGCCACCACTACATTTACCCACTGCAGCACTACCCGCCTTCACTGTCGTTTTGATTTCATTTATAGATATAAAAACCATTTAATTCAGAGGTGTAACAGTCGCTTCAATTGTAAACTATTGTAAACATCTGCACTGCTTATCCAGCATGAGCTGCAGAGTCGCACAGAGTGCTGCAGGAATTGCAGTTCACTGATCACATGACGAGAGTAAGGCGAGATGACTGACAAGACCATGGCTGGGGCTTCGCTGTGCAACAGAATGTTAAAATAAATCTTGTAGAATACACGCTCAGAAATGCCGCTTTGTATTCAGAATACGTGTGATCGCAAATTCGAAAGCGAAACGTTCGTGAGCCCAATCTCAAGTCTCGTGAGCTAGGTGTCTTGTCACACCCCTAGCAATTAATCATGAAATCTGTATTTTTATCAATCCCTAGTCATTTGTCCTAAACACTTTTTCAACTAGTTATTCTGTAGTTCATGAAGCTTAATGTTTGTAACACTAATGTCTCTCTCTGCTGGTTTCTAGTGAGAATAATCCCACCCTAACGGAGGTGCTGGAGCAGATAGTGTTGCTTCCCGAGACGGTCCATCTTGCTGTCCGCTACACCAGCATTGAGCTGGTCGGAGAAATGAGTGAAGTGATCGACCGGAACCCTTGCATGTTAGGTGACTGTCACAGAAGAGCCTTGGTTTATCTTGCAGGATGTTTTGTTTCTCTGTGTATTGATGACGTATGTGTTGTGGTTGGCAGATCCTGTTTTGAACTTTCTGATGAAGGGTTTGCGGGAGAAGCCGTTGGCCTCTGCGGCAGCTAAAGCCATTCACAACATCTGCTCGGTGTGTCGAGACCACATGGCGCAGCACTTCCAGGGCCTGCTGGACATCGCCCGAGCTCTCGACTCATTTGCCCTATCGACAGATGCTGCCGTTGGCCTGCTGAAAGGTGTGGTGCCCTTTTACACTACAGAGACGTTAATTCTAGTTTTCTTTTGTTGATCTTTGATGGTTTGTTAGCTGGTGTTTTACACCATTTAAATGGCGTTCTACGCTTTTCTGTTGATCTTAGTCATGCCCTTGTTGTATGGCTGGTTTGGTTTAAGTGGTGTGATTGGTTTGCTTCAGGCACAGCGCTGGTGTTGGCCCGACTCCCCTGGAGAAGATCGCGGAGTGTCTGAACGATCTGTGTGCAGTTCAGGTCATGGCCCTGAAGAAGGTTAGACGCTTGTGACTGTGGTCTGTATGTTTTCTGTCTGTGTTTAACTCTATAAAGTAATGTGTTGTCTCTGTGACCAGCTGCTGGCTCAGGACTCCAGCAGTGGGAAATCATCAGACCCCACCGTATGGCTGGACAGGCTGGCTGTTATCTTCAGGTTAGACACTCAATATCACCACCATTGCACTATATTCCAGAGCTCAGTGTCTGTGAAACATTCTATTGGGCTGTGACTATTTCTAGTCCTCAGAAAACATCACGTTAAAGAAGTTAAATGTGGTGTGAAAGCCATTTCATGCTTTTTTTTTTTTTTTTTTTTTTTTTTCTAAAATATTTATTTTTTTCTCCATTAGACACACAAACCCTATTGTAGAGAATGGACAGACACACCCCTGCCAAAAAGTCATTCAAGAGGTATGTTTAAATGTGAGTGTATTGACAATATTTCAAAATTACAAACATTTACACCGTCTGCAAATTAGTTTAATTCTAAACATCATCTCTGTTCTTTGTTGTAGATCTGGCCGGTGTTGTCAGAGACGTTGAACGCCCATCAGGGTGACAACCGGATAGTGGAGCGTTGCTGCCGCTGCCTGAGGTTTGCAGTGCGTTGCGTTGGGAAAGGCTCTGCTTCCTTATTACAGCCACTCGTTACTCAGGTGTGTTTGTGCCCAAAAGTGGGCGCCCTGATCTGTATCTGTGTTTTTGGAATATAGAGCTGGTGTTGGTTTCTGAAAGGTGTGTGTTTGTGTTTTAGATGGTGAGTGTGTACCAGGTTTACCCTCACTCCTGTTTCCTGTACCTGGGCAGTATTCTAGTGGATGAATATGGCATGGAGGAAGGATGTAGACAAGGCCTTTTGGATATGCTACAGGTAATGCACTCCAGTCGAACTACTTGGTCCGAAGTCTAGCTACATGAAACTGTGTGTGGTCCACATTGCAACAGTTAGGGGTCGTGTGAGGAAATCTATATGTTTTTATGAAGTTACCAGTTATATATATATATATATGTATATGTATGTATGTGTGTGTGTGTGTATATGTATGCATTTCATTTGAATCTTGTGATGAGATGATGAGTGAACTAAGTGTTACTGATCAGTGGCTCTATCTCTTAACCTTGCAGGCTCTCTGTATGCCAACCTTCCAGCTGTTAGAGCAGCCTAATGGACTGCGCAATCACCCAGACACAGTGGACGATCTTTTTAGACTTGCCACAAGGTACCAATTCTGTGATTTTTGTACTTCTGCAGAAGTTTTAGAAAACCTGAAATGAGTGACTTGCCACACCAAAAGAACATGCATTAAGATATGCACCTATTTTCTCCTTATTTCAGGTTTGTCCAGCGCAGTCCAGTTACGTTGCTGAGCAGCACTATCATCGTCCACATCATCCAGTGTGCCATCGCTGCCACCACCCTGGACCATCGAGATGCCAACTGCAGCGTTATGAAGTTCATTAGAGACCTTATTCACACGGGGGTCTCAAATGACGTAAGAGGCACACCAGTCGAAAGCCCTTGTAAATATATTGTCGTTCCTGTTCATTATTTGCATATAACTGATTTTCCTCTCTTTCAGCATGAGGATGATTTTGAGGTGCGAAAGCGTCTGATTGGCCAGGCGATGGAGCAGCATGGGCAGCAGCTAGTGACTCAGCTGATCAACACCTGCTGTTTCTGTCTGCCGCCTTACACTCTGCCTGACGTGGCGGAGGTACTCTGGGAGATTATGGTCTTTGATCGGCCGGTATGTTTTCAATTTTTTAACTTTACTCAAATACAGATTTGTATTTGCATATACACATTTGATAGACGCTTTTATGCAAAGCAACTTGTCTTTTATTTAAATCCTTTTTTTTTATTATTAATAAAATAAGCTTTTTTTAATTATTCACCCTTTAAAGCTATCTAATTTAAATGTATCACTGTTTTTGTAATCACCCAGAATAAAAATTTATAAAATTTATTTTCTCAATTTATCTACTTTCTACTTGATCTCCTCTATTCATCCTCATATATTTAGATTTTTATTTTGCAGCCTAATTTAAAATTTATCAGTGTTTTTCCTCAACATTTTTTTAAAATGTATTTTTCTTTCATCTAATTTTGTATTTCTAAATTTCTTTTTTACTTTATCTTTTATTGTGGTATCCAAAAGATGTTTTTCTACTTTTTATTTGTGTTTAGACATTTTGTCGCTGGCTGGAAACCGCACTGAAGGGTCTTCCAAAAGAAACAGCAGGAGGCGCTGTAACAGTCACACACAAGCAGCTCACGGACTTCCATAAGCAGGTCACGAGGTGAGTTTGTCTGTCCCTGCTGTCACCTGAGCCTTCAAAGAAGGTGGTTAACAGCGACAGCATTAGGATAATTTAATTATAATTTCCCTACACTCCCGAAAGAAATTGGGACTAAATTTCCTAATTAAGTGCTTTATCCACAATAGAAAGTAATATTGTGCTTATCAGTGTAGATTACAGGCAGCATTTGTCTTTTGAGGTATTGCAAGCCGGTGCACGTTCAGTTTTCCCTGTGGTTAGTTCGGCATGGCAAGTCTAAACAAGCAACCATAACCAGTCGTCCAAGAGGGTGAAGTATCTCATACTTAAGCAAGTCTTGACCTGAGAAACGAGGAGCCTCCCATCATGTTGTCATGCACTGATGCCAAATACATATTCTGACAGTGCAGAATGAGTCACGGGCTTGCGTGGAAAGTCCAAACCACCCCAGACCGATGCAGTGTCGCTCGCCCAGCCTGTCTGCTTGTTTGGAAATTGATCTCTGACTGTGATTAGTAATAATAGGCCAACTTAAGTAGTTTGTTGAAAATTGATGCTAATTTGTTCTCTGTGTTTCCCCATCTATCAATCATTCTGTCATCCCAGTGCAGAGGAATGTAAACAGGTTTGTTGGGCGATAAGAGAGTTTACAAGGCTGTACCGATAGCTGTCTTTTACCTGCTGATGCTGCAAGACCAGGTGAGAGAAGCATATTTAACACTTAAATAATATAAAAAATTACATAAATTTAAGATGCAATTATTGCAATATTTCCAAATTAGACTTCTTATTTTTGTTCTTTTCATTCTTATGTTTGTAAATTTTTAAACTAAATTTGAAACCAACATTTCTTTTTCCTCAAATCCAACCCTATTTTTTGCACGTAATCCACCTGTGCCATGACCGTACAAAACAATTTTAAAAACTTTTTTTTACATCAAAAAAGCCTGGGAGATTCATTGGTCAGAGTTGTGGGAACCCTGAAAATTATAAAGTTATTAAATTCTCTTTTCCTCTGCAGGTCAGATTTTTTTGTTTTGCTAACATTTGGAGGAAGTGGCAAAGGGAGCCATGATGACCACTGTTGATAAACTAAAGGGAACTCTTGCATGAAGGATTTGTGGGACTTGGCACCATGGGAAAGCCAACCAATTTGATTGGAGCTTTGGAGTGGCAGGGTTTCAGGAAAAGCAAATTGCCTTGTGGGTGTCTCAAGACCGCAGCCCCATCCCTCCCTTTTACCCCTCCAAGCACACTGATGCCAGCTGCAGCAAGAGACATCGGAAGGGACATCGTCGTCTTGAGAGGGGGTGGGCCATCGAATGGACATTGAAACGCATACACCCATTTCAACGTCTGCATCAGTCGGATTATTGGGGATCCATCAAAAAAACAAAAAACAAACAAAAAAAAACAAATAAGGATGTGCCTGGTTGCAAATCATAATGCATCGTTAAAAAAAAGACTTGTACGTTTTTAAAAACAAAAAGATTTATTTTCATGGACGTGTGTTTAGAGATCAAGACATGGCTTTGCTGCCAGTGCCATAAAAATGATTACCAAACTAAAGATTGTCACAGCAGCAGCCTGCGCCTGTGGGACATTTGCAAAGGGAGAATCTTGGGAGAGTTGGCATCACCCTTGATCTTTTTAAAGTTGGCAGGGATTTTATCCGTACAGGTTATGCTGTAAATTTATGGAGGGGACTGACTGGCAGGTGTTTTTTTTTTTTGTTCTTTCACTGTGTTGGCATATCTCAAGAGACTCCGAGATCATCTTAGGAGCGTGTCGGGCCGATTGTTCGAAATAAAACCAACATTGTGAGGAACAAACTAATCTTTGTCTCGAGTATCATTTCGGATGCACTTGTGTGTTTGAGAACTGATTTGCACTCTTTTTGCAGCTCTCAGAACCTGTTTGACCAGTTTTCCTTTTAAGAAATTTACATGGGTCCTTTAGGTCTTGTATTCTGAGTCAAGAGTAAATCGAACCCTCTTCTATTGTTTAAGGCTCTACAATCATGTGTTTCTCACAATTGCACGTGTAAACCCTCAGGTCACCCCTCCTGCATCCCATTTGCTGAATGAAGAATGAACGTCATGTAGTCAAGTATGTAGTCATCCATTCAAGTCCGACAGGTTTTTGTTACTGGCACAGACCCTATAGGATGAAGTCAGAAGTTATCCGCCTGCTCCTGTAATGTTTGCAAGTAACTTGCATGAAATAGGAGTTTTAAATTTGAGTGAGATCTTATTTAGGGTTTAAAAGTTTTACAAAAGTCTAATAGATGCTCAAACGTTCATGGGATGAATTGTAAAGAGGTAACATGATCATGCCAGACACCATTTAAAATACTGCAATGGTGTTTATTGAAATCTAACATTTAAAAAAAAAAACAAGTTTACATTGAAGGAAAAAAAAAGGAAATGTCAAAAGGCCTGGTCTCCAGTGGAAATGGTTTCAGTAGTGACGGCACCTATATAGTTCAGTGTTCAAATGGGCAATTAACAAGACTGTGTTGATGGAAAAATGGGTTCCTTTCAGTTAGTGGATGTTTTGAGGCCAGGTGGCGTGCGCATTTTGACTCTGCAACAGTCTATGGAGTTCTTTGAACTGCTCCACTGTCTGGTCTTTCAAGTCGGGGTTGGAGATCTGCAACCGAATGCTGTCGGTAGACCACGAAAGCTCACCTGAAAACATTTCGGTAAGAATCCTTGCAACAACTGGAACAACCTGCGGAAAAAAATACGGCGTCAACTTTTTTTTGATAGAAATTTCTAAATTATAAAACGGCTCTAGTTCTGGATGTTGATTGGTTCATAGTTAAAGTTTTGCTTAATTGTGAATATTGACGTATAGCATTTAACATTGTTAGGTTTGAAGAGTAAAAGCTCTGGTTCTGGATGCTGATTGGCTACACAAAACACTATGGCAATATATGATGTGAAACACCTGTTCACTTAGTTATAGCTACGCTTATTTGAAAATACAAAGCCATACATCTATATAGCACGGTCTTAAACACCTTTCTGAGTAAAGTATCGCACTCTAAATGAAATCAGTAAACATGGACTTTATCTTCAAACCTGAACAATGATGAGCTTTTTCTCCTTCGGCTTTCTGTCTGGCCAGTCCTCACCAAAGCAGAAGTAGATCTCAAATGGTGGTGGAGTGGGTGCCTCCCCTTTCTGATACAAAATGAGACCTAAGGGGGGAAATTTTTTTTTTTTTTTAACTGAATCTATAATATATCAACAAAGCAATCTTAGGTGGTCACAAGCACTTTTGATGCCTCCTGTAAAGTTCACGTAGATGAGTTTGGAAGCATTTTATACATTCCGAAAAAAATGGAGTTGGGCAATTTTGTGTTTTCTCTTTTTGACTTCCCCAATGATAGGACACTTCTGTAGCAAAGGGTGTTGAACTGGCAGTTTATGCATTTTATCAATCTTGTGCTGCTATGGCGAATGGATGTGAATGTCCCCTCAATGTTACATTTGTCAACTTGTATAGCTATTCTTCAACAGTACAATAGAATGTGTCACTATTCAAAGTCACTCATTTATTCTGATAAATATCACTTCCACTATGATTCTTCCAAACACCGAAACTTGAGGCTCAAATAAAATCCAGAGGTTGCCAATTGTGACATTGGGTTGGAATTATACATTTATGCTCAATTGTTTGTCATTGCTGTAATGCCCTCCCAATAAATTTGATATCATGATCATTTAAATCCATATGGATTCCTCTTACCCTGAAGGAAGTTGTTCAGGCTGAAAACCCTTATCTTCATCTCTCTTTCCATTGGGTTGGGTGGACCCTGCTCAGGCACACCTGGCCCCGACCAGAACACTTTACACTGGCACAATCTGATGGCATAGATATCTTGTCCCCTGATCTCCAAAATCAGCCCTCGGTCCATCACATCCAGGAGATGATCGGTGTAGAACCTTTGCTTTTCGTTCGGGATCTCACCGGTTCCTGGAAACAGTACCTGCTGAAGCGTGACAGGACCGAACAGCTCTACTTGCTCTGGTGTGGGTGCCAGGTTACCGTAGTAAAGTCTACAACCTTGAGGGTTACTGACGGTCAAAGAACCAGCCGTCCGACCCCTGTATTGGAACTTGATATCCAGGTCAGTTACTAGAAGAGAAAAAGAATGAAAATTTTATCGTCATTCACTGAACCTCATTTCTTGGTTTCCTTTCTTTCGTGGAACACAAGAGATATTTAGAAGAATGTTGATGATGCTCTTTTCCATACAATGAAAATGAATGGGAGATACGAGTAAATCTATATCAATCACTCTCTTATTTCCGACAGCTCTCAAATTTAACTGACCTTTTTTGTGTCTGGTATATCAAGAAGTGTTAAGCCAGGTTTGACATCAATGATGCCAAACATCATTGTAACCAGCCATGATGTGCCAAATTGTAAATTGCACATATTTAAATAGCATGAATGACATTGGTGACATTACTAAGGTGGAGGGTAAGATTTTAAGCAAATTTCACAAGTGTTTTGTCATTTGTCACCATTCACTTACATTGTATTGAAAAGAGCAGCATTAGCATCCAGACTAACCTTCTCCTTTTGAGGTCTATATAACATGGGGTGTATGATGACAGACATTCCATTTTCTTAAATAAAACATTTCCAGTCTAACAACTGAAATTTTCTTATGAGTACAGCCAAGGTGTGCACTAGATGTTTTTTTGTACCTCTATGCACACCTCTAGCAAAGTCATTTAACATCAGCATTACTCAAAATGAGAGGGTGGGACTAGGCTTTTTCTGAGATTTAGGCATGTCTTCATCATAAATTGCAACATTAATCCAGAAGAACAAGGCATTAGAGGCTTACGGGGCAACATGTGTGGACTGCTCAGCAACTCTGAGATGCAGGGATGGACCTGGTTCTCCACCTGAGCGGGCACCTCTTGCATTGGGGTGTCCACCATGGTTGAAGGGCCTCCAGAATGAGAGACTACATCCTGAAGAACAGGAGGTGGTACGACTCCAGTCCCCATTCCCATACCATTCGGAAGTCCTCCACCATGAATGGGATATGATCCCTGCTCAACTTTGATTGCACTGTGACTGGGAAATTCAGGAGGTCCTGCGCAGGACTGGGTGAGATGAGTGGTCATAGGAGCACCTCCATTGGGGTTATTATGGACAATTTCTCCTAAGACGTTCATTTGGGGGTTATGGTGGGCAGTGTTATAGCCATCGCTAATAGAAGATGTAAAAGGAACGTCAACTCTTTGAGGGTATCCTGGGTAGCTGGGAGGTTCGCCAGCTCTTGGGTCTGTCAGAAAATATATTTATATTTTTACTTTTAGATATCATTTCAAAATAATAATTTATTCCAAATAACATTACATTAAAGAAATCTTACCAATGGAGAGTTTGACAAAGTTTTGCAGCTGAAATGAAAAAAAAAAAAATTCAGAGACTCGCAAAAATCGTGTTGATTTGACCATTTATTTCTCTCAACAGTTATTCAAGCTATTCTTCCACGCTCCATGCTCTTCAGCACTTACCTCCTCTTCCTCATCCTCTCCAGCATCTAAACAAAATCAACAAAAGAAGAGATGATTTATCGGCTCACCCATTTTTTAACCTCAAATCCCTTTTATCCCAAATTCTGGGTCTTTACCTCCATTGACTGACTGGTCGCACACCTCATAGATTTTATAAGGCTGGACGGGGGTGTCCTTAGTGCCATCATAGTGAAGTCCGAACTCTCGGCTTTTGTTAAGGGCACAGCGTAGGTTGGCCTTCCATTTGGCTGGATCTGGCTCATCTACTCCTTCCTGGTACTTGCCTGTTTCCAGAGCCCAAGCCTGTGGAGCAAAATGAGTGAATGAAGGGATGCTTGTGGAAAATGTCTTGTCCCTTTCTTTTTTAAATAGACAGTGGGCTTTTAGTCTCAGCCTCAGACATCACACCTATGGACCATTGGCTGAATCTGATGCATATGGCACACTTAACTGGAAACACTTCAAGATTTACAAAGTTGTCATCTGGTTGGTTGAATTCTACAGGATGTCTGGGAGACGTGCGTGTCGCGTTCTTTAACGTCCGCCTGAAAACAAATTCAGTGACGCCAAACCCCCTCGTAGAAGAGGAACGCAGTTATGTTTACAACTGTGACAAAGAGCTTACCAACTAAACGCTGAATTTTCAAAAGTATTTGATGTTCGCAGCTCAATTGTTGGACGTTCTTGAATTAATAATTTATTAGATGCAGGCCTCGACTTTACATTTTTCAAGCCCCTAAACATGACGCGGAACAAAACGAACTGTGATTGGTTGTGTTACATGTCAGTCAAACGCTCTTGGGCGCTCCTTGGCCAATGAAAGCTGTGATAGAGTCCAGACCTTCTGCCGTCTGTCACAAGGTCTGGCTAAAAGGGCTTTAGTTAATTCTCAGTCCATTCCAATTCTAGCATATGATTGGGCAAAATCTGCATAGTGGAGGATGAATCAACATTTTTGGTCTGTTTTCAGAAACTAAATCTGTCGATTTTAAAGGATATATCTGTTAAATGTGCCGTTTGTTAGTATCCGCTTGCATAAACACGCAACAAAACAGCCCAAAACTCTAATTTTGACACTCAAGGTTCTAAACTTATGACTTCCTCTTAAAATCTTGCTGCAAGCCAAGTGGAATTGAAACTCCCTTTTTAGTTCTCCAAAGAGTGGTTGCAAAAGTACTGAAAAGCTGCAAAAGATCTTTGAACACATCACTAGAACTCGTAAATAGACATTTAATGGTTCAATATTCTGCAATAAACACTTTTTAAACAAGCATGTGAAGACAGTGGTTCACCTTTCAATCATTTTCTGTTTTTGCAAGTAATAAATACTGAAAGGTGAATCTACTAGAAACTAACCCTAACCCTATCTACTGAAAAGTACCTTATAATTCTAAAATAGCCCCAAATCCCCCCTAGTTCTAACTTTAGAGCAGAATAAGGGTTGCTGGCAAAGAATGTAACCTCAGCATCTAGATGACAATCTTAGGTTGGTGTTGAATCTAAGCTCCTATTTAGGGAAATCCTACTTCAACATCTACAAAAAGGGTTAAAAAAACAGCATGGGTGATGGCAAAACCATATGATTCACCTTAAATATAGTGTTCTCCTCTTCCAGTGTAGGCATATGGCGGGTGGCGTGTCTCCATGGGATCCGGAACAGTCTGCGCTCTTGATTGAGCCAGTGCAATCCTGGGTATTTCCCACTGTTAATCTGGCGGAGTGAGAAATGTTTACTTTACTAATGTAGAACTTGCTCGGGATGCCAATATTGCTCTTCTATTTTTCCCTACATTTTAGATGCTGATATCTGGAAGTGCGGGATGGGTAAAAGCAAGATGGGAGCTGGACACTGATGTCTTTCCAAATTGTTTCAAGTGTTGATGATGAGGTAAAATTTACTTTAAGTGTTTGAAAAAGGGGTACGGTACATCCCCAGTGTGGTTTTATGCATTTTTTGTTGGTTTGGAAATGAGGTTAAAACTATTCTATTATCATTTGTTTCATTTACTCACTTTTAGACAAATTTGTGTTACATAGAAAGCATACCAGAGACTTATGTTTCAAAAATCACAAAAATCACCATTTAGGTGGTGTCACATTAGCAAAATTTCAGAAACTTTTGAAGGCCAAAAAATAGTATCAATAGTGAAGCGCTGCTCACACAGAAGAAGTCGCTTTCTCTTGTTCAGTGAATTCAGGCAACTAACTTGAACCTGTTGCGAACTCTGTGTGGGGAATTCCTTTGACAGCACCTGGTCATCATTAACTTTCATTGTATTAAAAGAGCATCTGCTTTTTATGTTCCACATAAGAAAGTCACACAGGTTTAAAGGATGCCAGATTTCAAATTTTTGGTTGAACGATCTCTTTAAATGTCCACTGTTTTTGATTAACTTCAAAAAAGCTTCTTCAAAATTGGAATATGATTAATGGATCACAATACCTGTGCCAGCAGCCATGGCTTCAGGCGAATCCTCCGTGGTTGACCACTCATGGTGCTGGAAAACAAGGGGGTCGGAGGAGGAGGTGGTGATGGTCAACACTTATTTTGGTCAGCTATTATCGCACTGGGGCAAAAAAAAAAAAAAAAAAAAAAGGAATAGATGCATTGTTGACAGATGATTTAGTGTGGAAGTTTCTATCAGAGAGGAACATAATTATAAGTTGAATCTCCAAAGTTTGCACAACCAAAGAGACGCTGAGATGGTCAAGCTGAAAAAAAAAAAAAAAAATCTAATACAACAACAACAAAATTGATAAAAGTATCTTCAACACAATTTTAGGGCAAAAAGTTGAATAAATCTTCAGCACAATAGCCGCAGAATGACAAATGTGACAAGACGTGAGCCTTCAGGCCTCTGCCGAGTCCTCAAATCGCTGCTATAAAAGCAGGTGCTCATGGGAAAACAGAAAGCATGTGGGTATTTAGTTTTTTAAAAGCTCAGTAGCAGGGAGGTCATGTTACCTCTGTAAATAAACGACAACATGACGGAGCACAATAACAGCCAAGCTCGAACATTAGCACAGTCTGCGTTTATAAAGGGGAAAAAGACATTTCAACCAAGGTGTTGTCTGTGTGTCCGACTTATGCAGAAATGAAAAAGAGGCTGTGAAACTTTCAAAGCCATTTCTTAGTAAACATGCCAACAGTCATGAGACTTCATGTGAGCTTTTTCAATGAGGACTAAATGGTGTCTTGATATCGCACTCCCATAAAGGAAGTTGCAAATACTACTAAATCCATTCATTACTAATTTACAACAGGAACAATATTAACCGAATGTTAAAATGTAATTTAGATTTGGTTTAGGGCAGAGAAGTAGGTGGGGTTCGTAAGTAAATAAAATCTGTTCAGTGTTGCCTAGTTTAGTTATTAGCTAATAGTAATAAACCAGTGCTCTACTTTCTGAGCATATATTATGGTTAATAATAATGGCATGACATGGTGCATAAGTGAAAGTGCCAAAAAAGCTTTTATTTATTTATTTTTCACTATTACAACTATTTAGAGTAATATAAATTATGTTTATGCTAAAAGCAACCATGTGTGACAGCGCAAAATCTCTTTATTTAGGTTTTGTTGCATGATCCCTTATTATTATCATCAACTTTTTTTAAGTATTTACACAAAATTTAAGTTAAAATAAGGCAAAACATTAAAAGTAAATAAGCAGTTAAAGCTACACTTTTTTTTTTAGAATTCTAATATTCATTTCACTTATTATTATTACCATTTAATTAATTTCATTGTCACTAAAATACTAAACAATATTATTTACCATTTATTTTAAATATATATATATATATATATATATATATATATATATATATATATACACACACATTTTTGCTTTTAGATTTTAGTAAGGAGGTCAAATTTATGCAAGAAAAGAACATTGGTTTTAAAATACAAGAAAAAGCGGGTTTAATGAAGAAATTCGCTTTGTATAACATTATCATTTTAAAATTAGTAACACGCAAATGCACAAAAAAGATACACATATACATTGCCTATTACTCAAAAACCACAATGTTGCCAAAAACGCCCATTTAATTCGCACCTGTCCAAAAATTACAACGCGCCCCGAGCTTCTTAAGACACATTTATCCGACAAACCCATGAAGATTTAATGGTCTGGAACCTTTGAAAATGTTAACTTACCTGTAAAGAAAAGTATCCAAACTTTGATTCGGGCTCAGCTCAGCATTCACCTGGCGCGCGCAGGTGAGGTTGTTCGTCCTCTGAGCTCCCGCAGGTCAAATGGCCGTGGACTGACTGATCACAGCTCTCTAGTCGGACTCTCTCATATCCATGTTGTTGTTTTTTTACAGGCATGAGACGACAGAAAACGTATTTGCAGAAGTTAAACAGGTACCACCCTTCCGGATGACATGGGCTAATGTAAACGGAAGTGGTGTGTGTTTCAGTTTTAATACATGGTGCGTGACCCATCTAATAGTGTGTGGCGTTTGACAACAAGAAAACGCCATAGTGCATGTCATTAGGCAAAATAAGAGAGTTAAATCCTATTTTTTATTAGACTGTTAGTGCTGTTTTTGAAGTTGGACGGGTATCCCAATAGTGCAGAATTGCTGAACTGTAAACATATGACAAATGACAGAAATATGGGAGCAAATGCTCGTGTAATAAGACTGTTCTTAGGCTATATTTCTAGTGTTGTTTAGACTTTAAACTGCAGTGTGTTTATTTGTTCACTAGGTGGGTTCTCGGACTTTTGGAATTTCTTGATACGTCATTTGACCCGTGATTGTGGGTCAGCGAAAAGACTCGAGAAAAATTGCAAAATAATTAATAATAATTACAAAAATAGATTAAAATAAATAAATCAATAAAAATGTGATTAAAATAAAATATATTCATTAGAAATTGTTCTATTAAATAATATATTAAATAAATAAACCATACTACAGTACTATATATTTTGGTGTTTATAAAAGATAGATTCCTTTTAAATTTTAGGGTGGGGGTCCTTCACACGAGGATGATCATATTTGGCGGTCCGTAGCATCTAAAA
This sequence comes from Opsariichthys bidens, assembly GCA_037194245.1. Lineage (NCBI taxonomy): Eukaryota > Metazoa > Chordata > Actinopteri > Cypriniformes > Xenocyprididae > Opsariichthys > Opsariichthys bidens. The sequence goes on along the minus strand of CM074287.1, from coordinate 14,565,481 downwards.
CCTCTGTATGAGACTGAGAAAGTGTAGATTAGCCTATCATATTCGTTTATTATTATTATTATTATTGTGCATGCAGTTTTATGAATTTATGTTCATTAAAAGAGTACGTTAAATGTTGCTCTTTTTAAAATAATTTCCAGAATATTTAAAATAAACTTTAAAAAAAAAAAAAAAAAAAAAAAAAAATCAATATTGCGTAATGACGTCGTGCGTGACCAGGTTTCCAGGGGAACGTGACTTGTTAGGACTCCGGCGTGCAGGCGGAACTATTCAGTCGCTTTATTCCATTCGATAAATATACACATATGTTTTATAGCGGTTACTTTTGATCTTAAAACGTTCGTCTTGTTTTTTAATCCGGTCCATAATAATTTTAAACTTTACTCGTGTGTAGTTGTGACATAAATCACGTCACATTCATTTAAACCAGAAAAGACTGTTGCGTCATATTAGGATTTTTTATTATGAAATGTTGTTAAATTATTATTTGGCTTGACTAAACTTGTAAGACTATATATAGTTATGTATATTGAAAATATATAATGTCAAACTTTGCATCTTATTTAATTGATTGGTGTGGAGTACTTAAGACTTCAAGTCTTAAACATCCTTGTTTTGAGAATGACTGGGGAAATAAGAAGCACACACAGGTTTGCTGGTCACTCAGTTCGTGAGCCCATCAAATGTGAGGACCACAGTCAAGAGATTCAGAACCTGAGACCTCTTTCACTACTCTACCACTTGGACATCAATGTTGACAGGGTGACAGGTTAGTACTTTCTTCACACGCGTTCACAAGTTAATTCATTCTTGAAGTTTTGACATCAATATTACAGTACAAATTCATCTTCAGACAGGTCTAAGGAGGAGTCTTCAGCTTATGAGAAGGATAAAAGCACTCCAACCTCTTTGACACAGTTGTGCAAACAGCTGGAGGAAAGAATCACCCAGAAATCACAACATTACTCTATCTGCCATGAAGACCGACAGTCTCTGGTCAGTATCAAACAGATGCTTTAATAAACTCTGAATAAATAATTTACAAATATAGCCACAACAAACAGATGCTGAGTTGTACGGTGAGAGTCTATGCAGTCAATCTAAGTTAAATGTTTCAATCTTTTTTCATTTTGCTTCTGACATTCAGACTACAGTGTTGACCTCTGAGCTGGGAATGATCTGGCAGAGCCTGAAAACCCCGTGTGTGGACACCACACTGACCCAGGAAGAGAAAGTGCAGCTGCACTGCCAGACCTTCAGTGAAGTTCTGCACATCTGTGAGCAGATGTTTCTTCACTACCTGCTGCTGACCAAAACTCTACAGAGGCGAGGTGTCTTCAGTGACTGTGCTAATCGCAGAAGGGTGGCAGCTAAGCTTGCTATGGAATGTACCAGACTGTGAGTGCTACTCTATTTTTTGCTGTGACTTTAAATGGCTTTGTTAATTGTATAAAATAGCTCATTTGATGAGATATAGTATATTGACTGTTTCTATTCACAGCTTGAATGTTCGCTCCATAAGATGCAGGATTGTCACAGGAATCAAGGCTGCACGAAAGGTCAGAACAAGTGCTGTTACACAGCAGAAGGCACTACAAACATGCTCTCATAGCATGGAGAGGTCCATGACGGGCACACAATGGGAAAAAGCTGTGGAGGATGACCTCAAGGAGGTGCGTTTGTGTAGAGTATGTGTGATGTAAAGAGAGACTGTACAATTAATGAATTTCTGTGTGTCCAGATTCAGGAAAAAATCGGGGAGCTGGACCTGCAACATGTCTATGACCTCCTGCCCTGCCAAATGGAGCCAATTTGCTATAAGACAGACACACAGTGTACGCGAGATACATTTAGAGATAGTTTAACCAATAATGAAAATTCTGTCATCAGCAACCTCATGTTGTTACAAACCTGTATGGATCACAAAAGAACATATTTGGAATAATGTCTCAGTACAGAGATACAGATAGATAGATAGATAGATAGATAGATAGATAGATAGATAGATAGATAGATAGATAGATAGATAGATAGATAGATAGATAGATAGATAGATAGATAGATAGATAGATAGATAGATAGATAGATAGATAGATAGTGGGGTAGGTAGTAGGGTTAGATAGATAGATAGATAGATAGATAGATAGATAGATAGATAGATAGATAGATAGATAGATAGATAGATAGATAGATAGTGGGGTAGGTAGTAGGGTAAGATAGATAGATAGATAGATAGATAGATAGATAGATAGATAGATAGATAGATAGATAGATAGATAGATAGATAGAGAGTGGGGTAGGGATAGATAGATAGATAGATAGATAGATAGATAGATAGATAGATAGACAGACAGATAGATAGATAGTGGGGTAGGTAGTAGGGATAGATAGATAGATAGATAGATAGATAGATAGATAGATAGACAGACAGATAGATAGATAGTGGGGTAGGTAGTAGGGATAGATAGATACAGTTGTGTTCAAAATTATTCAACCCCCCATGAAATTGATTGTTTTGGCCGGTTTGACATTGATTTTGATCATTCAGTCATCCTGCTTACAATTAAATCAAAGAGGCACGTGTAGGTCAGACAAATATAACATAACATTTATAATGAAATAACCACAAATGTCTTTTCTCTGCTCACATCATTATCAGTTTTATTCAACCCCCAAGTGACATTCAATCTTAATACTTAGTACAACATCCTTTTACAGTTATAACAGCTTTTAAACGTGAAGCATAGCTTGACACAAGTGTCTTGCAGCGAGCTACGGGTATCTTCGCCCATTCATCATGGGCAAAAGCCTCCAGTTCAGTCACATTCTTAGGCTTGCGCACTGCAACTGCTTTCTTTAAGTCCCACCAGAGGTTCTCAATCGGATTTAAGTCTGGTGACTGCGATGGCCATTTCAAAATGTTCCAGCCTTTAATCTGCAACCATGCTCTAGTGGACTTGGAGGTATGCTTGGGATCATTGTCCTGTTGAAAGGTCCAACGTCTCCCAAGCCTCAGGTTTGTGACGGACTGCATCACATTGTCCTCCAATATCTCCTGGTACTGAAGAGAATTCATGGTACCTTGCACACGCTGAAGCTTCCCAGTACCTGCAGAAGCAAAACAGCCCCAAAGCATGATTGACCCCCCGCCATGCTTCACAGTAGGCAAGGTGTTCTTTTCTTCATAGGCCTTGTTCTTCCTCCTCCAAACATAGCGTTGATCCATGGGCCCAAACAGTTCTAATTTTGTTTCATCAGTCCACAGAACACTATCCCAAAACTTCTGTGGTTTGTCCACATGACTTTTGGCATACTGCAGTCGACTCTTCTTATTCTTTGGAGACAGCAAGGGGGTGCGCCTGGGAGTTCTGGCATGGAGGCCTTCATTACGCAGGGTGCGCCGTATTGTCTGAGCAGAAACTTCAGTACCTACATCTGACAAATCTTTTCTCAGTTCCTCAGCAGTCACACGGGGACTTTTCTCCACTCTACGCTTCAGGTAGCGCACAGCAGTCGAAGTCAGCATCTTCTTTCTGCCACGACCAGGTAGCGTTTCAACAGTGCCCTTTGCCTTGAATTTGCGAATGATGCTTCCTATGGTGTCTCTTGGTATGTTTAACATCTTTGCAATCTTCTTATAGCCATTGCCCTTCCTGTGAAGAGTAATCACCTCTTCTCTTGTCTTCCTGGACCATTCTCTTGACTTCACCATGTTTGTAACCACACCAGTAAATGTCTAGAAGGAGCTGAGTATCACAGTCATTTTAAAGCTGCCTAATTGGTGCTTATTAGGCTTTATTGCTGCTCCCTGACATCCACAGGTGCTTTCAATACCTGATTGAAAACACTTCAATGGACCTCTGTTCTTCAGAGTGGTAGTCTTTAAGGGGTTGAATAATTGTGTCAATGAAGAATTCACAAAAGAAACATTTACTACTGTATTACAAAACCAATTGATGTCATTTTAGTTGCATATGCTTCTTTAAGAAGTCCTTGTAGGATTTCATTCTGAATTCAATTACAAATGTACTCTAAATTCTCTAAAACCATTTACAGCATTGGGGGGTTGAATAATTTTGAACACAACTGTAGATAGATAGATAGATAGATAGATAGATAGATAGATAGATAGATAGATAGATAGATAGATAGATAGATAGATAGATAGATAGATAGATAGATAGATAGATAGTGGGGTAGGTAGTAGGGATAGATAGATAGATAGATAGATAGATAGATAGATAGATAGATAGATAGATAGATAGATAGATAGATAGATAGATTGATAGATAGAGTGAAGGTGAGAAAGTAAATGATGACAGAATCTGATTTTTGAATGAACTATCGCTTTAAATAGATGCGTTATAATTCAGTATGTGGCACCAGGACATTGTAATTTGTGTGTCCAGGTCCCACAGCCAGCATGGCCTGTATATCTACACAAGAGCAGGATCAGAGTTCCAGTCCAAACCGGTTGTTCAGAATGAAGGTGACCAGGACTTTTTAATCAGTTCCACTGCACAAATGTCATATTGCAAGTGATCAAACAGTAGCCTGTGGATTTTATAATGTTCTTTACAATTTATCCTTCTGCCCTCTCAGAGATGTAATTCCATGCCTGAGCTACAGAGGGAGACACTGCTGGAGGAGCTAGAGATAACGCTGTGTGATCGGCCTCCTTCCCCATTGGTCCTACCGTCCACAGATCCTCCCTCCAGCCTGGAGAAACACATCAGTCCTGGGGAGGATCTGAGGAGGTTGGGCTGTTACGAAGGACACATACAACATATAAATGACAGTGTGCATGAGTAATCTGAACTGAAACTGCATTTGTGCATATGTGTTTTTAGATTATTACACGAGAGCGATTACAAAGATGACAGTAACTCTGAGACAGATCTTTGTCCGCTTATAGAAGCCATAATCTGTTATAATTCTAGCAGACTCCAGAGGCTCAAACAAAGACTACAGGTACAGAAATACACTCACTGCAGACATAATCGTGTGCAGTGTTTCTGTACCATCTGCAAATGTGATTTACAGTTGTTTTATGGGCATTTCCTTCTAGAACACAATGGAGGAAGAGGAGGAAAGAAAGAAGCACAAAATTCTTGTTGAGAAACCTTCAGACACACAAGAAGACATGGTCATTGTGGCGGTTTCTCCTGACGCCGTTGTGCGCAAAGCAGCAGCCCGAGTGTCCGATAGGGTTCTCCTGGAGAACATCAAACTGTACCCACCAGTCTTCAATGACCTCAGTAAAGAGGTGGAACTCTGATATCACAGCAGTGTTATTTTAGTACTTTTATATACTATTATAATATTTATTAATATTTTGAATGAGCTTTTATTTATTTTGAATTTTGTGTGTGTGTATATATATATATATATATACATGTATATCCTTATTTATCAACTAATTAAAATATATAATTAATATATATATATATATTCATTCATTTAGATTGATTCAGTATCGGTCGCTCAGATGGATCGGAACTTGGTTGGAGAAAATATGGAAATGAGCGAAGTATATGAAGAATTATCCAAAAGTATTTCAACAAAGTATTTCAAATTTGATGAGGTAAGCTGTGGACTAGGTTTATTTTCAAATGTTGATGTTTTGTTGGTGACATATCACAACATCCTCAAATCATGAATTCGAGTACATTAAAAGCAGCTTTCTTTCTTTTAAAGGACCCCAGGATCGAGCCTGCTCTGAAAAATGCCACATGCTGCTCAAAAAGAGTAATTGATGAGAAGCTAATCAACCCGTCACTCAGGACGCCCAACCCATTCAACATATCCCATAGGTGTTCTCTTCTTTCTTATTATCTTTGTGGTTCTTTGATGTCCCAAAATTATATAAAATTTTCAATTTAACGGCATAAATGCAGAGAGAGAACAGAGAGGGCTGCGAGCAGAAGGAGGCCTGTGGATTCGACCACTCGGGCGTACAGAGCCTGGTTTCAGTGGTGGAGGTGTCAACTGTCAACGGATGATTATCTTAACTACATCGCCAACCAGGTACGTTTATGAGTAATAAATGCTAAAGAAATTCAGGATGCAGGATCATTTGTGGACTTGAACAGTGCTTGTGTTATTTGTGCCCTGATTTTGAAGGACACTGATTATCTGTCAGTGCTGTTTCACCTGTATGACAGTGATGATGAAGAGGCAGAGAGACACAAGCTGGCTCAGCTGCAGAGAGAAGACAGGAGAAGGTCTGGTATTAACAGCTGGCATTCATTTCTAGTTTATCCTCCCTCATTTACTCTGAGAATGACACACGGTGACTTGCAATTGTTTCATCCTTAAGACGACACTTCTAATACTAGGAATGTGAGCAAGTGGTTTTGCCTGTTCAATTTTCTATAATTAAATCAAAGTTATCCTATAGATTTAGCTTCTATTTTTTTTTATTTTTATCTGACCCTGATCTCTTCCAGAAGGCAGCAGGAAAGGATCAGTTCACTTAGGAGACAGAAACAGGAATTTGTTCCTGGATTCTGGAACATCAACACTATAAAGATGGGAGGACTGGGGAGAGAACCAGAACTGAATGGCATGTTATTTTTTTCTATAAAAAATATTGGTCCATTTATGAACATGCATTATTTAGTGTCCAAAAAGGCATGAGTGCTGAAATATTTGTGTTTCAGAGAGAAATCCAGAAGAGGAAATACAAGATGCAGTGAGCTCGTGTTCTCTTCCTCACAATATAATTATGCACTTCTGTTTTCCACTGATTTCTGCTTTATCGATCATATCATGTTACTTTTATTTTTTGGACAGGTTTCTGTTCAGCAAAAATAATTTTGAAGCACACAGTTTTAGCTTAAATAATCACTTTTAATGAATGATAGATAGATTCATTGATTGATTGATTCATTCATTCTTTCTGAGGGAGAGGATGTGTGTCCTGGAGAGGAATGTGAAGGTCCAGCTGCTGGTCTGCTGGATGAAGAACAGATGCAGGTCAGGCTGGAAAGTGTCTGGAACGCCCTGCGTCTGCCAGAAGGACAGCGACTAGACATGGCCATCAAATACAGCTCCCATGAGTACAGAGCCCATCTGCAGGAGGTGGAGATAATGAGAATGAACTCCTCTGGCTTTCCATCATGATCATCAAGGTTTTATGTTGTCACATGGATGTATTTTTGTCATCAGGCAATTGTCGCATGGGAGCGGGCTGTTTGTTTGATCCAGAGGAGAGAGCTCCTGCTCTCCAGGTTGGAGGACTTTGAAAGAGAGGCATCTGACCCCAAAAGATTTTTCCAGCGAGGTACATCAGAGGATAAATGAATTTTGACCCTTGAATTGCATTTGGGATGGTGTATTGCCTGCATGGCTTTATATTTTGAGACATTATTATGAATCAAATAAAAGTATTAAACTAATAGAGATTCGTTGCGAATACCCAGGTTATCATGGTTCATCTATCGCTAGAATGGAGGAGGCAAGTCAAAGAGAGAAGCTCAACTCTCAGATTTCAGTTGTAGACCAAGAGCTGTCCAAAACTATGCGCCACATCAGAACCCGTTTCAATGACAGCATCAGCTACAAGGTGAGTGCATCAAAGCATTGCTTATCTGCACCAGAAGCTGTTCATCCTGTTGTTCACCCTTGTCGCTGCTGTTTTGGTTCTCACAGGGTCGGCCGTACAAGGAAAAGATGCGCTGGGACCGTACTGAGATGCTGTACTGGCTGCAGCAGGAAAGGAGGGTCCAGGCGCTAGAGAAGTTTGTAGAAGGACAGACAGCTCTTCCTGTAAGGCTTCCTCCTCTGAGCCAAAGCCAGGAGAACCATCAAACTCTCCACAAACAACCACAATCAGACTGTGAGAGAAAAGGCCGATTATTGCAACACTGTGAACTCTAAAAAATATATATATTAATACCGATGCAGGCCAAATACTAGCAAATAAAGTAAGATATGTCCATTTTTATAGAGCTGTTTCATTTTGATTTTTGTTTATTTTTACTAGTTGCTTATGAACTTTCTGACTCTGAAAAGAAATGTGTTTAAGTTTTACAATTTCTTTTAAATTATTCATTTTATATTTTATATATATATATATCAGAAACGAGACCTTTTTGAAATTGAAAATGAGATTAATTAAATACATTTTGTTTATAAATATTCCACACGGGTGTTATTTTAGTACCATTGAGATATTATTATAGTTTTTATTAATATTTTGAATTAGAATTTTCGGTATTCATTTCTATTTTTTGTCATTTTAATGTTTTTTTATTTATAGTTTTATTTCAGTTTTAGTTATTTTAGTACATCAAGTTAAACTAAATGAAGATTACATTTGATTTTCATTTCAATAAATGTTTATTTTATTGTTTAATGTTTAGTATTTAATTTTTTTTATTGTTAGTTGTTTTAGTTATAGTTAAATATAATAACCCTGCTACACACTGCATATATATATATATATATATATATATATATATTATATATATAATATAACAATACAACACATTATTATTATTATTCTTACAAAAATACATTCATTATTATCTTAATATTTTAACTGCTAAACTTGGTTGAATATTTCACATGCATCAGACATGAAATATGCTATATGTTGTTTCACTTACTACCAGTAGTTGGCAGTGCTCTCTCCCCGTTTGTTTGTCCTCTGAAGAGAAGAGGAGATTCGCTTCCCTCTGATTGGCTGTGTGTACATCACGTCATGTTTTCTGTTTCCTGTCGAATTTTCCATTTGGAGTTCATACATCTCTCTGTTGTCAAAATATTTCCGAACGAAATGACAGCGAATAAGCAAAAACCGGGTATGTAATTTTAATTGTATGCTTAATATTTCCAAGTTCCCGCTTAAAGGAGCCGAATTATTGATTTTGGCTGATCATAACAACACCAATGGTCCAATGAACAGCCTATTACAAATAACAAACAACCAATACATTGTTATCGCTATAAACATAATACATGTGTATAGATAGTTTATTATTTTGATAAAAGTAAGAGTCATCTTGCGCTGGTCAACACTGGCAAAACAGCTCATTTTATGCTTGATATGAGATACTTTGTTATTATTATTATTATTTCTAGTGATACAAGACACCGGTTATGACGCACCAGTTTTCATTTATTTCCATTGTTTGTAAACAGATATGATGACAGATTTTTGATGTTTTAAAAGTCAACGGTGTCCATAAGCAGAGTCTTGCTCTCAATGACATCCATCAGCCACTTTTCCCTGAACCTCGTTTGTCCTGGAATATGCTTCAACCTGTTGGTTTCAACGAGGAAGTGAACGTCCACAGGCAGTGTGTCTGGTCTGATTTTGGAGATTTCGATGATGAAATACACGCTGGCTGTGGCCTTGGGGATCGGGGCAGTTCGGTTCGGGATGCTCCATTTGGCTTCGTACTGATACTGCTTTTTAAACTCCAGCTCTGTTTCCTGGAGAAACTTCAGACTGTAGAGCCAGCCGGGCTGCTGTATCTCCCATGTGTCCATGTACTGCCTGATCTGCTGCTCTCCGATCTCGATTGTGAAGTCTTTGCATGAGATCCAGTCGATATTTTGTATGGCGATATTTCTGCTGTCTAACTCCATAGTTGTCAGTGTTTCTGGCATGTTGGCGTCGGTTTCCATGGTGATGACTGACAGGGCACGGGTATTGTGTTAAAAGTGATTTTTATATGCCACCCTGTATTTTTTGCTCATGTAATATGACTGTATTTCTTCTGTATAAATATTTTGAAGCATGAAATGGCTACTCTTTTCATGCAGTTACAGTGGATGGCGCTTTAAAACTTCAAAAGCATCATAAAAGTGGCCCATGAAATATTTGTGCTCTATATTTCAAGTTTTCAAGTCGTACCATTGCTTATATCATCCACAAATTGAAAGATTTGAGAACTGGTTCAGTCTGATTCATCATACAGGCCATTTTTTTTTTTTTTTTTTAAATTGGATCAAATGATTCATTGAAAAGATCTTACTCAAAAGAGCAATTCAAACTTCTTTCATCATTATATACTTTATAATCACATTTTAATAATTTTTCATAATTATTATAACTCATTTTAAATGGTTAATCATAAAAACGGTCACATACATACATACATATATATTATCATTTTAATAATGTAATATTATTTAATATAAAATCTTATATTATATAATTATAAAATACACATTTTATTTATTTAATTTAAAAAGCTTGCATAATTTTTTCACTGGAATATACATTTACGAAAATTTCTTTGGAAAAAAAAAAAAGTAAATTAAGCGCTCACTCTGCTTATGCTTCATGAATGAGGCCCGCTGTCTTTATCTAAAACCTTTCATTATACTAAATCACTTTGAATATTGAATGTTGTGGTTGGTTGCCAGCGCATTGCTATAAAGTTGCTCAAATATTCTGAGCTGATTTAGCACATTCCCATGCAGTTGTTATGTTTTGGATGGTTTCTTACTTTTTATGATATTTAACATGATTAATAACAAATAACAAATCTTTCACTTTACAGGTCCTAAATAACCACAGAGCCCTTGTAGCAGATGTGAAATGGCTAAAGACTTGACTGACCTCTGCAAGGCTCAGCAGTTCTTATGCCAAAACCACACAAGCGTGTCTCCTCAAGGAATATCCCAGAATTCCCTCGAGTAACCTCGCCGCATGTCGCGCATCAGGAGCACACTGGACACCGTTACCAAGGCCATGAGCGGAACGGTGAACACCGACCTCCTCTCCAAGATCACACGCCTCAAACCCGGTGCCGCCCAGGGCAAAACTGTGGAAGTTAAAGTGGAACGTGCCGAAGCAGAGGCTGGAGCTGTCATGACTGTGGCGGCACCTGATCCTCCCAGGGAGAATGAAGTGAAAAAAGACACGGAACCTCACAAAGAAGCCCCAAAATCTACAGGTAATCTGTCGAGCAGCACAGGAAACGCATCCAGCGGGGTTGCAAAGCAAACGCTGCAACGTTTCCAGCCTGCTGCATTCACAACCAACATGGATGAAACGTACAGTCACCTGGCTGAACATGTCAATGCCTACTTTGGAAGCGACACACGAGATGACAAACGATCACAACTGGATAGAGGAGACACAACACCCTCGACATCTCAGATCCAACCTAGTACTCTTCCCAAAGTTAGCAAGGATCATACCCTTATGGCAGCACCTGTATCCCATAGATCCACACCAGAAACGCCTCCTGGTCCACCTGCCGTTGACAATGATGGCTCCGTCCCAAGTCCACAAGCCCCTTCTGCCTCAGCTCAGGACGAGGGTGTTTCAGCCATCCCCATATCGCCAAGGAAAGGCATCAGTCATTACCTGTCTTACCCCAGGCCAACCATCCAGGCTTTTGTAGGTAACTACATCACTCCTCTCGTTCCAAAGTTCAGAACGGACTCAAAGGTTGGCACGGTGGAGAAGGGCAAACCGTCTGGAATCGAAGTGCCCGCGCCCCAGGAGGCAAAGAGTGCAGAAAGCAAGGAGCAGAAAGAGGCAGAGGAGAAAGCACAGAGACTGATGTCTCAGAGGGAGAAGGTAGAATGATATCCCTGTAAATATAATAGAATAATATAAAATAAAAAGCTAAAAATGAAATGTAAATTTTATGGAATAACATAGAATATTGGATAAATTATGCTTGTTTTTGGACCACTAATAATTGGAACTCTGACTTTTTTTTAAGACAATTACCCATATTAAAATATACATTTTTGCTATGTATGTTTATATATATATATATATATATATATATATATATATGCTAAAAAGTAAAATAAAATGAAAATAAAAAGCAAAAAATAATGTGCCACATTCATGCAATGTGAGCAGACTGAATTTGTGTGCAAGAATTCATTCTGATATAAAAGTAAATGTTTATGTAAAAATGGATTTTTGATTTACACACTAATTCCTTCTGCTCATGTTTCATGAATGATGCCCATTGCAGTATATCAATTTCACATTAATTGCAATGTTTAAAGATTAAATGTAAATGTTCTATGTAGATTATAGCACGTGTTAGTGTGGATAACCGAACCAGAGCTCTGGTCAAGAGTCTTCATCGAGTCACTGATGTGAAGATCACCATCAGCAGGGTGGAGGAACTGACCTTCCACCTCCTGGAGTTTCCTGAGACTAGAGGAGTGGCAGTCTCTGTAAGCGTGTTTCCAACCATGTCTTTGCAGTGACAACTACTTTATCATTCCACATTGTAATCTCAATCAATAACTTTCTATTTTTAATTTCTTTCTTTCTCTGGCTGTGTTTAGGAGAAGATCATCCCGTGTCTGCTGCGTTTGAGGCAGGCACGAGACGTCAAGCTGCAGGCTGCAGTGAGACAGGCTCTGGCCCTGGTGGGCTACAATGACCCGGTCAAAGGCAGAGGGATACGTGTCCTCTCCATTGACGGAGGAGGCACCAGGTGACAGACAGATCAGTTGGGGAAAAAAATGATTAACCTTAAGTTAACAGATTGTGAAAGTACTTTTAAAAAGAAAGTAGGTCAGCCCAAATTCACCTAAAAGTAGGTCATCCAAAAATAGAACTGACACAATTTTGCAATCCCTTTAGATATCTATCATCCTAGGCTAATTTTCATCTTTTAAATTTTACCCAGAATATAAAATAAAATAAAATAAAATAAAACAAAGTGACAGCAATGGGACATTAATGGGACATAAATCTAAGAGTTAAAAATAACATTAGATTTTTTGGATAATTATCAATAATTATAGATCTAGACATAAATTAATAGATATAATACTAACACTTTACAATAGCATTTGTTAATCTTGGTTGATGTTAATCTCAACATTTATTTTTAAAATTAAAAGTTGTCTATTAACATTAGTTAATGCACTGTAAACTAACAGGAATATAAACATTCTTAAAGGGATAGCTCTCCATGAAATGAAAATATTGTCATCATTTACTCATCCTTGTGTTGTTCCAAACCTGTATGAGTTTCTTTCTTCTGTTGAACACAAAAGAAGATATTTTAAAGAAGTCCATAAACTGTCTGGTTATCATATAGTTTATATTAGACAGTTGATGATACATATATATCATAAAGTTTAATGAATGCTATAAAGATATGTTTATTCATTGTTAATTCATGTTAGTTAATGCATTAACTAATCATAACAAATGAGACCTTACTGTAAAGTGTTACTGATATAATAACCAATTAAAGGCCATATGAAATATTTAAATTAGACTTTAAGTGAGCAGCAAAATGCTAAAATGTAAAGGAGTGAAAGAAAATTATAAATACATAAATGAAAAATTGTGATGAGTTATAGGATTTGAACTTTAACTGAACACTGAACACATTTGAATGCATTTCTCTAAAAATGTTTATCATAAAATGTAAACAAACAATGTGCATTATATTGTCCATGTCAACTAGTCTTCTCTATGAATTGATCCTTTAGTTTCATGGTATTGTAATTGTTTTTTAGGGGTTTGGTTGCATTACAGGCTTTGCACAGGCTGGAGAGTTTGACAGGGAAGCCCATCTACCAGCTGTTTGACTACATATGTGGAGTTAGCACAGGTATATTATTACAACTACTTGCAAAATGTCTACAAGGCATAGGAGAGAAAGATCTCCTTCTTCTATATCTTCTAAATCTTCTATGATTTTTCTTAGGAGCCATTCTGGCCTTTATGCTGGGAGTGTTCCAGATCCCACTGGACGAGTGTGAGCAACTCTATCGGAAATTGGGATCTGATGTCTTTAAACAAAACTTGATCGTGGGCACAGTGAAAATGGGCTGGAGTCACGCATACTATGACAGCCAGATTTGGGAGGAGATCCTCAAGTAAGAAAAAAAGTGAACAAGCCTATTCGGACCAAAATATTTATTTAATTTAATTTAATTTTTGTTATAGTGCAACAATATATTGAAGCTGAAATAGAAATAACAAAATAACAGGGCAAAGAGACGCATATAAAACAACATTAAAATAAAAGCAAAAAAAATTGTAATAAATAAAACTATTAAATTCATTGCAGCACAATCTCCTTTGCTGTTTACATTTAATTATTTTTTTCCTCCTTTTTATTCACCACAGAGAGAGAATGGGGAATGGACTAATGATCGAGACTTCCAAGAACCCTAAATGCCCTAAGGTGGATTTCAATATATATTTGTAAGAAAAATGCAACTCTCATCTTTTCACTGTTTAGATAAATCACTGAATGCTTCCTCCAGGTGTCATCAGTGAGCACCATAGTGAACAGAGGCCTGCCGCTGAAGGCTTATGTCTTCAGGAATTATAACTTCCTGCCGGGGGTTCGCTCACACTATTTGGGAGGCTGTCAGCATAAGATGTGGCAGGCCATTCGAGCCTCCTCCGCTGCTCCAGGCTACTTCCAGGAATTTGTACTAGGAAATGACCTCCACCAGGTAAACCACACAAAGTTCGGGCTGCATTATTTACTCTATATTTGCTCTGTCTACGAACTTATCATTCTGTTTTACCTATTTGTTTTTTTAAATATTTATTTTTAAAAGAATTTTAAGAACATATTAAGTTGTCTAACTGTTGACGTCATCCTCGGTCAGGCATATTGCAGTATTGAAAATCATTACAAACCCTTTTAGGTTCGTAGGTTCAGAAGAAGAGGGAGGAAAAGCAAACTCTGCACATACAGTACATGCACTCAGACTGTTTCCTGTGCTGTCTCATCAGGGCCTCGCATTCAGACTCATTAGTGTTTTTGAGTGCCGTCACTCAGGGCACTACCTTAAAGTGGCTCTCAGATGGCTGTTTAAAGAGATGCCTGTCAGAGGGATTGTTTAGACCCTTAGCCTTAATGGGCTAGTCCACTCAAAAATGAAATTTCTGTCGTAATAACCAATTTATTCAACAAATTTGTTAAATAAAGTCGTTATTTTGGTTTTGTTTTTGCGCACAAAAAGTTCTACTTTTCTGGTCCTTGAATGTGGTCATTCCGCTGCTTTCTATGGAGGATAAAAACACCTCTCGGATTTCATCAAAAAAATCTTAATTTGTGTTTCAAGATGAACGAAGGACTTGCGTGTGTGGAACGACATGAGGGTGAGGAATTCATCATTTTTGGGTGAACCATTCACACCAAGGACGATAACTATAATGATTTTGTTTTAAAGGGACCATGAACTGCATTATTTTATTATTTCATAATGATTCCTGAGGTGCACTTATAATATTAGTATGATTTTTACATGAAAAATTGTCATAATTTAGAAATAAAAGGCATTTTCCTTACCCTGATTTTAGCCGTCTGATTTGAACGTTCTGTTAGAAGCACGTGTCTGCTGTGAGACTTCAGTGTAAACGCTCACTGCTGTGATTGGCTGACATATTTGCATCTGGAAATAGCTAAGTATTACATCTGGAATTTTCTCAAACTTTTAGCATGTTTTTACTATTGCAGTTCTCAAGGTTGACTAATCATGAAAAGTTTTGATAATAGCATTATATTTAGATTGTGGCATGAAAGGTTGCAGTGATGAGCATGTAACTGACTGTAGGCTCACATGAATCATTACATATCAGAAGTCACTGGTAAATTTGGTTAGACATGTACACATCATCCATACATATCAAACGATCTGTACAAAGCAACAGTGACACAGTAAAAACTTTTTTACTCACATAAGTGTGTTGCGCCGTTCCTGTCGGATCTAATATAGAAGGCACAGCATCATTTTTTCATTTCGAGTTCTGCAAATCCTATGCAACTACTGTGTTTTTCCACAACCTGGCACTGCACAATATTTTGCACTTTTCAAAGGGATGTTTATCGCTTAGTTGTTTGATCCAGTGTTAGCGACACGTCTGTTATCTACCTACTACTACTTGTCGTGCTTAAATCAGTGGGCAGGGCTACTGAACTTTAGGGTTTGTGATGTTACCATCCTGGGAAGAAGCGTTTTGAACCGGCCTTTAATGTGTGGATGTGTATAATAGGCATCAAAATACACAAACAAGATTTGTTGAGGAAAGTGTATTATTTTAAATAGTTTATAGTCTGAATATGTGTCTGCACTATACTGGCGTAGCTGTCAAGTCTTTTTGCCTGTCTGCTTGTCTTCATCCAGCTCAAACTGGCACGGTCCCACCGCTGCCACACTGAACGCACCCTCATAGCCTGAGATTTCCTCAGCCTAAAAGTCTCTCCGCCAAGCGACAGACATTAATGTTGAATCGTAGCCCTCAGCGATGCCTGTTGAGCCATTAGGAAGGCGTCATTCTGTCCGTCTGCCTATTGACACCCACAAGTTCACATACAGCTTTCCACAATGTCCCTGTTGTCCCAAAAGGGCCAATAAAGCTGTTGCTCTCCGAGCTAAATGAATGCCCAGATTCATTAAGTTTTGTGAGATCTGTGGTCAATAGGAAGATGAGCCTGTTATTATATATAGAAATGCTGGTATGAAACTGCGTGTGAGACTTGTATGCAATGATTTTTTTATATGAGTAATTTTGTATCTGTTAATCTATTCAAAGTACATTTAAATTAGTTCATTTTTGAATTATAAATTAATTTTGATGTTTTTCAGGGGTATAAACCAAAAAATGTCCTGATATGTCACACGAATAAATGACATGATTTTTTATTAAAAAAAAAAAAAAAACTATTAAGCTATTCAAAATGCAGTTAATTTCTGAATTAAATTTATTTTGATATTTTTGGGGGTATTAAGTAAAAAATTTAATGTCATATTAAGTAATTTTGATCTATTAATTTTATAAAAAAAATACATTAAATATACAGATAATAAATATACAGTAATAATTAAATCTTTGAAAAGCTTGAGTCAATTGTCATAATCTTTCATCATTATTTCATAGATAAAAATAATAGTATTTAAAAAAAAAAAAGTTTTTCATCAAATCAAAATGTCCTGCAACCATTAAAACCATGTGGTGCAATATTTGAAATATTGCTGAAATATTTTCTTTTTCCGTTATTCAAAAAGATTCTTCCTTTTCTTTATCATGGACACTATTACGTGCCATTGACCCACATGATGCTTTCATGCGTCCATCAGAAATAATCCTCATTTTGCGGTCAAATGTTCTTTGGGGAAAAATAGAAGAGACATTTTGAGTGACATTGTCCTCAGGGAAGGCCTAGTTTATTGGCGAACAAGATGAACTATTTTTATGTAGGTATCCGTTCTTCATCTAATAGTCTGTGTGTGAATCCAACTTTTTGGCCTAAGGTCCAACCAAACCCACTTAATACACATTCATTAGGTTATTCTTCCCATGATCCATTCTTCCTCATCCAAAAGTGCTGTGATGTGTTTTGATGTATGTTTTTGCAGTGTGGGTTGAATGTGTTCTCATTAAAATGCAAATGTTGTGGAGGCTCTTGGCTCTAAAACCTGTTGCCAACAGAGCACTCGATGCCCGGACTCCAAATGCCACCAGTGGCAAAGCCGCTCTCGCTCTCTCTCTCTCTCTCTTTCTTGCTCTGAATAGCACTCCAGTTTCTTCTCAACATGCCAGGCCTGTAATCTGTTATGCATACTCTTCTCAAGGGCTTTCAACCATCAAACAAGAAGTCAGTCCTCTACTGTTTGTTTGTTTTTCTTCTTTGTATGATTGATTCATCGATTCATTCATTAAAGGAATAGTTCACGCAAAAAATGAAATTCTGTCATCATCTACTTACCCTCGTTGAGGAAATATGATTTTCTTTCCCCTGTGGAGCACAAAATGAAAAATGTTATTTTATTTCAGTTTAACCTTTATTTTAATTCAAATAACAAAAAGTCTTATGCTTATAGTTGTAGTTAACTGTAATAACCCTGTTACAAACTGGATGGTGACCATCAGCTGTCAATCTGCAAAAACCACCATAAAAATAGTCCATATGACTTATGCATTCAAACATTCAAAGTCCTCTAAAGCAATATGATAGATTTCTGAGAGGAACAGAGTGAAAATTGAGCTTGACAGCCAATTGTCACCATTCACTTTCACTGTATAGAAAAGAGCAGCTTAGACATTCTGCAAAGCATCTTCTTTTAAGGCTTCAAAAGACATGAGGTTGAGTAAATAATGACAACTTTTTCATTTCGGTGTGAAATATCCCATTAAGTATCATATAATTGACTGATTTAATGAGGTATCATTCATTAACTTTGGACTCAGAGAGCAGCTTGTAATTCTCTGATATGCATCAGTATCCATGTCACTAAAATGTAGGGCATACTAAAGAAATAAAGGATGTTGTTTAGCGGATGATTTCATCTTGTTTTCTCTGATGTGCTCCTTGAAAACAGAGAAGGATGATGCCAAGTAAATGGATTTCATATGCCTCAGGTTAAATAAACACATCTACCCACGTCTCCTACCGAGGAGAAATCCTTCATCCATTATACTCAACAGTGATGATTCCCGTAATCATATCAGCTGGAAATGCAAATTCACCTCTTTTATGTCGTACCTCTAGTATTTCAAAGAATAACCCAGATTTCCACAAAGAAGCCTTGCTTTTGGACAAGAATAGATTCAGTTTGGCAGAACCTCTAGATTTCTTTTAAACATATTTTAGTTTCTCAAATGGTCTCTTTTTGCCTCCTCACGCATATGGTTAGTTGATTGTCATATAGTTAAAGTGTGGTTAATGTTTTTGATGTTATCCAGGACGGTGGTCTCTTGATCAACAACCCTACTGCTCTGGCCATCCACGAGAGCAAGTGTTTGTGGCCCAATACCCCTGTGCAGTGTGTGGTGTCTCTGGGCACAGGCCGATACGAAACCGTCGCCAAGACCAGCTCGAGCACTTACACCAGCCTGAAGACCAAACTCACCAACGTCATCAGCAGTGCCACAGACACTGAAGGTGAGAAGATAGGGTCACATGATCACATTTGTTCATTGTTCTGTGCTTTGTGTTGCACCTACAGCTCTGCATATCCCTCTGTTGGATCCCACAGATAGAAATGAACTGCTTAGGTTTATTTTTAAACAAGATCCTTGATCATTTTAGTCTGATTTTAACGGTTTGAAAATGAATTCATCATTTAGAAAACTAATTCCTTAAGAATGATTTTGGCGCAAACACATAAAATAACTACATTTATTAAAATTCCATTCATTTCATTACTTTTAAATAACAATTAAAGTATATGTTTTTATTAAAAAAAATATTCAATTAAATGAAATATGTAATAGTGAAAACTGTAATATGACTTTCTTAAAGAAGCCAATTATATGTCCTTTTTAACAAAGTTTGGATTTTGTTTTTCGTGTCTACTAGAATACTGTTTTCATGCTTGAATGTTCAAAAAACTCTCATTTTTTACAGTGTTGCAGCACTTCTCTTCCCAAGTCTGTCAGTAATGTTCTGTTTAGTTCCTGTCTCCACGAAGCCCCTCCTTCCGAAAAGCTCAATATGGTCTGATTGGTTTGGCTGGACCAGTGTGTTGTGATTGGTCAACCATTTTGAGTGTGTTTTATAAATGTCACGCTTCTTACCACAACCGCAAATTTCATAACGCAACTCAACCAGGCCTCGCCCCATTTTTTGCGAATGCCTTCGGCGGGAATTATTCAAATGAGGAATAACGTGACGTGAACGTTCCCGAAAGGAAACTCAATCGAGACGTTTAAGGGAGTTCAGAAACAGTGCTTACAGATAAATCTAGAGAATAACTCTCTTTAGAGTGGACTTTTGTATTTTTTCAGACCTTGTTCATGCTAAAACTGCTGCATTACACACTAAAGAAAGTTAAAATGTCAAAAAACATAATAGGTCCTCTTTAAATGATGAAAGATTGCTATTTTTACACTTGTTTGTCACTCACTTTTTGTATTGTAGAGGTCCACACGATGCTGGACGCCCTCCTCCCCCCGAACACCTACTTTCGTTTGAACCCTTACATGAGTGAGGATGTCCCATTGGATGAGAACAGGCAGGACAGGCTGGACTTTTTGCTGGCTGAGGGTCGCAGCTACCTGGAGCGCAACGAGAATAAGTTAAGGAAAGTGGCTAGTGTTCTCACTCAAGAAAAGGGTGTCGTTCAGAAGCTAGCCGAATGGGCACAACTCAAAGCTGATATGTATGATGGATTTCCCTTTCGCTCCAAACTCTAAAACCCACACTCTAAACCAAACTAGCACAACCACTGACCTTTTCCGTTGTCTCTTTAATGTATAACAATGAAAACAATGGAATTAAGTGTTACATTTCCATATAATTTAAAATAGCGAATCAGGTTTGTTGCCTCATATCGAGCACATAAGAAGATTGAATATGTTTATTAGGTTAATTATTATCTCTGATGTGAGTCTTGTTTGAAACGAAGAGCCTTGCAAGCATGAAATGTTAGTGGCAACACTGCTTGTTTGCTGCTTGTTGTTTGTTGGGATCATTTTCATCCATTAATTTGCAATTGTATAGGATAAAATTAGTTGCTTTTTTCTGCAGATGGGGCTGACTGAACTAACAGTACTGTAGTGAGCATGAGGTGAGCTACTAGGTGCACAGACTGAAGTGTGTGTAAATAATTTTGAACTACGTTTTCCATTTTTATTCAGAGTGAAATGCTCATAATTATCAACCTTGCAATTTTATGTCAGACCACTAAGGGAACCAACAGCACTGTCAAATGTTGTAAAAGGTTTGCACAGAATGTTTTGAAAGCACTTGATGCAGTTGTATTATTGTTGAAGATGGCTCTTAATCTTACATTGGTTATTGTGGAAATACTAATGAAAAGATCATTGATTTAGTGTACTGTATTTGAATGCCTCCGCTGTTTTTCAGTATACATTTTTATTTGCTTCCGTGTACACTTGGCAGGAAAATATTTTACATAATTTATTGGTTCTGTTCAGATCGAGTGTATAATATGTAAAATATCATTAATCCTTGAATGTGCTGAGTAAAATTATGATGTTGTAGATTCAAATTTAACAGCTTGATTCAAAAATACCATTTTCCTAATAGCACCATTAAACTGTATTACCTCGTGTTTATGAAGAAAAATACATTTTAAACCTCAATTTATTCCAATTTAATTTTTTTTCTCTCAAATAAGATATGCTGGTAACGTTTTACAATAAGGTTCATTTGTTAACATGAACTAATAATGGACTGCACTTCTACAGCATTTATTAATCTTTGTTAATGTCAACATTTACTAATACTTTAATAAAATCTTGTTAACATTAGTTAATGCACAGTGAACTAACATCAACGAACAATGAACAACTATATTTTCATTAACTAACGTTAACGAAGATTAGTAAATATAGTAACAAATGTGTTGTTCATGGTTAATTCATGTTAGTTAATACGTTAACTAATGAACCTTATTATAAAGTGTTAACGATATGTTGAAGTCAGTCAATCTTAAAATCTTCTGTCTTAATGAACTTTTTTTTTTTTTTTTCTCCTCTTAAAGGGATAGTTCACCCAAATATGAAAATGATTCCATGATTTACTCACCCTCAAGCCATCCTTGGTGAATATGACTATATTCTTTCAGACAAACGCAATTAAAAATATCCTTAGTCCTCTAAGGTTTATAATGGTAGTGAATGGTGGCCCAAATTCTGAAGACAAAAAAAATGCATCCATCCATCCATAAAAAAAAAAAAAAAAAAAATCCACACGACTCCAGAGGGTTAATAAAGGCTTTGTGAAGCGAAACAATGCGTTTGTGTAAAACAAGTATTCTTAATTAAATGACGAGCTTCCGGCGCACCAGCCATACGCATTCGACGTACGTCCAAAAAGCGTTAACTTCTGTGACGTGTAATTGTGGAAGACATCACAGAAGTTAGTGCTTTTTGGACGCTTTTTCTATCATAATTTACTCATCCTCATGTTGTTCCAAACCCGTATGAGTTTATTTCTTCTGTTGAACACAAAAGAAGATATTTTGAAGAATGTTGGTAACCAAATAGTAGCCATTGACTTCCATAACTGGAAAAGAAAATACCATGGAAGTCAATGGCTACATCAACTGGTTACCAACATTCTTCAAAATATCTTCTTTTGTGTTCATTTTTGGGTGAACTATACCTTTAATATTGATGCTGATCATTGTGAATCTAACATTTATATGAGCTGAAAGATAGGTATATCTGAAGCACACTCACTTTATTCCATTTGTAGTTAATCTGGCAGTTTAATTGCTTTTTCCTGTTGCAAAATTGATTTCTGTTTGTCTGTTGTTCCACACTGTGGACACATTAGCTGGTATTTTAGCAGCCTGTCAAGCCATAGATGTTCTTGAATATATTTAAAATTGTATCCCAGTGAGAAATATAAACGTTTATAAACTGATGAGCCATTAAAAATTAGCCACCTTTATACAATAAAAGTCAGTGAGGTTGGCCATTTTGTCGTCGGTTATGTAGCCTAACCTGAAGTGAGGAATGTGTCTTATCCATGGAAACATTCAATGATGTGTCAAATCCCACAGGTGAGTGTGAGGAGAGACTATATTTGATGGAAATATGCTCAAATCCTCATTTCAGTGCTACTGGGAGCTGCCGTGTACATGTGAGCACTTACACAACATACAGAGCACTGCAGTAGAAATGCCTTCTTTATTTAACAGTTTCTTATCTGTATTGTATCCAGTCCAGTTTTTTTACTGTTACGTAGTCACTGCAGTTTTTGCCGTAATCCATAAACACACATCTGTGTATAGCTGAGAAGGTCACTGGTTGTTACCTCCATTGATCGAGGAGCTTTACACTCTTAACAGCAGATAGGACCATGCCTGATTAAACTCTTGCATCACCCTCTCCCAGAATCCCCTCAGGAAGAAATAAAAGACCAGACTAGAACATTGTGACACCTTCTGCGTCACGTGTAACTTAGATGTCACTAAAATTATTTCAGTTATATGTTATTTTCTGTTGCACAAAATAGTACTGAATTTTGTCACACTCATTAACTTTTCAAATTCATATGTTAGTGTGAATATTACATATCATTATATGCATTATATATCTCAGTCCCCCATATATGTAATCTAGAACTGTTCCCTAGCAACCATTTCTTCAGCGCAGAAGATCCAGAATTGAAAATGTTGCACTTCAAGCTCTTGTTTCTGTTCTCTACTGTAAGGTTTATGATATTTTCAGAGAGTGATCAGCACAAAGAATCGCACTCATGCATTTTTACACCTGTGGTATGGAAATTATTTATACAAGAATTTTCAGAATTGGTACTTCATTTTTAAATCATGCAGTTTATATATATAAAGTGCATACACACAAATATATTAGTGCTGTCAAATCGATTAATCGCGATTAATCACATCTAACATAAAAGTTTGTAAATATATATATATATATGTGTATATACACACACACACACACACACACACACACACACACACGTATATTTACAAACTTTTATGTTAGATGCGATTAGTCGCAATTAATCCATTTGACCACTTTAAAAATATTTATTTTTAAAAACATATTTTTATGTTGACAGCATAAAAGCTCCTCTAATTACTGAAGTGACCAATTAAAAATGATATTCAAATGACCCAAGTCCTGCATATATAATAACACATAATTGTCCAATTATAATTAAAGCAAATCAGCTTTCAGTAACATTAGTGCATCAATAAACAGGCTTGAGATTGACTCAAATTTTGGAGGTGAAGAGAAACGTTCGTTCAACTTTAGCTAAAATATTAATGATGTAACATAATACGTAATAAAAGATCTCAAAACAAGAGTCTGAACAACAGAGGCATTTGTAAATTTGGCATAATAAAGAAGAGGAGGACAGAGTTTATTTAGAAATAGGTGAGTTGATGTAATGTCCTGGCCTGTATATGATTTGTTCCATTGATTTTGCTATACTGATAAATGCTGTTTGATTATAACACTTCATTTGTTATCATTATTAATAATAAAAATGGGTAACGCTTTATTTTAAGGTGACGAAGTTACATGCACTTTCCATTTATGCCTAATTAGAAAATAACTAAGCCTAAACAAAATCCTAATCCTAACCGTAACTCTACAGTAAGTCCATGTCGAGTAATACTACTCAGTACTTACTCAAAAATTCCCTTGCTGGAAAAAGAACAGACTGTATAAGCAACTACCGGTTGGCTCTAGTACATACTGTATGAATTATTTCTAGATGATATATGTTTTCAAAGCCATCTGCAAACCAATTTAGGAAGTGGGACGTATAAACAAAACCAGCCTGCATTACCTCAGAGAGACGTGAGCTACGACTGTATTGAGAGTGCACTTTAGGCAGCCTATCAGTAAAGACTTTCATGTTTAAAAATACTTTCTTACTTATGTCACTATTTGTTTAGTGTTGTTTCATGAAATCCTCAGTATCACAAAATGTGGCATGAGATTCGAGACTCTTGAGAACAATAACAATTTTACGTACAGTAAGCAGATACATCTATTCACGTTTGGAGGTTTCAGACACGATGCTGTTCAGTGGGATGACTAACATCCTCATCCTCATTTGCATTGTCAAACCACTAAGCTATCATAAATCAGATTGAGGGGGGAAAAAAGCTAACTCCATCCATCTGCACAAACACAAAGTTAAATATGACTTTGACGAAGCAATTTAGATAATTGTGGCTGAAAATTGTAGATTTGAGTCCAACTGGTTGTTTTCCCATGACTGCACACACACACAGACTCACAGTGTGTGAGTGAGTGAATGGATGAATTTGTGGAGCTTTTACTGTATATTTCAATCTGTCATTTATTTAAAAAAGCGTTTCTTTTAAAAAAAAAAAACAAAGACTTTTGAACCATAATTCTTTTGACATGAAGTATATATATATAGTGTTCTCTGCATGATAGAGTCTAGTAGTGGTGCATGTGTGTGTCCGGAGTGGTCTCGTGTCGCTGCAGCTGCGCCTGCACTGAGCGTGCGCGTGAAGGCGCTGCGCGTTTGACAGCAGCACGAGCGCTCGAGGAGAAAGAGAAGCTGCGGTGCGCGCCGACTACACAACACACCAAACGTACATCAATCCCATGAAACCGGACAGGTCGAGGATTCGTCGCTGCAGTCGGTGAGTTTTGCGTTTCATTGTCTTGAATGCCGCTTTATTCTCTCAGAGTTTGCGGCGAGACGGTTTTCGTTAGGAGAATGCGCAGTAGGTGCAGTATTTGAGTCGATTAGGAGCATCCAGTCGTGCTTCTCCCATGGCAACCGATGATGATGCGGATTTTCACGGCAATATGGCAGGTCTCACAAAGGATGCTTTTCGTTCAACTTGTCCGTTTAATGTGAACGGCGTTTAAAATTAAGCTTTCATCGTTTGTCGTGTTGTATTGACACGATAAACGGCCCAATATTGAAGTCTATATTTAATTGTAAACCAGCAGGTGTTCTCACCATTCTCAGGCTTCTCCCTCAATATTTGTTCATAATGGCGCATTTCTAAAATGTAAATTTTTGAATGGGGTGTTTATGTGTTTTTATTTGAGAACTAGAAGGCCCTGCTGACTGTCATTGCATGAAGACACCCCACAAAAGACAACGAGAACCAGGTTCTTTCGTTATTGCATCTCCCTTTGTTTCTTTTTAAAGATAATTTCAGGTCTTTAAACGTTTTTAGACACTTCCCATTAATTGGGTGCAAATGGGGCCTGAACTCTTTAAAAAAAAAAAATGCAAATATTTTTTATTTTTATTTTAAAATTGTACACTTAACCTTCGGGAAATGTTGATTGTCAGCCTCAATGTGTTCAAACTAAATATTATTTAAGCTTTTTTTTTGTCTATTCATTTTCTATGGGCTTTGTGACATTTGCAACCCATATTTTGGAGCCTGTCTAATACAGGTTTTTTTTTTTTTTTTTTTTAAATATATATATTTTCAATAAACATCTAAAGTAAATAGGCAAAATGTTTTAAAAAATAAACAAAAAAACTATGGCCATTACATTCAGCCTAAATTAAACTATTATCCACTTAGTTTGGGACTAAATAATTTAAATTTGAAATAAAAAAATATAGATTGTTTGATCTTACAAAAACTTGGGTATCAGGGTTGAATTGAATGGTTGAGAAAATGAAAAGAGAATATTTACTTGTCATCACATCGTGCTGAAAAATATACTCCAATCAAAACAGACCAAAAACCCACAATGGACAATGCAAAAGCCTACACTTGTTCTTTTCTGTCAAGTGAGGAATGTAGACTGTTTATGAGGTTACATTGCTGTATCGCATGTCATACGTGATTTAGTTAGGATTGGTGATAAGATTTAGAGTTATTTTTTTATATAAATCTTCAGGATATTGTCTATATTTGTGTTTCTCACTGCAGGTCAGCACTGTGTGTGCTTAAGTCACTGTAGTGCTATTTCATTTTGACACTGCAGCAAATTTGGTTGGAGAATTTATTGTATGAATGTACTAATTCATTGTAATTTTTCATGGATTAAAATATTGTAATGGCTTCATAGGTGACCTGCAGGCAGTCTAACATCAACACAACTGAATGATGGTTAATGAATGATAAAATATGGGACATTTGCTTTCATGTCTCTGGCAATGGGATATTAGTATGCACGTGTGCATAACATCTGTTAGTTTGTGTGCTGCAGAGCCACAAGTCCCTTAGTGAGATGAGAATAGTTTCCCATTTAGCATTTCATAGCGATTTTTAATTAGCATTTGTATAACGACAGAAATTAGTGTGTGTGAAAATGAATGGGTGTGTAATGCAGTTAAGAGAACGATATCAGAGCTGAAGACAGCCACAGAAAGCCTTTTGTGGAGCAGTGAACAAGTATGCTTTATTTAGTTTTTGTTAGTTTAAATTGAATTTGATTTATAATTCTCTGAAATTCTGTGATTTGGTGAAAATTCATTATTATTTGTAAAAATAAACTCTTCATGTCATGCCTTTGTCACTGCTCCATCAAATCCATTACGTAGATACAGTAGGAAATCTGTATTTACTGGGTTTTTACAGATAGGCCAAGAAGTGTGTTTTGAACGGTGTTTGTAGGGCTTTTAGCATTTCAGCTTCTATGCTCTGGAACAAACTACAACAAAACCTTTGTGTTGTTTCTTCACTTTTAAAACTGCTCTCAAAACTCACTTATTCACAATATGTTTTGTTAATTTATTGTTTGCCACAATTTTAGTTTCTTTGTAACTTCTCTTGTATATTATACTATTTCTGTCTGTTCCATTTGGTTGATCATCACTGACTGCATACTTGTATGTATTTATGTTCATGTTGTCTATCAACTTCATGTAAAACATCCTTGGGTCCTTGAAAGGTGCTATGAAAATAAAACGTATTATTATTGTAACTACGGGAGAAGGAGGCGGGGACCGGCGAATATTAAACATAACTTTAATAATAATAATAATAAAATAACAACACAAAAGTAAATGGCGGCAGACCCTCACGGCGTCTGCCGCACACTCAAACATAATAAACATAACATAAAATCCAGGCCTGGTCCTTTCTCGTCCTTCACTGTCGTCGCTCCCCTTTTATGCTTCCGGAGCTCCTCCGTGAGAGATGCGAGACCGGTGCAGCGCACAGGTGACTCTCATCATCATTCTCGCCACCGGCCTCGCCCCGTTCCCTCACGGCTTTCGCCCCGCCCTGCTTGAAACAATTATTATTACTATATTATTATAAGAAATGAACTTTTATATTCTAATGCCTTTTTGTTTGTCCGGTCGATGCACAAAGCTCAAAATTATGTCCATGAAATTGCATTCTGAACATAGTCCAGGTGGAACCACATCAAACACTTTTTTTCTTGGATGGGAATGAATATCAGTGCTGATGAAGCACAACAGGCACCAGGTACGTGCCACCAAGCCAGCTGTGCTTCATCATGGACCTTTGCTTTCTAGCCATGCACTGTTTTTACCACCTGGAATGGAATGACTGGACAATAATTCAAGAGAGGATCACAGGGAAGGAAATAAATAGCTTTTACTGTGGTTTTTGGAGTGTTTTGTTTGTGCCTCAGATGCTGGATATTTACATTGACACATTGCACCAGCTGCCATTGGCATGGCAGGCTAGACATTTGCATGCTCGTAATTGCTCGGCAAATATGCCACATGTACCTTGTGTCCTGATTTTAACGCATCGTGGATTCTGAGCCTGATTTAAGCGCCATTAACTTAGTGTAATTCTATCTTACATACTAGGTGTGGTAGTGAACAATAGTCTTTGTGACAGGAATTGCCAGCGGAAATGTAACAGGTGTTTTAATATAGAGTCATAATTTTGCCTCTTTCTTTTCAGATCAGTGTTGCATAATATATCATTGGGATTACAGATTTATTCTGTATGGCTACATATAACATCTCTGTTCACATGCGTGTCTTTACGTGTTATCTTTACGTGTTATCTTTAAAAAAAACATAAGCTGACTATGAACTATTTTTGCTTCCTTGTGGTTGATAAACGATTAGTGGAGATTAAGGTCAAACATGTCCAAAGATGGACAACATGTTCATGGCATTATGTGATTATGCCTCTCTCTTTCAACCAATCAACTGGTGATTTGTGTTTTTAAGATGCGGTTACATAAGTGAAATTTGGCGGTTAAATTGCAGTGTATGAAGCACGGCTCGCACAGGGGTTTAAAATTTCTGTTGGTCCAAGTGACAAAGATGTTGGATTTACTTTGAAGCAATTTTCAATCAGAAATCGCTTGGTTTCACTAATAATTATAAAGAAATGACAAGTAACACATTGAATTAAACATTAAATTAACCATTGATTGGATTTGGCAGTGGAATTCACAGAAAATTGGTAAATACAGAACTAATTGATGGGACATTATCAGAGCATGAGTAATATTTATTACATATTTTCTCTAGAAGGAATAATTATTGAATTCTTGTGACTGATTTTGCTCTTTCAGAATTGTTGGTCTAACTAAAAAAAAAAAAAAAAGCAGTGATCAGCAATTTTACATGTCAGACTGCTTATACAGTGACTCGTTTCTCTTAGTAGAAGTGATTTATTCCATGTGCTGTTTGATAAATGTGTGCCATTTTAGTCGATGCAGAAGCTGCATGCTTCTAATTGAATTACATTATAAAGCACTGAAATTTGGGTGGTGAAAACTACAAGTAATATGTGCCATGCATTTGCCTCCTTTATGGAGTTCTTATATGTTGTGCTGATTAAACCTCTTTCAGCTCCATCTGTCTGGCTTGAATTGTGACGAATGAGCTGAAAAAAAAATGCAGCACTGCAGAATTGCATTGTATAAATTTGTATATTTTTTTTCTAAATAAGATCTTTTCATCAGTTTCAACTGTCATCTCATCTCATGAAATTCATTTTAGTTCATTTGTCCTCTTTCAATCCACTGACTTCAACACTAACCACAAATATTGTACAAGCTCTTGCAGAGGAGGAAATGTTCTTCGTTTGAGGTTTACAACAGAGTTCAAATGTAGGACTGTTTATAGTAAAGGAATGTTATCTTTTATGTTTAGCCATTATGGAAGTCGATATGGATGACACAGTGAGTTCAGCCTAAGTGCATTATGGGGTAAAAAGGTTTATGAATTTATGAATTGCTAAAAAATTGTGACCAGATGAATTGGACAACAGCATGTTGAGTAACAATTGCTCCACTTATATCATGAGGACTGAGGTCCTCTCTGCCCCACAATGCAGTGCTTTCTCAGTCCAGTGATTGGATGAGGCACTATTCTCTGTGCCTGGCTATGTACTGAAGCCCTGATAATATCATCTGCTAATTCAGTGATTGAAAGCAGAAGCTGATCTTTTTTCAGGATGAGGTTGGTTAGCGCCATGTCCTCTCCTGCACCAAGAGAGTGTCTCTTTACATAACATAGTTATTGGAAAAAACTATTGAATTGTGGATCATTTTATCCTGTGATGCTTTTCAGGTCTATTTATGATCAAGTGTATTTTATATACTGGTGTTTCATTCAATGTGCACACGCTTTCACCCCTGCTAAAGAAGAAAATGATCATTTATGATCACCTTCTCTTATTTTCCCATGGGTCTCATTGACTGTACCCGTCGGAAATTAAATTATGCCTCGGTAACATAATTCTTCATAACAGTTCAAGATGTAATTCTTTGGTTTGATAGTAATCGGATATATAGAGAGAGAGAGAGAGAGAGCATCAGAGATTTCATTCAAAAACATTTAAAACATTTGTAATTATTCCAAAAGTTTGACTAATGTAACTATGTGAATTTTTCAAAGTTTTATTTGTCATTTCAACTTCAGTAAGATGATACAAACCTTTTCAGACACTGGTTCTTTGTGTTTTAGCGTCAACATATCAGTGTCATCTCAAGAACTTGTGTTTAGTTGCAAAACGTCTAACGTCCGACCAGCCTAACCACGGAGAAATGTGAAATATTTAAATTGGCGTGGAATCATTGTGTTTTAACCCTGCTGATTTACGGGTATTTGAGAACTGTGGTCTGTGGCCTACTTGCTGCTTTGGAAAGATGCTTGTTGATTTTATGACTTGGTGTAAATAACTTGGAGGTCATGGCGCCCACAAGTCCTGTAAAATTTCGCTCCTGCGGGACAGGTTTCTGTTCTTGCCCTCCTGGCCTCCTTCTCGAACCCTGTATCCTCCCTTGTTCCAAAACACACTCCAAACGCTCCTGAATGCTTTGATGGAGGTTTAATGTTGATCTAATGTGAGTCACAAGCATGGTTTTGCCTTTTAAAAGTTTTCCATAAAGCCTTGGCAGCTGTCTTCTGTCTGTTGCATGTCTGTGAATCACAATGGAGGCCTAAAATAATCCAACTTCCTGCTTTAAAGACCTCAAACTCCCTTGTGCACCCGAGACTCACTCCAGACAGACTTCTGTAGGCTTTTAATGATGTTTTGAGCTTCCTATCTGAGTCCCTTGTCAACTGTGAAAAGTCATTCACATGCGTTATATCAAACGAAAGAGTAGATTATTTTCTGCCAGTTATGTAAGTGGACTGCTATTAGCAGTTCTGGAAACACGGTTAGATTGAATTGAACATAATAAGCCATCTTTGGCTTCTTCACTTTTGCATCTCCCAGGTTTGCCGCACTTTTATTGCAGAAAGCCAAACCACCAACAGTAACTAAGAACATTAAAGTATTTTATCTTACTGGCGTCATGTGTCGGATATTATCAGATAGTTTAGAGGATTCAGAATCCGAGATGAATAGATTCTTAATTTTTTCTGATCTTGTCTACCATTTTGCAGATTTGTCTGTAAAAATGAATATCTTTATGTTTATAGCTTGTACAACTTTGCTTACATAAATCACTCTCAGCAGACTTGATTTTCATGTCTGTCCTCATTCGCATTCACACCCTCTGAAACTGATACAGACACCTTCTTCAACTGAGCTATTTCTCTCTCTCTCTCTCTCTCTGTTTCTCGTTTCCTCTTTGACTCTTAAAATAATATCAGTTTAGGGAAAGCCCGACTTTTTTTTTAGCCTTAATTTCTAAAAATATGCTAGTCATGTACCTCTCTTTATCTTTTCTTTTAAAGATGAAACAAATTTGTGACAATTACATTGTTCGAGTTTAGTGAGATTGCAGCGATGTATTTAATTTTTTTTTTTTATCATTTTCTTTGTGAAACCTGTAAAAATAGAATTTTTAAAAGCTGTTTAAAGGGTTAATTTATCCTAACTGATGGGACTGTGAGTGTACATGAAGTTACACATGTTTCTTTTAGAAATGAAGTTTCTATAAATACTGAACTGCTTTTTATTTTACGTCCCCAAATTAATTGCAGTTTATAGTCTATAAATAATGGCAGTTCCTTGTGTAAATTGTGTTTTATGAGCTCCTTGTTACTTCCCCTGAATCCAGATTGACAGGGTCTGGCGGGAGTTCAGTCTGACTGAAGAAAAGAATGAACGTTTGAAAAGAGTGATGGAAGACTGGAGGCTTGCTGGGAGAAAGAGAAGCTTGAATTGACTGAACTCACCACTGTGAGGGCGATCAATGCAGTAGTTATATTGAATAACAGTGCCACTCCTGACATATGATTTATGAGGTATAAATATCGAAAACACTAAGGCATGTGGGCCCTCCTACAGTATGACTAACTTTTTCACTTGACTCCAGACTGTAACAACTCTTTGGCTTTTATGTTTTTTGTTCTGACAGTGTGGTTAATAGAGCTCAAATATGTTTGTGCACAACTTTTGAAGCATACAAATCGTTATGAATTCTTCTAAAATTTTGTTTTTGAATGTTTATTTGGTAAGTTATGCAGCCCCTAAAGGGACATGGAAAAAAATGAGATGGGAGGTAATATAAAAAGTCAGTGCTTTTGAGTTCTCTTGCAAATGTTTTGCGTTCCCCCGAGAAACTTTGCGTTCTCTTGCTAAATATTTTGCAATCCGCTGAGAAATTGTGCGTTCTCTTGCAAAATGTTTTGGTTTAAAAAATGTTAATGTCAACCAAAAGACAAATAGCTTTATGGTCATTGTTTTAGGCTACTGTTATTGCAGTCTTTTTTAAAATGTTCCCAGTATTTAATACGGCAACCCAAAATTGGAACAACCCAGCATTTTTTTTTTTGTGTGTTTGTAATATCGGATATCATTTCAATTAACTATAACTGCAAATATTGATAGGTTTTCAAAAGTTGCATTCAAATTTGGCTCCATTCTGGTATAAATTTATACATTTCATGAAGCATTACCTTCCCAACAACTCAAATCAAATCTGCCCTATTTTTTTATTATATATTAAATATTAATTTAAATATTCTGTTTTACTTGTATTCATTCACAAGAGATTGTGAATGCCATTTTATGTTAACATTAAAGCCGTTTTTTCTGTTGCTGTTTATTTGTTCATATATTTTTATGGCTTGAAGGGGAGTTGAAAAAAGTTTTGTCAAGTTGGTGCATCATTTTGGTACATTTTTCACAGAGCTCATTTTGTTTTTTTTTTTAAACTTATTTTTAATTTTTTTTATCAATGCTATTAAGGTAAAAGGCGAGAGAAAAGAGACACAATGAGACCTGTAGTAGGTGACTCTGGACGATAATAGGGCAGTTTAACGCCAGTGGCATAAACACTGAATAATTTATCACAGTTTAGTCCACTAATTTTGTCTAGCAGCTACATATTCTTTTAAATTCATTAGTCAGGTACAGTAGGCAAACTAGTTTGCGATTTGCATCCTAAAGCTCTGAAGTTCCTGAATTGAGCGTTTGGCTTGGTCTTGCTCTCAGTTTGAATAGCACTTCACTTCCTACTTCACATGCCAAGCTTGTAATCTGTTATGCATGCGACCTTCAAGGGCTCTAGACCATCAGAGTAGAAGTCAACAGTTGACTGTTTGTTTATTCAATTTTTTTTCTTTCTTTCTTTCTTTTTTTTTTTATTAAGAAAGAACAGTTTCTGTCTTTTGTTGGAATATGGTGAAGTAGTAGTTTGAAGTAATTTCTGTCCCTGTCAGCGTAAGTGTGCTTAAGTATTACTTTTGTTGCCATTTTCATTCACTTTTAGATTTTTGTAACATTTAATTCTCTCTCTTTTTTTTTTATGGAAGCCTGTTTCAGCCTTAGTTAAAAAAAACAACATTATTTTAATTGTAATTTTGAGAATTTAAAAAATACTTTTTAGTCACAATTGTTGACAGTATTATGAGAAATGAAGTAGAAACTGTGGGATATTTACAGTTATTGAGAAATGAAGTCACAATTGTGAAATAATGTTGCAGTAAATAAAATCACGATTACTTTTCTCATTAGCAAAAACAGGCTTTTCTAGTTTCCCTGAGTATGGAAACTTTTCGTAAACCAACTTGCTGTTTTCAGGATGCATGTTAACCATATCAAAAAAGATAAAGATTCATAGTTAGAAGGAAAAGTTGCATATTTATCTGGCTCATGCGTCTGTGTCCATGAAATCAGGGTGAAGGCATGTCAGGGTTGCTCCACAATACACTGCACTGCACTTGATTTATAACACTGTCCACATGACAAACATGAATTTGAATGCAGGTCACTTATGGTTTAATAAAACCACTTTGTATAATGGAAATCAAGACTCTGATTCATTTTGCATGTGCGCTCTGAGTGTCTGTTGCTGCCAGAGGCATCAGATTCACAGACGTGCACAGGGAATGACACGGCTGCCTACTCAAGCCTGACTGGATACAAATAAGGCCAAATGGGGATCTAATATGTTGCTCTGTTGTGGACAATTGCTTTTGTCATTTTGTCAGGTAGAGGCCAGATATAGCTGACTGTTTCAAATAGTTTTTTTTTATGCAAACCTCCTGGTGTTTATTTTGATAGTGCCTTTGCTGTGACCTTCTAAGATCATAAAATGTGTTTGTCTGCTCAGCACATACTGTTTTAACTTACTTTTCTTGGAAATATTGTCATTTTATTCAATTATCTGGAAGGTAGCAGTGTAATCCTGCATTAATGGGGTTTTGCTGCATGAATAATATTATTCTGGACCCCCACACTCTCACAGTCACAGTATGGAGTCGAGGTATTTCCTTAATTTATTGTCAGTTGTCAACCTTGGAGAAATCTCTTATTGGGAATGTCGCTGCAGGACTCTGAGCTGAAACATTACAAATGCAATGACATTTTCAGAATTAGGGTACTTACATGCTAGAGTTGTTTCATGATGGATAGGAATGTATAAGATTTGTTTTGTGCCGGGTCGGTTTGAAGTCAGGTGGGAATATGGTGAATTGGATTTCCACAAGCACAACTGTGCTGTATGTGCGTTTTCTCACTGTTTCTTTTCGAATGTTGAATGACATTAAGATGAAGTTTTCGCAACGTTTTTATGTACGTGAATGTGTGTAAATCCACAGTGGTATAAAAGAATTTATTTATATTATTTTAGTGTATTATGTTATTATGTATTTTAAAAGAGACAGTGGTAAACTATAAACTTTAGTGGATATTTAAATTTTTAAATAAAGTAATATTATTTTTGTGCATTATTTCATTATTATTAATATTACATAGTAATATGTAATGTAAATGTAAATATAATATGTAAAAGTAAGACAGATAGTAAAAGTTATTTTTAATTTAATTTTTTTTAATTAAAATAAATTATTTTGATTTTCATTATTGTTTTATATTCTGAAAGGGATAACAGTAAAACTAGTGGTTATATTATTAATACAATATTTTTTATGTGCATTTATGTGTATTCGGAAAGGGAAATTATAAACTTCAGTGGTTATTTTATTTTATTAATAAAATTCTTTTTATATTCTCTTATTATTTCCTGAAAGGGACATCAGTCAAATAAAACAGTGGTCATTAACAAAAATATATGACTACTGATTATTCAATCAGAATCAGAGAGGCATGCAATAATTTGTACTATTGGCCGTTGGCTGTCAAACTGAAAAACAAGACATTAGAATCAGGAATCAAGAAGCAGGGATATGTTCAAATTCCTCTCTCCGCCGACAGCTTTTCTTGACTTTGCTGCTGTTCCGTCTGCTGTGTCCGGTGTGATTCATGAGGCTCAGGGAGTCGCTCTGAGGAGATTTCTCAATCAGCTGAGTTACTGGCTCAAGGAGAAATCTGTTCCCTCTATTGTGGCTAATAATAGCCATCACACAAGCCTTTCTTGACCCTCTCCTCTCATCCATCAGATGTATTGCTCCTCATAGAGTGAAATATAGCCCCGTAGTTCCCCATCTCTCCCGCTCTCTTTTTTATTACCACCAGCTTGTTGTGTTTTCTTTTGAAGAATACGTTTCTCATTAGCTTTCTCTCGGCCGACTCTCCCTCTGTGTCTGCTTCTTTGCTTTAGTTTGTTCATTCCCTGCTCGCTCATTGTATGTTACACAAGATTAGTTTCTCTCCAGAGTGCCGGCTTAATGTCGGTTGGGTCGGGGTCGACGTGGTGGCCCCGTCGTCGCCGGGCCTCATTGCCACGGTGGGTCTCCATGGTGATGATGTTTTGTGATCGCCGTGGCTTGTAAGGGAGTTTGAAAGAGAAACCGAGTTATGTGGCCGTTCTGAGATAAGAGCTGATTTGTCCCGTCATTGTTCATTGCGTGTTTATACACCCAAGGGTTATCTAGATTTCAGAACAAATAAAGATCAGCGTGGTAATGAGCGCTTTGTGTGGAAAATATTTCCAATACATGCTGACCTTATCAGAGAGGGCTGAATACTGTTTTATTGACTGTTTTTCTGAGAACTGTGGCCTTTATATAAACAGGCGGATCAATAAAATGGAAGGCACATAAGTCATCAGAGGGTAAAATGAATTGAGAGAGCTTTCATACACAGTTCACCCGAAGAAGCAGTCAAAGCGGAAGACATCTGGCTTTAAAAAGGCAAAAAATCATTTTAATGTTGTGACTGAGAATGTATAAATAGCCATTACGAAATATGTCTTGTGTAACATACATGTCTATACTAATTTGTTATAAATCCCTATACTATATGAAAGATCTGGATTTTTCTTCAAATCAGAAATCTTGAAAATGAAATGTTGCACATGTATGTTGCATATAGATGATTCCGATAGATTTTCGAGAACTGTACAGCCATGTGTGGAACCCTACAGCCGTTCCATCTCTCTCTTGGCATGTGGTCTTTGCTCAAATCACATCATTAACATAAAAATCAAATAACATTGTCTTATTGCACTGTGTGGCCTCTCCAGGGGGCATCATGCCAACAGTTCTAGTTCACTTCCTCCATCTCTCTTTTGTTTCTCTGTCTTTGTTTCTCATAATGCCAATGCAATGCTTATATACATATTAGGGCTGTCAAAATAATGCGTTAACACATGCGATTATTTTTTTTTTTTAGTTTAACACACTAAAAAGATTTAACACAATTAATGCAGCATATTGTGATTACCGTTATATTATATGATGACAAGTGCTATTAAAACATTCAAGTGCAATAAGGAAAAAAAATAAAAATAAAAATAAAACATACAAAAACAAACAAAAAACAATTTATATATATATATATATATAGTATATACACATAGTATATTATGTATTTATATATATATATATTTATATATATATATATATATATATATATATATATATATATATTAGTGTTATATAAATTATATTTTTAAATTTAATAAAAAATGTATTATAAAAATAAAAATAAATCAAATAACATAGTCCTACACAAGATCAAGTGGATTATGAACTTAAAAGGCTAGAATGAAAAGCAGATCTTTTGTTTCTTTTCTAGTCCTGTTGGGAGTCTGGTGGGAATTATGTCTATGTATTGTCCGCTAGTGTGGATAACTGTGTCCTCAGAGCTGAAGTGGAAATGACAAAGTTCAGTGGCGACTCGTCTCTATGCTGAAAGCCCAGCTGGTGTGTGCTAAATCTGCTGTGTGAAAAGGCCTCTCCATGCCCTTTTGTGCAGCTCTCCAGCACTCAGTGTATACGGCCATTTGTGAGTGTGTGTGTGTATGTGTGTATATGTGAGGGACCCCAGTCTGACGGATGTTAACACTTAGACTGGGTAAATTAAAACTGAGAGCTAGGGAAAGTAATCAGAACTTTTCTCTCTGTTCATATTTACTCTAGACTGTATCTACATGTCCTCGCTCATTTGATACTCTAAAAGCCAAAGTATGACAAAATGAACTCTTCATTATTGGATAAGATGGCTTACTTTTAGGTTACTGAAATAGAATTGTTCATGGTAGCAAAAATATAGCCTACAATACAGAGAGGTATTTGTCTGGTATTTGTTATTTCAGTTTGCATCTTTTAAGCTTTTCAGAGCCATTGATTTTTAAAAATAAATTCTTTAAAAAAAACTACTTTAAATTCAAATTTTATGAGCTTTATGTAATTGCCTACACACACATGCAAGCACAAGCACACACTTGTTACCACATGTCAACTTATTTTCTACAATAATGCCCTGTGTTGCTTGGCAGCCACTCATCAGCCTACAGTTTGTCTAATGAATTATATTTCTCGGTGGCAGAATTGTTTATTGTAAATGTTGATTATAATATTTTTTTTAATGTTATTGCTGTTGTTGCTATTCATCGTGACTAAGATTTCTCCTTATTGATAAAATTTTACTGTATCTGTAAGCATTGTTTTGTTTTTTGTTTTTTTGGTGTTGTTCTGCATTTGATAACCCCAGAAAATGATATCTATTTTTTTTTTTTTTTCCAAAGTGGATATTGTTATGAAACTGGCAGGAAGAATGTGGTCAGAGATATTAGACCATTGCAGCAAAGTTTACTGCTAATAATTTAATATCAAAATTAATTTGACTTCAATTTACTTTCTTAGTACATTTCTCTTGTCATATACTATGCACTATTTAACAGTGCACACTATTTTAAATGATAAAAAAAATCTTCAAAATATTTAATCAACATGTTATTTAATCAAAACTTCCTCTGAAATGAATTAATGGGTAAAATAAAGCCCCGCCGTATAATTTTGTTCTTTGAATATGTGTTTCTTGAAAATGTCACACTACGGAAGAATGGGTTACGAATGACAATCATGTTTACTTTATGTAAACTGATGTTCTGAACCTTTAAAATGACCATTATATGAGTCATTATGTCAACATTGAAGTCTGTTATATGTGCTCAGAGGGCTGTAAAGTCATCTCTAGGATGAATGTCTTGGTTGCCATTCAGCTCCGCCTTTGTAATATGACTTTTATTGTAGACAATAAAGTCTAAATGGGTTTATCTTATCCCAGTTTTAAAATTGGTTTTCTGTTAGTTCAGAAAAGCTGATCTGAAATCAGTGCAGAATTTTTCCCTGCAGGCCCCTTTGTCAATGATTGAGGCTTTTGTCATTTAAGTGTTGAAGCTCTGCACAGCTTTTGTATTTGACAGTCATTTTACACTCTTAGGGGTTAATTGGGATCTTCAGCACATCTGCGATTCTGTTCATTTTAAAGGAAACATTCAAGGAAACACTTGACAGAACAAACAGACTGCTAAATGAGCCTGACGTGCATTTAGACCTCTTTAAATGTACAAATATCACTTTACCTGCACTATAAGTCTTTTTCTCTATACCTTTCTTTCTCTGCCTCTCTTTTCCTTCTGTCCCTACGGATGCTTTTGGTTTGCTCCAGGAAATGCGTTAACCCCCTTTGTACGGTGACAAAGGGGTGTGTTAATCTCACCGAGTTGGGAGGCGGGCACAAGGGGGTGGGTGCCAGGAAGAGTCGAGCGGCCGCGTGTGTGTGTGTGTGTGTGAATGTGTGTGTGAGAGAGAGAGGCAGATGCCTGTCAGAGCGTTCACCGGCCACACACATGCTACGCAAGCCACAGAGAATGGTTAGACAGATACACACTTGATACATACCGTGACCAGGGAAGGACTGCTGTTGACTCAGTATCAAGGTAATAGTGCTGTGGCTGTTAAAAATAGTGCTTTTTTGCTTTTTTGTTTTTTTTCTTATTCAGAATGACCCTTTGTTTAGTTTGTTTGGTTTGGTCTCAGTGATCTGATCATGATATTTGTACGGTATTTATCAGGGGAACATTTGAGTTTCTTACACCCTGTGGGTCGAAGTTACACCTTCAGGGTGAACTATTTCCTTTCACCTCTTTGACTGAGGTTCAGTGACTACAGTCATTAGAACAAACAGCATTTTGTCCATTACAGGGTACACACCTGGTATCACGTTTCCTGTGAAAACCAGTCAGATTTGTCTATGTGTGTCCTGATTTGTTTGTTCTGAAGTCATAGTGTGTGCTGATGTCAGTATGTGTACAGCTAAAATGGATGGATAAATAGAAGAATGGATGGATGGATGAATGAAACAAGAAATGGATAGGTGGATGGATAAATTGATGGATGGATGGATGATAAATGGTTGGATGGATAAATGAAAGGATGGAAAATGGATGATTAGATGGATGGATGAAACAACAATCGGATGGATGGGTGAATGGATAGATGGCAAAAGAAATGGATGTATAAATAAATGGATGGATGAAAAAAGAAACAGATATGGGTGGATAGGTAGATGGATAAATGGAAGGATGGATGGTTGATAAACGGATGGATAAATGAGTGGATGGGAAATGGATGAATAGAGGGATGTTTGGTAAAAGCAGTGGATGAAAAAAGAATTGGATGGATGGATGGATGGATGGATGAAAAAGGAAACGGATGGAAGATTGATGGATGTAAAAAGAGCACATAGATGCAGATAAT
The DNA here is from genome assembly GCA_037194245.1 of Opsariichthys bidens. NCBI lineage: Eukaryota > Metazoa > Chordata > Actinopteri > Cypriniformes > Xenocyprididae > Opsariichthys > Opsariichthys bidens. The sequence continues at coordinate 14,525,306 of CM074287.1, read as the reverse complement.
GATGATACATTTTTAGATCTGTCTCTCGGTGTCTAGATATTGCATTCTCTCAGAACCCCCTTCATCCCTCTCTCTCTCTCTCTCTCTCTCTCTCTCTCTCTCTCTCTCTCTCTCTCCCATCGTGCCGGCATGCGGCCCGTCTCCATGACAACACCTCAGGTCAGCTCTGAGAGGTGGGAGGTAGTTAGTGTGAATTTTTTGTTGTTGTTTTATGGCCTGTTTCTCTCTCTCGGTCTCCCTCTTTCTGGTCTCTGTGAGACAGCAGCTGTGCGTGACAGCTTCACTAGAGGCTGGAGGTTTCCTCAGTTTGCTTTAAATTCGAGAAAACAATGCAGTAACGCGACGCTGCTCTCCCTCACAGCGTCTTTGTGGTCCGTCTCCCATCAAAAGATGGAGGGGGGAAGCTGTGTCAGCGGCCGTGTTTCTGTTAATGTGAAATGAATGTGTGCGTCTCGAGGGAGAACGCTAATATATGCACGACCATGAACCAGCACGTGTGATGTAGAGGTGCCAAGGGGGGGTGCCTTTGAAAGCAGGTCCCTCTGTCACTCTTTCTGCTGATCTACGGCATGGCTTTGTGTTTGCACAGAGGCAATAATGTTTAGAAATCCCAGTGGGGCATGAAATAACACTTTTTTTTTTTTTTTGTATTTTATTCACTTTTTGGTGCATCTGTGATCTAGCAAGACTTTTGTCCTTTAGTCATAATGTCATTTGACATGTTCCTCAGTCATTTCCTTTGCATATCCGAGTTCTTCTTGTAACAGTGTCATATTTTTTTACAGTTTCCACACCTTTCTAAGCTGCTGACGTCTGGTTGGAACGAGAGGATCCACTCTTTCTTACAGTCTAAACGGGTAAGATGTGGCTCATTGCAATCTTTTTTCATTTGCAGGCGATTTTCACTGACTTTTTGATGTGGTGATTGTAATTCAGTGGCTGTTTCTTTCCAGACAGAGAGAGGAACAGAGTAGAGACATGAAAAGAAAAAAGATGAAAAAGAATGATTGATAAGTTTTGATTTATCGCATACATCCCTCCTCACTTCACCAAGAGAACTAAAAACTGTTTCTGAAACCGAAAGAAATTATCATATTTCGACAGCTTAGACACACTGCTGCTTTTCTGACAGATTGTTACCATGTTGAAAGCTGTGAAATATGCCTATGCCGTCTCATACTCCATGTTTGGGTTGTTGTGGAGTTGTTTTGTTTATGTTTGGTCATTTAGTATGTTTTTATTTCACTCTAAATTAGATTTTCTATATAAAATATTTAAAGGGATTGTTCACCAAAAAACTTATACATTCATGTTGATCCACAATATGAGAAATTGTGAATAATGCTCTGGCCACTGTTTTCCTTCAATGACAAGAATAGACACTGGCTCTTTAAAAGCTTCATCATAAGTGTCATAAAAGTGGACTTCTGAATTCATATGATAATTTGAATCATTGTAACTAAATCATTAGGTTAGTTGAACTAAGAAACGGAATTATTTGTGAACAAGTTTTTGAAGCGGCTCTGTTAATTGAAAGGATCTGAAAAGTACTCTGTTTTGTGAATCAGGCATCAGTACTTCTTGCCAAGCTAGCATGGATGCCAAGTCAATATAAATTTCAATCTGTTCATCTCAACATATGCAGTCATATGGATTACTTTTATAATATTTTTATGGTTTTTAGTGGTTTGAGTCATTTTGTATTCGTCCCAATTCGTTGTAATTGCATGGAAATTAGTGACAGGATTCTTCCAAATTTCTCAACCTGCATTCCACAGAAGAAAGTAAGTCAAATGCATTTGATTTGTGGCAACATTTGTTTTTGTGTGAACTCTTTTTAGCTTTCATTTTTAGGGATCTGAAAGCAAAATAATAAATAAATTCAGATGCAAGGTAGTAGCTAAAAGTGTGAAGTACACAAAAACACATAGTACGATCAAATGTACACATTGTAGGGAGACTCAAAAGTGCTGATCAGTTATTGCGCTGAATCTGCAGTTGAACCTGCATATGTTGCTCTGTCATCCAAAGTGTTCGATTTGGCCTCTAAGGGCATAAACTGGGCTGTCAGCAGTGTTAGGCAACAAGTGAGACATTCCTACAACAAAGCCAATGGATCAGTAAAGCCTTATATAATCAAATCTGATTTCATTCAGGGAAATATGATGAAACTGACGAATAATAATAATGGAGAATCTGTAGAATTCAATGACGAGGAGGACACATTTACCTCGGTGTAATTTGCAGACTTTTACATGCCACATTTTGATTGACTTCTGTTGAGATTATCCAGAATCCTTCACATTCTTGCCATGACTAATGTATTAAAAACACACACTGCATACTTGACTTCTTGCTGTAGGCATGCAGTTGATAGTGGGATGCGAAGGGTTGGATGTTTTACATGCTCCAAACACTGATACTATGATTAAACCTGTGTTTTAAAGATTTAACTTGAACAATTTTTTCCCCTAATGATGATCCCTGCTGTGCTTAGACATTACTGAGAGCGTCTGGCCCCGTTAGAGCAGATATACAGGCGGTGTTCTCTAGAGCTCAGCTGTGTTTAGTAGAAAAGAGCAGATAGAAATAGACAGTGATTTTGTGCCATGAGCATGATGTTGATGCAGCTGGGCAGTTGTTTTTATGACGTATAATGCTGTCAACATTTGTTTGTTTGTGTGGACTGAGACACATTTTGGGATATATTTGCATGTTGATTTTTTAGTCTGACTTAAAATAATAGTTGACTCAAAAATTAAAATTCTATCATTATTTACTCACCCTCATCTCATTTGAAACCTGAATGACTTACTGTACTTTCTTCATTGGAACACAAAAGCAGAATGTTCATGCTGCCCTTTTACATTAAAGTGAAAGGTGACCATGGCAAGCAGGCCAGATCTTCAGTCAGCAGTCAACTTGTGCACTATATTCCAAGTATTTTTTTTAATTATTATTATTTTTGCAAACTATCCCTTTAGTATTTGCCTGCAATGCAGATTTGAACTCTGGCTTTATAACTACAGCTAAATGTATTGCCTGAGAATTCTGTTCCTGCTCCACAAAAGGATTAGATGACATGACAAGTATTACATCATAGAGCATTTCGAACTGGGTAATGGCAGTGATATCTGCACATACTGTAAAAGCTCCTGTTCACCCACATACAGCATGTGGACAGATGACCACAGTTTATCTGAGCGCCGAACAGATGGAACAGAGAGAGCAGTGTGCCAACCCATCCTTTCCTTCTGTATTCTCTCAAATAAACTGTGAAAAGAGAAATAGAAAATGGCATAGAAATAGATAATAAATGAATGAATTTTAACAATAAATGTATAATTTAAAAATAAAGTATGACATATTATAGACAAAAACAGAATTGGTACTATATTGGTAACATATTTTTTTAATTTCGTACTTAAATCAGATTAATTAATAACAACTGGTTCTTTACCTTTTCTTCCTGTATTTTGAAATAGAATAATAAATATATTTAATAATCTGTCCTAGTTATGCATTCCACTAGGGAATTTAGCAGGTTATAGACATTTATTCATTATCTGTACAATTTTATTCATTCATTCATTCATTCATTCATTCATTCATTATAATACATGTATTATTTAAATTAAGGTATGATGCATTATAAACAAAAACAGAAATGATTTAAAAAAAATTGTAACTTATTGTTAAAGTATGTTAATTTAAAAAAACAAAAACTCAATTCTAAATATAAACCAGTTAGAATGTGATGAAATCTCTCTTTGAGGTGAAAATGACGGAGTGTGAGAAATTGGGAAAATCCTGAAATTAGGACAGAATATGCCTCTGCTACGTTTACATTACACTTCTACTGTCGTTTTTCTTTTTAATGAAATAATTTTTTTTAAAATTCAGTTGGATAACAACTGCTTTAATCCCATCCAGCTCATCCAACATGAGCTGCAGCAGGAATCAGAGTTCACTGATCATGTGACGATAGTAAGAGACTGATGACTAACAAGATGACTGACAAGACCATGGCGGAAGATTTATTACACAACAGAGCCTAAGTGTCTGACAAATGTCTTATCTTGTAAAATGCGTGCTCAGCACCACCGCTCCCTATTCACACAGTACGCGCAATTGCGAAATCGAAAGTGAAAATCAAACGCAATATAAATACCACGCATTTTAAAAGCAGCTCCCTGATTCATGCAAATGTATCCCAACATGAAAGTTATCTTAGGCTGGGCTGTGTATGTCGCACCCATGGACTGTTGTGTTTAGTTTAGTTCTGTCTTTCTCTGTTCATTTGCCCTCCGTTTGTTTACCTGATCAGTTCATTTTCCCGCACCTGTTTCTGTTCACCCTGATTACGTTTGTCCCTCATTATCTCCCCTATATAGTCTCCCGGTTATGTTCAGTGTTGGTCGGTTCTCGTCAATGTTACGTCTATGTATCCTGTGTGTCACCTGCCTGCCTGCCTACCTGCCTGTATTCCCGTGGATTGTTTGAATTAAATCTATGTTTATATTATCTTCGACTTAATCGTCATTGGATCTGCACACAGCCTGACAGTGTAGTTGTGTAGTCATGCTTGTTGAAAAATATGGTCTCTGTTTGTACTTATTGAGAGAGTACTTTTATTATGGTTGCACTTATTGTTTACATTTAATAAGACTAAGAGATGCTGTTATTCTTTTTTTTTTGTTTTTATTCTATTTTTCTAGTCTTGTATTTCAGCATATTTCTAGTCATTCGTAATCTCGTTCTTGTGAACTCAATCTCATATCTCGTTTCATCTCGTGAGCTAACTGTCACGTCACACCGCTATGAACCACCATAGTTACAATAATTCATCTTCAGCCATGCTGGAACTCTAGAAATGCTTCTTTCACTGCTTTGACCTCTGTCATTTGTCTAGAGTCATCATGTCTGGTCATTGAGATACTGCTCACCCTCACTGTGAGGAACAGATTGTTTACAGTATTGTGGCCTCTGTTAGAAGAGGTCTTTTATGAAATGTGTGACCCATCATCTCTGTGTCTCATCACTGATGGGAAGAGGGTATAGATTTTACACAAGTGAACAGCACTGAGGCAGATTATATAGTCTGATCAACAGATTGTGGGACATTTGAGAGCTCCTTTACAATCGGTGTTGAATAAAACATAACGTCCCCCTGTTATAGTCACACATGTGCTCGGGGAAAAGCACTGCAGAAATGAAGTCAGACTTAAGACTCGCAGCCTTCAAGAACTATTGAGTCATTTCTGGACATTCCCTGCTGCTTTTTAAATAATGAATGCTTTGTAGTAGTTTCTGAAGGCTTGACGAAAAGTACTGTTACAAGCCGCTGTCTTCAGTATATTTTAGTCTGACATTCACTTTGATTATATTGAGATTTTCATTTTTTTTGCAATCTAGGAGGGTAATTTTACTCTAGTAAGGTTATTTTAGACTTTGTGTGCTCCACATTCTCCTGGGTTTTGTGATAACAATCCAAGTGATTGGTACTTACCTGAATAAGAAACTTGAGAAACAGGCCCTCACAGCCAGCTTTTATTACTCTGCAGTCTATATTAATACTGTGATTTTGATTGAAGTCTTTTTTTTTACATGTCTGACACACATCACAAGTATGAATTAAAAGCAATATGAAACCCATGCACCTTTACATCTAAGATCTACTTAGATTTTCTCAAGTTTTTAGATTGTGATTTTAGAGTATGTTCTTTATATTTGAAGTGAATAGTTCTGCTCAGAGTGGTTTGAGTCACATGGCATTTCCAGCCTAACTGAACTATAAACAGCATAAAGCAACAATGCAGTTCGTGAGTTGCCAGACAGGAGCGTGCTGACAATCAGCAACTTCCCAAAGCTCAGGAGAGAAAGAAAGCTCTCTCATTCTGCTGACACTGCAAGAACAAGTGACCGTTTAGCTGTGGATAACCTCACACCACCACTGTTAAATGAAGTTAGCTCATTTATTTAGATAGTAACACTATGCTAAACCCTGGCAGTGAACTTCTAAAACAATGCAGTGCTGTGGTTTAGCATTGTCTTGCTTCCGAAAGCGTCAGTCGTTGGTTTTTTAAACATAACAACGAGGTAATGGCAGACAAACTGCCAACTGAGCAGTTCAATAAGAACAGTTAAACATTTGTAAGCTTATACTGTGCAACTAACAGCTAAATATGACTTTCAGAAGGAAAATTGGTTGTGTCATATAGTCATTAATATCTGCATGCTGTGAAACCAGCTCAGTTTGTTCAGATAGATAATTGAATGAATTTCCTTGACCTATTGATTCTTCTTCATTTGTGCTCTTGCAAATGAGTCAAAGCAAAAACCGTTTGAGTAAACAGGGATTTGATTGGCCCAGAGGTAGTTTATGAATGAAAATGCGAAACAAAACAGCATATTGTTTAGAGAACACATATGAGCTGGCAAATAAACGTTAACCATTTAAAAGCGGCAAAAGCTCGTAGCATAAAGCTGCTGTATCATCTGTTTTTCTACTGTTTTGTCTAATTCCCTCTTCAAGGGCTTCAGACTTTGGTGTGAAAAGAGACATTTAATCATGTCCCCTCTCGTTTGGCCTGAAGGCATCCTGTGCTAAAGTAAAGAGCGGTTCATTCTTTTCAGTCTCCAATGACAGAGGAGAGCTTTTGAGAGGGCTTCTCTCAGTAGTGTCCTCTCTTTGGATTTACATTAAAAAGATGGATGGGTTTGCCTGCGTTTTGTGTGTCTTTATAATAGGCATGTGTGTGTAATAAGTGTGTTGCCGTGGACACGGAGTGATCGTTAAATTAGCAGCCCGGTTCGGTCTCTTGACTCAGGTCTTCTTCAGAGTGAAGGAGCTGTTGAGTAGAACTTGTATTATGAGAGGAAATAAGTTTCCCATGTACTCTTTCTGAGAGTGCGTTTTCCAGATGGCTGTGAACTATAAAAAGAGAGAGAGAACTTATAAATACAGTACTTAATCTTGCCAATTAAAGCACTTTTAAAAGATTTTTTTAGTAATTTATTATTAAATTATTTTTAATCAGTTATGTTTTTCTGAGGTCAACTTATTATAGTCGAGGTTTCTGTTTTGAGATCTGAAAAGTTTTAAAGGGATAGTTCAAAATGGGCTTTCAAAAAAAACTTTCCTGCCTATGCAGTAGAAAGACAGAACCATTTTGTAAATTGGTGCTACATGACTAGAGAAAACAAAGAAAAAAGGCTGTTGTCTTCCCTTTTATCCATAATGCAGTGTGTATGTTGCCTTCCAAGGCCACTCTCACCAGTCTGCTTTGGTTACACTTGACCAGAGTCAAATACCACCTTGCTTTAATAGGAAATACTTCTTAGCAAACTTTTAGTCATAATGGTGTCGACGTGTTTTGTTTCCGGGTGCAAGAATTCATAGAGTAAACATTTAGCGGGAGTGAGTTTCTTTCAGTTTGCATTGAAGGATCCAGCATGGTGTAGACAGTGGCTAAAAGATGCAAAGAATCATAAATATGAAGAGAATGCCGTGGAAAATCATCAAAATGTATTTCACAGTTATCATTTCAAACTCAATGACTACGAACACAATGTTTTACATGCAAGCTTGTTTCCACCACGGAATAAAAAAATTGCTACTTTTTTGTATTACAATTCTTACTTTTTTCTCACAATTGCAAGTTTACATCTCGTAATTCTACCTTTTCTTGTTTTTATATTGCAATTCTGACTTTATAACACACAATTGCGATTTTACGTCACGCAATTTTGACTTTATAACTCGCAATGGTAAGTTTATATCACACAGTCCTGAGAAGTCAACTCAAATATGTTAAGTCACAATTTAAAGAAAACAACCGTTCCGTCAGAAAGCTCTTAAACATTCTTCATCTACTACTGACATTGTACCAGTACAAAGTGGGTTGACAATCGGCAAAGTTAAACTTTAAGGTGCGACCCAACACATTAAAATAGTTTATTGTATATAAGCAAACAGGAATTATTAATTTGACATAAACTGAATTGGCTCAAATGACTATTATAAGAAAGCTAACAATATATATTAAATAGTATTTTCTCTATTTTGTTGTTATTGTTTAGTTGTTTTGTTGTGTAAATTGTTGTATTTTTTGTTTTAAAGAACCACTGAATTTGAGTGTTTACATCAGTGCATCCAGTTTTTATATTTCTAAAGTTAAAGAAATAATTGATGTGACAAATTTGAGTTTTGTCTTCTAAAGTGCTCCTTTAGGCTTTTGGGGGCAGTAAAATAATATTATTGTTAAAAATATATATAAATTAGTGGGTTTACAGTACATGTTGGTCTATAAGATTGTGCTGTGTGTCTGCAAAGTTAGCTCACACTTTCACTTTTCATGAAGTCTCACTAATCATATTGGTTTGAGTTTATTTTGTGTCTCATTCTCATGGCAATATCCAGCCCCTCTCAGTACACACACTCTGTCGATGGTTCTCACACTTTTGTGGCCTTGTACAAGTTTCATTAAAGGGATTCATGTAATTACAGTATTCTGACTTCGAACTAGACATTTAAGTAGAAAAAGCAAACATTCTTGACTATGGTATGGAAACGGACCAGAGGTTTGTTTAAAAAGTAGTTTAAATAGCTAGAAACAAACTCAAATACGAAAAAGACAGTTTGGCAACAAGGACTTCTGATCTCCCTCCTCGTGAAAGAGAATAACCACTTGTCAACACAAACAACAAGTGAGCCAAACCCGCAAAAGGCAGCAGTAGGATGTGGTCAAAACAAACCCAAATGAATGAAGTCCTTTTGACTGTACTGTATGGTCCCTGTTCACTTTTTACAGTAGAAGCCCATTCATATGTAAATGATGTCATTCATTTACATATATTCTTCTAAATATATGCAGGGATTATGCTGAGATGAATACTAAAATAGACTGGTTCTGGAAAAGCCTGTGGCAAACTTTCTCTTGCTGGAAGTGAATTTGCATAATGACTTACAGATAATAAATCAAATTATGTGAATGTCTCTAAATATAACATATTTGGATATTTATTTGTACATTTATGGAAAAGTGTTGACACATATTCCCTTTAATGTGTTTATCTTTTTTACCCGTCTCATCTAATAAAGAGGCCATTAAGTTGATCCAAAAAAGGCGCCTCCAAAGCCCTGCGGCCCTAGATTGAAATCCATCTTTTAGGACAGATGCCTGTGCCTTTAGACCTTCATCCAGCCAATCAAAGAGTGTCAGATTACCTATGCTGCATCTCTCCTCCATCTCTGTTGGTTCTGCCATGAAATGAATGACTCAGCACATTATCTAAATCAGTTTTTTTTTTTTTTTTTTTCTGTTCCATGAGACCAGGATGTTACCCTAAGCATCCCTCTGAGCTATTGTAAAGTCTATTTATGCCACCATTTAAATGCAGACGAACTTTTATTATTTTTATTAAAATAAATATTTATATTTAATAATTATTACATAAAAATGTATTATGAATTTTGAGCCATGCTGCAGTCTATCTCATGATATTTTCTTCACTCACTCTCCGTATTAACAAAACTGGCTTAAGGCCAAAGAAAAAAAAAATGATCTGAGAACTATTATGAAAATATATGTAAAATGAAGAGATGTAATTGAATTTTTCATTAGTTTGTCTTGCTTTGGTTAATTTGACCAGAATGTTAATAGCCTGAATTAGAGGACAACATATGTTGGCTAATTCATTCAGTCATAAATCATGAATTATTGCCGGAGAAAAAGTGTTAAACATTTAATGATTAGAAACGATGTTGTTTGTGCTATGCAAATTTGTAAGTGTGTTTTCTCATCATTCCTGATTTTTAACAAGCGTTGACTGCTGTCGGCGCGGTCTTGCGGCTATCAGACCAGAAATGAAGCTTCTGCTCTCCGTGTGTTTTTCTGTTGTCTCCGGTTGTGTTCATATGTAAATTGGGTGAGTTTATTTCATCTATTAGATCAAAAGTTCTGAAAAAGCCCATACATTTACCCTCCCATAGAACATCCCCTCGAAGAAATCAAGACAGTGGTTGAAAGTGGACAAAAAAATGGAATAAAACACCAAGTATAAAGGGGAATGTGTCTATTTGTGATCTGATCAACCAAAACGCATCTTAATACCAGTTGCAAGGCTTGTGTTACATCTTATACTTACATTTTAAAAGGCACATATGTCATTGCTTACTACTTTTTTTTTTCTTATGTTCAAGAATAACTAAAGGTCAAGCTGATTGCATGGCAACAGGAAATGTGATTGACACTTTCCATTTAAGACATTGTCACTGTCACTCTTTCTACTGCAGTTGACCGGTTCAGGTTTTTCCAAAGGGCGCTTGAGCACATACTGTCACCATAGCAGCCATCAGACACGCTGTGTCTGCAATACTGAAAATGTGCTCAATCTACTACTTGTCTTTGTGTGTTTGAGGGAGTCTTGCCTTTTTCTTCAGCCAGAAAATGTGCTTAAAGGTCCTTGAGTTTCTCACACATTTGATTGTCTTTGTTTTGTCTCTTTGTCTTTGTTTTGTTTTTTTCCTGGTTTATTACCCACCACTCTTTATTATGTATTTGTAATTTGTTATGTAGATTTCTCTTATGGCATCGTAAAAAGTTTTGGTTGGCCTTTAATGTAAATGAAGTTAATATTTTTATTTTCCTATCCATATATTTTTTGTGACTAGACTGTTAAATCAGGGTCTCCTAAAGACTTGTCTTAACCTGAAGAGCATTGCATTATTAAACTTTTTTTAATCTGTGTCCATGCAACTGGCCTCTACTGTAGATTTATCACTGGCTAAAATAAGTAACCAGTCCTGAATCAGAGAAAATTGATATAGATTCCAGATCGGGATGCTCACGGTGCATGTGATATCCAAAAGAACCTGTCTTTATCTCGAATGACTGAAACCTTCACCTTGAGATTCATTTTTTTACAGTGCAGAATCATGCACCGTTTCTCTCTCTCTCTCTCTCTCTCTCTCTCTATAGTTGTATGACTCAGTCAAGGTTTCTGAGCTCATGAATTATGCAAAGCAGAGCCCATTTCCCTGACACAGCCTGCTACACAGCAAAATCACTCATATAGCACTCTCTTAACCTACCGGTAGGAACAACCAATGCTAGTTCACTTCTCTGACACATTATACTCCTCCATCCTTACTTAAAACCACAGCCTCATTCTGCTCATATTCTTACTTTACTTGGATTTATATTGCAAAAAAACATTGCAGTCACTCATCCACCATAATCATGATGTGTTTTACAGTGATTGTGATTCCCATGTAAACATGTTTGTGCACATTAAAAGGTTTGGAAACTCCTCTTTGATGTTATAGCTTATACTAAGAGGTGTCAGTTTAATTTTTTTTTTAGCTTATTTAGACAACGAATTAATATAAATTAATGAAATAAGTAAATATTTTTATTTTCCTATACACATTTTGTTTTGAGAAGAGCATTTCATTTTTAAACCACATTCTGCTTTTAACCATCTGAAAGAATGTGCTTCATAAATTTCTATTCAGTGGACGCAGAAAGCTGAACGATTAAACAAAAGGCTTTCTGGAGCAGGGAAGGCATTTGTCCCTTTATTTTTTTTGTTTTGTTTTTTGGTCCCTTAACCCATCGCTGAAGAACCCTGACAGCAGGCTGTGTGATTTTGTGCTTCAGCCATGTGTATTGACATCCATATGCCAGTGCTGAGGGTGCTGCCATCACAGCATCCCAGTCTCTTCCAGCTGAGTGCCCTCACATGTCTCTCTCTACGTCAGGACGATCGGATGCCACACGAGCTGTCCGTCTCCAGCACGGATTCCCTAATAAAGATCTTGCCATCTGTTTGTGCTTTTACTAGCATAAAAGGTCATTGTTTTTATATCCGTTTTTCTCTTTCAGACTCGCTGGCTAGTCTTGGATGCCCCTGTACTGCATGTTTGAATGGTCACATTGAGTGCGAATCACAAGGCCCAGTTGCTTTGACCTGGAGGGGAAGGATTTTCATGTAACGCACCCTGCCATGGACAGGAAGAGGAGTTGCATGCTCTGTGAAGGAGCTGTGATGCTGCTGCTGCTGCTGCTGCTGCTGGGTCACATGACCACTGGATTAGAAGTGCCTCTGGATCGTGAGTATTGCACAGTGACCAAAATGAAATCTGATGTGATGCTATAAAATGTAATAATTCCCACTAATATAGATTTAATTTGACAGCGGTGAACAAAAAAACTGCCTAACCTATTTTAGAATACGTTCACTAAGTCAAGATTTGTGATTGACATGGAGATCTTGTCTTTAGACAAGATTAGAAAAAAAAAAAATTAAAGGGGTCATGACATGAGAATTAAAATCTTTTGTTCCATTAAAACATATTGCAAGTTTCATGGCTTAAAACATCCTCCTCTTTATAAACAAAGCATTATTTAGTCAAGCTCCAAAAATGGCTCATTTGAATATTGTGGGATTTGTGATGTCACACAGGCAAATATATTTGCACATGACTGCCTCCAGAGCAAGACATCAAAGAATAATATATTATACATCATCAAACCATAGGCCCCGCCCACTGACATTCATATGTTTAATGGCTGACATTTGCCTGCACTGTGTGTGAGCGTCGCGTCACCTCAAAAGTAAATAGAACCTAGCGTATTCACTCACTGTGTCTACTGGATACAGTGTACGTAATCCACACACAGGGCTTGACTGTGCGAGCATTTCACTCACTTATACTATAAAAATAGATGTGCCCAACCTGTAAAATGTATTTAGGATCGTGTGTGCGATTTAAAAATGTCCCTCAGTTTTATGAAATTTAAGCTCATAAAAATCCTTACATATCTTAAATTCAATAGCAAACGTCTTATGACTTTAGGAGGTCTTACATTTGGCGATGGGGAAAAAAAACAGGAATAGAGAAACAGCCTAATGTTATTATTAATCTTCAAAAGGTTATGATCACATCAAATAAATATAATCGCTGCACGTTTCAAAGTCAAAACGTGGCACTGTTGTGTATTCAACAGGCTCACGGTTTCATAGCAGTTCGCAATAAATGAATGACGATCATTTATGACAATGTTTACTTCATGGTGTTTGAATTGTAATGTCAGTGGTTGTAATATATTGTCAATGGACATATATTGTCTCCGTCATCTGTTTTGATTGATCACCCAGTGTATTTTGGCCTTGTTTATGATGAAAAACCCCTCAGTATGAATTATATATAGTTTAAAGTAGGCCTATAAATATTTACAATTATTAAATATAGCTTTATAACCAAACAAACAAATATCTAAAAACAACTAAAAACTTTTTTTTTTTTCAACTTTGGAGCTTGCATGCTCCTTGGGAAAAAAGCAAGTATCAAGCGCCGACGCACTTCCGCTTTGACGCATCCAGTTTGAATAGCTCTTTTGCGTCTTTGTACAGACTTCAGAAGGATCCCAGCGATGGAAATAAGTGTATAATTTATTTTAATGGCGTCCCGCATCATACCGGATAATTATGTGTTTGTTCTGAACATTTTGCTTTGTAAATGAGGCGCAGTTCAGTGTTGAAGAGTTCGCAAAGAAACTTTTGTTTACAGATGAAGCAGTCAGCTTTATTGGATCTGACAGCCACTGTATAACAAACTGTAAATAATCGATTTCATAATGCTGTGTCTCACAGTTTTATATGGATAATGTCTTCAAAACACTTCCTCACATGCAATAGCGAGTGGGGGTTGATACTGTTTCCAATGCAATGGTGTTAGGCAGTCTTAACAGTGTCCGTTTACTGATAAGCCCTTAAGAAGCTGCCCCTTAAAAACAGATCGTTTCAGACAGGTTGAAAATGACCATTTTTCTGCAAATATATTTGACAAAAAGTTTATAAGCGAACCTCAGAGAACATTTTAAACTGTTTTTAAAAAATCCATGTCATGACCCTCTAAAGATTTTTAATCTAGATTCATTCAAGCACACTAAAAAAAACCCTAAAATGCGCCTCATTATAAAAATGGAAATGCAGTAGAGTATGTGAGACACTGTAAGTCTTCGCAGTGTGTTTCTCTTTTCTCAGCTGCTGCTCTCTAGAGATGTGTTTCCCATTTACATACTGACAGTGTGTTAAGTCAGCATCACTACCGTGTAAGCAGAATATACAAGGACTTTTAGAGAGCATTAGTCACTCTTTCTCCCTCCATCTTTCTATTTCTATCACTCTGTCTGTGGCTGTGATTATCAACTACATGAATATATAAGATACACTACCATTTAAAAGTTGGGTCAGTAATATTTTTTCAGCAAAGATGCATTGCGTTCATCAAAAGTGACATATGTTTATTTTATTTGTTACAAAAGATTGCATAAGTAAAGAGTGAAGCATCTTTTTAATGATAAAGTAGTTTGTTTATTTAATCATAGAATTCAGTCCAGAATTTTCCTCATTTTACAATCTTTGGAGTCTATAATGCATGAAGCACCCTTGTTAGGGTGGTAGAGCCAACGAGTCATCGACAAACAATCAGCATCATCCCAACTGCATTAGGAGAATGAAATGGCATGAGAGTTGCATGATGGGTAACAAGTGCCCAACACACCTCCGGAAGTTTCTCTGAGGGACATGATTTTGTTTGACCTTCTCTTCTCTCTTGTTCTCTTACACTAATTTGAACTCTTTTACTCTCTGCTTATGTATTTCCTGATTCATTTGGACAAAAAAGCTAAAGTTCTGGAGGGATGTAAGTCTGGGCACTTTTGCTGTGAAATTTGTTGTGAATTAGATCTACTACACTTTTATGTCTTTTGCTTTCATTCGTTTGAAGTGTTTATGATTTTTAAATGCATATTAACTTCTTGTATCTTTTATTAAACATTTAATGATCCTAATATAAAGCTTTATGTAAATGATAGCTATGATCTGTCATGCCGTCAAGAACTTTCATGACAGTTTGTGTTGCATGCTGCATGGTCTTTGGTTGTTTGTCTCTCTGGGTTTTGTTACATTGATAAACTAAAGTTGGGTACATATATATTTTTAGATATTTTCTTGCAGAATCAGTTTCTGCAAAGGTGGTGCATCTGTGCTGGTTTGTGCAAAGGTGTGTGTGTGTGTTTGTGGGAAATAGAGATGCTTGTCTTCACGCTGGTTTCTGTGCTTCAGTGCCTCAGCCTCCCACAATAACTCATCAGTCCCCCAAGGATTACATCATTGACCCTCGGGAGAACATCATTATCCACTGCGAAGCGAAAGGAAAGCCTCATCCCAGGTGGGTGTCACTTTGAATCACCGTGGTTACCGCTACTGCAGATTCCGTTGATGTGGACGGATATGTTGTGCTTAACACCTACCAAATTCTTCTTCAAACATTATGGAGGTCTTTAAATGGTGGCTATTTTGTCATCATTTAGTTATTTTATTTACTTTAAGGAGGTATTATGGTGAAAGATGCTCTTTTCCATACATCAAAAGTGTGTGGCGATATACACTGCAAAACACCTTAAAGAGGACGTCTGTGAAGTTTCAGCTCCAAATACCCCACAGATCATTTATCATGGCTTGTCAAATTCGCCCCTATTTGGGTGTGAGCAAAAAGACGCCAATTTTGTGTTTGTCCCTTTAAATGCAAATGAGCTGCTGCTCCCAGCCCACTTTTCAGAAGAGGGCGGAGCTTTAACAGCTCGCGCTTCGGTTGCTCAACAATGACAAAGCTGGAGAATCTGACACAGCCAAAATGAGGATTGTCAGTAACGGTGTTCAGCCTTACATTGTTCAAACCAGAGTCGCTCACTGTCGGATTTACTGAGGAAGAAGTTACAACTTTTTGAATGCATCTGGATGTTTCTGAACAGTTAGTGGATAAATTTATGTAGTTGCTGTGGAGTTGATTCAACTCATCGACAAGCATGTGCCGTCATGTTAATCTTTTGTGCAAATCCAGCGTTGAATTGACCCTCGTTTGTGAAGCAGTCTGTCGTAAATTGACAGCATTGCAAAAATACTCAACTACAACCACTCTTCCTCTTCTCTAAAGCAGCCCAACATGGCATTCCCTTTGTTGTGTTTTCCCAGGGGCAGGGTTTATGTAAATTTTGGAGTTTGTAATGTCACCAACCTGGGAAGAAGCTTGATGTAGTCCCTACTTGGCATTTGTTGTAGTCATTAAAAAATTATGTAAAAGAAAATATCTCCCTTTGCATTGAGCTGTTGTATGGCTTTAGAAAACTTGAAATATTTCACAAATCTCATATAGACTATTTTATGATGCTTTATTTATCTTTTTTTTTTCTGGAGCTTGACCATGTAAATCACTATCCAGATTTTTATTTTTTATTTTTTGTATGGAAACGGTCAGCTTGGACATTCTGCTAAATATCTCCTTTCATGTTAAAAATAAAAAGATAATAAAGATCTGAATGATGTGTGAGGGTGGACAAATTTTGAAATAGTTTTCTTTTTTTTTTAACTGGTCCTTTAAGCAAACAACTTGATTGACAAGTGAGGAAAGATTAATGTTGTTATAAAAAACAATTGATTGTAACACCACTGTGTGAATGCTGTCGTAATGGATTTTCTGTTGTCACTCTAGCTTTTCATGGACACGCAACGGCACTCATTTCGATGTGGAAAAGGATTCGAAAGTTATTATGAAGCCCAGCTCAGGCACTCTGGTCATTGACATCAGTGGAGAGAAGGCAGAGGCGTACGAGGGCGTGTATCAGTGCATCGCCCGTAACGAGCATGGCTCTGCCGTGTCGAATAACATCGTCATTCGTCAGTCAAGTAAGGCAGACACAGCTAAACACAGAGAACTACTTTTTTAATATTTCACCAGTTGCCTCCAGTCTTTTTAAAAAAAATTTTTATTGAGGGTCCAATTCTGTTTCATAGGGTCCCCCTTGTGGTCAAAAGAGAAAAATGAACCAATCACAGTGCAGAGGGGAATGTCTCTAGTACTGCAGTGCAGACCCCCGGCTGGCCTGCCTCCTCCAATCATCTTCTGGATGGATAACAGTAAGAAAGTGTCATGTATATCCATATACCTTTATGACAATAACACACACACTTGCACATCCTAGTGTAAGCAGCCACTGAATTGTCATTTGGTTATGTTTTCATATACTTTACATACATGCCAACCCAAGTATGTAAATTCGCTGCTCTGTTTTTGGAGGTTTAGCTCATTGTTATTTCATGGTCCTTCTTTTATTGGCAAATGGTGTTCACAATGACCTTATATGCTTCCATCTGTTCTCATACTACTTGATAAGGGTGGCAAAAGGCCAAAAATACAAAATACAAACAACATTTGACTACTCTGTTTTGTCAGATTTCCAGAGGCTTCCTCAAAACAGTCGTGTGTCCCAGGCTTTAAACGGAGACCTTTATTTCTCCAATGTGCTCATGGAAGACACCAGAAACGACTACATCTGCTATGCCCGCTTCCCACACACTCAGACTATCCAACAGAAACAGCCAATCACTGTCAACGTGCTGGACAGTAAGTGTTTCTAGTCTCCAGTTTCTGTTCCAAACAAGCATTTGTGTAAATCCCGGTTTTATAATAGAAGCAACTCTGCCTTTTTATGTTTAGATAAACTTGCACAATATATGCAGAAATACATTTTACATGTATATACAGAATCACAATTCTGCTATTATTAGGGCTATAAATGTATGAAAAAGTTTAATTGACTTAATTATATAACGTGCTTATTCATTTGTCAAATTATTCACAAAAATTGCATCTGTATTTGCCTCTAGAAAAACTCTGAAGTGAAGATAATTCCTTGAGAAGACATTAACATATTGTGGCATATAGCACTGAATAGTCAAATGAAAATTTAATTTCTCCAATGATAGAATAATTCTGAATTCACATAAATGTCAAAATATGTTAATTATTTTGTTTAATTTTTTTTTTTTTTTAAATAATCTGTACATAATTCTTACATAGTTAAACTAGTCGGTATTAAAGGGACAGTGTCGCATTGTCCCTTTTTTTTTTTTTTACATAAAAAAGAGACCCGTAAATGTAAAAAGCATTGCATGCTCATTATTCTCTGTTGTATTCCAGTTGAAGCTATGAATGACACTGTGTTGGCAGCTTTTTTGAATGGCTCAGATTTTTGGGGTGGTGAGTGCTAGCAGAACTTCTCCAAGTGAACCCAGCCTTCATCCCTCCCATCACTTATGTTTTTCCCTAACCAGGAATAGCTCAGTAACTAATATATCACTTATGACTAGAAATATAACCCACTTCTGTAGAATCCCAACCCTGATCTCAAACAACTTCATGTTTATGAAGCTTTCACACCTTGCCACACTTGGCATTAATATTCATGTCACTACATCTTTTTTGAATGAAAACCAATTTAGTCTGTTTTAACTGACAAAAGGACTGACGCCAACACTACAGGAATTGACTATCATGGGAATGATTTGAAACAATTAATTTTGCATTGTTTATGGCAACAAACATTTCCAAGGTTACTGTATATGAATGGTAGTCAGTCCTTTTTCTTTGTTTTTAATTGTCTAATTAACATGTAGGCAGTGTCTACACTATCTTCTACTGGTTAGTTGTTTACTAAACTTTCCCCTTTTTTGTATCGAACTGAATAAATGTATTAGTTTTACATTGTACATTATATACAACAATGTATAAGGTACTGTACAATATCTCACAAAAACATTGTTCATTTCTATTATATTTTTCATTTGGATCCTTCCATTCTCTTTTAAAGACCCTGTCCATCCAAAAGAAGCAATGGAAGGATAAAATTCTTGCCATTCAACATGAGGTTCACTTGATCAAAGATATCAGTGCGATTATGTCATAAGGCTTTCAGGGAACTTATCTTAGCATGAAATTTGATCAGCAATATGCTTTTTGTACCTCTAGTTTTATCTGCCTTGTTCATGTGTGGTTTTACATACCAAAATAGAATCTTTTCCCCTCACATATGTCTTGGGTAATAACTGACTGGTTACAAGACTTGTCTTTCTAAAAGTGATCAATCCCTGTTCTAGACAGTCCATCTGGTGAGAGAGCGCCCACTTTCATGCACCCACCAGGAACGCACAGTACTGCCATGGTCCTGAAAGGAGACACGCTGGAGGTGGAATGCATCGCTGATGGCCTGTAAGTAACAGGAAGTGGATAAATGGGTTTATCTTGAGTCTTGAGAGAGTAGCTAATGCTTTGCTTCCATTTGCATTTGTTCTTCTGATGGAGGTTAGATTGCATCAAAGGTTTTGGATAAATCTGACAAACAGTTCAAACGTTTTTGACTTTTTTTTCTATGTGTTTTCCAGTCCAACGCCAGATATCTCCTGGACTAAGGTGGCTGGGGAGCTGCCAAGCGGCCGCTTCTCATTTCACAGTTTCCAGAAAACTTTGAAGATAACAGAGGTGACAGAAGCGGATGGGGGAGATTATCACTGTTTAGCCAAGAATCGCCTGGGGAGCAACCATCACACCATCACTGTAGCGGTCAGAGGTCTGTCGCAGGATGTCTTTTCATCTGTCACATCTCAAAAATCCTGTTTAGTCACATCATTCACTGACTCCGGGACACTATCCTGAACCATTCATGAACTTGAGCTGATTTGAAAGATCCTTTGTGTTTCCTGTTGTTCAGAAAATACGCCCTGGTTTCCCAAATATCCTAAACTATTTGTTACTATTTGTTTTGTAATATATGATGGAGTAATTTGTGGCACAGGAAAATAACATTCTAAATTCAAATTTTCAAATTTAAAATTTTAAATCTCCACAGCGGCTCCTTTTTGGATCAGTGCCCCTCAGAACCTCATCCTGGCACCGAAAGAAACCGGAATGCTCACCTGCCGGGTGGGTGGAAACCCTAAACCCAAGGTCACATGGTCTGTCAACGGAATTCCCATTGAAAGTATGTCACCCACTGTCTTTTACATGCAATAAAGCGATTAGCTGAACCTGCGCATTATAGGTTTTCTTTTTGAAGCATAATACTTAGTTAAAATCTGTTTTTTCACCATATTTTTTGCTTACATGAGTTTTAATTTATTTTTAATTGTATTATATCTGTTAAAGTTTAATGCTTTGTTTTTGTGTCAATGGAAAATATTACTCTGATTAAATTATGAATTATATAATCTAATATATGGGGGGGGGGGGGGGGGGGGGGTATTTCTCTTTTCAGATATAGTTAGCTACATTTTGCTTATAGCTTTTAACATAGCTTATTTAAAAATAATGGCTTGATTATAGTTTAACTATGATTATAGACTCACATAAGGACCCCAGTCGGAAAATCGAAGATGACGTTATCATCCTCAGTGATGTTCAGACAGGCTCCAGTGCTGTTTACCAGTGTAACACCTCCAATGAGTATGGTTACCTGCTAGCCAATGCCTTTGTCAGTGTCCTGGGTTAGTAACATGCATCTCTATTCTATTCTATTCTATTCTATTCTATTCTATTCTATTCTTCAACTGTTCCTTAAATATATTATATTATGTTTTAGCCGAACCTCCAAGGGTGCTGACTCCTCCAAATCATGTGTACTCAGTCATCACTAACAGTAGGGCTCTATTAGACTGTGCTTCATTTGGCTCGCCCCTCCCAAAGATCACATGGTAATTTTTTTTTTTTTTGGCATTAATTTTCATCCTTTTTAAGCTTGTCTCTAATGTCCAGAAAAGTGTTGACTGTGGGTTAATGCTTCATGCTGATTGTGTGCGATCCGCAGGTTTAAAGACAGTCAGAGCATACTGGATGGCGACTCGTACATCATTCATAAAAACGGTACCTTAGAGATAAGTGTGGCTCAGTCACTAAACAGCGGAAAATACACCTGCATGGCCTCAAACAATCTTGGAAACAAAGAGAATCACGTTTATCTGGAAGTGAAAGGTGAGTGAAAGCTAAACTGAATTTGTCCCGTTTAAATCAGTGTATTTGTAATATGTTGAATGAAGGAAGGAATAATAGACTAAAGGAAGTGGTAAGATGAGAAATGTTGGGGAAAAGAGGAAGATTTATTTAATGTTCTGTCTTTCCACAGAGCCTACGCGGATCCTGAAACAACCTGGGTATAAAGTAGTCCAGAGAAACAGCATGGCTGTGTTTGAGTGTAAGGTCAAACACGATCCCACTCTCTTCCCCTCCATGATATGGCTTAAAGACAACGGAGAGCTTCCTGACGATGATCGGTATGACCTGCAATCAGTGCTGCAATTGTTGTTCAAATATAAGCGCCATCTGAAACAGGAATCAGGACCTTAGGAGCTGCAAATGAAAAGAGCAAGGGAGATTTATGTTTTAAATTTTATTATTATATTTCATTTAGTTTTTTGCCAATTAAACTAATTTGAGCCTTTGTAAAACCATCCCAGACTGTTATTATTCTCATATTACCTTTCATAAAATACACAAAATTAAAACATTTTGATGCTGAATTGCTTTATTGCTTAAATGGCATTTCATGACAAAAGAGTTGCATACCTATAATTTAAACTTAGTTTGAGAAAAGTGAAAGCCTTCACTTGTTCTGAAAGGTGAGTTAAATGCTTTGAAAGTGGCCTGTAGCTGCTAGTTTTTGACTAACAGTTGTTTATGTATTTAGATTTGTGGTGGGCCCTGATAGTCTGACTATACGTCACGTGACAGAGGATGATGAAGGCACCTACACCTGCATCAGAAACACCTCCCTGGATCACGATTCGGCCAGCGCCACACTCACAGTTGTCGGTATGCTCAGTTGATACATCACACTTAAAAACTGCACAATATGGCTTTCTAGATATGGCTCCTTTTTGTTAATGCAGATTGTATGGGTGCTGCTGAAGAGTTTTTTTTGTATTATTAACTTTTGACTTCCTCAAACCTGCTGTCAGAGGCCACGCCAACACCACCTATAGTACTGGGTAAAGCTCACTTCTTTCAATTCCCAACAGGTCCCAAACCCATTTGACACATTTGTATTTTTTGCTTTTGTTTGTTTGTTTGTTTATCCCACTTCACCTTCCTAATATGTGCTTATGAATGTGTTTTGTGGATTTTACCCATTAATAAATAAACTGTTAGAGGCAATTTTGGTTTTTAGTTTTATCTTTTTTTACAAATGAGGCATGGTTTCAACTTTACCAACATACTCTTATGGCAATTCATGACTATTTTACATTTTCACGATTTGGTGGTGAATTTCTTTAAATTCATACAATCTAATTCTGCTTGTGTCCCACTGAGGGTTTGCATTATGGTTGAACCTTTATGCTTAGATTTTTTCTAAAAATATTACATTTCTTACAAATTCATACAAATTCGCCAAAATGTAAAATAGTTTTGAATGTGAGATTTTTAGACTCTGGCATTTTTTAAGTTGGTGGTCATTTTGTTTTTTTTATATTGGCTTGTGTTGCATGTTTCTAATGTCTGGTGCACTTCATCTGGATCGAGTTTTGTGTCTCATAATATCTGTTTTTTCAGAGCAACCGGACCCGCCCACAGACTTGGAGCTGACGGACCAGAGAGAGCGCAGCGTTCGGCTTACTTGGACCCCTGGTGATGACAATAATAGCCCTATTAAATGTGAGTTAAAAACTGATCTTTGTTGATGCTTTGTGTCAGATCAACTAGAGATCCACATATTAGATCTACAGCTTCTGATCCATTTGTCCCCGGTTACCTCAGTGTTCCTGATTCAATATGAAGATTCGCTTCACGAGCCTGGAGTATGGCACAATATGACCAACGTCTCAGGAACCGTCACCACAGCCCATCTGGATCTTTCCCCGTACGTGTATTACTCCTTCAGGGTTCTGGCACTTAATGACGTGGGTCTGAGTGAACCCAGCACGCCATCCAAACAGTACCGAACCAACCCTGCTCGTGAGTGACCCTAGCGAGAAAGCAGAATGCTTTAAAATCTTCCTTATATTTTTATGCCTCAAAGTCTAATTATGATTCTCATAGAACCTGACATGAATCCATCAGACATTCAAGTCATTGGAACGTCCCCTGACAGTATGACAATTACTTGGAGGGTAAAACTCATTTGATTTGACTTGATTCAATACACTATCTACTGATTTATTTATTTTTTTAATATAGTTCCTAGTTTATAGTGGCTACTAAAAGTATTTGGATAGTATTAAAAATGTAGTTGAATAGATGATGAAATTTCAAAGCGTTTGGACAGACAATAAAACTGCTTTTCTTTTTAATGTCTGGTGAGCAGGAGCTAACCGGGCTGGAGTCGAACGGTCCAGGCCTACAATACAAGGTTAGCTGGAGAATGAAAGATGCGGATCGCTGGACGTCACTTACTCTGGCCAATGTCTCGCAATACATGGTGACGGGAACGCCCACTTTTGCACTCTATGAAGTCACCGTGCAGGCGGTCAATGACTACGGGCCTGGCCCCAGACCAGAGATGGTGCTGGGATATTCAGGAGAGGACTGTGAGTGATCTGCAGAAAGTACTCAAATGTATTTCCATTCATATTATTTTAATAATGTATTATTTTGTGTAACATGTCATATTTCTATTTATAAAAATGTAAATATATATAATGTTATATATTATATTATATTATATTATATTATATTTTATTACATTACATTATATTATACTGCCATGTATACAATGCCAGAATGCACTGCGACAAAATCACCGCAAATTTACTTCCGAGATAGTGGGCAGAGTCTGGAAAATGTTGATTACTGAGAAGAAAAAAAAAAATTCCATTCAAAATTTTAATAATGCTAAAAAAAAAACAAACTCAATATTTTTATGTATGTCTTGTCATCTCAGCACCAACTGTGGCCCCAGAGAATGTACAAGTTTCAGTTCAGAACGTGACAGTTGCTGAAGTTCGCTGGGACGCTGTTCCTCTTTCAGCAGTGCGGGGTCGACTGAAGGGATATAAGGTACTTGCTGAACACTGAAAATACATTTATGTCAAATATTCTGTACCAGTTACGGTGAGCTGCCTAAATATGTTTTGGCTACATTTGAGCTGTATAATACATTTTTTTAGGTGAGGTACTGGAAGATGAGAAGCTTACATAAGCAAGACGCTGAGCCCGAGAATCCACAGGTGCTCATCTTCAATGGGAACGAGACAGAAGTTCGTCTGCCCGGCCTTCATCCCTACAGCCAGTACAGCCTCAACATTAGAGCCTTCAATGGGAAAGGAGACGGACCCACCAGCTCCGATCAGCAATTTGAAACACCAGAGGGAGGTACAGACATGTGTACTTTTATACTATATGTACTCATTTGTCAAAGTATGAAATATTATTGTCATTTATATGAGTTTAAATGAAATAAATTGTGTGAGTTTTTAGTTCCCGGGCCTCCTACTCATTTAAAAGTCCGAAATCTGAACCTGGATTCACTGATCGTGGAGTGGGCACCACCTGTGGAAGATAATGGCCACTTGACTGGATACTTGCTCAAATACCAGTCCAGTAGGTCTAAATTACAGCATGTTTTATGGGAATCTGTTACTGATTTAGGAAAAGAGACAGATTGCTTCTACTTTTCAACTTTTCTGTTTTCACTTTTTCCTTGTAGTCAATACAACCGACGAACTCGGTCCGCTCAAAGAGGAGATTCTACCAGCAAACAAGACCAGCATCACTCTGGACAACCTCAAGTACAGCACGCGCTACAAGTTCTATCTGAATGCCATGACTGTCAAGGGCTCTGGCCCCACCATCACAGAAGAGGCCGTCACAATCATGGACGAAGGTGAGGACTAGCTTTGTGACTGATTTTACATTAGAATATTTTCAGGATTTGATGCAGGGATCCAGATCTCATCTGTGGCTTCGCATAAATTGCAAGTAGAATAAAACTTTAACAAAGGTTTGTGATTCAACCGAGGAATCCTATTCTCAGTTTCCTGAATGAGTGATCTTGTTGCCATTCCATGTTCCATAACTATACTGTTATACTTTGAGTGCTTTTTGGGTTGCATATGAATAGATTTAATACACAAACTTTACATTATATATACATACATACCTATATATATTTGCTCTTTTCTTCTTTCTTTTTTACATTGTTTTTTGTTCTGTCTGTGAAACTAAAAGATGCTTTAGATCTTCTAAATGAACACTATGTGTTATGGTGTTTTGGCCTGCTGAGTTTCATGATTAAAACTCCTTCGTTTGTGTGTTTGTTTTAATTGAATTGAAACGTGTCTTCAAACCGCACATATTTCGGGATTTACACTTTTGGAAACGATTGGTCGTCAGGTGGCCACTACTTACATTCACTCTACCTGTTGTCTTCTTTTGTCTCTGTCTCTCTCTTTTCTCTGAAGCGTTAATTCGACATCCCGCAGTAGAGGCGGGTAAAGGTAACACCAGTATTAGGCTGATGAGAATGCATGCTGGTCAAGCATTAACTATGAGACTAGAAAGCCACTGTAGCACTGAAAGGAGATATATATACATATGCATGAACTTCCTCAGGCCAAAAAGCTTCACACCTGACCCGGCCTGCTCCATATGTCATGGAGAATCATGTTACCAAGAAATGCAAATTTCATCCCACTGCTTTCATTAGGGCTTAGCTAGAACATCTATTGTATAAAGGAATAGTTCACCTTAAAAATAAATGCTGTAGCTTTAATACCTGAACGCCTGTATTGTATATTTATAGACTTTCAAAGTCATATGATACTTTTGTGTAAGGATCATATCAAATTTAAATTATTCACTGCAGTGAACTGTTGTGATTGAATCTATCACTGAATTCAACTCAAGAACCGGATCAGTGAATGAATCGTTCTTCTGAGCCAGTTCCTTTCAAAGATGACGTTAACAAATTGGACTAAATGATTTGTTTGTGAATTGAAATGATTCACAAATTGATCTGAATCATCTCATTAACTGAATCGCAGAGTTAACAACTCATCGTAAGGAATGATTATCAGTGAATACTAACTTAAATTTTGGTCCATTTCATCACAGCAAAGCCACAGTATTGTATCACTTCAGACGGCTTTTGCACACAAATCATATGGTCTACTTTTATTGTTCTATTTTTGCAATTTTTCGAGGTTAACAACTTTAGTTATTGTGGGAAAAGACCTGTGAAAATGTTCCTAATATAAAATCATGTTATAGTGAGTAAAATATACCAGAAGTTTCATTTTGGGGTGAACTATCCCTTTAACTAGTGTAGACAAGGACTTTCGATGTTTTTCTGTATAGAGTGATGTTTGAACGTATGATGAGACAAACCCAAATCTCACTGCCTTGATCCCAGGGTCCTCTCTGAAGCACACAGTAACAAGCTTTCATTGCACCAGTAAACTGCATGTTCCTGCATGCTGTTAACTGTGATCTGCATATCTCTCTTTCGCTGCCTTGTTTTCTCTCTCTCTAATGTTTTGTGTTTCATGTTGTGTGTTTCACTATTCTCTGTATTCTTCCAGGCTCAGCCCCCCCTTCACAACCACCAACCCCCCCTGTCACTCAATCTTTGCAGCCCCCGTTTCACAAGGGTACAAACACTCCTGTCCCGTCACCTCTCGTTCCTCGATTGTTATGCTTGTATGATACTGTGTTGAACAAGAAACAATATACTGTTTAATAAGGTGTCTCATTCAGTTTCACTCATGGTCTATAATAAAAAAGTGAGTGATGACAGTGATGATCCCTTTAACTAGTGTAGATTAAAAAGTTTGGGGTCTGTAATTTTCTTTATTTGATTTTTTTTTATAAGGACATTATATTAATCAAAAGTGACATGTTTTGAAACATTAACATGTATGCATATATATCTCTAGTAGCCCCAGACACTTAAAATCTGAATTTCATTATGTTAGATTTCAAATATCAAAACTAGTGAATTATGCAAATTATGCTGGGGAATTTATCAGAACCACCTTCTATATTAAAGGCACAATATGTAAGATTTTGGGATTAAAACGTCCAAAAACCACTAGAACAGTATTATATATTTTGTTGACTTAGGTACTTATATTATCCCAAATGTTTCCAAGAATGTTTAAATCTAGAGAAATAAGCAGTTTTAACCAGGAAACCATGTTCATGTCCATACCTGCGTTACCCTTGGTTTTATTTTGTATAAACCATGGAAACACCAACATAGATGCTTTAATATATTATGTGTTTTATTAGTCAGGTGAGAAACTGTTTGGATGCAATCATCGACATAAAAATAATCATGATATATAGCTCAACACAGTAAGTCTTTTTTTTCTTGATTTAAAGTACCATGATTTTGACGGCCTCTTCTGAGTACTATTTTTAACATGCCTAATATCGATCTAGCTTACTGCAGTGTGCAACAAGTGTCTAATAGTAGCTTCAGAGTGAATGCAGAGTAGCACAATAACAACTTTGAATTCAGACGTGAATTCAATGAAATCAAGGCGTCATCAAGCTATGCCTTTATTTTGAATAAGCGACCTCTAGTGGTGTAAAATTACATATTGTACCTTTAAGTCCAAATACTTTTTTGGGGCCAGAGGACATCCAAATATACAGGATTTTTGTGCCAACTTCTTACATCATTTCTACTTTTCCTTGTTTAATCAGCACCACCTACTGGTCGGATGTTTGGGAACGTGAACTCCTCAGTGGAGGAGGACCATGCTGTGATAAGCTGGGAATACTCTTGGCCGGATAGGAATGTTTTTGTGGAATATGTTGTTGATAACAGTAAGACTTTCCTCCTTAAAATTTCACTACTGCAGTGCGTTCCTATATAAAATAGCCTTAGTAAAATGTAATAAGTCTTAGTTCAAAGTTCATAGATCGTTATTTTCTTGAATTTATTGTCTAATACCAGAATAAAAATATTGTTTTGATAGAATCCTGTACTTTTAATAACTCAAAATTGTATTGTGCTTTAAAACAACCTAAATACATATAAATGAATAAATTAATTAAAAAACTTTTTTTCTGATTATAATTACAAGTGACTTAAAGTTATAGTTCACCCAAAAGTTAAAGTTCTGTCATCATTTTCTCACCCTCAAGTTGTTACAAACTTGTATGAATTTCTTTCTTCTGCTGAACACAAAAAAGATATTTTGAAGAATGTCGGAACCAGACAGTTCATGTACCCCATTGACTTCCATAGTGTTCCATACTAAGTATTTTAGTGGTGCGCGGATCGTGGTTATATCCGCGGGCGCTGCGGATGTCCGATGCGTTTTCAAAAACATGGTGCATCTCTTCAGGGAAAACCAATAAAGGAAGACATTTGCCGAGAACAACTCCTAGTGGTCATTAATTCAAATTATTAATTCAAGAAGCCGTGAACATCACATACTTTTGAAAATCCAGCGTTTAGTTGATGCTGGTTGATCCTTGTCTTTGTCACAGTTGTAAACACAACTGCATTCTTCTTCCACGAGGGGGTTTGGTGTCATGGAATTTGATTCCAGGTGGTCCATTAAAGAACGTGACACACATCCTGTAAAAACACATCCTACCGAACATCCTGTAGAACTCAACCAAGTAGATGATGACTTCGAAACTCCTGAAGTGTTTCCAGATAAGTGTGCCATATGCATCATGGGCATCATGGGCGTGACGTCTGAGGCTGAGACTAACCAGTAAAGCCTCTAAAGACATGTACATTTGCTAAAGAAGACCTTTTTACTTTAAATGTCCAAATGAATTTAGAAGCATCCTAGTTTTGTGCAATATTCTACCATATCATGATACTATGTAAATTATCTTTACTATGGTCCATCAACTGTTTGCTTTCCGACATTCTTCAAAATATCTTCTTTATTCAAAATATCTTCGGCAGAAGAAAGAAATTCATACAGGTTTGGAACAACTTAAGGGGTGAGTAAATTATGCCAGACTTTTCATTTTTAGGTGAACAAATATGAAAATTTAATGAGCAAATTATATTGTAACATTCAATTAATGAAATAAAACTTTTTTTTTTACATTTTTGCTGGGTAATTGGTTTTGCCATAATCTCTCTCCTGCCGTCGGTCCCTCTCTCCAGGTAAAGAACCCTGGAAAACAGAGTTTGTAAATGGCACTCGGACATATCAGCTTAGAGGACTAAAGCCGGGGATGTCTTATAGGGTACGGGTGGTAGCCAAAGACCACTCAGACGCAACTGTCCACAGTACAGAGGAGCTGTTGATTACAGTTCCAGGTGAGGAGAGCATGTCTGTAGACTGCCAGAATCCACCTCACCTGTCACTCACCCGTGAAGCCCCGCCCAGTCTCAGTTCCAGACATCACCTGTAGTTTTGGTTTGAAATATTAACAAATTACGCATGCTTGGTGTCCAGACAGGTTTATGGAAATGTAGATGCATGCCAGAATTGTTCATCTTTTCTTCCTTCCTTCTTTCCTTCCTTTTTTCTTTTACATCCTACAGTGGTCTTTGGAGGATTTTAAATGCACTTCCTCAAATTCATCGTGGTCATTTCTTGTTAGCGTCATACAAATGAGACTTCTGATTTTGTTGCCGTGATTTAGATGTTCAACTCATGTTCATTTGTTTTATTGTTGATGCCACTATTTTAAGTTGTTGTTGTTGTTTTTTTTTATTTCATTTGCATGACAAATAAATCATAATATTTCAAATGAATGAAAAGTGAGAATCGGTTCATTTTGTATCTGCTATCTGTCTCATTTATGTTTGCATGTGCAGCCATGACCAACAAGCAGGTTGACATTGCCACCCAGGGCTGGTTTATCGGGCTGATGTGTGCCATTGCTTTACTGATCCTGGTGCTCCTCATCGTTTGCTTCATAAAGAGGAACAAAGGAGGCAAATATCCAGGTAAGTGAATGCACAAAATTGATGTGAGATGTTAGAAACAGGTAGTTAAGCACATCCATGTGGTACAAATGCTAAATCGAAAACCTCTAAAACAGTGCAACAGATTTTCTGAGACCACTTTTAAAAATATTTCAGATTTAAGATATTTTGACCATGTGAACTACTCGAGATTTAATCCGTACTTTAATGCCATGCAACTTGTTGACTTTCTTAATCACATAGTAAAAGAAAAAGAAGATGCTCATCAAGACCCAGAGATCCAGCCCATGAAAGAGGATGATGGGACATTTGGGGAGTACAGGTGAGGAGAACTACATGAAGGACTTAATCTACAATTATTTACACAACTACAGACACAATCACAAGACATAAGTGTTTAAATTGCACCAATGGTGATTTTGTTGTGGTTTCACGACTCATTGAAAGCAAACTTGCTTCTCTTGCTCAGGGATTCAGACTGTAATTTTTTCATTCCTCTGAGATGAATGTAACCAACTGTGGCCCCTCCACAAACAGCTTGAGGAAAGCAGGAGCAAACCTTTTTATACATTATTACAATCCTTAACCAAGTGTACTATATGACTGTAAACAATTATTTTACTTTTTTTTTTTTCATTTGAATTCATTTACCACATTTTAAATGTGTCAAATCAATTGCCTTCCTGATTTACGTTAATGCTGGATTTATTGCTGTGATTTTGTTTTGTGTCCTCATTAATATTTATTGCCATGGATGATATTTATTATTATTTTTAATTTATTCTTTTGTATTTGTGTGAATTTCTAGTAAGATGGCTGGTTGTGTTGTCATTATTATTGCTGTTGCAATGATTAGAACTGACTGATGAATTGGTGCAGTAGTTAATTCAGGACATACATTATTTGAAAAAATACTTGTTATAATTATTGTAAATATTAAATATGATATATTAAATGTTAATTGATAAATATGAATGAATTAAATAATTATATTACATAATTAAATTATATATAATAGACCCTTAAATATTTGAAATCATTAAAATTCAGTTAAAATTCAATTTCAGCTTCTGAATGTGCAAAATCAGAATTGCAATTGAAGCCATCAACCATGTTTGTGTTTTGTCTTGTATTAACATTCCATGTCCTGTTCATGAAGTCCATCATTTGTTGTGTATAATGTCACTGCATACGTTTGTCTTTATTGTAAAGTGATAAGCTCATTGCCAAACATGTCAGTCTGTCTCATTTGTTCCTCCTGTGTGTTTTGATTTTGGGGGGAGTTCAGGTCTTTAGAAAGGTAAGAGGGGCTTTGCAAATCTTGCATGCATAAATTCCCCCATTATTCATCTCCTAGTTTCAGTACTTCATTAAACAAGTAGCTGTAAATCACATGGACAAGCAAAATCCAACCTTTAATTTTGTTAAATCTGAAGGAACTGCATAGTTATTTAACTGCATTTGTTTAGAAATCGTCAATGGTCATTTTCTGTTTGTTTTTTTTTTCTGTTTTGAGAGAAGTGGTTTATGCATTATGATGAATGTGCCCTAACTTACCCTTCCAAATGCACGCTATGACCAGTTATTACCATCTACTACCTCCCGGATATAGGAGAGACGCATTTAAGGACTGTTGTGAAAATACCTGCACTAAACAGCATGTTGGAAATGGACAATCTCCAAAATCCAGTTTTAAATTGTGCTGTTGTAATACCCCCCCCTCCCCCTTGTCTCTGCTCTTTACATCAGTGACACGGAGGATCACAAGCCCCTGAAGGGCAGCCGGACCCCATCCAATGGCACGGTCAAGAAGGACGACAGTGACGACAGCCTGGTCGATTACGGCGAGGGAGGAGACGGCCAGTTCAATGAGGACGGCTCATTCATCGGCCAGTACAGTGGGAAGAAGGAAAAAGACACGGCGGAGGGCAACGAGAGTTCGGAGGCTCCTTCCCCGGTCAATGCCATGAACTCCTTTGTGTAACTGCCTAGATATGCCTCGTGACCTTTGACCCATCCAACGCCCTCCCCGCTGTCATACCATCTTATGGAGAACATTCTCTGTTGCACTGTGACCCCGACATCACACAGCAAAAGGAATAAAAGCAAACGCCCTTAAAGTAAGAAATTATGCAAAATGCGAGCAGAGGGCCAGTCCTAGCTTCACCGTGATTGGTCAGAGCAAACATCACATGACATCAATAAGTGTATTATCTTATGGCAAACATACATATATATTAATATATAAATTGACATATAAGAAAATATTTTATTAACATGGCCCTATTTACTGTCAGATGGCATTATATCACATTATATACCCTGGACACGCATGGAATCAGTTATTGACTTCATGCCCTCTGCGAATTAGCGTTAAGGTGTGGTCACATTTACTGTTTTTCACCGAATTTTCACAGGCGAAATCCAGTCATTTTAATTTCGCGTAAGGGTGAAAGATATCCCCACACAGATTCCACATATTGACAGTATGCAGTGGACCTTTTTACATGTGACCGCACCTTTAGCCAGCTTTGTGGAGACAGTGAACCTCGTCTGACTGTATGATACTCACTTTTGCTTCACAGCTGATGCCTGTTACAGTCTGTTGTCAGTGTTAAAATCGGTATTATGCACATTTCAGGCACCAATGTCTTTGTGGGCATTGTTGTGAAGTATGTAATACATGTAAAAGCTGTTCTTAGGCGTCTTTTTGGCAGACAGTTTTGAATATACAAAAAAAAAAAAAAAATCACAGAATTTAAAAACTGGTTATCAGAGATGAGGTAGCATGTTTTTGACACACAACCACTCTTTTCAGACACGCAGATGTGGTTTTGTCCTTTTTCAGTTCTTTTTTTTTTTGCATCCTATATTTGTTTTATTTATTTACGACGAACCTCTTTTGGTGTTTTGTCCCTGAAGAAAGGACTTAAGGCTCACTTTATCCGGGACTGTTTTTGTGAAGGAAAAGCCCCTCCAGTCAGCCATGTAGCCACCCTTAGCTCCACGTTGGGCGCCAAAAATTCAGGCCACCCTCGGTGTGGTTTTACAGTATGGGATGCAACGAAGGCCCCTCAGCATGGTTCCTTAGTGCCTTGGTAGAAAACATTATTCTGTAATCAAAAAAAGATTTCCTCTCATCCCTCTCAGAGTCCTTTTTATATCAGCACTGCAAGTGATACCGAAGTCCAGGGCTGACTGAAGACCGCAAGGAAAGGATGCCACCTATTCAGCCACCACAGAAATCACCTCAAATTGGGGTGAGGGGCATCTCATTCCCCTTGTTGACAGCTAAAAATACTGCCACTTTATTGTAATGAGTGAACTGCAGTTGATTGGTCAGATCTGACGCATTGATGGCAACTCATAAAGGGAATGGAAACATCCGACTGTGGTATTTGCATTAGCCTGTCCTTGGAAAAATCACAACGCACGCGACACCAGTAGGCAGAAATATACACATTCTCACATGTAACTGTTTTTTAAATCATGTTATTGCATGTTATGAAGTATTACAAGCTGTCGAGTGTAGTGAAATCAGGGCTTCACTAAACACGGCCGGCAGTGGTGCTGTCGTCAAATATGGCTGGAGTGTGTGCGGTTTATGCAGGCATGCATTTACATGTGTGCGTCTGAGTGTGTGTGAGATGGATGTGAATGTGTGTTTGAGTATATGTCTGTCCACTGTATATATGGGGCGAGCCTCTTTTTTTTTGGCAAGGCCCTAAATTTTCATGATTTAGCTTGTCATAACTTGCATCAAGTTTTTTAGTTTGGAATTGTCTGCTTTTTAATGTATAGATATGACATTTGCTTTGTAAATATCCTGCCAAAATGATTTTAGACACATGAAAGGATGCAGGGAAAAGCTGCTGAGATATCCTATCATGCCCTTGAGCGTGACGTTAAATCCCAGGATGCTCTAGGGGGACTGTCCCAGCAATTTATGTACTGTAAGTCACTTCGGATGAAGAAACTCACTTGAAAAGTGACGACCAACCCATTTACTGAACCCAATGAGTCAGGAAAACAGGGATCAACTGATGATTGAGTACACGTACTGTAAGGTAGCTCTGCAGAAAACCGCACAGTGTTCCACCTGAATTCACAAACACGCATCAGCTCTTATTCTTTTAATGGCACTGTTGTTTTCTTTTCTATTTGGCCAGTTAGTTTATGGAATTTTTCTGTAGGAAAAGTAAGAGAAGAAATGGACGCATCCCCAAAGAAGGAGGCCGGATTGCACTGCTGTGGGTGCTGAATCTTTTGATGTGTTTATGTCGGAGGGGGCAAAGACGGATGAAACATAGTGTGTGAAATAATATTCTGGTTAATGTTAAAGCTACATGAAAATAAAGCATGAAAGGCTGTGAAATGGTTTACTCTATAATATAATCGCAAAAAAAAAATATTTTGTATATAAAAGAATTAAAATAAATGTTGGTTTCCGGATTTCACTACCATCTGTCTGATTTTGATTTTATTCCTTATTCACAACAATTATTAATCAAAGAACATTTATTCTCTTAAAAAGTCCAATATTGCACAATGACCCACTTGAGGAGGCTGACTTCATAAATAAGATTTTTTTTTTTTTTTGTTAAAGGTAAAAATAAAGTTTTGATTTAAATAATACTAAACTTTCACAAAACTGTTTTATTGATCATATGTTCTATTTATTGGTAACACTTTACAATAAGGTCTCATTTGCTAGCAATTTATTAACTAAGAGCAATACATTTGTTACTGTGTTTATTCATCTTTATTAATCATGTTCATGTTAGCTCACAATGCAGTAACTAATGTTTAAAAAAATACAACTTTTGATTTTAATAATGTATAAGTAAATATTGAAATAAACATGAACTACAATAAATGCTATAGAATTTTTAATTCTTAGTTCATGTTAACTAAACTTATGAAACAATATTGTAAAGTGTTACCTATTTATTATTACAGTTAAAAAAGTACATGACCTTCAATGATCATCCAATGATCTAATTTACTCCCTGACACAGTTGCCAAGATCCAATTATATATATATATATATATATATATATATATATATTATGTTTATATATATATATATATATATATATATATATATATATATAAATGTATATGTAAATGCAATGTCTGTGTGTGTGCGGAGTGGCATAACTTTCCTCCCTGCATTGATGTTAGTCCATTTAAACAGCAAATAATCTATTTCTCTCCCTCCCCCTGCCAGTGGAAGGATTTAATCCAGTGGATTTGAACAGATGTGTGTGGATAAACCTCTCATTACCTTAAATCACCAAATATCTGAGGCCATATACATTTTTATTCATTCGCAAATGCTGTGAAATCACCTTGACCAGTTTGAGATCGACTGCAGCAGCGCATGGACTCAGAGAGCATCAGTCTGTTACGGCATCCTGCCATGCGCAGCATCCGCTCTCATCCAATAGCAGGCTGGTGCCGCGCGGGCCATGTGTCTGTCTCCCCGCTGGGCTGCGGGACGATGCGGTGGTTCTGATCCAGGTCTGTGGGTTTGACGAAGGATTTAACACATTCTTCCGGTAAGTTTGCTGCTGATATAATGATATGTATAGGGCATTCTGGTGAAAATATGATCTGTCTATGACCTTCAGGAGTTTATTCTGCATGCTAAAGTCTGGATGAAGGTGTTCCGCGCAGTTTGGGAATACCGCAATGCAGAAGAACAGGGTGGATGTGTCCGGTCATATAGTTGATGTCATCCGTTTAAAA
This sequence comes from Opsariichthys bidens, assembly GCA_037194245.1. Lineage (NCBI taxonomy): Eukaryota > Metazoa > Chordata > Actinopteri > Cypriniformes > Xenocyprididae > Opsariichthys > Opsariichthys bidens. The sequence continues at coordinate 14,489,811 of CM074287.1, read as the reverse complement.
AAAATAAAAATAAAATAAAATATCAAATATATAAACAAATACCTTATAAAATAAGAATAGCCCACACATTAAAATTAAATTGCAAATTAAAAAAAAGTATGGATTCATACAAATTGCATTATAAAATAATGTATTTTTAAAATACTGATAGATATTTTAATTGATATGATTAAACAAGCTGTGATGCGATTTAATTGCATGATATTTACTTGTCTAAAGTTTAAACGGGACAGAAGTTAGTCCTCGGTTTCCTGGTAACAATAGAGATAGACTGTAATGAGAGTGTTATATCGGAGGGCGGCGCTATTTAACTGATCATCAATGACGCATTTAATTTAAGGGCTTGAATATACACTTGATCATGCCGTTTTGGGGTCTTTTAATTCTTTGCTTTTTGTAAAAAAATAAAAAATAAAAAAAAAAATAGTGAGGAAAAGGACATGACATGATTATTACTAAATTAAAAAATAAAGTGTGTTTAAAGATCAGCTGCTAGATTTTTACTGCCACTCCCTTAGAATGAGCTTACAGGCAGTGACCTAAATCCCAGTGCAGAACAAGAGCAGACAGCAGATCAGAGGATGCAATGAGATTATAAGAGATTGATGAAAATTCCACAGATAGAAGTAGACCACAAAGCCAGTCAGACAAGAAATGTCCTTGCTAAACTTCTGCAAGGGTTAATGTTTAAAATTGCAGCAGCAGCAGATAAAGAGATGCTGCATGCATTATCAAGGAGATTGCATTCTCATATTTACAACTGCGTTTATAATATAGCAGCTGTATGTATGCACATATGTGTAGAATAAGACTCAGACTTACCTGTGCTTAATGTGTCATATATGCAGTCATGACTAAACTTGTGCATATGCGCTTACGTATGTGTCTCTCTGTGATAAATTGCTAATATCTCCATTTTGGAAACATGATATGGTCTGCCATGTCAAAGAAAGTCACTCACACACTTTCATTTTCTATTCCTCAGGGCTGGTTTTTATCCGTCAGATTGTCAAGATGGTGACCCCAGCCATGCTTCTGTGTGTTCTCTCTTACTTCTTCATATCGGCCGGTGAGGAACTGAATTAATTTTAGGAACAAACTGATCCCAATAATTCATGTAAATTCCTTCATAGGAATGTCTTCAAGTAGAAAATGATATGTTTGGATTTGGATTAGTCCGTAGTCATCATGAGGATGAACTTTATGCAAAATCAACAAAAGTCTATTTTATGTATTCTTGTAGATTTTGCCTATATTGCTCAAACCAAATGTTGGTGCAGTCAATGACCTCCATGAAGAAATGATGTTTAAAATGACGTGTGTATGTTTGTGTGATTCGCCTCAATGTATACAAAATTAATATTCAATAATAGAAACCTGTAAAAATTGTGTCTATATTATGGATAGTCCCCCTTGCTGTCCAAGTAAATGAAATTGAATTAAAATTTGTTTTCTTCCCACTTCAGCTGCAATTAAACCCAGGATATTTGAACCCAGAATTTTTGACAGTAAGTCTTTAACTTTCACTTACAAGTCCGCCAAACATTAGTAGACTCATATGAAGTATTGATGGTTTTCGCCATAATTCACTTTGTTGTTAGTTAGGTTTATGTTAGGTTTTTGTAGCTTGACTATAATGCAGGCTCATGTCATGTCTGTCAGAGGAAGCCACAGGCTTTGGCCCTATATTTGAGGAGGAGCCTCTAGACACTGTGTACGCAGAAGATTCTCCAGAGAACAAAATCTCCATGAATTGCAGGGTGCGGGCCAATCCACCAGCCATGATCAAGTAATTTTTTCATTTCTGATCCCGTGCTTTGGTTGTAATGACCTCTGTCTGTATTCTATCTTCGGGGGAAAAGCCATATTGCGGGGAGGTGCTTACCAAATTGTTTGCACTTGCAAGAAGAATTTTTGAGAAAATCAGTCAGAAGGTCATTAATGAAAGCCTGTATTTCACAGATGGTGGTTAAACAACTGGGAAATTAAACTGATGGAGCAACCTGATGAACACTTTAGCCTGGTGGGAGGAAACCTGGTCATCACCAACCCAGATAAGAGCAAGCATGCTGGGAAATATGTGTGTGTAGCCAAGAACGTCTACGGCACCGTCATCAGCAAAGAGGCCACTGTCAAATTTGGATGTATGTGATGGACAGGACTTATTACGTTTGTAAAGACTGTCAACTGTTACCAGACGTCTCTTTTGTCACAGCCTCTTCTCAGTTCATTTTTTTTAATTTTTCGGGCCGCAGACCTGAACCAGTTCCCTACAGATGAGAGAGAGCCGGTGAATGTTAAGGAGGGACAGGGAGCCGTCCTGCTGTGTTCTCCTCCCTCTCGCTATCCAAGTAAGACTCTCTACTGGTCTCAACACTGAAAAAAAACAAAAACAAATAACTTTTACTAGAATTTATTTTGCAATATTTTGCACACAGTTGTAAATAAATTCAAAATTAAATAAGTTATCATTTAAATGTAAGTAATTGTAAATTACAATATATATATATTAGGAATATTTGGTTTATAGAGTAACTTTTGCTGTACAATATAGCATATATGAATTAGCTATAGCAGATCTATACAGGTGGAGCTGGGGAAGGTGGAGGGTTTTTGAGAGTGCGCTGCAACTGCTACTACAAATGTTGACCAAGTATTTGAAGATTGAGCTATGAGCTCATTGGTTACCGATACAGCAGGAACCAATCAGCTGTGCCCTATAGAATATAACGTGACTGCAAGCAGGACCTGTCAGCCTGTGCCATCTAGAGTTTCATGACAGAACTTTGTATATGTGATTTTCTTTTAATCTCAGTTGCAATTCAAGACTTTTTCAGTCATTTGCGAGTTTATATCTCACAATTCTAACTTTTTTCCCCTCTGTGACACGAGAAAACAAGTCAGAATTGTGAAATAAAATATTGAAATTACATTTTTTATTTTTTTACTTCATGCAGGAAACAAGCTTGCATAGTTCGCTAACAATCATCCATAGTAAATAAGAAGTGCTAAAAAGACGATTCATGCCCACTTCCCTAAGTTCCAACAATTGAAATCTAATTTCTGTCGTTTTTGTCTCTCAGGTGAAGTGATGTTCCGCTGGATCTATAATGACTTCCCCAACTTCATCATCCCAGACCAGAGGCGCTTCGTGTCTCAGACCACTGGGAATATGTACATTGCTAAAGTCGAGGCATCTGACGTTGGGAATTATTCTTGTTTTGTGTCAAGTCCCACTATCGGCAAGAGTGTTTTCAGCATGCCGATTTCTCTGATTCCACAAATAGAAAGTGAGTGTTTTCACATTAACCACTAATAGTTGCCTTATTGAGACCACTGTTGTTTTCAAAGGTCAATTAATGACCTTTTCATCTTTACACAGAGGAGGTGAAGCGATATCCTGCTGATATCCGTGTGAAATTTCCCAAGACTTATGCTTTGGTGGCACAGAACATCACTCTGGAGTGCTTTGCCCTTGGAAAGTGAGTCAACAAATGCAGATGCTGTCCATATAGTCTGCATGGTGATACCATGGTACTTTCATATATACACTGCAATGGTATTACATATTACCATAGCATTAAAAGGTTATCCTGAAGCATTTTGAAGAATATCATGATACAATCACATGGTAACACAATAATACTTTTTTGTTATTGAAGCACTGGTACTCACACAATAGCATTAGATTGGTATTGTTTCTAACCATATAAACTCAATCTTTATACCTTTCAGTCCACTCCCACACATCCGCTGGAGGAAGTTAGATGCTGATCTCCCGCCTAACTACGAAGTCAGCATGAACGGAGCTTTACTGCACCTGATTAATGTTCAGTATGAGGATGAAGGCAGCTACGAGTGTGAGACGCTCAATGTTAAGGGGATGGACTGGTATCGACAGTGGCTCTATGTTGAAGGTAACTCAAACTCAAAGTTCAACAGACTCTGGTTTGGTTCTGTTTTATGTATTTGCTGGATAAACATTGCTCATATAAAATTACAGAAAGCATTTTGTATTAAAACCGCTGCAAAATCGATTAATCACGATTAATCACATTTAACAAAAAATTCGACGAATTGCGATTAATCGATTTTTTTAACTATTTTGACAGCGCTAATTATTATATTATATTATATTATATTATATTATCAGGTGCTCCGGAGTGGGCTGAGCACATCAATGACACAGAGAAAGATGTTGGTAGCGAGCTCACTCTCAGATGTGTCGCCGTGGGAAAGCCTCAACCATGGATCCGTTGGCTGAAGGATGGCTATTCGGTTAATACCCTGTTTTATTTGATGTGGAAAACCCATATGAGAACTTCGAGTTGTTCAGTTTGTTTTATATCAAGTAATCATTTGCGTTCTGTTACATTTGATCTGTTCTCCAGTACGGCAAAGGAGAGCTGAAGTTCTCCAGCCTCACGTTTGAGGATTCAGGCATGTATCAGTGCGTTGCTGAGAATGATTGGGGGACCATCTATGCCAGCGCAGAGCTTCGGGTCGTCTGTGAGCTTTTACAGTACATACTTCTTTACTGGCATGCTTCTGAAGTTGTAGTTTACATGGAGAACTTTTCTGGAAGTGTTTTTAAAAAAGGCACATAATTATTGCTGAAGGTTGAGTGTCTACAATGGTCTCTTCACAGCCTGTGCACCAACGTTCATTTATAACCCAGTGAAGAAGGTTCTGCTAGGGGCTGAAAATGGACGCGTGGTCATAGAGTGCAAACCCCGGGCTGCTCCTAAACCCAAGTTTATCTGGAAACGAGGCTCAGAGCTGCTGACCAACTCTTCAAGGTTCGTCAGTCCCTCTTAAATCATGCATTTGTTGTGTTGTTGTGATGACAGAAGCTTAGCCACAGTTATCATCATCATTCTCTCTTTTCATCGTAATTTTTCAGGATGTTAATTTGGGATGATGGAAGTCTGGAGATTCTGAACGCAACAAAAAGTGACGAGGGCTCGTACACCTGCTATGCTGAGAACGACCGCGGGAAATCCAACAGCACAGGGACCCTCACAATAACAGGTCAGACAAAATTCAAATCTCAATACATTTTTTTTTAAATTGTTTTATTTTATTCTATTTTATTGCATATATTTGTTTTATTAATTGTGTTAAATAATATATTATTTATATTATTTCATTTGATTTTACAATATATTAAATTATTTTAATTTGCTCAAATTAATTTATATTATCTTTTAAATATAATAATTATGGGCTGAATAGTGCATATGGGTGAGAATGATGACCATGATCACGGCAATGCTGAGAACGACTGCAGTAAATCCAACAGCACTGTCACCAGTCAGACAAAATTCAAATATCGCCATCTTTTTATTTTATTTTATTTCATTTTATGAATTGGTGGTCTGAGACACGAAAAAAAAACTATGCCCACTAAAATGTAGACTTAAGTGAAAGTTTTTTTTTAATTTTATTTTTACTATAATTAATTAACGAAATACTTTTAACATAATTTGCTGAAATTAATTTAGATAATCTTGCAGGTCTAATTATTATGGGCTGAATAGTGCATATAGATAGTTGATGCATTTTAATTTACTCTTTTATCAACATATTTTAGGTTAAAATGTGTATACATTGATAAGGGCAAGTATTTATCATAGGTTTTCTGACTGATCAGCCCCTCTATACGTATCTTTCATAGATATTCCATGTAGCCTCTCAATTAATATGAAGCGTATGAATTTTCTCAGAGGCCACCAAGATTACCGTGGCTCCATCAGACACTGAAGCGGTTGTAGGTGACAGTAGAGTTCTCCAGTGCTCTGCATCGTATGACCCCAGCCTGGACATCACCTTCATCTGGACTGTCGATTCCTACGAAATCAACTTCTTCACAGACTTTGAACACTACGAGCAGCTCATGGTGAGTAGAGCCAAGAAGAGTTCTGATGATGAGAAATACAGGAGGACAAACTTTCATAGTTTGTGCGTGTTTTTGCAGGGTAATGAGTACAGTGGAGACCTTCTTATCAAGAATATTCAGGTGAGGCATGCAGGACACTATATCTGCACAGCTCAGACTATAGTGGACAACGCCACTGCGGAAGCTGATGTTTTTGTCAAAGGTTGGTGATTTAAAATGTGTGAGTTTAAACTGCTTATTAAACTAATGCGGCATATGATTCAAAACTATAAGATACATTCCTGAAACACGCTCGAAGCATTTGACCAATCACAACACACTGATCCAGCTGAATTATTAGAGCGTATTGCACTTTTCAGAAGGAGGAACTGAACAGAGAGTTACTGGTAGACTAGGAAGTGAGCTAGAACAATGTAAAATATGTGAACAATGTTTTTATGAACAATCAAGACATATTCTAGTAGCTCCCAAAACTTAATCAATACCTTGTAAAAGAATAAAATATGGCCTCTTTAAAAACAATGCAGTGGTGTTTACCTGTTCAACAACTAACCATTTGTATTATTGTATTATTATTTACATCAAATAGACCATCATGACATTGTCGAGAATGTCGACTGTTTTCGCTTCAGGCTTGCCTGGTCCTCCGGGTGGTATCCGCGTGGAAGAGATTGGAGACACGTCAGTAAAACTACGATGGTGTCTGGGATCAGACCACGGTAGTCCCCTCATCCAGCATGTTGTACAAACACGAGACTTTTACGCTCTGGATCCAGAGGACTGGAAAACTGCATCCACTTGTGAGTCCACTAGAGGGAGACAAAACACATATCGTAAAGGCTTAATTCACAAAACATTTAAAAATATCCTGACTCTTCCAAGCTTTATAATGGTAGTGAATGGGGGGAATGATTTTGAAGGCCCAAAAAATGCATCCATTCATTGTAAAAAATGATCCGTGACGCGATGTATGACGCAGGATGTAGGAGTAGCGTAAGCTTAGACGCCTCTCGCAGTTTAAATAAATAGGGCTATGCAACAAACTCAAGGTCCTCTTCTCTTACGCCAAAATCCTCTGACATTTCCCTTTAAAATTTCACATTTTGGACTTCTAATTTGTGGACGGTGTTTTGTTTTGCTTTATCCTCTGCACTTTGCTGCAAATTGATGTGTACGGCCATCTGCCGGAAGCTAGTTATTATAGTTAATAAAATATGGATATATATATATATATATATATATATATATATATATATATATTGTAATAAAAACCCATTGCTTCGCTTCAGAAGGCCTTTATTAACCCCCTGGAGCCGTATGGATTATTTTTATGATGGATGGATGCATTTTTTGGGCTTCAAATTTGCAGCCCCCATTCACTACCATCTTAAAGCTTGGAAGAGCCAGGATATTTTATATATATATCCGATTGTGTCCTGAAAGAAGGATGGCTTGAGGGTGAGTAAATCATGGGATCATTTTTGCATGAACTATCCCTTTAAGCATTTTCAGCTAATTTTCTTAGAAAACATTAAAACAATACAGAATTGAAGTTTGTCGTAGGAATTTGCATTCTGTTTTAAAATATAGTAAATTCAATTTGACATTTGAGATGATCTTGTGAAGAACTTAATGTGATCTTATTAATGCATTATTTTGCTTTTGTGATCATGTTCTAAACCGCATAAGAACAAAGAGGGAAGATTTTCAAGTGAACAAATATTGTTTTCCCAGCTCCTGTGTTTTTGGATGGATCTACGGAGTCAGCAACCGTTCTTGACCTTTACCCCTGGATGCAATATGAATTCCGTGTGTATGCCATCAATGAGTTTGGAGCTGGGGAAAACAGCCGTCCGTCCATTAAAATCAAGACATGGGATGCCAGTGAGTTTAGTTAGAAAGAGTACAGCTTTCAATATTTAAATAAAATAATGAAAACAAAATAGTAAACAAAATTATTTATTTATTTATTTTTTTATTTTTTAGTAAAAATCAGTTCTGTGAGGCACATATGGTCTCACCCAGTCTTTCTCTTATCTCAGGGCCTACAGTAGCTCCTTCTGACGTCATCGGTCAAGTGGGAATAAGCGGCGAGCTAATCGTGACCTGGACCGTAAGTCTTCATATGCTACTGGATTTATGCCATATTTATTGATCAGAGGTCACTGGCAGATTCCTGATGTTTCCTTCATGTCCTTCATTCCATTTCAGCCTGTGAAACCTCAGTTCTTCTTCGGTAAAAAATTTGGCTACGTTGTGGCGTTCAAGCCACATGAGGATTATGAGTGGAAATGGGCGACCGTGGAGGATCCCGAGACGAGACGCTACGTCTACAAAGAGAGCATGACCCCAGACACAGAGATACAGATCAAAGTGAGCACCTACAACAACAAAGGAGAAGGACCCACAAGTCTAATATCAGTTGTCTACTCGCCACGCCAAGGTGAGAAGGTTTGAAGGTATCCGGCTCTTACTTGCTCTTAAATTAATATCCTGTAACACATGTAATATCTCTCTCAGCACCGACTGAAGCTCCATTAGACGTCTACGCACGCCAGGTCACCTCAACAGAGGCTTTGGTCTGGTGGTTACCAGTCTACCAGGCACCGCCAAACTGGGTTGACGGATACCAGGTGAGTCCTAAGTGGAATAATAGAAAATAATCACAAAGTTTTGATCCTCATGTCTCTTCATTTGGTGTCCAGATTCGTTACTGGAGAAAGTATGATGATAATGAGGCTGCTGCCTCTCGAGTCATTGTGCATAGAATGATTAACCAAACTCGCCTGGAGAACATGCGGCCTGACTCTCACTACCTTATAGAGGTGCGAGCGTTCAACGGAGCTGGGCTCGGACCGCCCAGTGAGCACTGTGAAATGTTCACCAGGAGACCCCGTAAGAGATTTGCACTCCTCTAGATCCAGATTATGGTTTTATACAGGCTTATTTTTTTTACATTTAAACGAGGGCTTGAATGTACTGATGATATATGTCTGTATATATCTTTCCAGCTCCAAGTCGTCGTTTGAGAGTATACAAATATGTCAGCTTTACACGCAAATGGCTCTATCTGTATTGGGATCACATCTATAACTACTGGAATGAGTCCTATGTGGAGGGTTACAAGGTGAGTCAGTTATATTTTACCTAGTATTCTGTTGACAAAAGACTCAAAAGACACGTTCATTGTTTATCCTAATGTTTATTCCGTTTCATTACTAAAACCTTATTTTAATGTCCTTATTTCAATTTATCATTTATACAAATTTTTATTTTATTTAATTTATTTCATTATTGGAACCTTTTTTTCTTTTTTTTTATTACTGGAACCTTTTTTATTTTTTTAAATTTTTTTTTAATTATTATTATTTTATTATTGGAACCTTATTTCAATGCTTTTATTTTAATTCATCCTTTAAATTTTTATTTTTTTATTTTCAATGATTTTGTATATTGATGCCTTAGAAATACTGTAAACATTTGCATCTTTCTATCAGATTTTGTTCCGGAAGGAAGGAGAGCGTTATGGTAAGCTTTACACCACCGGGAGGCACTACATTGACTTCCCCATGCCAGAGACCGGCGATTACATCGTAGAGGTCCGAGCCCGCTGTGAGGGAGGTGATGGACCCATATCACAGATCAGAGTACAAGGTGAATACTTCCTTTCACTTATCAAAAAGGATGATCTCATTTTTTTATCCACCTCATTCGTCATTTTCCTACCCCTGCTGATGATGGCAACATGATATCTGAAATCCCTCTCATGCAGTCTCAATCGTTTCAGTATTTTCAGACTGATGCAGTTCCACAGATCTGTTTTTCTTACCATTGTTTTGTATTGTGTTCAGGTAAAGCGGCTCTGGGTGCTGAGTCTCTCAGCGTCGCCTCTGTCTTCCTGATGGCTCTGGCCTGGATGAATTTAGGCCTGTAGGCAAACAACAAGAATGTCAACACTTTGGCGAAGTCAACTTCTGAGAAACAATCCTAATATAGTGCATTTCCTTACAGTGATGGTTTTCATGGTGCAGATAAAGTTTGGAGTGTAAAATATAAAAAGTATCTTTGTATTTACCCTCTTGATTTGCCTTACATAATGCTCACAATCAATGGTGTTGTAAAATAAATAAATATATAGTATATGGATAATTTCTTTGATGACTTTCCATCAATTATTCAAAATTAAGACATATGTATTTATAACAGAACATGTTTTGTAAGTTATTTTTTCCCCATGTCATCAGCTGCACTACATTATTGTTCATAGAAATCAGTTGTTTGTTTATACATTTGTTTCCCCACTTTTAATTTACATTTAATAATGTTTACAAATCTATTTTTGTCACTGTGTTTGATTTTAAAATGACTTTCTTCCTACTATTTTGCTAAAAACGTACACCGCAATTTTCATCTATCAGTAAACATTGAAAACATTAAACAAATTGCTTTTTTTTTTGTCTTCCTACCAAATTTTCATCTCAGAAATGGGATTGAAACCACGAGATACAGTATATTTCATAGCCCTGTAAAAGTTCTTTCTACCAATATATCATACTCAATTTTCCCCCCCTAAATACCATAGTTACTGTTACATCTTTTGTTGTGAGTACTATTGTGTAGGCTATATATTTGATAAATTATGTAACAACATGAAACTAGCATGAAAAGTATCTTGTTGTAAACCAATTCAAACCAACTTCACTTTATGTTAAATTGCAAATTATTATTTAAGGACTACAACTGCACCATCCTTGTGGTACTTGTAGTTCTTATTTAGCTTGCTAACGCTTTAGCAAAATAGTTCTTAATAATTCACATTTGGGTGATGAATGTATGGAATTTATTTCGTACAAAAACATATGTAGTCTCTTAAAGTGATGTTAAAGGATGTTAAATCTATAAGCAGTCTAAATTATTTTAATAAACGTGCTCTATCAGGGGTACGGGGAGGACGCCATAGACAGCGTGGCGCATGTGCGATATTACCTTCTATCACATAAATGTATTTAAACTGGACAAAATTGTTACCAACTCAACGCTGGGAGCGAAACGAGTGAGTTTTTCTGTTTCTCTTATTGAAGAAGAAGAAAAAAAAAAGGTTTTATACATGTTAATTGTTGAAACAATATTGCAACGTTTTCATTTCAAAATCCAAAATGGCGCCATCCAACAATAAGCCCTTGATGTTCGGATTCATCCAGTAGGTGTCAGCATAACATAAAATGAAGAAAATAGAGGCAGAATCCTATTTCATATAGCTACTGTAGGTATTTCATTCATTTTATTTATAGTATGCAATTAAATTGTAATATAATGTCGAGAGTTATAAAATATGCTTAAATATATATAGTCCTCCTAATTGTGTAAATATGAAAGGTACTTCAAAGTGGGCCATATTTTACCTACTTTTGTGGAGATGATTGCAATATAGTGTATTATAGAATAGAGATGCATTAGTGTTTGTGTGTGTACTGTAAACACTTCATGGTCTATATAGACACATCTTGCTTCGTCTCTCATATATTTGACTCCTCATCAGTTTTGGATGAGAAACCACTAATTAAACATCATCATTAGGGCTCTTAATGAAGCAGCACTTGCAGTGACATACAGAGAACAGATTAACTTCTGTAACGTCACACATGGTCTTCTTCTCTGTCTTATCATTCAGAGGTTTTGTCCTTGGAAGTTTTTGAATATAATTAACCCTTCGCAAAGACCCCCTTTAGTTACTGTTGCAAAGCCTGACACGCCATGCGCTCTCACGCCACACATCATGTTCTCACGAAGCGAAAAACACATCCCGGAGCAAAGAGGACACGGACAACGTATGAAACAGTTTCATATTTTAAATATTGTAATTTTTTAAAGAAGTTTAAACAATAAATAGCGTATAGTGTCTCTTTAACGTGTCGTGACAGATCGCTGTAGCTCCTTTGAGCAGCTCGTGAACCGTTCATCTCTTCATACTAGTTCATTTATAGCATCAAATAAATCAGGAGGAATGTTGTTTCAAGCGCGACATGAGTACACACAATTTTTGAAGTTCAAGTTCACCAATGTTAATCTACTAACTCCCCTGACTGCTTTGTCAGACAAAATGGAGGATTCGGGGTTATGATTTGTCAGATCGCCTGTCAATCAAACTGTTTGCGAAGGGTCAGTTGGCTAATGTGTAATGTTTACGTCAATGTTTACCAGAGAATACAGAATAAGTGCTGTAAGTTGTTTGGATGTTATTATGAATTGATGTGTCTTTCATACCTGAGTTGTTTCTTCTACAGCATTGAGAAAACATTGAGACTTTTGAGACAAAATTCAGCGTTACAAGAGTGAGATTCTCAGCACTGTAAGTTACCATCTCATTTGCATTCTTAACACACGTCATGCCTCACCAATAAAAAGAATAGTTATAGAAATTCTCAAGGGTTTTGATTTAAAGCGTGTTTGCTTTTTCTCTTCTAGATAGTTCTGTGTCTGCCTACAGATGCATTTTATGCAGATTATGTGTGCATTTGTGCTCCATATGTTCAATGTTTCATCATCCAGCGCATTGTTTGTTATTTAGGGGCGCCATTGTGGCAGAAAGGCAGAATGGGAGCGCTGGCGGTCGAGTCTGGCTCTCCTTATACTTGGTTAGGAGCATGTAAAATAGGCCGTATTAGCTCTGACAGACGATCATAAATCACTGTATGTGTGTGGCAGGGCCTGCGGTGCAGTTGCAAGCATTTTTTCGAGAAGTGGGCTGCTGAATCTCAGGGTTCAGCGGGGTCTCGGTGAGGACATATACGACATATACAACCCTCCTGGGCCGGTTTGATGCGAATTGTCATTCATAATACACACCAAAGCGTTACGGCTCTTGTCAAACCCCCTGTAGTTTTATTGGTTTGGCAGGGGGTGTCTTATATGTGCGTAATTGCTGGTTGTGCGGACGATTTTATTGGATTGTTTGCACAGTAAAGAAGCGCCACGTGTTCCTCTGAGCCTCGACTTCAACATATCCCATGCTGATCTGCTTGTTTGTGACATCTTATTTAGGATGGTCTAACAGCATTTCGCACCCCTAATGCAACAATCAGGCGGATCTGAAAATGAAGCCTTCGGAGAACCAAATGTGTTGTGTAAATTCATTTAACTCGTGACTCTAAGCTCCCCGGAGGTGATCGATTGCGTTTTACGGCCCACAATAGAAGCTCCCCTCCTTTAGAGAAAATATTGAGGTTTTTAGTGTGCTCAGTCTGATATTGCTCTTCAAATCTTTTCTCTGGCTTGTCAGCACTTTGCCCGTATTCGCCTGCTGCGATACCCTTTAGCTCCATTGGCCGTTCCTACCAAATCACAATTTTTCACTCCTGCACAAAGCTTGGCAAGACTGATGGCAATCAACACCATCATCTCCCAGTGTAATTAAGGATTACCCAGAATTCTGAAATGAGTTCTGAACCACTGATTATGTCCAGCCCAAAGCATCAACAGCCAAGCAGAGATAACCGGCTGCTCTTGAGTTAATAGTCTGTTAACGCACATCAAAACGGCATTTTATTTTAAGTTATTTTGTGTTATGTTATGATATGTTATTTTATGTTTTATGTAATATTATGCCCCTTTAGACTCGCTAGTGATAATGATGGACACAGATAGCATCAATTATTGTTTATGTCTTACCCTTTTTCTGTGGAAACCCATTTTGGCCCAGTCCCATTTCCATGAAGGAAATGTGGTTTTGATCTGGGAAAAACTGGTTCTGCATTGGTCTCTTGCCTCAAAAATGGGAACCAGCAATTTCAAAACCATTTGGTTGATTCATCTGGATAAAAGTAATATAAAAGTAATGATTACATTTAAACACACAAACAGTGTAAAAAATGATCTTGATTTTAATGGTAAAAGACTGTAAAAACGCTACAGTAACTGGTTAACAGAAAGTTTCCATAATATATATGGTGATTAACTGTAATAGATCTAACTATACATTTAATGTAATTTTACAGCAAATTACCAAAATGTACAGTTTTTTTTCAGCTAGTGGAAAAGTTGCTTGTGATGTGCTTTGATTTGTTGGTAAATTAACATTATATCACTTAATGATATACTTTTTTACTGTAAATTTAACATTTGTAAATTAATCAATTGTAAATTTCAAGTTAAATCTGTAAAACCTAAAATGTAGCTGCCACATTTTTACAGTAAATTTCCGGCAACCACATCTGCCGTACTTTTTTACCGTACAATGTTTATATTTTTTAAGCATTCATTTATTTTTATTATTTTTGAATGATAATAATTGTAATTATTCTAACATATACCGGGTTAAACCATCTTTATGCATGTACTGGGCCTAATATGAGCATCAAAAACACCATTTCAGGGGAAAGGATGACTATGAGATACAAAGAGGGAGAGAGAGAGACAATGAAAGGACAGTCACTGTCCTCTTATCTAGTAACCTCTCACCAGCACTCTGGTTTTTCACACTCTAACCTCTCAACTCTCAATCTCTCTGATGCTGTGTGTGTGTGTGTGTGTGTGTTCAGATGCATCTCTGGCTTGTCTAACACAGTGCAGGTCTGTTCATGCCATGCTGCGAACAGAATCATGTTCTCAAAAACCCAACCCTTGAATTGCTTTGAGGATGGGTACCGACTGGTAAGACTGTGAAGACAGGGAGCATTAAAGTGAAGGTGTCTGTTTTGTATTCTGTGGTCAGATTTTGAATCCAGCAGGCTCAGATACATATTTGTATGAGAAGCATGGCAAAATAAATGTATTATTTTTCTTTTCATTATTTTTTAAAATTATTATTATTGTTATTAAGGGATAAAAAATATATTCCCTAAATCCCCTTTATTCATGCTTGCAAAAACCCTTTTGGGTGAATTATTTTTTGCAGAGGTTTGGATGCAATCAAGGAATCTCAACTTCTTTCTCTCACCCTGTTGGAATTACTGAGCTTGAATTTGTCTAAAATGTCAAAACTGCGTGTTTCCTGTCAGCTAATTCCTTCTGTAGAGAAAAGTTTTCTCTACAGCAGTATTTTACCTTATTAAGAGCCCCTACACAGAGAAGGAGAGGTGAGAGAGGGGGAGTACTGTCAAAACTCAAGGCACAGGAATTGTCATCACTCGCCTACAGTGACAGGAAGCAAAATGACAGGGCTGACAATCTGAGAGCAGCTTGTGAGGGAGACAGATCGACAGTGGAGATGTCACTCGTGCTCATCACTTTGAGTCCAGACGCACCAGATGAGCTGAAGTGTGTGTTACAATCATGCCTTATGTAGTGCTTTGGAGTTATATGGGTTTATAACAAGTTACAGTATATGCTGTCGGTTACCACACACTCATCCCTCCAATAGTAAAACAAAAAGCATTCAGGATGATTTCAAAGTATTTTATAGTATCTCAATATTTTGGGTGGATAATTTCAGTGTAAACAATTCCATTCCAGTATCATTTCTCATTTCAGGCTAAATTTACTAGGTTTACCGATTTAAATGTTCATATTAGACAAGACAAGCTTAGTATTTAGTTTTGTTTATTTTTTTTTTTTTTTCAATATTTAGAGCCAGGAGCTGGGTTGGGGGTTGTAGCATGTGACATTTTATATCCTGAACAAACCTTCCATGTCAGGTCAAATGATCTGATATTTTGGAATGCAGTCATGAGGGTCTCTCTATGACATTTCTCCTTTTTTCTGCATGTTTTTCTTCATTATTATATAAGGACACCGACCCTTGTATCACCTACCTCCCTGACATTTTTTGTTTTACTTCATGCCCCGCAAATATATGTGTGTGTGCGAGTATATATATGACTTGTAGTTAAGTTACTTTTTGAACAATAATTCAATAATAATTTAGACAAAATTATTTTCTGTGACAGATGTGGTTAATTGAGCTTAACTTAACAAGAATTGCCATAAAGTTGGCATGAAATTCACTTCAACTTGCTGAATCTTATAATCGATCTTCGTGTGAACGATTCATCCATGCATGTTATACTTCTTACTTTTATTATTATTTATTTATCTTTTAACTTTTTTTAATCAACTCGATCTTCTGGTAAAAAGACCAGACATTTTCCAGACATTTCCATACGAGGCTTAAGATGGTCCTAGACTCAAAGCAACTTGATCTGACATATCTTAAAATATGTTTGTGCCATTGTTTTGTCTCAAGATGAACACATTTTCAAAGGCACGTTTATAAAATCCTTATTGAACTGAGGCCTAATCTTGGCTTAATCTGTGAAACCAGGCCTTAGTCTGTTTAAACCCATCCCTTTCAACAACCCCCATCCAACAACCAATTCAAAGTGCCCACCCTACATTTTTTCTTTTTTGATAATCTGTTGCACTCAGATGTATGTCGCAATATGGAATAAAAGCTCGGTTACACTTTTTTGTAAGGTGTCCTTGTTACTATGTAGTATATATTAAAGTACTGAGTAATACTAATCAACAACATGTACTTATATAGAGTTTGGTTTAGGGTTAGTTGCATCTAATTACACATTATTGATACTATAGTAAGTACATGTAACGTGTAACAAGGACACTGTAAAATAAAGTGCTACCAAAAGCTGTACTGCTAGTTCCATTACATAGCGACTTTAACCATCGCTGTATTTATTTAGTTTTTGTTTAGCTATGAATTGCTTTCACACATGTATCAGTTAATGTGAGAAGACCTTGTCCTACCAAAACACACACGGAGAACACCTGTGAGGTGTGTGTGTGTGAGCATCCATAGTCGTGAATTGAGTCGATAATGGATATTCTGTGGGAAATCGCCAAACTCATCACCTAATTGAGATAGATGCATTTTTAATGACCAAGCAGCCTTTGTTGAACCTCATCTGCTGTGGAAGACATTAAAATTTACTCACATAGTGGACTGCACTAATAAGCTGCGTTGGGCGAGACCCACCCTCACCGTGCTGCAATCCATTCAGCCCCGTCTAACGATGCTGAGCGTGTCATCTCTGTGGTATTCTTTGTTTGAAGACAAGACACCTAAAGGCAGTATATGTATGAGCATATCTGTTCTTACTGTCAGTGAGATACAGACTTTGATTTGAATCTTATCAGGTTCCTTTTTTCATCATTTCATACATGCACACACACGCACACACACACACTAGTGCCTAATTAATCATCTGGGAAGATGCTCCCCCTCTGAATAGGACTGATTCTGTAGGAATTCCTCACACAGGGATGTATAATTAGCTCTAGTCTCGACTTTGCTGTCTGTCTCTTAAAAGGAGACGGCATACTCTGAAGGCGAAGACTGGCAGGGGTTCGATTAGGAAAATGTGATGTGACTCTGAAGCACATAAATTCAATTAAAACAGTATTGTTTGTCCATTCTGTTACTAATGGTTTAGAGCTTTTACGCTAGATGCTCGCTCCGTCTGGAGTCGATCAAATTAGGTTATGTTGTAGATTAGACGATTAGAGCCTCACGATTAGCAGTTTTTGCAATTAGGACTTTGTTCCTAATCAACCAAACGTTTCAGATCGAAGGTAAATTAGCATTTTAGGCATCACAGGCGCTTCTGTCACAGAAGTTTTTGAAAATTAAGGAATTTAAAATTTCTTAAAATGATCTATCATGAAGAATGTGAGGGATTTCATTTTTAAAAACACTTTATATTCCATTGAAATTTGAATTGAAATAGTATTCCACCTATTATTAGTTTAAGATGTGTATATTTGTGCTTTGTTAAAACATTGCTTTGTTAGCTAGCAACATGCTAACACGGTAATCCCTAAATGCATGTTTTCATTGAAAGAGGAGGATTTGAGAAGTTGAATTCATAAAAATGGTTTTTATTACATTGAATTTTGAATCAAAATGGACTATTTTACCTGATATTTGTGTGAGCAGTTTTTATGCTTGTTCAAATATTGTGTTAGAAATTGTGTCGGAGTCTCCTGCCGCTAATGTGAGGAACACTATTTGTATGTTTAGAGACTTTCCTCCATTTTCATTGATAATAAGGATTCTAACATTTAGCATTCTTGCAAATGATAGAATGACTTCTTGAAAGGAATGTTTTCAAGGCACACTTACTTAGCACAATTAGCCAAACTTCAAGATTTAAGTGTGTCCCGATTTTCGTTTGCACTATTCTATGGCATTTTGTACTATTAATAGTTCAAGCGTTCACACAGAAAACTCATGTGTAACATAATGTGTATAGGACAGAACTTTTGTTAACAAAACATCTTTGTGTGAAATGTAAATCTATTTTAAAATGATAAGAAATGACAGTATTTATGTTTTGTTGATGCACTATCCGATAATGATCCCAACAAACATGCTCGAGTCTGCAGTTGCCATGGTAACCGTCGCTCCTAAGTATCTATTTACCTTTAGATGAAAATGAGCCCTTACTAACTTATGTGCTTACCGAAATGTAAGAAAATCCAGCTGAAAGATAAAGAGATGCTTCTCCGTGTACTTTTCAGATCCAGCTTTTTGTTTCGACTTTCTCTGCAGGCTTCAAGCCTTAAGTAGGGGACTGAACCCCTGATACTTTAGTATCAGCAGAATCGAGCTACTGTTTCACATTCAGGGGGCATATTGTCCCTCCTGAAATCTCATTCTCTCACACTCTTCCTTTCTCCCTATCTCTTTCTTTTTAGTGAGCATGACTGCTGGAGGAAACAATCTCCTCACCATTCCACCGTCTCCCCAGTAGAGAGAGAAATGCTCCCTGAAACACTCTTTTGTCTGGCAACAAAGTGTGTATTTTTCACTGACAGCTCCAGAGGAGTCTCCAGAGATAATGCCAAGCTTTATGAAGGATTTCCTCGGTTCAAACAGAACACAAAAATAGCAGGAAATCGACCCCTGCGGAAAGATGGTGCCTCTGGGACAAGATAGAGGCGGATAAATGTTGTTCAGGATTAGCTAATAAAACACTGTGAGCTTTTTCCAGCTCATGTCTGTCATTATAGGTTCTTCATTATCTGTGCGTTATCCGCAACCTCACATCCTCGCAGGTTAGCACGGAAAGGACTTGCCCTCTACACCGTTATGCCCTGTTAATGAGCGTTAAAATGTCGTTTTCCCATGGCCCTGCCAGTAATGAAATATTCTACAAAGAGGAAGAAAACTCCCAAATCTCCCAGCATCTGAGGCAGGATGCATTTTAGGAACACCTGCTCTGCTTGCGGGAAGAATAACGACGTCCTTGAAAGCACAGTAATCTAATCTGCTCCTCAATAACTCATGTTTTTGCAATCTGTAACATTTATTTTTAGCCACGGGCTGCAGAAAGCATTGGATATTCGTCTTAAGTATTCATGGTTGCATAGGTGATTTTTAGAGCCGGGGATCGTCAGTGGAATAGAGATGAATGCATTAGTGCATGCTGGGATATGTGGATTCTGCTAAGGGCAATGCTATGTTCGGAAAGAAATATTAGTGAAGTGATTACTGCGTACTAGGCAGTAGTGTAGACTACTGCATATAATAATAATAGATGTATATAATAATAGAAATAGTGCTAAAATCATTTTATTTTACTGTTCAACTCTAAACAGATTACAACACTAATATTTTTGGTCGTCTTAATTTTTTTTGATCTTCATTCAATTATTATATATAATGGCTTAATACTTGCCATCAAGGAGATGTAATAACCATTTCGGGTTCATTCCTCACACTGGAAATGGAAGGTCAAGTCAAACGCATTGCATTGTGGGATGCACTTCTAATTCTGAAGGATACACTGCACCTGTATATTGCATTTGCATACTGGGCCCTGGAAACAAAGGCTATTGCAAAAATAGCACAAGTAGTATACTTGCATGCTTAGTATGCAAATCTTGCCGTACGAAACATAGCCTATAAACGAGCGATGGGTTTTTAAAACCTACAATGCCTGAAATGGCCCATTTCACAGCCACAGCTGAAGAAGACACAATTTTCCGCCATTGTTTCTGCTATAAAAGAGCAATGGAGAGCCCAGAATCAAATAATTAAAGCGCATTCTATAATTATAGATAAACAATACAAAGGTCATTTGAGAGAAAATGATTTGTTCCTTTTTCGGTGGAAGATAACGGATGTCAACTTCAGTCTACGCTGCTCCTTCATTCAAGAACTTGGAATGGAAAATGGTGGAGTAGATCATTAACCTTAATGAGATGAGTTAATTGAGCTTAATCACACAGAGAAAATGAGAGCGAGAGACCCTGAGCATGGATGTGTGCCGAGCACTTTTCATTAAACGCAGGCCTTGACTCTATAAAGTGCTTTACCATATACCATATACCGGGTTTATGTGATATATAAATCAGGTTCAAATGTATCTGCCTGCATCAGCTGGACAATTATCACCTCTCTAAACCTCAAAAATAATGTTCGTTATATCTCTGCCATAACTATTTTTATAACCATATAAAGCGTGCTGTATTATTATAGATGGTGGCTAGCAAATATGTTTTATAATCTCATATAAACACACTTATGAGATAATAACGTGCAAAGTGATTTCTAGAGTGATTCAGTCCAGTGTTTTTGTTAACTAAAACTATTAAAATTATTTAATAATTTTATAAATGTATTATATTTTCAGTTGTCATTTGAATGTTAAAAGATATATAAAAATAAGTCAATGCTGTATAATGCTGTATAATGATACTAAAATAAGAGAGAATAGACATCTGAAAATGTGCATGTATCAGATTCCGCAAAGTATTTAGGATTTGATGGATTGCACTGTGGTCTTTGTGAACTTTGTCCCTTTTCTGTCCGAGCCGCGCTCAGATTAGCACTAAACACATTCCCCCAGCCTCTCCATTCCTCTGAGCCAATATTTTAGCAGCTTGTTTTCCTAGATATGCTTATGATGCTTGCTGATATGACTTTGGTCATATGAGAAGGACCAACGTTAGCAATTAGCTAACTGTTAAAGCACATTTAAGTATCAAAGCATTTTTAATTTCTGTTGGACATAAATAGTGCAGCTGCACCTTGTCATAATATTTTTGCTCATTAGCATGCCACTATAGTACACACCAGGTGCTCATGACCTCATGGTATTTGGGAGCATTGTGTAGAGGTCACAAGGTCCGTGTCAGGCTAATTATGCCAGACAATGATGCATTACAGTACTCGCACTTTAATATAATGCCTATCCGTGAGTCGTTGGAGATATATGGGACCGTCCGTAATAGAGTGTGTGTATAATGTAATTGCTTTTATTCATAAGGTTGAGCTTTGAATGTGGTAGAAGCCTGTTAATAAAAAGCTTTATTGCATGTAAATACATGTTTTATAGCTATTGAGGCTTGTTTTAACATATATATATATATATCTGGTAACAGATGCCTACGTCCCATTCCGTCGATCCCATCATACGACAGCCACGTTCCCTTGAATATATGCAGATTTTGTGTGTGGACTATCCAATGACCTTTGGCCCAGGAGTAACCCTGCTGGGCTTTAGGGTGAAGCTGAATCTGTTCCGGAGAGGACGAACAACATCTGGTCCATCCCACCCATGGCATCCCGAACCCCCGACCATGACAAGGTCAAAATAACATTTTAAGATGACTCATCAGTTTTTTTTCCCCTCAGTGACTCATTCTCATTAGAATTGCTCACATTTATCAGCCTTTAATCAGCATAAACACTTCACTTTCTTTGCGAAATTGTGTTTGC
Organism: Opsariichthys bidens; assembly: GCA_037194245.1. Lineage (NCBI taxonomy): Eukaryota > Metazoa > Chordata > Actinopteri > Cypriniformes > Xenocyprididae > Opsariichthys > Opsariichthys bidens. The sequence goes on along the minus strand of CM074287.1, from coordinate 14,468,233 downwards.
TTTGTATGAAAATGATATTGCTGAGTGCCTCAGTGTGTTTAATGAAACCAGATATCTCTGGCTTAGGCAACAAAACACTCCATTAGAGTAAATATCTCTGGAGGAATGAAAGGTCAAATTGCCTTCCATAATTTCAGTGCATTTTATGTTTATTTGATGGATGTTTTGTAGTAAACCGGCTCTAAATAGTCATAATAAGTTTGTCTGCATCTCATTAACAGCTTATCCTAACATCCATATTATTGTATACCAGATAAGAATCGGTCCATCCAGAATCACATGTTGAGCATAGTATGCCAGAGATATTACATATTCCAGCATGGGTTTAGTTTAATATTACTCACAAAACCTTTTAATTTGGAAAAGGGGAGTTTTATGATGTTATTGAAGGAAAATAACACAAAATCTCAAAAATGGCCAGTGTAAAACAACAACATAAAAGACTAAAAAGAGTTACTATTTAACTCTAGATATAGTTATTATTGCTAGTTATCTGATAATATTAGCAGCACTGTCGTTTCCTTCCTATTGTTACTATAGGATTTTGGGCTCAATGTTGTTTCAGGCATGAGATTGGATTTCCCATCTGTCTATTCTTACTTTAATTGTTAATATTTGTGTGGTTAAAGCTGTACTTCATTCAGGAGATACATCATTAGTTGCAAGTTGTTGTCTATTCTCAGGAGGCAATCCAGACAGCTTTTTAGTGAAGACTAGCAGTCACACTAACCATCTTGGAGGCGCTTTATTGAAATACAATGGCTTTCCGTCTAAGATCAATTGTTACTGATTCTTGGGTTCACTTTTACCACATCCAGCTTCATTGTATACTCATCAGCCACTTTATTAGGTACACCTCGCTTGTACCTAGTTGGACCCCCTTTTGCCTTCAGAACTGCCTTAATCCATCACACCATAGATTCAACAAGGTGCTGGAAACATTTTCGAGATCTAGTGACTGTGTGGAGGCCATTTGAGTGTAGCGAAGTCATTGTCATGTTCATCAAACCAGTTTTAAATGATCTGAGCTTTGTGACATGGAGCATTATCCTGCTGGAAGTAGCCATCAGAAAATGGGAACACTGTGGACATAAAGGGATGGACATGATCAGCAGCAATACTCAGGGAGGCTGTGGCATTTAAACGATGCTCAGTTGGTACTAAGGGGACCAAAGTGTGCCAAAATGTTCCCCATACCATTACACCACCAGCAGTCTGAACCGTTGATACAAGACAGGATGGATCCATGCTTTCATGTTTACGCCAAATCCAGTTGAAATAAAAACTAATCAGACCAGGCAACGTTTATCCAATCTACTTTCTAATTTTGTTATAGTAGCCTCAGTTTCCTGTTCTTAGCTGACAGGAGTGGCACCTGGTGTGGTCTTCTGCTGCTTTAGCCCATCTGCTTCAAGGTTCGGCGTATTGTGATTTCATAGATGCTCTTCTGCAGACCTTGGTTTTAAGGACTGGTTATTTGAGTTACTGTGGCATTTCTATCAACTGGAATCAGTCTAGCCTTCCTCTGACCTCTAGCATCAGCAAGGCATTTTCACTCAGAGAACTGCCACAGAATTTTCTCTTTTTTGGACCATTCTCTGTAAACCCTAGAGATGGTTGTGCATGAAAATCCCAGTAGATCAACAGTTTCTTAAATACTCAGACCATCCTGTTTGGCACCAACAACCATGCCACGTTCAAAGTCACTTAAATCACCTTTCTTCCCCATTCTCTTGCTCATTTTAAACTTCAGCAGATCATATTGACCACGTCTACATAAATGCATTGAGTTGCTGCCGTATGATTGGCTGATTAGATATTTGCATTAACGAGCTGTTGAATAGATGTACCTAATAAAGTGGCCCCTGTGTGAGTGTATTGTAAGTTTATCGTGTTTTAGTGAAAGAAAAAAGCATCTGTGTTTGGTCTTAATAACTGTCTTTTCCATTCCTTGTGAAAAATAAGACACCAGATCCATTATGAGGCAGAGAAGAGATGGTCTTTAGGTTATCAGGACAATTATGCCTTCTGGTTCATGACTGAATCTTCCTGTGCAAATATGAGAACACACCTGCAATTACCTCCAGAGCAAAAATACTCAGAAAGGCCATTAGTGAAGCTGAAATCATGATCGCCCACCTTTGAGAATCCACATCAAGAAATTTTTTCTCTGAAGAGAGGGATTCTGGACTCTGGACTTTGTTTTTATTATTTTTATTTTTTATTTTTGTAATATGTGATTGAAATCAGTTTCATTTCAGTCTTTTTTGGCAGGTTTTTTTTTCTTATATGTGTGCAAAGTATCTGCTTAAACTGATTCATTAAAAAGATCTGAGTATGTTTTCAAATCTTGCATAGATTCTTCTCATCTTCATCTTTTCTTCTCATGAATGCTCCAAGGAGATATTGGGTGTCTTTCCAATGATGAGATTTTCCATCATTTATGACACAACGCTTCCCCGCCTTAGACCTTATTCAGAGCAAGGCCATGACAGGTATGAATGTGAGGCTGTGAGGGATAGACTTGCCATGTTTTCAATGGCATCCGTTGTCGTTCACATGTCACATGTCACTACAAAAGCTGTATAAATCCCCTATATCACTTATAGTTTTCCACAGCTCATGTTGTCTGGAGTTTTTTTGTCCAGAGAAATTTCTTGGAAAGATAATTTTGCAGCGTTTCGTCAGCAGAACAATCCAAAAACACATTAAATTCCACCATAATAAAACCCACTGAAGAGATTTATGTCTATCCCTCGCAGCCTTGCTTTCATTCCCATTAAAAATCAAAAATGCAGCTGCTGTGAATAAGGTCCATTGACAGGTTTTTAAAAACAAGACCTGTTATCTTAATTGTGGACCCACTGGTATGTACTTAGGCAGTGTATTTATTTTTTTGTTAGTCTGTATTTTTACCAATTGATTTATCTGAGATGCACTGCTTTTCCAGCAGATAATCAGTGGACAATGCTTGTTGGGAAATAACCGCAAATTGCAGAGAAACCAGCAGTCTTCACAATCAAACACAACACAGGCAGCGGTCCAAAGACACTCGCTCATCTTCAAAGAATTGCAAGATGCTAATGCTTTATGTGAACTTTTTTGACCACATCAAAGTCATGATTCAGAGCCTCTGGGTGATTTTTTTTTTTTTTGCATCTGTGATTTTTGTGTGCACTCGGTGGGTGGATACATGTGTCCGTATGTTTGTGGGTTTCAGAGAAATCCAATTTTAGATAATGGAGACAGTAATTGAAATTTATTCTGCCACTGCAATTCGGATCTCTGTAATTTATCAAGCCTTCCATAATGGATGCCACTGTGCTGTTAGCAAATATGTCCAGTAAAAATTGCACCGGAAAAGTAACAATATTAAATATGCTTACACCCTGATACCCTCCTGTCTATTTTTATTTGATATACGGTGCAATTATCGTCTTTAATGTGAGAAACAATAAGGCAGAGCTCTGTCGTTTGCCTTAATCACCATCTTGCGTATTAAAGCAGTTATATATCTGTTTGACATCACTGGAGACCCTAATTCCTGAGAGTCTAATATTTTAATTAGGAGACTCTGAGTGTTTTCCTTCCATCTTTTAGTTATTATTGGAACTCTGTGAGTTAAAATTTTGCCTCTTAATCATCTGACCAGCAGCAGGACTACAGCGTTAGTGCCCCTCGATAACAGACACCCAGACATACACATGCACAGAAATGGAGGCATTATCACCAAGGCTGAAAATTGAATTTAAAAGCCCAGTGCCTTTTAGAAATCAGCAATATTTTATCATGTACAACAGCCTTTGCTGTGTTGAAGCGGTCAGCTGAGACAAACTAGTCAAGCAGACAAGAAGTAATGGCAAATCCAGGCCAGAAATTAGGAATAAGATCATTTACATTTAAATGTCAGTGTTTTTAATCATCCATATAATTTTATTTTTGAAATTTGTAAAAATGTTATTTAAATGTTGTTTTCAAAATCTTAAATAATGTGTGTGTGTGTGTGTGTATATATGTGTATATATTGTACACACATATACATATATAATAATCACATACCCTCATGTATTGATTTATTGTTTAGTATATAAGTAAATTGTCACTTTTATTTATATGGCACTTTATATAATACAGGATGTTCCAAAGCAGTTTTCAGTGATAACAGAAAAATTGTGTATTTCTGCTGTTGTTGAGCTGAAGTCAGTTCAGTGTTGAACTGATTTCGTTGAAAAGATCATCAATTATTATATTAAGTTGTCATGCCTAATCTTTATATCTGCAAAAAAAAAAAACACTCATGTTCAACAGGAAGCATGTAGGATTTTCTTGGTGGATACTCCAGCTGACAAATGGCCAGACCACCATTATGTCACTCACATGTTGGTTGTTGTAATTGATAAATGAGAGCTGTATTTGTTACTGACAGCTGGCTTGCTTGGCCTTTCTCCCCTTGCTAGCTCAACCTTCACGGCCCTGAAATAGCCAATTACTGCAGCTGCTATTGGACGTAACAGGCCAATGAGCAAATGGCTGTCCTGGGACCAAATTGAGGGGGTGGGCTGCAGGTGCACAGAAAGCCATGTACAGTTCAGGCCGAAGCACCTGATCCCACAATTCTTTGTTCGATTACATATGTCATTCTCAGATCACTGAGGTATTCACTTCCTGGTTGATGGGCGTCTCACTGACCGCCTCTGACCCCGGGACTTATGGTCTGTGAGGCTCCAACTATGTTGTAAATCAGGTTGTAATTAGACACAAAGAATAGGAAGGCTTATAATGTTCTTATAAGGCAGTAGACTGGATAAAATGAACATTATAGAGATAGATATTGATGAAGTGGAGTTACTAATTGACAGTACCAATGGAGTATTATCTTTCTGGAAATATGTCGGTAAAAACTAAATGGCATAATTATGGTTCATTCTAAGTGATTCATTTGACAAAGATATTCTCTATTTTGATTTAAAAAGTAGGTGTCTATGGATATTTAGGCGATTTTAAACTAGTTAAAATTCTCTGAAGGTATTTAAAGGTAAAGGATGACGTTAAGCCAAAATACCACTAAGCCGACTACTGCATTTACCTTATCAGTTGCAGAGTGGCTTGCAGTGTGCTGTGCATGAGTGAACACAGTTCTTTAGATCAAAAATCTGTTGAACTAGAGTTCTGTGATATGTGTCTTCACTGAGCCGTGTGATAACACGAAGTCGACCTGCTCTCACACTGACAGCTTTTGTGAGGGTGTCTGCCTTATTGTCCTCCAGGGTGATTGCTTGGCATCTGTAAGTCTTCTGAAAGTCTTTACAGTAGCCTTCAATACAGTGTTGTATAAGCTATTAAGCAAGATTTTCTCACCTTCTATGTGTTCTAGAAATCGAGGTCATGTCTGCTTGGAAGTGCTACACAGCGGGTTTCTTCCTGTCTAATTAGGTAGTTCTTGGATTCAATAAGCTGGAAAGTGGACTAGACAAAACATTGGCAACACGACACTGAAGGCCTGTTCGCACAAAGGACGATAGATTACTATAACGATAACTATATTAGTGTCTACACCGTTGGAAAATAATGTTCTGTTTATTATAAGACCTATTATAAGATTTATTATATCGTCACCGTTTCACAGATTCGCGTTTTTGTCGTTTACGATAACGTAAAAACTTAAAAACTCGCTCGTTGAAACCTGTTTTCAAACTTTCGCATTTTCAGGCTCCCAAAACACTGTTGTAGTATAAATAAACATCCAAAATTATTTTTTATCAGTTGAGAAAGCTGTCATGTAAACAGCCCCTTAGAATGTTTTTTAAAACTATATTGTTATTAGTTTTCGATCATGGTGTTAACAGGCCTTAATATGTGTATGAGGAGCCTATCAGTCCATTTGGGATCATTTCACGACTAAATGATACAAAGATTTTTAATCTCATTCCAGTAGTTAATTGTAACTTGAACCCAACCGTATATGTATGTATGTATTTAACATACAGTGTAGTTAAAAGAGTCATTGGATCAACATGACAATTTTTTTTCTATTCTAACTATGTCTCTGTGAATTTGATGTATTATGTGGACAATAACAAGCAAGTGCAGATGCACAGCACACTTACTAAGTGGACTGTTGCTGATGGCATGTGCACAATGACATCTGCCTCGATGAAAATAAAACGAGGAGCAGTCGCTATCTCGGAGATAAAACAACTGTCACTTACAGCCTTTATTCTGCTGTCTCGAATCAGTCAACCTCTATATGCGCTTTTAGAAGGATAAAAGCTGCTGCTTTCATCAAGCGCTCCGTCCATCCATGGCATGTGAAGACGTGGCCATATAAGCATATGTCATCTGTCAGGCCTGTTTTAAATAAACGCATTCACGCTTTATGCAACGACAGCACTCGCAGGAATGCGAGGGGCACCGTTGCGGCTCCAGAACCCATTTTTGAGATAAATCTCACCTCTCCACCTCTCTGTCACCAACTCCGTCATACAGCAGGGTTGCTATGACAACCGCAACAAGGCTGGGGGAACAATTTTGAAGAGGGAGAGAGAAAGAAAAATCATAACAGCCAGCGCTCCATCAAGTGGATTTCTATGTATGGGTCTTTGCTCGGCCCTCCTTGAAAATCGATGCACAACCTTGGAGATGGGTTTGCTAGCTAGGCCATTGCTTATGAGGCATTCTGTGTTATTTCACAAGGTTCTTAGTGAAATTTCACATTCGTTTGGATTGAGGGCTCTCGGATGTTTTGTTTTATGCTGCGTTTGTTGCTTTTCCAGTAAAATGTGTATACCCATCATTGTACTTGTGACACTGAGTTGTAATGTGCGTAAGACGTGGGAGATTCTCAAAAATATGTTGAGTTGTAATATTTGATATGCAAAGAAGCTTGTGATTGTGTTGTGTTAAGTGATTCCTTGAAAATATTAGCATCTTTCTGTAGCTTTTTTCCAAGTTCTGCATTTTTACTGTTTTGAATGATCTTAAAAAAAAAAAAAAAAAAACTCAGATTTTGAGTCAGGGGCGTTTATATGGTTATCTTTAAATGAGGAATAATTCCCCAGGGCCACATTCGCTTCTCTTCGGCTCTTTCCTTTCGCTGCCATTGTTTGCAGCACAAAAACATTTCAATAGGTTCTTTCTCTGCAGAAGTGTCTAATTTTATTGAATGGTTTTGTGTGCTTTCCCTAAGGTTAAGTGTGTGTGTGTGTGTTTGTGTGTGTGTGTGTGTGTGTGTGTGTGTGTTCAGCAAGGCTGTGGATGGGCCTGTAAGCTGATAGTGTACCACACCATACTATTAGCATATTGAAGAGGGGCATGAGCTCGAACCTCAGGTCAAGCTTCATTCAATGTCACAGCCATGTGGCCAGTACCTTAACAAACTGCTTTCTTTCTTTTCTTTCACATATTGTATTATAAACTATATATTGCAATAGCTATGTGAATTCTGAATAATGTGATTTACATAGCTATTGCGTATTATTTATTAGCTATACAGTGCACACACACACACACACACACACACACACATACTGGTTTTTGTGGTTTAGCAGGACTTTGATGGTCAAACCGGTTGAATGGTGGTTTAAGGGGACACACCTTTCCCAATGTCCTACAGAAATGATAAAACTATCAAAAATTTTGTTTTACTCTGCAGAACACAAATATCACTTTGGATTTTCTTTACACACAATAGAACGGATAATATGACAATATGATATTTTGGTGGTACACAAGGACAGCCACGCCCCTCCTAAAATGTTCCCGCCCATTACATAATTGGGATTTATAGGGTCTTATCGATTTATGAGGACATTAGTTTTACAATACACAAAACATGTCAATTCTCTGGATTACAGGGACCAATGTGATTTACTGGTACATGACCATACACAACACACAAACGTGTCAATATGCTGCTTTACTAGGACTGAGGTGGTTAAAGAGTACTGGATATTAAACACAATACTCAACAAAACTTACAAAATTACAGGAACCAATGTGTTTTAGAAGTACTTTAATAACTTCAAATTGTGGCATAAAAACAAACACAATTTAAGTGAAATCCAATTTAAAACAATAAATCAAAGGCATGCCACATGTTGTAATTTCAGCATTTGACCAGGCCACTTTCTGCCCTCTCCGTGGGTTTTCAGTTTCTGCCTCACTCTCTGTAAAGATGAATACATACTTCAGTGAGTTCTAACACTATGAGTGTGAGCTCATGTACTTACATTGATGGTGGTATTGCAATTTAAACCTCTGGTACCTTCAGGAACTTCAGTGGTGCTCTCAATGGGCATCTTCTGAACACCTGCAGAAAATCAGTCATATAATGATCAGGAAACTCAGAAGTAACTCAAGAAACATAAACATATATATATATATATATATATATATATATATATATATATATATATATATTTTTTTTTTTTTTTTTATTTATTCATTAATTCATAGTCATTTATCAGTTTTTGCCTAAACATGATAAGTCTCAACGTATGGATATGCCCAAATAGCAAATCTGTAATCGGAAAGGCACGGAAAGCGACTAATGCGTTCTACGGAGCCATAAAATGGACATGGTTAGCCGCTTGCTCGTAGTTGCCTGTTACATTACAGTACATAAAATGTAACATACCACATAAACAGAGAGAGGTAAGGAGAGATGACTGATAAGACAATGGCGAATGATTTTCAGATCCTGAGCCCCATTGACAAAAAGTGTTGGATAAGTTACTTTCAAAAAGTAATTAATTACAGTTACTAATTACTTCATCAATATTGTATTTACATTACTAATTACACTGTCTGAAAAGTAATTTAATTACTCGATAAGTAACTTAATCATTCAAATCGCTAATTAGGCTAAAATCTATATAAACCTTAATAGAAATTAAACTCTTTATGCTTTCAATTTGAGTCAAACATAGAATAGTTTAGTCTTTTAGCTTTAAAAAAACTGTAATACTTAAACCTTCTTGTATAAAAAAAATGTAAGCTTCTTTGGTTAACAAATAGAAATACTCTGCGATTACAGCGAATGGTTGAATAGACAAAGGCTTAGTTCCCCCCCCAAAATTAAAATTATATCATTAATTACTCACCCTGATGTCATTCCAAACCCATAAGACCACCGTTCAACGTCAGAACACAAGTTAAGATATTTTTGCTTGAATCTGAGAGTAATGTTCCCATGTCCAGAAACGTAGCAAGGAAATTGGTAAAATAATCCATGTAACATCAAGGGTTCAACCGTATTTTTACGAAGGAACAAAAATAACGATTTTATTCCACATTTTCGTGTCTACTGTTTCTCTTATGGATGTGCATTCACAACAGTACATGACGCAAGGGAATCACGCCCTTGCGTCATGTACTGTCGTGAACGCACGTCCACAAGAGAAATCATTCATAAGTGATTTCAATGGCCAGCATATTAATACTGCATATTAATAATGGCTCCCTGATGGTACAGTTTATATACAGGACAATTACCCAACAATTTAACTGTGAGAGAAATTGAGAGAAATCATATTTATTCCCTTTAGGGTTGCCATAGTACAAATCATTACCCTTCCGAATACCGTATATATCGGATTTGGGCACATCCCTACAGACACCAATAGAATACTGGTGCATCCCTAATTTTAGAAATATTCTGTTAGAAATGCTGAACTAATAAAACATAATTTTTGGCTTACTGAAACAACAACTTAGATGACACATACCAGCATTACTGGAGACTCCTGCAGCTCCAGCAAGAGCATCATCGTCAGAATCACTTTCTTCAGGATCACTGTCATCAGAATCCGTCATACTGATCTCATCTTCAATGAAAAATGAAATTCAGAACATGAAAAACATCTACTTCTGCATTCAGAAGTCAAATAACACAATCACACCCCGTTTGTGAAACATGCCAAATGACACTAACAGTGTCACCTGCAGTGAACAAGACATATTTCAGAGATGAGTTTCCTTTAACCTCCCTGTGAGTGTAAGACCAATGCAACCCACACTAGGATGGACGTACCTTCAATCTCAATGTCATCAAGCGATTTGCCTTGAAGATTAGCTTTGATATTTTAGCAAGCTGAGTAGTAGCTTCTGGCAGCCTGTAATAGTTGCGGTGGACGCGGACGTCATGTCCTAAGAAAGCCATCAAGAGTGGATGGTTCAACCTCACTAAGAGCCAAGAAAATATTAATTAGACATTTGTAACATTGAGGGAGGCAATGAATTGGTACAAGACAAATGTGGACAGCACCCTTAGTTCAAGCATTTCTGTGTATGAGAGAAACGGTGGTGATTTGAGACAGTGTCTGCGTTAGATATACAGCATGTGGCCAAGACTCACTTTTTACTCCCACAATAATGCAGAAAACATTATTAATATAAAATTATTATTCTGAGAGACAAATGTAATCTGTTCTACTCTTTAAGGACTAACACAATTATTCCAAGAACTTCTTGTATACCTTTATAGCTGCTGTGATTCTTCTCAGTTATCATAGTTAAAATAAGTTACGAATTAATTAAATAATACGCAATCTTGGAGAAAGTTATTTAAATTAAAAAAAGCAAAAAAAAAATAAAATTAAATGACAAAAATATGATAAAACTGCACAATATTGTACTATTACTGCCTGAAAGTCAATTTCAAACAAGGGGACTGAATTTTTACCAAATTCTATTACAAGATACATAATCAAAAGATAACAATTATACATTTTCAACATCATATACGGCCACAATGAGCTGTGAATGATCCGTGTTAAGCCTAATATTTCACATCCATGCAGCCTAATGTCATGGTAATAACTAGGGTCCTCATAAAACACGGTCCACATAATACAGGTGTAAATATACACACAATGTGACATCAAAACCATGTTCTTATGAGGGTCCTCATAAAACAAGGTCCTCGTAATACAGGTGTAAATATACACACAATGTGACATCAAAACCATGTTCTTATGAGGGTCCTCATAAAACAAGGTCCTCGTAATACAGGTGTAAATATACACACAATGTGACATCAAAACCATGTTCTTATGAGGGTCCTCATAAAACAAGGTCCTCGTAATACAGGTGTAAATATACACACAATGAGACATCAAAACCATGTTCTTATGAGGGTCCTCATAAAACAAGGTCCTCGTAATACAGGTGTAAATATACACAATGTGACATCAAAACCATGTTCTTTTGAGGGTCCTCATAAAACAAGGTCCTCGTAATACAGGTGTAAATATACACACAATGTGACATCAAAACCTGACATCAAAACCATGTTCTTATGAGGATCCTCATAAAACAAGGTCCTCGTAATACAGGTGTAAATATACACACAATGTGACATCAAAACCATGTTCTTATGAGGGTCCTCATAAAACAAGGTCCCCGTAATACAGGTGTAAATATACACACAATGTGAAATACTGGAATGAACATGCATGTAATGCATAAGAAGTCACTAACATTTACATTAACTGAGGTAACAACTAAAGTTTAATACTTTTAATCTCTACTATAATCCAGTAAATCAGAATTGACAGTGTAGAGGTTTCAATACCGTGAAACGCCATGGCCACTCACCGTGAATCACCGTAATCGTATGTGATCTCTTCACCAGGACAGATGCTCCTTGTGGCAAATAAGCATAAGTGAGGTTTTCCATCCACAGAGATAGTCTTCATCCTGCTGTTTGGGTTAATATGGTCATCGTTTACAAGTCGCCCACAAGAACTGTCATCTCGGGCTGCATCGACACTAAACAAATGACAGACAATATCAGCACTGAAAACTTAGGACCAGCAGAAATCATATTCTTTGAGATCATCAATCATTTAACAGTCATCACCAAACTTTAAGAACACATAACGGATAATTTTAGCAAAACCTGTACTCTAACCACTGACATGTCCACGGCCACATTTTGAATCATGTAATTTAATTATCAATAAACATGTGCATCAAACATTTGTACATACCAGAGGAGTTTTCCGTTATAGTGAAACTCAAACATGAAAACTTTCAGTGCATCATGAAATATCTTTTGCCTCCGCACACATTCTTCTTTGGTGATGAGGTCGCCTCTGTATTCCAGCAGGAAGTCTCCTTTATCAAAATCAGTACAGCTGAACACACCTCTCCCTAAACAACAACCGAGAGGTAAAACCATCACTGAGAACAACATATAATGAAGCTGAGACAACTTTCTTACACAAGTCACTTTAATGGCATAGTTCAAGCAAAAAACTAAAAATTAAACAAAAAATTGTCATAATTTACTAACCATCAAATGGTTAGTAAACAATGACTTTTTTTTTTTTTAATTTTTATCAAATGGTTAGTGACATCTTTTGTGCCCAACAGAAGAAAGAAACTTATAGAGGTTTGAGAAAACTTGAGGATGACTAAATGATGACAAAATCTTCACTTCTGGGTGAACTATACCTTTAACTTGGCTCAACCAAAACATTTAACTCACCTTTAGAATCACTGATGAATCTGCCGTCAAGCCCATGTTTGTCTTTCTGCAGAAGTGAAAACTGTATGGCCTCCTCCATTGGCTTGATCTTTCTCCTTTGGCTTTTCACTTCAGCCATCATTTGCTTAATAATAATAATAATAATAACAATTGGATTCAATTTGACAATATTAAGTTTGTTTCTTTCAGCTTTAAAAATAATTATGACTGTTCTACTGGGACAGAATATGATGTATACCGACCATATGCTGAATATTCTATTTTGCCTGGTTATCTTTAAAGTAAAAGTGCTTTGACAATCTGTATTCTACAAAGCACTACACAAATAAAGCTGTCTTTACTTATTATGTCCAGTAAATTTTCAGAAGTAATAAGTAATTAAACCAAGCCGAACAGAACTGACATGTTAGGATACTGTACTGAGTGGAAGCCCCTCCTCTTCACAGACTGTAGTCATGACAACACATTATTATGATAGACTATGTTCTTTACAGTTACAGTTATACTGTAGTCATGACAACACATTATTATGATAGACTATGTTCTTTACAGTTACAGATATACTGTAGTCATGACAACACATGATAGACTATGTTCTTTACAGTTACAGTTATACTGTAGTCATGACAACACATTATTATGATAGACTATGTTCTTTACAGTTACAGATATACTGTAGTCATGACAACACGATAGACTATGTTCTTTACAGTTACAGATATACTGTAGTCATGACAACACATTATGATAGACTATGTTCTTTACAGTTACAGTTATACTGCAGTCATGACAACACATTATTATGATAGACTATGTTCTTTACAGTTACAGATATACTGTAGTCATGACAACACGATAGACTATGTTCTTTACAGTTACAGTTATACTGTAGTCATGACAACACATTATTATGATAGACTATGTTCTTTACAGTTACAGTTATACTGCAGTCATGACAACACATTATTATGATAGACTATGTTCTTTACAGTTACAGATATACTGTAGTCATGACAACACATGATAGACTATGTTCTTTACAGTTACAGTTATACTGTAGTCATGACAACACATTATTATGATAGACTATGTTCTTTACAGTTACAGATATACTGTAGTCATGACAACACATGATAGACTATGTTCTTTACAGTTACAGTTATACTGTAGTCATGACAACACATTATTATGATAGACTATGTTCTTTACAGTTACAGTTATACTGTAGTCATGACAACACATTATTATGATAGACTATGTTCTTTACAGTTACAGATATACTGTAGTCATGACAACACATGATAGACTATGTTCTTTACAGTTACAGTTATACTGTAGTCATGACAACACATTATTATGATAGACTATGTTCTTTACAGTTACAGATATACTGTAGTCATGACAACACATGATAGACTATGTTCTTTACAGTTACAGTTATACTGTAGTCATGACAACACATTATTATGATAGACTATGTTCTTTACAGTTACAGTTATACTGTAGTCATGACAACACATTATTATGATAGACTATGTTCTTTACAGTTACAGATATACTGTAGTCATGACAACACATGATAGACTATGTTCTTTACAGTTACAGTTATACTGTAGTCATGACAACACATTATTATGATAGACTATGTTCTTTACAGTTACAGTTATACTGTAGTCATGACAACACATTATTATGATAGACTATGTTCTTTACAGTTACAGATATACTGTAGTCATGACAACACATTATGATAGACTATGTTCTTTACAGTTACAGATATACTGTAGTCATGACAACACATTATTATGATGGCTAGACTATGTTCTATTACATTTATACTGTAAACGAAAATAAAACTGACAAGCCTTGCTGATTCTCGTGCGACGTTACTATTAATAGACTGACAATTTGTGTAAATGCGCTAGCGCTGTTAGCATCACGCGCTAGCTGCTTTCTAACTAACCAGCAAAGACCGCAAAGAGCCTTCAAGACACTCACAAACAAGCCAAACTGAGCCACAAACTCTCAGAGAAACGGTTTAACAGCAGCATAACTTACCTTTCACATTATGGTTGTCTCAAACAGGTTAACAGCACAGGTGTCTTCAGTCAGGTGCAGAGACCAAACAGGAAGTTACAATATGTCACACTCGCTCTAATTAAAGCACGTGTAAACGGGATTTATAATATTAATATGCATTTAAATAACGATCTATAAGCCTTGGTGTTAACTTTACAGTTAGGATTAACGTTACACTAATAGCATTACATTAATTTCTCTATATTAAACTGCCTGATTACAGCTTTCAAGTCAGTTTCATACTTTATAATATGAAATTTAAGGAATACGTTTAATTGTAGGATCACTATGCGCTTATATATTCATATACAATTGATTAATTCTAGAAAATAATGTTTAAATAATTAGTATAATGCATTAACTCACTTGTTCGAAGCTACAAGCGGCAGAATGTAGCCCCGCCCACCGGCGCCATCTTGTTTTCGCGATTAGCCAATCAGCGGCCTCCAAACTTACACAAGTGTAAAATATGCTAATTTTCGATGCCGCAGTTGTAGTACCGGGTCCGGGCTACAGGGGCGCAGTCTCGAGCTCAGAGGATACACTGTGTATAGTAAAATTTCAGGGTTTTGTGGTATGTAAGGACATGGCGCAAAACTTTGAGAGGGAGCTTTTGGGACATAGAGAAGGGCATCTACACTGTCGGAATTATAAGGACATGGCCCCTGTCCTCATAAACCCAAATGTCCCCGTAATGCTGGTGCGTATTCAGGTCAAAAGTCCTTGTAAACCACAAAAACCAACACACACGCACACACACAACACACACACACACACACACACACACACACACACACACACACACACACACACACACACACACACGGGCCACTTTATTAGGTACACCTGTTCAACAGCTCGTTAACGCAAATATCTATTCAGCCAATCACACGGCAGCAACTCAATGGATTAAGGTATGTAGACATGGTCAATATGATCTGCTGAAGTTTAAAATGAGCAAGAGAATGGAGAAGAAAGGTGATTTAACTGACTTTGAACATGGCATGGTTGTTGTCTGAGTATTTCAGAATCTATTGTTGATCTATTGGGATTTTCATGCACAACCATCTCTGGGGTTTACAGAGAATGGTCTGAAAAAAAATATCAGGAGGTCAGAAGAGATTGACTAGACTGGTTTGAGCTGATAGAAAGGCAAAAGTAACGTAAATAACCTCTTGAGGTCTAAACTGAGGCTACAATTCACACAGGCTGGACAATAGAAGAATGGAAAAACATTGATTGGTCTGATAAGTCTCAATTTCTACTGCGACATTCAGATGCAAGGGTCAGAATTTGATCTAAACAACATGAAAGCATGGAAGAAAAAAACCATCCTGTCTTGTATCAACGGGTCAGGCTGGTGATGGTGGTGAATTGGTGTGGAGATATTTTCTTGGCACACTTTCGGCCCAGTAGTACCAATTGAGCAGCGTTTAAATGTCCACAGTGCTCCCATTTTCTAATGACTACCTCTAGCAGGATAACATATCATGCCACTTTTTTTCTGAAGGCAAAAAAGTGTCAAACCCAGTACTAGTAGTATATATGCCTATATATAGGTTTATTTATTTATTGTATTTATCTATTTATTCATTCATTTTAGACATGTACTAGCTATCTTTGTTTCACTTTGATATTTTTGAACATGATGTTTTTCCTATAATAGCAATTTAATTCTGAACTATCTCTTCAATAGGGTGTTGCAGTACTAATGGGATTCTCTACAATATATTTTATTTGATTAATGAAGTAAAAAGTGCAAAACTAAATGGTTGCATGAAGGGTCTTTGTATTGACCATACAAGGAGGAGTGCTAACCACAACCATGTTACACTCTCCTCAACAATTACTGTGGCCAATGATGGCAGTAAAATTGGATCACAAATGTGTCAGATAGGTCATTGTATCATTTAGATGCTACATTGCCCTGGGGAACAAGGCCAGTAAAAGTTTTATTGGGCTGTTTATTGCAGAAATGGGCCGCCTGATAGTGTAAAGCTGTGTGTTTGGATTTGTTTAGATTGGTTGTATAGATCTGTTTTAGCCAGATCCACAGGATCCAAAGCCCTTGTTCCATCCGGACTGTTATGTAGAGTATTGATTGGTCCCCTGCTAGCGTGCCGGTCCCAGAGAAAGAGTTTCAAATGAATTTGCTGAGCACTACAGCTCTTGACCGGACCTGAGCTCTTAAAATCCACCACATCCAGCTTAATGCACCTCCTACTGTTTTACTTTCTCTCAGGAGAGGTGCCACACGCCACTTCAAGCCCCTGCTGACTGTGCATATTATCGCCTTCTGCTTACCTTCAACATAAAGGCCTCTTTTGTATGTAAATCCTCAGTGTGATAAAGTTTAACGTTTAGGGGAAGCTTATGTGTTTGAGCTTATACAGCTGAGTTGTGGATAAAAGAGTGTCCAGGGAGGAAGGAGGAGACAATGGAAGTGTCGTCTTATCGCAGGAGCAGACGTGCACCACCCGGCCAGAGAGGAGGAAGAGGAGATCACGACCAGCTGGAACCACCTAACCAGACGGAAGTACATGTGGATATCTGAATATCTCCTTTAAACCCAGAGAGGGGCTTGCTGGAGTGTGACAAATCTGACCCCAAGCCTCCAGCTCTCTCTTGGGTAAGCTTAGATTAGGCTGCTTAAATGCAGAGTGTGTTGGCTTTTAAGCACACCTCTGATAAATATCAGATTCACTGCGCTGGACACACAGATCGAAGAAAGAGTTGAGAGGAAGAGAGAAACTCTGTCCTGTTTGTAGAGTAGAGTGGCATCTTCAGCCCATCATTTGATCTATCATGCACACCAGTAATCAAGTTAAGCTGTGGCATTATTGGGGAGCAGCTGGTGGAGACATATGTTTGCAGAGCTATCTATATGAAGATATAAATGTACTTATAATGAAGCTACTTGTTATATAGACCAACCCATTTTAATATTAATATTAATTATAGTTTAATAATATAAATTATTCATTTGTATTCATTGTATATATTTCTCCACAAAATATGAAGTAAAACATCCGGTAGAGATATAGTAATCAGACTGAGAAAATATTTATAGCTGTCATTTAAAGTAACGGCAAAGTGCAAAAATGAAAAATATTAAATTTAGATACAAATAAAATAAAAAAGACCTAATGTTCTATATTTAAACTTAAATACATTAAAAATAATTGTAATTGTTATTATTAAACAGTATTGTAATATTCAAATATTGAAATACTTTAATATTTAATCATATTAAATAAAAAGTATTGTTGGTAAATAATACTCACATAATATGCTATCACAATAACACAATATAATATGAAAGGCTTTAATATAATAAAATAAAATATGCTATGCTGTGCTATAATATAATATAATATAATATAATATAATATTGTGGTTATTCTATTCTATTCTATTCTATTATATCATTGGATAGCATGGTACATTCAGTGACAAACACGATAATCAAAATTTTTATGTTTTTTTTTTATTTTTATTTTAGTGGCGAAACATCGTTACCAGTAGGTCAGTATATTTTAGATCAAAAGAAAACAAAGACCCAGCATGATAAGGTTGCACAAGCGGTTGGTTGAAAACAATTGGGGTAATTGGGGTGAATTAGTTGATTAGGGTGTGTTCAAAAAAAAAAAATAGCATGTGGCATTCAATCACTGAGGTCAAATTTTTTTGAAGAAACAGGTGAAAATCAGCAGGTGGCCCCTTAATGAGGATGAACACTTGTTGAACAGTACCACGAATTTGAGCGAAAATGGGTAAGTCAAGATTAGACATTAGAAGAAAGAACATCGAGAAGAAAAAAAAATTTGTGTTCAGTAGAAAAAAAAAACTATAAAAAAAAAATGAAAAAATAATAAAAAGAGTATAAAAAAATGATAAAAAAATGCCTTAAAAATGGAGAGCAAAACCAGAGAGACGTGGAAAAAAAACGGAAAACAAAACCAAAAAATGAGAAGAAGATAACCAAAAGGGCAAAAGGGAGCAAAGAGATCACCTCCAGACAGAAATAGACACCGGAAAGTAACCTTCTTAAGTACTGTGACAGAAGACGTCTGGAAGACCCTAATCTATTTTATTGAGACCCCCGCCAAGTCTCAAGATCCAAAAAAAAAAAAAAAGAAAAAAGCCTTGACAATTTGCCAAGAAACAATCACAACTGGCCTAAAGAGAAATGGAGGAACATTTGAACATGCTGCAAGCAAAAACAGGCAGTTTGTTTTGGGGACACAGGCCAAGGGGCTGAACGGGACCCCAAACTCCTGAATTGAAGCCAAAGTCAGACATCATGGCCTGACAGTGGCCATAGGTGTCAGACAGTGATGGAATGGGAAGCATTCTCCTACTATGGTGTTGGGCCTTTTGTGGATCTGGGTTACTATGATCATGGATCATTTATCGAGGTTAAATTACTGAAGAAGTTATGTGTTCCACTATGCAGATGAGGACATGCATGTTAAATGGTTGTTTGCCCTGAAAATGGTTGTTTCAAAAACACACTAGTAAAAACGGGCCTTAGTAAACGGGCCCAACCATGTTCCAAAAATGGAAAATCCAGCCCAAGCCCCAATCTCCAAACCAAATTCCAATTGAGAACTTGTGCAAAAACTTGAAATGGTGAAGGGTGATGAACAAAAAAACCAAGAATGTGAATGAAACCAAGAAATGTGAATAATTGTGGAATGTTGTGTTGAGTCCAGCTGACAGGAAGGTTGACTTGATGCCACACCAACAGCACAGAGTCAAGCAACACAAAAAAAAAAACTGTGGTCATACAACTTAAATCATACAAGTGAATCAAAAGATTTTAGAACAAAAAAAAAAAATTTTTTTTTTACAAAATTTTTTTTTTGAAGTTGGGTCAAAGGTGTACAGTCTGCTATTTTTTGAACACAAACACCCCTTTCAAAACTAATACCCAATTGCACACAGCCTTAAAAGCGTGCATATCATGAATGCTGGGTCTGTTTGTTTTTTGAGAATCTACTCTGAACCTACTGTACTTTTAACTTGTTTGCCAATAAAAAAAAAAAATACTAAAAACTTGATTATTATTCTGGTAGTCACATTGTACTGCTATTATTTGAAACAATACTGTATATTATAATATAATATATTATAGCATTTTATAGCCTATCATTGCCTATTATCATAATTTTTTTCTCTTTCATTTAGGGTGAAATATGACCAGAACATGTTTTTAGTGAGACTCACTCAGAAACTATCACTCTGAGCAGGAAGTGTGAAGTGGCTTATTTGAGATAATAAATGTGGGGCAAACGTGAAGCAACAGCAGACAGCTTGCCACGAGCTACTTGACACCAACCGGAGGTTCAACTAATCAGGAGGGGGAGACAGAGATGAGTTTAAAGAGAGAGCTAGAGAGAAAAGGATGGAGTCAGACACAGAAAGGCATTGGTTTACGGTAGACCTGCTGTTGAAATGAAACCGTATAGCTATCTCAGCCATGGCAAACAGTTTATTTCAGTTCTTAATGGCAGGCATCTCACATTTGGCACAGATGCTGTTTGGCTGTTAAGGGCCCTCCGGTGTTGTTTCCAATTCGACCACCTGAGAGTGGAAGCCGGAGGGGGCACCAGGGAAGCCCCATAATGCGTTTTATGAGAAGTGGTCTATTGAGTTAACATCAGAGATGGAATAGGCCTCCAGCAGTGTGTGTGTTTGTGTTGGTTGGTTATCGCGCCCTAGGGCCACTACCGGGCCGGTCTGTGAGAGCAAGTTATGTCTGACTGTGTTTGTGGGTGGGTGGAACGGTCAGTGGAGGTCATTCCAACCACAGCGTGGCATAGCCATAATTTTATTTTTAAAATGAGTCACAATATGATGTTCATTTCATATATATAGAAGGCAGCATCCTGTTTGTTTTCTTTATTTTTCAGCATGTGCTTTTGTTTTTATTGTGAGTGTACACAAATAAAATGACAGTTTCAAATGATGTCTTACTCTTCTCTGTATGACTATAAATGATGGAGTATTTTAAGTTGTCTCCCCTGTAATAGGTACAAAATCATTGGCATTGTGGTGATTTGTGTCTTGGAAATTTCACTACTATAGTACAGTGATGAAATATGCATGTCCTGGAAATGCAGCCTCAGGTGCTGCTTCACTCCCTGTCTCCTTGTGGAAAGGTGTAGATGTAGATGGCACTTTTTCTCCTTCTTGCATAATATTAAACTTGGAAAAGAAAATGGATATTTTTGGATATGTCAGTACTAGCTTTCCATAGCTAGACTGGGGAATATTTGCCCATCCTTCCTTATAGAATTGCTCAAGTTCAGTCAAATTCCATGGTGAGCAGCAATGGACTGCTCTCTTCAAGTCCATCCACAGATTATTCCATTTCAATTCTGACCAATCACTCAATCCTAGCTGAAGAGAAACACCCCACAACATAATGCTGCCAACACCATGCTTCACAGTGTGTATGGTGTGTTTTGGGTAGTGTGCTATATTTGCTTTTCTTCAAACATAGCTCAGTCCAAAAAGGTCAATTTTAGTCTCATCAGACCATGTAGAACGTTTTGCCAGATGGCCTCAGAGTCTTCCAGGTGTGTATTTGCATAGCGCGAACGAGACTGAGTGTGGCACTTTTTCAGGAAAGGCTTCTTTCTTGCCACCCTATACATGCCAGCTTTGAAAGCTGATAGTGATAGAGATAGTTGTCACTTGCAAAGAGCAACAAATCCCAGCCATAAAGCTTTGTAAGTCCTTCAAAGTTGACTTTGGCCTCTCAGCTTTTTGATCAACATCCTGTCTCGGTCATCCAGTTTGGACAGTTAGGCAATGTGTTGGTGGTGCCATACATTTTTCAGTTCTTAATGAGGCTCTAAACAGCAGTCTTTGAAATGTTTGAAAGTTGGTTGGTTTACAGGGACTGATCACTTTATTAAACCAGGTATTTCACGAATTATAATGCGCAAGAATGTTTTAACATGTTATTTTCACTTTGATGTTTATAATGTGTGCATGCAGCTCAATAAGTTTGGCTTAATTTATTTTATTTTCCAGGATGTAATGTGAGAAAAGGTAAAGATTTTCATAGGGTATGATGAGTTTCTATAGGCACTATATATATATATATATATATATATGACAAATTTAATAGATAATATGCATTGGATCGAAAATTCTTAGGCCACTAGTGCAATACAAACATCTGGCTGGTCCAGTTTTAAATTACATCTTGAGTCCCATCTTTGTGGTAGTCTGACACTTTTGCACCCCATTGTATTAATATTTAATACGTTTATATTGCATATTGTTGTAACAGATTGTCTTGAATAAAATAATAAAAATCCCAGAACTCATTTAAAACTCTTACTGCCTGAAGTATTCATACACTTTGAACATCCTCTCTTTTTGAAGCATCTCCATTAGGAGTGTTTTCACGTCCCTATCCCTCAACCTGGACTCCAACAACAGCTATACTGTGTTTTTGCTCCAATTAATGATTCATAGGTTTAAATAATTGATGTTTTTTGGGCATTGAGATACACAGAACATTAGCCCTCAGTCATTCTGATATCTCCATTCAAACACCACCTGCTCAAGGTGCATCCCTTTAGTCTGTGTTTTCGTGTTTGTGTACGGTGTGAACAGTCATCTAAAGTTGTTCACATACATCAACGTGAGGGTCTCAAATAGCCCTTAAATAATATATATCAATTACGTAATTCAGTATTGTCTTTGTAAGTATCCCTTATAATAGGTGAAGACGATCCGTTAGATATCTGCGCCATGATTAATGACTCTAAACCAAACTAACTTCATTTATTTATCATTTTAACATATGGGACTTTTATGAACAAGCTGTATCATGCTCGAAAGAATTCAGATGCCCAGATGGTGATGTCTACTGGATGTTATATCTCTAAAAACTGATGATTCTTCTTACCTGTGTGAATGACACTGAAGGGCATTTCACATCTTCCCCCACCCTTGCTAGCAAAAAAAGTGTAGTTCAAGGTGCCTGAATGGAAGCTACATGAGAGATCATGCACCCCTGCCGTCTTAAGTGCAGATGAAACAAGAGTAGAAGTATGAATGGTAATCTTAACCAATTGATGGGCATTGCTTTAGCTGTACTCAGTCATTCTTTTGCTAACTCAGTCATTCTGTTAAGCATTTTCAATTCTCTCATTCGCCCAATAGATACATGGGGTCACCTTTTTGTAGCATCTCAGGCACTTTTTCCCCTGATGATGTCACCTTTCGGGGTCATCTTCAGTGACCCGTGGTGTCACCATCTGATGTTATCTGCTACAGCGCTTTGTGATCCCTGCAGATGACCTTTCCCTCCTTGGTGAATATGGATTAGAACTTTGAATTAGAATGGAAAAGGATAGAATAGTATGGAATGGCATTGGATGAAATGGAATGGGATTAAATGGAAAAGAAACCCTTTGATGGTAAATGGTTCTGTTAAGTATTGATTCATTACCAACAGTAGATTTTTTTTTTTAAATATTAGTACTATTGTTTGTAGTAGTAGTAGTTGTGATTTATATATTATTTTTTCTTAATGTTTTGATCAACTATCTCTAATTATAGGCTGTTTAGAGATAGATTTTAATATAAAAGGAGAGAAATGGAGTTAGTGAGCACCTTCCAGAATTCAGTATCTCCAGGCGTAGTGAAGGACTGTTGAGAGCGTTAGCTCATGGGAGAGAGAAGCTCCTGTTGGGGCAAAGTTGGCTCAGATTCTTTCCAAACCCACTGAGTGAAATTAAAGCTCTGCAAATCGGATTATTGCTTCCCAAGAGAGCTGTCTCGCAGCCAGTGAACAACTGCCTCGTGCTATACTGTTATCATCACGCGTCTCTCTCTTTTACTCTGAATCTGGAAACTAGAGGACAATCAATAGTGGTCTTTGTCTCTTCCCGTTTCTTTTGCATATTTACTGGACCATTGTCTTCCAACAAAAAAATCTAATTTATCAGCCACTGACACGTGTGGGGTAAATACAGCAGGACATTAATCACCATAGAGTATGAGTTGCAGATGTCTTCCTGCCATATTCAGAGTAGTGGTCAGCCAGCAAGGGTTTTTCAGTTGATTTCTTCCCCTGTCCAGGATATATGGTTATATGCAGTGGTCAGCCTATTTTGTAGTTTAAAATCATTTCCGAAAAATCTCATTTCCGAAATAAAGAGAAGGGTGGCTAATGGTCAAAATAATGTCAATTATAAGGCAATTGATGATGACCTAACCAGGTGCGGTGCTAAGCAAAGTTCAACCACTTCGTCTAGCTTCCTTATCAATGCTTATGACAAACTATTCTGTGGGATATAGGATTTTCGGATTCTACTTGAGCTTCGAATGTGATTTCAAGTCCTTTTTTTATTTGGACGGTTATGATAAGTGAAGGGTAAGCTCTTGTTGTTATTTTGCTTTACTGGAGACACAAGCCAACGCGATTCACAAACACATTGAAAGTTCATTACAACTACCATTAGGGAGACAAATTGCAACCGAAGGTTGCAGGCAAAGAATATATGGCAAAAACTGCTACACAAAGTGATAGTCACGGCTAATTTTTGATGACTTTGATGAATATTTGATGATTAATATACACTAAAGTGTGGTGAGATTTTGAACCAATGATATTTCACAGCAGACATAGAAACCAAGCCATAGACAGAATGTCCTTTTGCTTATAAATATTGCAGCTGGTTACGACAAAAACTCTAATTTACATAAAAGACGTTCTTTTATCTCTTATTGCTGTATTGCATCATGTCTGGACTCGAAACAGTGTTCACAAAATGAAATCCCTTTAGACAACATTAATTGGCTAAACAGAAAGTATTTCTTCTCCATTCAAAAGGCTGATCACTATTCCTAAAATACTGCTTACTCACAAATGACTGAAAAGAGCAACATAAATCAATCAATTAATAAATAAAATAGTGTTATCTGAATGTGAGATGTATTTGTAGTTGTTCAGTTAGTGGTCGTTACCACCTTATTTAATGCCTTGAGATAACACAATCACAGCACCTTCTATGTATCATCTTTTATGAATATCCAACAGATACTCATAATTATTCATGAGCTAGAGTAGGTGTAGTCATGCACTGAGCTTTAGATAGAGAAAGAGAGAGAGGAAGCTAGAGAGAGATGGGCGAGTGAGAAAAGGGGGGTGTGTCTCTATGAAGAGGGGTTTAGTACAGGGTGCGTGGATGACTGCGAGTCAGCTAGTGTGGATGAGAGAGACACAAGGAGATCGAGGGGGTACGATGCACGTACACACACAGTCATTCACAAGGAATTCTGCTACATCAGGCAGCCTGGTCAATGCGTGATTTTTACACAAAGAAGAGCGGGTGAAAGGTACCCACTGATGAAAGACGTCACTCAACATCTCAGGGAAATCCCCGGTGTGCCTGTTTGCGTGCACTACAGCCAGAGATCTGTTGGGGGACCCGAGACGGCAAGATGGGCTGTAACCTGTGCACGCTGCAGAAGAGAGAGGAGCACTACAAGCTGTTGTATGAGATTGCACAGGTAAGTCAACTTGTTTAACCTACTCACAAATATCCTTGAGACCCTTGTGAAGTTGGGTTATGAGATCAGATGGGATATCTATGGGTCAAAACTCAAGTTTTCACCTTCTCTAAACATATCTTCGCTATCTTGTCTTGGGCATCTCATTCAGATGCATCGATCCTTTATTAATTTAGACTTGTTTATCCAAAGCAACTCACAAATGAGAATAACACAGTTGCTTCAGGTGACAAGAGTGCTCCTACTAGTAGTGAATAGGGATTTATTTTTGGACTTTTTGTCCTAATTGGATAACAACGGTCAGAAAGTGGTCCGAAAGCGAAGTGGAAGAGAGTGAAGTGGGTGGGAACGGAAAGGACCACAAGTTTGGGATTTGAACTCAGGTTTCCCAAAGCTGCCTGTCAGAGTGCTTGCCCATGTCTAAGGCATTCAGTTTAATTAGTTGTTCTGTTTTTGGGTCTGCACAGCAGTCTTGTAGGAAGAGTTATTTAGGAGAAATCTTTGTTGCTTTGTGTGATGAATTCCCAACTGCATTGGGGACTTACCTGGAAGCATTTGTTAGGGATCAAAGGTAGTTGTGCAGCACACACCCTTTCCAACTGTGCTGGTATTCTTGTTCATTTGGGTACAACTATTGTACAAGATCCTCGCAGGTAGGAGGATGAGAATTTGGGATGGCACGCACTGATGAAACTTGTCGTTACGGTGTGTAGTTGCAAGTGGGAGCTGCAAGAAGGAAGCAAGCCTGGATAAGGTGCGAGTTCCAGAATTGGATAAAGCCTATTTCAAATAGTTTCAAAAGAAACATTGATAATTATGTTTTATGTATAACACTGAATAATATCCCTATATTTCGAAACCCTTGTCTTTGTAGTTGGCACCCATTAGACCTCCGCAACATATTGCACAAAAGTAGTAAGTTCAACACTACAACGGAAGATTATTTTGCTTTGTTGGTCATCACTAATGTTCAGGGTTGATGCTAGTCTCAGACTGGCTCAACCCTTGGCTCCGCTCCTCTCTGAGTTGAGAATTACCATGTTCCAGTGCTGCACAGGAGGTCAGAGACCCTGCTCCCTCCCCGAGCATCAAATGTGCAAAATTATATTTTCATGTTGCTCTGATCGCCGCCTCATTAAGCTGTTGTACAAAATGTCTTTGGTCCCTAATTAGTTGGTAAAAGGTGCCTTTTGTCTGTGTGGATGCCAATCTGGGAGATTATCTCTGTTGGTGGCTGAACTGAGGTAACAGAAGTTTGATCTCTACTGGTTCAAAACAGTGGGCTTGTCTTTGGAGTGACTTGCTTAGCCTCTTGCTGTCAGCGGTGCAGTACGTCCTGTGATTGTGAGTTTTGTACACTCGCTTGCTCTTTTGTGGCACTGTAGAGTGCAGAGGGGCTGGCAGCATTTTTCAAGCGGCATGTTGCCGCTTTGACACCCTAGACATTTTGTGTACGTGTCTGGCGGATTATGGTTTGCTTTTTTTCTTGACGTGAGTAGACTTTTTATGTCACACGTTGGTCCCTTTGGTGTTTTAGCAGCGGAATGCTACTCTCGATAGAAGAAACCCAGAAAGGGAAGTGAAAGAAATAACACAATGTCTCTAGGAAGGATGAAGGTACTAGGGAAGGTTGAAAGGAAAGGGAAATCTGGATCTGCTCTCCCTGGAGTGAATTCCCAAGCGGAAACGAAAGTGTGTGTCAAGGAAGTGTTGCCTTAGATGTTTCCGTTTCTGGTGTTCAGCAATTTAAATTTTTGAGCTTTTATATTTTCAATAAGAAATCAAAGAAAATGTTGCACTGTGTTACTCTTGAAGTCACAACAACAAGCGGACATGAATAAACACAAACACACGCCTACGCTGCAATTTCACGCCCCTTGACAATTTTGACACTATTCTTGGCAGCGCAGCCCCTTTAGCCCTGTTAGTCTGTGAGATTTATGAGTTTAGTGTGAGTGTTTGCCCCTCAACGGGCTCACCATGGAAATTTATTCTTCTTTCTTTGTTACCCACATTACAAAGACATCCCATAGTCTCTCTCTCCCTCTCTCTTACTCTCAGTCTCAGAGGGCTTAGCTGTGTTTTTGTGTTCTGTCAGCAAGATCAGGTTTTGGATTGTAAGATCTGAGCCATTTCACCTTAATTTGGCTGGAAGACCTGTCTGGCAAAATCTTTATGATTGGCTGCTGTTTATCCACTATGATGCAAAATGTGGTGTAATTTCAAGTCTTATTATAGATGTCTTGATTTGAGGGGGACGTAAACACTAAACGATATCAGGTAACCTTTCAAAATGACAGCTTTTGAGAAACAAATGGTTATTTTCCGCAACTCAGCTGGATATGGTTATATTATGGTGGATGTTTATTAATATACAGTTGATGGGGGGGGGGGGGGGGGGGTATGTAAACCCTTGAAATTAAATGGATTTCTGCTTAAAATTGTAAAATATTCTATTCTTGGACTACTCTCATTTTTTGTAAATAAATTAATACATTTTAAAACTATTTTTATTAAATAACACAAACATTTTTTTTTTTTAGCAATTTTAAGCATAAGCATCCAAAATGGTCAAAAAGTGCAATGAACTTATCACTTAACATATAGCTATTATGGCAACTTTGATTTTACTTAAGGATTTGTGCTAAGAATGAATGTACTGCAAGGTGCAAGAGTCAGTTAACGATTAAAATCAAAGCTAGATGTTAGTGTATTTATTTCCTCAGTAATCTCTAAAACTCTTGTAATTGCTGAGCAGCAAATATGTATTAGCATGAGGTGATAGAGGCTATTTCACTCAGTCGAGCTGAAACACTGAGGCTCATGGGAGCAGTGAATTTTACAGCCATGGTCAGAAGCCCGTATGGGGACAGATGCTCAGTGTAATTTCCAGTCTGTGGATCAGCATGGGAGAAGGAGAGATATCACCTCCCACTCACTCACTCTCACTCACACATTCACTTTTAGCATCTATAGATCCATAAAATTCAGAGATATAATGAAAAAATCAAAAAGACAAAATTACATACCCAGCTTTAATTTGCATTAGCCAGAATTATTTGCAATTCAACATGCTCTAAAAGATCTGTTCCAAACTCCCAATTGAAATGAAAATGAGATTTTTAATTTACATGAAAAAGCTGGCACCAGTTTACCTCTTCACCTTTTACAGTGGCCATAGAGAGTCAGAAAAAGTGTCGGCCCCGAAAGCACCAACAGCCATATGGATTTGGCTCTGTGTGAGCGAAATGGGCTCTAAGTGTATCACAGCCTTCAAGTTTAATGGGTGTCCAGATGGAGGACAACCTTTAGAGAGACCTGCCAAAAGGAACTGGCTTTTGTGAAGAGTGTTAGATTGAGTTTCGAGTGTGTATGTGTGTAAAGATGCTTCACACTCCTGCCTGAACTGAGGTCTCGCTTATTGGCATTGTCACTGTTCGGCCATGTCCCCTGTCTCTCTCTCAGAACACTCTCATCCATCTTCCTGTCCCGGAGCCTTTCTCTGAATGATGCTCCTTGCTGATGAAACGCGATGGATGTGGAGCGAAAGAAGGCAAAGATAGAGAAACATGTAGTTTTGATTGATCTTCTGAGCATGTTGGATGATAAGCCTGTCAGATAGTACAGGCCCTGGGGTGATCATATCAGCAGACCCTGCCAACTCCGGCCCAGGCGAAGCGTATGTGTGTGTGTGTGCATATCATGGAAATTTAAAAAACCCATATCATTCTTTTTGGCTGCATAGCATTGCATAAGTATTGCTAAAATAGACTTACTCTCTCAGTGGTCCGGGTGATTCTCTGCTTTAGTGAAATTACAGATGCTGTGTTCATATTTTCATCCTCATCTGGAAAGAGAGCAGATGACCTCATCTAAACCTCTGTCTCACGTCATTTACACAGCCACTGATCTTCCTTACCAGATCCACTGTGTGAATGGTTACACATTTACTGCATTTCATGTGAAATATTTAGGTAATCTCAACTTTCAAAAGCACACACAAACAGATGTATGATAGTTCATTACATATTTGTTGAATTAATTAAATGAAATTAGTCACTTTTGTTAGAGATGCAACATATTTCTGTACCATATTAGTCATAGGTGGAAATTCTGATTATTTATATCTATTAGTTTGAATGGGATTATATTGGATAATTAATTATGCATTCTTCTTGTTATTTCCTCTATTTTTACATTTAGATGAACTTTATCATAATCTAACATACAGGTTAATCTTTAAAACACTGATTATTTATTAACACTGTTTAATGTAATCTTCTGTATAACACAGAATTAATGCTTATTTTTTACACTGTACATTATATGGTTGTGATGCCTAAATTTGCTTGTAGCGTTTTAAATGATTTTACTTTTAGTGCTACATTATTAATTCACTTAAGTAGAATGTTAATAATGTCTATTTGTAGGTTATCAGCATTAACTTAAATAAATTGGTTTATTTTTTTATATTTTGCTGTAAGGTTTTCTTGACTATTTCTAAGGGTTTTCATAAGTTGTATCGCTTTGACTGTAATTGGAAGTCCAAACAGAGTTATTAGTCTCTACCACTCATGTGGATTGAGTTTCACGGGATTTTACCCTTCTGTTTGATCTGCGTCCTGTATGATTGTCTCTCAAGTGAAATTATGAGGTGACCTTTTCTTTTTTGTGTTATTTCAGTTTAAAAAGTACAGGCTTGACCTTTACATACGTATAACAAACCCACTCGACCAGTCAGACCCTCTGATTGAAGCTCTTCACTATCAGCCCTCTCTCTGTTCTCATTTTTTCCTATATACACCACCTGTGGCCTCACTATCCATGCTAAAATCTCCTTTGCCTCAGCCAGTCAATCTGGAGGATATTTGTTGCATAGGGTTAATTTTTTCCTTGGTCCACTTTTTGTTGCACCTGAGTGTGCCAAATTGCAGTTAGGAGAATTTTATTAATTGCATTTAGCATCATTTTCCCTTTCAGAACAGACTGAATTGTTTGTTAACTCCATTTTAAAATTATGAAGTCCAAATAAACCAAAAATGATGTCGCCGCATAAAAAAAAAAAAAAATGTGCATCTTGTTCCTTTGTCTCAAACTTGTCATTTTATGATCTTGGCCTCTCTTTCAGTCTTAATACAATCTTAGTCTAATTTCAACAGAAGCGATAATAGAAGTTCTTTGTCTGGAACCGCAGTGGAGACGACCTGCTTGTCTGCCCTAGACACACTGGTGTGTAATTAGTGCTGGGCTTCAGAGCTGATTGGTAATTATAAGATGTTATGGAGTTTTGTCTTTCCTTCATCATGCAATCCTCTTTGAGTCGGCCCACTTGCCAAGTCAAAAGGGGCTGATTACACCTCCGTCACACATGGGTACTACACGAATGAAACAAAGGGCCTTAAATCTACACACTGCTCTTCACTTGACTTAATGATCAGAACTAGTGTGATGGATCTAGCATTTAAAAAATCGGAAAATCTTTCCATGATGTTTTTTGTCAGGGTTCTTCGATAAAATCACTGTTTGTTAAATTGAGCAAGAACCTGTTACTGCCTCATTTATTACACAAAAGAAGGCAGCATGACATTTGACTCTATTTACTTTCTAATTAATTTCCCAGGTCTCATAGTGATCGTTTATCAGATTTTGTCTTTATAACATTTATAGCTTCCTCATTTTAACAACCTGCCTATCACTTATGCCTTCAAATAATGTTAACCAATAGCAAAATAGCTGCTCTGCTACATCCACTTTTTATGATTCAATTGATTTCCTGTGGATAAAATCACTTGTTTTTATACACCCCTATTATATTTTAGTTTAAAATACATGAAAACACCCAATAAGTTCAGAATTTTCAAACCATTTGAGGAAACTTATTACATCAAAACATTTAAGTAAACTAAGTTTTTTTTAAGTTGGTAGAACTTATATTTTTTGTGACAAGTGGGGCGGGGCTGAGAGCTGCGGAAGCAGAGCAAGGCCACTGTGGTGCACTGGTGTCTCTGATTAACAATCACGTCACCGGTGTCTCTTTGCTCCCACAGTTCTCAGCCTCACCCCATTCATCATAATGTTAATTGCATACAGTTCATTTACATAAACATCACATTTAGATCTTGGTTAAATGGTAGTTAGCAAATAACACATGTGATTACAACTATCAAAGAGACTGTCATTACATACTTGCATGTATATAATCAGTAGTATATACAGTACAGTATATATGATCTTAAACGTTTTGCAGCCCAGTCTCATCCTAACCTCTTCACCACAATATAAAACTAATTTAACAGAACCCCTGGTAAATCCCAACATAACACAACATTAAAAACTAAATCCAGCTTATAACAATTGCATTTTAAGTTCACGCAACTTTTTCTATTAAGTACAATGAACTTTCATTATTATTTGAGTCAAACAAACTCATTTCATTAATTTCACTGTTCAGTTTTACAGTATGTTAAAAACCTTCAGTGTAACACAAATTGAATTATCTATTTTTCCCCCATACTGTACATTATATTGTTATGATGCTTAAATTCACTTTTAGTATTATTTTAGTTTTTAGTTCCAAATTAAGTTATTTAGACAAGGTAGATAACATTATCCAATTGATTTCCAAAGGATAATGTTTTTCCCATCCTTATTATGTTTCAATCTGAAATACATCAAGCTATTAAAATGGGCTTCAAATGGAAAATCGCATCGACTTTAAATTTGGTTGTTTTGCGTTGATTTGTTCAACACTGATTGGGTCTATATAGCAGGTTTATAGTGCACTGGAGGATTGCGGATTGATCCATTTGTAATTAACACACAATTAGCAGGTACATAAGTCTAGATGACAATTCCTAATACCCCATCTGGCCGAGGACCCAGGGAGGAAATACAGTGAGCATCGCACAGCTGCCAGTGTATTGTGGAGAATTACAGTTCAAGGGCTCTTCAGTCAATTTATAGGTTATGTGTGATGTGCAATATTAAAATAAAAAATCTGTGAGCGTTGCAGCTCAGCCCAGTAGCACAGATGCTTGGTAAGGTTCAAATAGGCTAATGAAGCGTCTATGTGTACGAGGTTAAGACACAGAAACGGATCTCATTGGCTTTTTGTGTCTGTACGGCACGCAAAACGATGATACCCCTCCCCCGCCTCACTTTCTGTCTCTTCTTTTGTTCTTCCAAAGGTGAGACATTTTCTGAGAGAAAACAGTGAGCAGAGGGCTGAGGAGTTACGGGATACTGAAATTGCAATGTTTATCAGAGTCAACTTGTTAGTACACTTGAATGGACTGTTATGTGGAGATGAAGTATGAAGAGAGACCTTGTGTCATTGCAGACATGCTGTCTTACATCTGGCAATAGCAGACAGGATCGGACGCATTTCACCTCTCATCCGTCTCACACACGCACACACACATACAGGGAGGTCACTGCTCCTGTCTGTTCCTCTTGGCTAGCCCTGGCCCCCTGTGTGAGTAACAGTCTGTCAGTGTGAGACACAAACTGGCCCGGGTCATTTCCTTAGAGTCTGACACCAGCATACAATGACATCCTTTATTCAACAACAATGATAAGCTGATACTGTATCAGTAACACATGAGTGAGTGCAAGTGTTCAACTTATCAGGGGTTTCTTTAACCACAAACTTGCATGTCTGAGAGGTTGAGATTTCAGCTTTATTTAATTTCTTCACCTATTACTACTGTTGTGGAATTATTTTATTATGATCATCAGTTTTGCATTTAAATTTTTTCAAAGTTTAATGTACTTACCAAGCAGACAACTGAATTAGTGAGTATTTTATACAATTTTGTATAATTTACAATTAAGCTTCAATTACAAAAGGTGTGAGAATATCATTGGGTATTCAGAATACACAAACTGTTGTATACGAAATTAGCTTTAGCAAAATAAAGTTTTTAGTATTTACAATTTCATTCCCATTAGAGACAATGCATAATTTGTGGTGGAAATGACATTGTAATGGAAATGTTCATGACCATCAGATACAGATCAAAAGTGACAAACTAGTTTGTAAAAATTCCATACAATCATAAATATCTGTGTTTGGTTGTAATGTGTTGGACTGGTAAAAGGTCTGCAGTTGTGTAAATTGTGTAGATCTCATATGTCCTTTCTTCCTTCATCCTTGTCATTGGTTGTCATGCATGTTTTTGGTCAATGAGTCCAAACTTGCACATCTTGGACAGTTTCTGTATGATCATTCGATACTGTGGCGCTATCAAACTTGAGTTGGGTTTCTTGCATGCTTGAAAAGTCATTAGCAGCTCTCTAAGGTCTCTTGTGCCGTCCGTTTGCGTATTAAGTATCAAGCGGCCCATCTGTGGGGCACACCGTGGTGTCTCTGCTCAGTAACCAGATCTGCTCTCTGTAACCTCAGCAGGGTTCAAGTCTTACAGCAGATCCTTTCTGGGAAATGAGCATTTTTATATCCTATTGTGAGTTTTCATATGCGGCATTGGCCTATTAAAGAATATAAAATATATTGGGGCTAGTTGTCACATAAGGAACTTGTCATAAGGACTATATATTAAGAATTTTAAGGTTAGACGTTTATTGAATTATTATTGTTTATTGAAGCATTTTGGTTTCAAACATCTTAAATCAGAATAATTTCTTTGAAATCCATAAATGTTTAAAATGCTATTTATTTGTTTGTTTATAATAAACCTAAAAGTGAGAATATCCCACATTTATATTATATTATATTGTATTATATTATATTATATTATTGAGAAATATTGACTACATTAATTTAAATCTACATTAAGAATTATTGACTGGAGTCAGAAGTCTGACTATATTTATAATATAATATAATATAATAATTGAATAAATCTACATTGATAAATATTGAATGGTCAAACATTTATTTTTTGTTTATTTCAAATAAAATGTTTGTTTTTGCAAAATATATCTACATTAAGAAGGATTGACTGGAGTCAAAATTGTGACTATTACTATATTGTGATATAGTGTTACTAATTATGATAATATAATATAATATAATATAATAATTGAATAAATCTACATTGATAAATGTTGAATGATGTCAAAAGCGTCACCCTTATACTTATACTTACATCCTAAGAAAAATATTGTTCTGTATTTTTATCTGCTCATTCAAATTCTTCCATATTCTGATTAGCCAATTACTCCCAATTCATACTCCAAGTCATCCGTTGAGCAACTGTGAAAGCAGGAGCTGACTGACTGCCGACAGGCTGAATGGAGCTAAATTACACTGCAAAACATCCCAGTGTGTTGTGCATTATGTGGCTGTCTTTAAGCAAGCGTATATGTTTGAATGTCCATTCACACTCATCTGATGTGCTCTTGAAGACTGTTCAGGTGTGAAGGCGTGCATTATTTTTTCCCATCCGCCTTCCTTGAGAGCGGAATCCAACTCCACACATGATGAATAATGCTAATTGGCGCGTAGAAGAGCTGGGAATTACACACGTTAAGGGAGAGAAAAAAAATTGCGTGGCTGACAGCTCATTAAAAGGTTGACATAATTTGATTTAAATCTGTCTTTCACACATTAAACTACTCACGTACACAATGTACCTGGTTTTACTCAGAAGGTGCAGGTTTTCACATTAAATGCTACATGACTGATTATTGGATTAATCTTAATATTGGGCTTCAGATTTGATGGGGCCGTGTGGCGGTGGCCGCCATGTGCCACACCTGTAGTGGTGCATTAACTACACGCAGAGCATGACGACCCGTGCCAACCTACGCGCAACTGCCAGACGCATTCATCAGGCTTTTGATCCACAAACGTGGGATGCAGGACAAAAGATTCACACACAATCATGTGCATGGAGGGACTTTGATGAATGTGTTTTTGTGTAGAGATGTGTTTGGATTGGCATGGAATGTACAACAACAATTTTGTTCTTTTATGGGGGAAAAGTACAGCAATAGGAGCCTTTCGGTCATGTTGAAGTGCTAGGCCACGCTGAGGCTATATAGACTTCAGAATTCAGTGATAATGCATTGTCGAATACTTGCTGTGGTAAAGGCTATGACCTCCTCTTGAACTTGCATACATCTGATTAGAAAGCAGTTACTGTATCCCTCTCGTGATTTAATTTAGAAATATTGCCTGGAAGATAGTGCGTGTGTGTGTGTGTTTATTCATATGACTATTGTTTGTGGTGTTCCTGCATGTAATGATGGCAGATGTAAGGTTAATCTGTGTCTAATGTGTGTAGGAGGAAGTAACAGACAATAAGCCTCTGGCACTGGACGCACCATATCTATTAGAGTCAGTCTGAGACACATGAGTGAAGACAAGCCACTGCTTTAGACTGTTTGTCTATGCTAGAACACTAGTGCTACAGTTTTACTCAATGGACATTATCTAACTTTTTGAAAAGTTTTTATTTTATAAAAGCCAAACAACTTGCACAAACAATTCAAACTTGCCATGTTCCCTCCTGGCTGAACTTACAGCGATTGTAAATAATATTAGTATAGCCATGATAACTATAGCAATATTGGGAATTGCTTCTGTGATACTTTTTCTTTTCTTTTTTTCATTCATCCTTCATCTTCTTTCTATCCCTTTTCTTAGTATTTCATCTTAGACTAATTTTTTTAATGATTATTTATTTATTTATTTTCCTGCTCTAAAATGATTTATTTTCTATCATTTGAAGCTCTTCGAGCTGATTTTGTTTAAATAATGTGTCAATTATAATGCATAAATAATTTATTTTATTATTAAATTATCATTATCATTATTATTTTAAGATCCAAATTTTAAAGCCGCAGACTTTGAGCGCTCGAAATCTCTGAAATGGTCACATATTGTGAAATATAGCGCTGTCAAATAAAGTAGTGCTGTTATAAAATATATAAATCGATATATTTACAAACTTTTATGTTAGATTAATCACGATTAATCGATTTGACGGCACTACACATAATACATCAAAAATGTCAAAATATGCAATCTACTCGACTTTACTGCAACACTATAATCCCTCAGATTTAAAGTTTGTGCTAAAGTTAAAGCTAAACGGTGACACTCTGGTGTATCAATCTTCTGTTGGTCACATGTCTTCACATGATATGAGTTCACAGGTCAGACTTTACCAAACTTTACCTTTGGAACACGGTAAATGCAGCGTTTTCTGTCTCCTGCATTCGTATGCATATGAATGGAAGTCAATAGAATGAAAAGTATAGTGTGATCACTCATTAAGGCAACCACAGAATGCATTGGGATGAAAATCAAGATAATGGATGAAGCTAGAGGAATGTCAAAAATTTATTTCAATAGTAAAATTAACTAAAAAATAGTTCAATGTAACAACAAACTGATTATTTTATCCAGCAACAAGATAACATGAAACTCTATTGAAATCAAATGCTAGTTCATTTGTTTGGCATGTAGAATTGCCCAGAGTGTTCCAAATCAGTCACTTATGAGGCTCCATGGCTTTGTTAGAATTCTGCCAATGTAGTGAGGTAGTTCGTACAGGCTTCAGAACAGAGCTGGTATTTCTCAAGAGGAGCGTCCTTCATTAAAGTCATTAGTGAAGCATGGTGAGGCACTCCTGCCAGAGAAATCTGATAAAATAATGAAGCATACCCACTGAAACCACAAATCACCCTAAGATCTGTCTCTCTTGCTCTCTCTCAGCCTGACTGCAGTACCCATAACTCTCCTTGGCTCGCTTGACTGATTTCTCAGGCATTGTAAGGCCAAGACACCGGGTTCATTGCCTTTCAGGAACAATCAAAATTTTCAGCATTAGGTCAAGTGAGAGTCAGCATGTACAAAAAAGGCACGGTTAGCCCTGAACCTTAGGTCTCCTTTACTTGTGTTGTTGTATTGCATAGCCTTGTGTTATTGTCATGGTGGTCATGATTAATGTTGGCTTGTTCCACAGCGTTTTCTCCATGACATTTATTGGTGAACCTTGAAGTGAACTCAACTGCGCAACATAACCAATAGCAAAATACAGGCCTTGATCCAGCTTTTTGCTTCAATAAGGATCAGTGATTTTGAAGGCTGGTAGATTTAAAACTAAAGTGTGTTAAAATACTTACTCCAATCAAAACATCTGCTGAATTTGGAGCCACATATCTGTGTACTACTCTTACTATTTCTGACATAGAAAGAAGTGTATGCAGTTCTAAATTCAACAATTGCTCAATTGTTTTTGAACATCCTGACCAGTTCCACATAGAAACATCAGCTCCACCAATGGCATGAGTTTTTCTGAACAATGACAGACTGGGATAGTGTTGGGGAAACCAATTTCTAGTGCCAAAGAAACCTGATTAAATAGCACAGTGACCATGGAAGAGCAACAAGCCCGGACATGTTGTGGCACATTTGGTTTAAGGCCTGGAAATAGGGCAGGCAACATATGGACAAGGAGACACAACCCTGTCAAAGCTCTGTTCTCAGTCTGAGAATATTTCATTTATTCACACTCCTGTAGACGAGTAATGGGAAAACAATTCCCTACATCTAGATTCAGCACATGATGTACTCAATGACAGCATGCAGTATGATCGTGCTTTTGGAGAGCGCTTGCATCAGGTTATTGTATCGATGTACTGAGGCTAAATAAGCGTTTTGTTGATGCAGTTTGTCATAACCCATGTCATCCATGGCTGGGTCCTGCTGAAGGACTCATTAGTTACACATACACAGCTCTCTGTGATATATGTGCCTGTTATTTCAAATGCATTATTTATTTTTGTACCTGAAAATAGAAAAGAATGAGAGGCATTTCTTCTGCTCGGAGGATCAACCCAAGGTTGGTGCTAATGGAGAATTTAATTATGTTTTGAAAGGTAGACGTTTGCCTGCAGGGTGAACTCTGTCAGCATTGTGTTGTGTAGTCAAACTCCCACTGCCTGATTCCCACAGAATAAGTCAGTGGCATACTGCTCTCGAAAACCTCTTTGAGTAGTGATTCTTTGTCCCTAAAGAGGAATTTTAATTTAACACAAAAGCACAGGCATAAGCAATCGCAGCGGAGATGGTTGAATCTCTATGGTGATACTTTGTAATCACAGATACTGATGTGGGAATACTGAGCATATTTGATGTATGTTAAAAAATGACAAAATGACAAAAAGTGCACTTGCACTTGCTTACAGCTTTCTAGGTGTTGTATCTTATTATTATAGTATAAATAGGTTTAGAATAATGAAAGGTGAAGTTTGTAATAGTGTTTGGTTATAGTAGCATCATCAACAGAATAGCAAAAATAGTTGTTTTCAAACAGGTTACCCTGAAAAGCTTCATGCATTATTTTTGATCAACACTGGGAAAGTTTCATAAATAAAAGAAAAACTTTAATAAAAAGCTGAGAAAATTGAGTCGAAGGCTATGTCTGGATGGGATTTAAAGCGATGATTGAAACATAGATGGAGTAGATCGCTTCCATCAACACACCCAAAGCTTGCACAGTCCTCTTCCTGGGACAACATTTCATTTGGTAACATTATGCAGTTTTGCTGTTCAATGCTTCTTTTACTTATTTCTCATTCTTCTTCACCTGTGTTTTGATCTAGAGGTTCTGTATTCTTTCAGAAAATGTGCAATAGTGCCCCCTACCATATAACAGTGAAAACATGAATTGACAAAATTTGTGTCATAAATGACGAAAAAAAAGAAAGAAAAAAAATCCACCAATGGCACAGAAAGAGTTAAGGTTTGTCAAATTGATCATTTTCACATCAAGTTCATAATGGTGAATAATGTGGGTATATGGCATAGAGACTAGTTTTAATGAATTAACTTATTATCATGACTGATCTGCTCAATTTGCTTGTTTGTTTACAATCTGTTTAGTATGCTTGAATTATACTTGTAATGAGACAAAACTTTTTGCTCCCACACATCAACAGTAATTTGCACCAAATTTCACTTATACAGAAAGTCTGCACTTTTTTTCTCTACTGATCTCTCACTCAGTCATGCATTTCGTTAGGGAACTAATTGCCTCTCATTAATTTCTTGCCACATTGATTAATCAGTGCAGAGACGACATGGAAAATAGCATATGCAAATAGTTAATAGTCTCTTTTTGAATATCTGAATAGTAACGACATGGCGAGTTAGTAATCAGTCTCTGAGTAAATCTAATGAAGAAAATGAATTAGAATAATAATAGTCTATGTGGTTTCTCTTCCACAGTTAAAGTGAGATGACGGCTGTCGACGGGCGTTTTATAGACTCCTGCAGCTGTGTAGAAAAAGAGAGACTCTGAGCTCTTATGCAAAACTCTGATTATTTTATTGAAGTTCTAACGATGGGAAAATATTTCTTTTTCAATTAGACTTCCATGTGGCATTGTCATTAAGCACCTGCAGTGAATAGATGGGTGTCTGGTTGTTTCGCCATGTGCTCAATTCAAAGATAAGATGCTTTTTGGGGTTGTGAATGGGAGCGTGTGTCAGATATTGTGTTTTTGCTCACACGCAATACCCTGAAGAATCTTTTCTGATTGCTTGACACGTCCCAGGTGGGATTTCACTATGTTATGCTCTCATACTTTTATTCCTTTTGGATTCACAGTGTTGAGAAACTCAAAGTGTGACTCCCTGACAAATGTGCCATATAAAAGACTGTAGTCTGGCTTTTTTCATTGGGCTTTCATAGTTATTTAGGTCCTTTGTTACCACAGTCAGCTTTCCAAACAACCATTGGCACTTTTGGGGTTGACGTAATGCTCTTTGTGTGTGCATGTGCCTGTAGCGGTGCCATTTTCCACTGTTTGGTTGTATGGCCAAGAGGTTCTCATCCAATTCTTATCTCACATACCACATGTTTAAACTCACACACAAACAGATACACACACATGCAGTCTTATCACTTCTTTGTGCTTATCTCACCTGTGCAAAATCGTTCAGCTGGGAGAAAATAAACAAGCCTCTAGATATATGTCACCTGACGAGAACTGACCCAAATATGACAGCTCCGACAATGCACACACACACACTGTACTCTCCACCACTAATGTTAGTTGTGATTCTGCTCTCCACTTCAGCATTCAGATGTACTACATGGTCCTCTTGAGGCAGACCTGGTATTATATATCTGAAATCAATCTGACAGGTCTGAGGTGACTGCAGTACATTCCAGCTCCAGACCTTGTTATCAAACCCAGTTGGCACCTGACCTTTTCAGAGTAATGTTTTGAGGTGGAATGTGGAGGTGGGTTGGTGAAGCTTTGTTGGTTTCCGACGACCACGTTTCATTGACGTTAATGACCTTTAAATTCATATCGCTGTGGATCAACGTTCACCAACATGAATGTTTCTTCACCCACTGATCTTTTAGACAAGATCTAAATCTATAGAAATCAATTGGCTTTTCATTGACTATGTCTGATTTTAAACCACTTTCTTAGGAAGTAACAAATGTTAAATGCTGGTAAATAAAAGAAGTAGGCAGCTTTGCAAACCAACCATAGTATGCTTATTTTCAATGTTATTCAATGCAGATATTTGAGTGACTTTGTTATTGCTGTATCTTGAGAGTGATAACTCATTGGCATTGGTATTGGTATCTCATTTGGTGTGTTATTCTTTTGTGGATGTAAGGTTTTGGTTTCCTTTATATCTTGGTTGTGTTGTGGCTAAATAAATTTAACTAGTTTCAACCAGACACGAGTCTCATTCTCAGAGTTGAGGATCACATCTGTTGAGTTTGCACCGTTGGACTTTCCTTAGTTACCGCTGGATTAACTGGCCCATCTGCTGAGACAAAACTAGCTCTTCAGTCTTCCTGTAAAGAATGACTTGATTAATGTCTGAGAGTAAAGGTTCCTGTCATGTTGTGTTGAATGTTGAGGTCGTTCAACAGTGGTTGTACCTGACAGCCTGAGGCGCCAAATGCTATCCGCTGCCTTAGAACAAAAGAAGAGATGAAAAGGTATAAAGACCACTCTTTGTTGTTGGCATTCATAAGCAATGAGAAAAGAGGACAAGGTATCTTAAGGAAGTCATGCATAATTAGGCTGGTTTCCTGTTCTGCCTTACAGGAACCACATTGGTGAAGGAAAACTGCTCAGTCTAGAATAAATCGTGAGTAAAGATGTCTAAGGAGCTCCAGCTTTACACTCTCACTGAGGACAATATGACCTAGTTTGTTTCAACATTTGCTGATAAGTCCAACATAAGTTCACCTGCATGTTCATTTCTTATTGCATTGCACTACTTAAGCTATTTGGGGACCAAGTAAAGGTGGGATGACTCTGTCTGTTCACTAAGTTGAAATACATTTAATAGCTCTTTTATCTGGCTTATCTATTTCTGGTCTCTGATTCTGACTCACTTTGACTCATTTCTAACTTTTCATTGATTTTTGTTGGGTTTCTGCATGATTGTGGACCAGTAAAATAAGTTCACATGTTGAAGACTAATCACAAAAATATTTTCAGCGGTGGTATGTAATTGACATGTCGTTTATATCACAGACCTACTGCATAAAGGTAAAGGGGTCTGTGTGTCCCCTCGGGTATGATTCTGTCTTAAATAAATGGTTGAAAGGCTGAGTGCTTATAACAAGCTCATTTAATTGGTCTGGTAGTGAACCTGCTGATGCGGGTGAGTGAATTCTGACGGGGCGGCTTTGACAGGTGTCAGGAGCAACATGTCAGATGCCACTATGATTACGCAGACTGTTTGGTCACTTGTGAAATCCATATAACAGAGCTACGTTCTCAAGTATGCTCTCATTTAGGGATCAGGAACTCTCTTGAAATAATTCATTTATATGCCTTTTAAAAGAATGAAATAATGGTTGGAATCATGAATAAATCTATTGTAATTTGTGGTTTTCTTATCTCTTTAGGTGAATGGGCGTGAATTTTCCAAGTCTGGACATGAGGGAACGGTGGAGGCCATGCGGAAGGAACCCATTGTGGTGCAGGTGCTGAGGCGAGGACCCTCTGCCCGGAACCAGAACAACCTACAGGAAGTGTGTGTGGTGGATGTGTGCACTCAGACGGACATCACCTTTGAGCACATCATGGCTCTGGCTAAAATGAGACCCACTACCCCACCTGTGCCAGACATCTGTCCCTTCCTGCTGTCGGACAGGTAATTACATTTAGGCTTAATTAGATTCAGAATGAACAGAATGAATTCAGAACTTTATCCTGTAAAGTTTCCTGTAAATTTTATTGTATTCTCATTACAATAAATTATATTATGAATAAATAAATTATATATATATATATATATATATATATATATTAAATTGTGTATTTATTTCATACTTTGTTTATGACATTTTTTTTTTTTTAAAAGGCTACCTAAACAAGTTACGCTTTCTTAACCAGCAGACTATGCATACTAACATCAGCACCAATTATTATCTAGAATTTCTCCATCACCAGGCAACGGCCATAATCCCCTTCC
Organism: Opsariichthys bidens; assembly: GCA_037194245.1. NCBI lineage: Eukaryota > Metazoa > Chordata > Actinopteri > Cypriniformes > Xenocyprididae > Opsariichthys > Opsariichthys bidens. Next base: position 14,425,692 of record CM074287.1, on the reverse strand, counting down.
CCCCACGAAATATCCCTCTCTTCTGTCATAAAAGTCACGCCAGGGCCTATGTGTAATTATTGTAGTGGCTTCCCTTATCCATTTCCTGTAATGAGTAGTATACAGGGTGATTAAAACCTAATGGAGTGCTAAAATATCAAACATGCTGGCACAGAGGTTTCTCTTGGTGTTTAATGCCCTTTACAGCTTTTCAACTGCTTGAGTTTGTCCAATAAGACTTATAAGTCTGGGAATGATAGGCCACATCTGATTATTTGGCTCCTTATGTGCATGTGCTTTGTTTGAGTTTATTTATGTAAATCTGTTTGTTTGGCTACAACTCAGCAAAATCAAAGATTCAGCTCATCTGTGTGTAGGCCTATGTGCTTTGCACAGATTGCTTAGGATCTTGGAACAGTGCATTTGCAATTGTACCCCAGCATGATGTGTTAACAGATTAATGAGTATTGCTTGTAATTACATGCTTCCCCTGACTACAAACAAATTCTGTTATCCTCTTAGAAGTGTAACGCATGGCTTCAGGGTCGGTCTGTAGTTCTACAAATAAAATTGCAGGCATACAGCTATAGGCATAGTGCATAAAGTTCATTTCTCTTGTTCTCTCTTTCTCTAGCTGTCATTCCATTCAGACTATGGAGCATGAATATTTTGATTGTCCAGAATATGTAGCCAGCACTCAGGCAGAGGTGGATAGGGCAGTTGAATTCGAGTGTGAGGTAAGTAAAAGAAAAATGCTTTCTTTGAATAGTGATATATACACCTGGTGTTACCATCCATCTCGGGTGACCCGATAACAAACGGTCACCTGAGCCATTTACACCTGACTTTACATGAATGAATGAATGAATGAATGAGGCATTTATATAGCGCTTTACAATCACATCAGGGTCTCTCCTCACATACATACATTACAATACAATACTTCACTGCGTTATACGTGTTAACACAATCCACACACACACACTCACATTTTGACCAAAATATTCCATTTTATTATAGCTATTTATTACATGCTTCACATAATTTAAAAGTGTTCATTTTATCCCAAATGAGGTACTTCTATTTTGCATTACTTTACTGGTACCACTTTACAATAACTTCTCATTTGTTAACATTAGTTAACTAACAATGAGCAATACTTTCTAAGAACATTTATTAACCTTTGTAATAAAAATGTTCATGTTCTTGTTAGTTTACACTGGATTAACTAATGTTGACACATACAACTTTTGTATCTTAAAGTGTATTATTAAATGTTGAGGTTATCTAATCGTATCTAATGTTAACAAACGAAACTATATTGTATAGTGTTACCCATTTTAAAAATCTAAAAATCTAAATTAAACGTTAACAGAAAGAGTTATATGGTCAAATGATGCATTGGGTTCATTTAATTGGGAAAATTCAAGAATAAGAGTTTCAAAAAGGCATATTCCTTCACTATTAATGACTTAAAGTATGTTACAGCTGGAGAGCTTTGAAACAATACCATTTTTCTTTTGACTAATATACAGGGGAAGATTAGACTTCACTAAGGTGTAATTAGATTTATTTTAATGACATTAATGTTCTTTCCTGCTGGGTCTCTTGCTCATTTTGGAAAACAAATGCATGTGTGTTAATGAATCATTATTATCATGAATGTTTGAAAGTAGAAAAGCAGCTTGTCACCAGATGTTTCTTCAAAAGAGGGAGATTTTGGAATATTATATGTATATGTATGATCATTTTTTTCCTGTAAGCGAATTAGTGACAATTTCCTTCTTGGAAAATCAAACTTGCACAAGTTGCTACCTGAAGTATAAGCAGTGTTAAATGTCCTCTATGGATCCTGTATGGATTCATGCCTGGATGAGCCCCTTCCATGCAAGATAACTTCTGTCAATCCCTAGCAAATTTTTCATATCAGGCCAAGAAGAAAACCACAGAACCACTTTAGCTCTCCAAATATGGAACATATCCCAGATTAATACTATGATCTGCACAATTATCTCTACGATTTTCCAGTTTCATCGCTTGCCGCAGTAGTTTAAGGGAGATTGTGTGGATCATTTTGCTCGGCAGTTCAGTTGATCCTCTCTGATGAGCATGTGGTCTGAACAATAGACTTGCAGAAAATATGAAGTATCGCTGAGCTTATGGAGCAGATCAATATGAAGCCGTATTAAAGCTGCTGGTGATGAATTGCATCCATTGTGTGGACTGACAGTAACCCAGATTCAGCTGAAATACGAGAAAGAGTTAGCCTATTTATATCACACCACAGACGTTGCTGTGAACATGTCGGTATCGCATTTTTAGAAATTATTTGCCAAATGCGAATACTTGACAGTTTGGTGTGTTCGTGGAAGAAAAGCCTCATATGGATGGAGTTCTAAATCTGGTTAATGTGGAGGGTGGAGTGCTTGATGTATGATGCTAGTGCTCGGTCAGGAGCGTCAACCGATAAATGAGCCGTTCAGCTTGACTGAACTGAGACTGGTGTCGCTGGTATGTCGAGCTGTGGCTAACCGCTCTCCTCTGACAGATGAATGTCTCTCCAATGCAGCCCTGTCGCTGCGCCAGGCTTCAGTCTTGACATATAACCCCCTCTGCCTGCTTGATTATGTCATATTTCAGGGTGGCCTCATCTTTTTGTTGGACACATTTGTAGCCAAAGGAACTGGTCATTGTTTTATTTTAATGTAAAGCCAAACATTTAAGATGACTTTACTATTCTAAAACAATGCTATCACTGATGGAGTTTTAAAGCTGTCAGAAGTGGCTTTTGTCTTTTTTTTCTTTTTTTAAATAAACTGAACTGAAGAGAAATGTACTGAGTTGAGCTATTTTCAAATTGCTTTAATTAGAAAATGTCTGCCTGGTAAATGTCTGTTCCTCTCTCTGGCCCTTGAAATAGAAAATAAAATGGTAAACTATGTGGTTATGTTAGGTTTGAATGGAATAAATGTGATCTTTGGTTGACTCCTGTATTTTAATCTCTCTCTCTCTCTCTCTCTCTCTCTCTCTCTCTCTCTCTCTCTGTGTGCGTGTGTGTGTGTCCGTGTTTATGTTACAGGAGGTTGAGCTCTGTCGAATGAACAGCCAGGAAAAACTGGGCCTGACACTCTGTTATCGCACTGATGATGAGGAAGATATGGCCATTTTTGTTGGTCAGGTGGGTACATTTATTTTATTTTATTTCATTTTATTTTATTTTACACATTCACTTTTGAAGTTTACTGCTAAAAAAACTGCTGAAAGAGCATTAAATTAACTTTGATGTGTCCCAAATTTTTAGTAACCGGGTTGTAAAAATTGAGATAGATTGGCAATAAAACAGTTTTAGGTTTCAAAGTTCAACATTTTCTGAAGGTTAATCATCTCCTTTCACAGATGAAGTGAAAAAAAGGTGACTGTAGTTTCAGACTCAATTTTGTGGTTTTTAATGCAGCAGTTCAATTTAACAGACAAAGATCTTCTGAAAAGGAACTAAATAATGTTTTTAGAGCAAATGTCATTATGTTAATGTGGTGATCTGTGTTTAATTCATTAGCACACATTGAAGTCACCTGTAAGATGTGGCACTGAGCATCAAATTTGGTGCTGGCAATCAAATTAATCGGACCAAACCCTTTTTAACATCAATTTAAATTGTGTGAAAAGTAATTAAAAGATAAAAGCTCAGTTTGATCCATTCTCATTGTTCCACATCACTGTATTCCTGAAATTAAAAGTGTTTAATGTGGAAAATTTTCCTGTTTTCCAAAGTTCAAATGGCACACGAAAGTCTACCAGGACTGAGCCAATCATGAAGAGAGCAAGTCAAGTTTGGAAAATTATTCTGCATACAGACAGTTCGTTTTCAGTGTTTTAATTGCTGATTTTAATTAGCAAGCAATGGCACCCCTCCTGTCTCCTGTGGAGTGTAAAATGGCACTTTTTTTTTGCTCTCACCTCCTTGACACACCAAAGGAAAAGAAAGGCTGAAAACAGGGACTGTATTTCAACAGGGAGAATTCTACTTATTGTACAGATATTGCCTGTTGTTACACCATTTCTCGCTCAGAGATATGCAAATGCGGAGCACCTGACATCAAACAGGAGCGAACTACTTCTCCTTTTCATCATCTCCAGAAAATGTATCATAAACAACCTACAGAAATGTTCTATGTCTGTGGAAGAAAGTTATGCAAATATTAGTCATTAAAAATGCATTTATGCACATAATGCGGATGTATCTTTCTTATGTAAATTCTTATAACGCATAAAGAATATGGTTGTTTTAATCAGCAATCTTTTAAAATGTTAAATATGTAAATATGTATTATTTTGAGGGGGAAAAAGAGAAATATTCCCACATCCTTTATATGTTCAGTGCAGTATTCATTTCCAGTCCTTCTATATTAAATGGGGGCATTATATTGCCTTCTTTTGTAAATTGCCTGAAAGGAATAGATTTTTCTAATAATACTGCAGATATGCAAATTAATCTGTAACAATAATGAATTCTTTTTGTGGTAAGTCATGGAATTATTGCTGGTGTATTGAGATGAATTATGACAATTTACATATTGATGCTGTGTTTTTTGTACCTTTGATAGGTTGAGCTCAACAGCATAGCCGCAAGGGATGGACGTATCAGAGAGGGAGACAGAATTTTACAGGTGGGACACATTTAATCTTGTTACACATATATTCACGCTTACAACCTTCCTATAAATCCACATGACGATTTTGATTATTTATTTATTTGATAGATACAGTAGGCCCAAAAGTCTAGAAACCCATTTTTCGTTGGATTTTTCTTTACTTACTTATAATGCAATGACTACATAAAATCTAAAATATAATTTAAAATGGATTTTCACTAGTGATCTGAGACTTCCCACTATAGATATTTGCATGTGTGTGTGTGTGGGTGTACAAATCTTGTACAAACAAAGTCAGCCACTAGTAAATAAACTGGATTATCATGATAAATTGCACTAAAATAGCAGTTTTAAGTGGATCTGCTTGTGCAGAATGTAGACCAAGTTTGTGTGACATTCAGCAGAGACAGTAAGGTTAAAGGTTTGGAGAATTTATGAGAAAAAAATATATAAAGAAAGAGCGAGATACAAAGGACGTGAGGCATCTGTGGATGTAACATTGAAGGAGATGAATACAGTGGTTCAGTGCACGTCTGTCTCACTCTCTCCACCCCTATTATCTTCTCTTGACAGTGCCATTACTCTATAGAAGAAAAGATGAACGGCACCTGTCAGAGGCTGCTTAATTGTGTGTCTGGGCGTGTACAGTCACAACGCTTTTTATAAATGCTTTGGCTCCTGCAGCCCAGTCGGCAGTCTTAGTAATCGATTCAAAGTCTCTCCTCCAGTAAATGCATAATTGACTGAAGGTTGTTATCTCGCGAGGGGGCCTAGTTTTGGTGTGTATGAGGAAATGCATTTTTGCGCCACTTCTGTCACTGATGAAGTGTGCTTCCGGTATGGAAATCCTGACACTCCGTCATTATCTTTGTGTGTATGTAATTGTCACTCTGTGTCCATGTTTCTTCCAGATAAATGGTCATGACGTACAGAACAGGGAAGAGGCTGTCGCTCTCCTTTCAAATGAACATTCCAGATCCATAGTGTTACTCGTCACCAGACCTGAAGGACAGGTGAGACTAGGAAACATAGTTGCTAATCATAACGCACAATAGAACCACAGTTTTGTTTGTGTGGATTTATATATTTATTTTGAGCTAATCACCTGAGCCATAAATACCATGTTCTCTAAAGCCATGTGAAAATAATATCAGTACAATTCTGATTGGGTGATGGTCATTCTCAGTTGTGATGTCAAAGGCAGCAAACAGTGGAAAAATAGTTAATTTAATGCTAATAAAAATCATCCTAAAAGACTATATAAATATCAACTGAAGTGTAATAAGATGTGTTGCTTGCAAAAATAGGTTTTCCATCAGATAACACACTAACTTTTCAAATGAAAAAGATGCTTTTTTCAACCAAATAGAGCTACTAGTTGACACTAATGGTGCTTTTCCACTGCATGGTATGGTTTGGTCCAGTACCTAATACCTGTTCTTTTAGGTATCACTACTTTTGTTTTAGTACCACCTCGGTCGAGGTTCCAAGCGAGCCGTACCGATACTAAAATGTAAACACACAGAGAGAATTATCACTACCAGCGTCATTACATCTGTGACAAGGGACACCAAACCCACTAGATGTAAATAGTCAGCAACAGCCATCGCGTATCATTTGTTTGCATGGCTTTTTAAAACGACTTTCTTGAAACCCGACGCAACTCAATTTGAAAAAAGAAATGCATGTATTGTGTTCAGTAGACAAGGTGACAAATATAACGATCAGTGATCAGTGGTGCTACCCCAGTGAAAAAGCAAACCGAGCCAAAGTAATGCGAGTCATGCCGAGTCTTACCATGCAGTGGAAAAGCACCTTAACTAAGTCATGATAACCAGCCAAATCTTGACCCCTTGGTTTGTCCAGAACCTGTGAATCCTATTGGGCTTTTCTCTCTTAGATGGATGGAAGCTGGCTTGATGATGACCATCATGATTTCCTAGAGGAGTTGAAGATGGAGATTTTAGAAGAACAGAAAAAGGAAGCAAAGAGGGTAAGTGTGACCATATTTGAAGAAAAAAAAAAGTCCCATAGTCTTTATGATCTGAAAGGCATTAAGGTTGTATCTATTCATGTTTTGCAGTCAAAAAGACATGAGGAAGCCTCTGCAAGTACAGATACAGCAACATGTTCCTCTTCCATTCTGGAAAAGGACAGTGGTGTGAAATGCAGCTTTGAGGAGAGTTCTGAATACGAACTGCTCTCTCATCCCCAAACACAGACTCAAAAACAACTTCGAGACAGGTGGGAAGTGGGCTCGCATTTGGTTCCTATGGACACCGTTAACTTAGCCAGGCAGGAGAAGGGTCAGGAGGGCAGGTTAAGTGAGAATGAGGTGGAATGTGACCATTTCCAGCAACTCCTTGAGCTAAAGTGCCAGATCCGTAATGGTGGAGAATGCGGCTTGGTCTACAGACGAAGTAGTACTATTGAGTGCAGCCTGACGGAGCAGGGCGGAAGTGGAGTGGCACGGGAGCTGCACATGCTCAACGAAGAGCTACGCAGCATTGAACGCGAGTGCCAGAGCATCATGCAAGCTCACCAGTTGCGCAGGAGTAAGCACGACTCACCCCGAACAGATAAGGAAAGTCGACTGCGTCGTAGCAAGCTTGCAGATATTAACGAGCATCCTGAGAGATTGCAAAATGAAAAGCTCAGAGATAAAGACAGCTCTAGTGCCTATAACACAGCCGAAAGTTCCCGCTCAACTCCACTGGGAACAGAAGGATCACCCGACCACTCGCTACAGCGTCAAGTCCACCTGACCAATCAGAGGAACCTGCGCAGTACCCAACACCTGCAGAGTCCCTACAATAGTCCCATCTTGTCTTTACCCAGCCAAAGTAGCCCTAGTTGCAGTCGTGCCCATACATACACCAGCTCCACACCACACTTACAGACCCCCATCACCAGTCCCGGTTCACAAGGACCCAGCCAGGCCTTCTCCAGCAGCTTGGAACAAAGCCCCAGCAACCCCTCGGAGTCAGACCCAGCACTTCCTGCTGATGACGAGCGCTGTGAGAAAGAAAGAAACCGGAATAGGGTTGCAACCGCTCGGCACTACCATTCGCCCTATCACAGCAACACCACAACAACCCAGCCTCCCGGCACACGGCATTACCAGAGTTACCTACAGCTCCTACAACAACATTCCTCTTCCTCTTTGGAATACTCCCAGAGCCAGCTTAGCCTCCTCAGCCTACGTGGCCGGCCTGGACCCTCACAACCTGGCCGAATTGAATGGAAAGTTAAAGTGCGAGCAGACGGAACCAGGTATGTGGCACGTCGGCCCGCACGAGACCGTATCCTACGCGAACGGGCCTTACGGATCCGAGAGGAACGCAGCGGTGGGATGACTACAGATGATGACGCAGTCAGCGAGCTGAAGATGGGACGGTACTGGAGTAAAGAAGAACGCAAGCAGCAGCTAGCACGGGCAAGAGAACAGCGACGCAGGAGGGAGTTCATGCAAAGGAGCCGGCTTGAGTGCCTCAGGGAAACCATGGGGACGGCAAGTGGGGAAGTCAGCATCCTGGAGCTCAGCCATAAGAAGATGCTGAAGAAACGAAACAAGAAGATCCTTGACAACTGGATGACCATTCAAGAGCTCATGAGCCATGGAGCAAGAGCACCTGAGGGCACCAAAGTTCACAACGCCTTCCTTTCAGTCACCACCGTTTAGTGAAGAGCGCGACCCCATCCGGTCTCGGTTTATGTACTTGCCTCATTCCAAGTGGCCATTTTATAAAAGTGAAGATGCAGATATTTTTCATGTTTTGTGAAACTGAGTAATACTTTGTGAAAACTCATTTTCAACTAAACTCAAGACTTCAAGAAATGTGAATGTTCAAAAACTCTTTTGATATACTGACACCTTGACACTACCGTTACAGACCTCGCTGTGTTTTCATACTAGAATGTATTAAAAACGGTTTTAATAGGATTTTACACACTACATTGTCGTTTAATGTAGTGTTTCTTTCCATGCATTTGTATTTTATAAGCGGCAAGTTTTCATGCGATATAAAATACAATACTTGAATATTGGCTTTTGCTGCCATTACATCTTTTAAATCTGAAATGTAAATATCTGTAACTGTTCTTATCGAGATCTTCATGGGTAAAGGTCTTCATTGCAGCTTAATGGGTTTACAAGAGTTGTTTGACATGCCGCACGATGTTACCATTTTAATGGTATTGTATACAATACGTACAATTTTTGTACTGTTCTGTATGAACATTATTTATATTTTTGAGTCTAATAAGTTATCTTATTCCATCTTTATAATGCCAAATGACCCAGTCTGTATCTCAGTCAAGCGCTAACCATGGAGTTATGTAGTTTCTACCACTCTCATTGTGCCTTGTACGGAGGCTCATTTTTCTACCACAGTTTGTGAAGAGACACCCTCAGTAATCTTGCTGTCATGTTTTTAGTCTCTTTTTGGTGTGTAAGACATCTTTGTTGCGGGGTCTACGTGTTCTGTGTGCTACATGGGGTAAAAAAGGATAATAAATTATTGTTATATAAGTTAATGAACATTAACAGTTTTGTTATCCTTTCTTCTCAAGAAATGGTTTCCAGATTTTCTAGTTTTGTTCAGCATACAAAGATATTTGGAGCTCACGGCTTTGAATGATTAGTTTTCTTGATTGACGGCTTGAACTAATTAAGCTCCAGATCAAGACCCGCATTTCTGAGATAAACTGTGATTATATCATTAGAGTCAGACAACACTGACATTTGTCCGATTCACATCTCACCCAAATACCACTCCTGTCATTGTTAAACTGACATCCTGTCAGACAGTAGCATTAAAATCAGATCTGTTTGATTATGAATATGTGTAATTCTTTGCATGAATATCTAAATGGTTATCTTGCCTTCTGCCGTTCACGTTGCACTGCAAAATAGATTCTCAACCAGTATTTTTTGCTTGCAAACATTTTGCGAGCAAACATTTAATAAGATATTATTAATTTGACTGTTCTTACGCAATTAGCAAATTTTATTAGTCTTATTTTAGGCATAAACTTCAGAAAAGTGTTTCTTTGTCACTTTATTTGCCATTAGTGTCAAATTTATTTTCTGAAGACAAGTCCTAAGCAACTTTGCTCCTCAAGTATGTATTGTTTTTTAGGATATTTGGATAGAAAACAAGACAAAATTTTACTTTGTAGTATGACAACAAATGCACTAAAAACCAATAATTAAAATGAATACATAAAAAAGGATCAATTGATATTAGGTTGGTAATATGTGCAGGTTATTTTTACACAGTTTGTTCTGAATGGATGAAAGCTGCCTGAGGCTGTTAGGTTGGTGTGTGTGAGGGAGGTTTGAGGCTTTTTGAAGTCTAATGTTTTTCATCTTTGGTTTGAATGTGTGCTGCATGTAAAGACCTGTCTGCCTCTGTTTCAAAGTGATAACACTGCCATAAATCTCATGCACGGGTGCCATCAATCTTCGCTCCATTGAATCACTAGAACTGATTTCATTGAGACTCTTTTGAGCACATCCTAATTGTACTATTTGGGTCCAAAAAGTGCCAAATATGAGTACAAATTGACAGTATTCTAAAAGAATATCCCAAACCACCTGTGCAATACAGTTAGAAGGCTCTTTTGTGATATGACAAATCAGGGGTGCCAACAAAATTCATGCCACATGAGCTCTTGAATATTTCAGCATGTGGATCCATCTTCTCATCGTAAATCTTCTCCATTTTTAGTTGTTTAAGCATTAGATTCTTCTCGTCTTTCATGTTTAAAACTTCAGCCTAAGCTGAACTCCGATGTCCATGAAATTTTCCTAATTACCAGCTACAGAAATTGCTCCCATCTTGCGTTATCCTGATGTGGAAGGATATTCTCTCCGACTGAATATGGCGAAAGAATGCTGTATAATGTATGTGTTGCAGTCGTTTACCTCGTTATGGTGGTTCTCTTTCTTATTTATTTATTCATAAATGCTCATTATGACTGACAGAGCGGAGACTTGTGAAACAGGAGAAGAGATATCAAAGCAAGTGCCTTTTTTCTCCTCACTGTCTCTCTCCCTACTTTACTACAAAGAATAATGGAGAGCGCTGCTGTCAGTTTCTGTGATGTTCACACTTCACCTAGCACAAGAGCTTTATCCACTTTAAAATAAGAGTGAACTAAAATGAAAATCATGTCATCGTTTATACTCACCCTCACTTCATTCAAAACCCATATGGCTTTCTTTCTTTCATATATATATTTAGCAAATAGAACAGATTGACCCATCTGTTTCATGTGTTTTAGAGAGCAGTGTAATGATTACACATTTATCAATATTGTTTGAAAAAGTGTTACACTGAAGAGAAAAAAAAATGCATACAGTTTGGGAACAACATGAGTGTGAGAAAATAATGACAGTCTAGACAGACTGAATGCACAGTATAACTTACCTGACACAACTGCTCTCCTGATATTGTGTAATGACTTTTTCTTTCTGGGGTGTGGAGTGTCACAAGTTTTTAGTGTACTTGAGCTGAACTTGAGCAGTATTTGATAGTTTCTTCCCCCCTGCAACATCCTTTTGCATGCTTTTTGAAGCTCCATTTCTCAGAGCTCTCTAAGTCCTTCGGTAAAGCAGAGACAGAAGAGAGCTTGACAGAAATAATGGGGTGAATCCAAAAACAAGGTCAGATGAACAGACAAAAGAACAGAGAGCTGACGGGGTGGGAGTTTCTATATGACCATCTTCTGACTTTGGTGATGGGCACACAGGCTATGAAACTGCTGTGTGAACATTTATTTTCTGGCATTTTTAACAAGCTGTCAAAGCGGAGTTTGTTAGAAATGAGAAGGAAGTGAAAAGGTGATAGAGGGATTCAGGTCGAAGCATAAAACCAAAACTAAAATAATACTGCTATAGAGTGCAACAGTGCCACATTTCAGTGGCGTTGGTTCCAGAAGTGCTATAGGCCATGAACAAAGCCAATCTGCTATGAAGTGAATCACAACAATATAAAAAAAGACAAAAATGTACGAGTTCTTAAAGGTTTTAGTGAGTGAAAGAACTACAATCCCATGAAGCATTGCGAACAGTAATCAAATTCAAAATTATAGTGGAATATAAAACTACTCATTTACAAATTTTATAGCAAAATATGCATAGAGTATGTATACATATATATGAGAGAGAGAGAGTATATGTCATTCGCAATGATTGATGGGAGTGGGCGGAGCTAAAGAGAAATAAAAATTTTGGAGCGTGTTGCTTTTTCGACTCTCTGATCGGTGTTTTCTGTCCAGCATCATGGGTAATGTAGTTTTTCACCTGGAATTCCACTGTTAAACACGATTATTTTTAAAATAAGCTGAAATAATGCAGGCTTGCGGGTTCAGCAGAAGCAAATAGCATCTATTATCAACCTCGTATATACTGTATCTCACAGTAGGTCTGTCTTTAAAGATTTCTAGGTTATTGTTAAAAATCAATCAGTTTTTACTTCCGGAACCCAACTGTTGCACTCTTTATAATTCTGCAATATGTTACATGATTTAATTTCGACAACAACTGCTCACAGAGTCTTATGAAACTGCCATATTTGAAAGCAGAGTCTTGAAACAGACAAAAACAGTGTCTGGCATAATTAAAAGCTTATACTGTGAGACATCAGTGCCCATGTTGAGATTCACTGAACAATGGGTGTTAATCCCACAGTATGCAGCTGTTTGTGCATGGAGAACAACCTGAAACTATAAGGCAGTGCTCCTCCAAACACGGCAGCGACTCTAATCCACCACGCAGCATTACGGATTCATGTTTTACATTCAGGAAAACAACACTTGCGCACACTGAGAACAGAAGGAATAATTTTCTGCAGTCAAGAAGGAATCAGTTGTATAGACTGAAGACAGAGGAAAATAGACAAGAGCAGCTGTAGATCTTGGCAGGTTTGGTGACTTTGTGTACGCAGCAGCAAACTGACCTGAAGTCACTCGTTGTCAATGAGAGTTGGTGATTCTAGTGGCATGAAGGACAGCGACTGATGTCCAATGACAAAGTTGATGAAAGTTTAAATGTATGCGAATGAGCAGTGATGTAATACAGTGGCTTGTAGCGTAAGGCCCATTGAAAATCCATTCAGCCTCCACGCTCAGATCTCAGCAGGTGCACTACGCATTTCAAATCAACCCCCTCCTGGCCCCTCAGCGCTCATTGGTTTGTGAAGGTGCAGTTTTTAGCACAGGCAAGTTTTGGCAGTGAAAAACATGAGCACACAGGAGGAGAAGCACAGTAATAATTAGCTGAGCTGACAACATGCCAGCAGCTCACACACACAAATACACTTATCAGTCTCGTTTTGTCTTCATTTCATTCGCTTCAAAAGAATGCCACATTCAACATATTCTTATATTGACTGTGGTGTATTTCAAATGCCATTTCAAGCAATTATCCAGAGTGAAAATCTATAGTAACACACTTATATTAATGGGATCTAGTAAGAGTTTGGTATTGTGGATCAATGCCTCTGCATTATTTTTGTTCTTTTGTTTAGAATAGGTTGTGTTTTGAAATTTGGCAGTTGGAGGGGTGTTGATTGGGAAAAGAAACCGTAATGTTTTATGACAAAAGATAATTTCTCCCTTCCTTCACTGAAGATGCTCAGCTTTCTTCTCCTCAACAGCTGCTCAGTTCAGCTGTATTGATCCAGGACAGGTGAGACGTTTTCTTGGCACGTCTCATAGATCCTCTCATTGTTGTCTGACTCTTTTGTAGCTCGCCAGTCCTTAAAAACACTCTTCAAAGATTTGCTCAAAACCCTGGTGAGAGCAAGGGATGGCAAGGATGTTTCTTTCTGTTGCTTTTGTATCCTGTGAAAACAATTTCTTTAGTAAAAAGGTTTCCGTTGAATTAAATGAGCTTTAATGGCCTTTTTGAGTCTTTTTTATGAACTCAAATCTGTCAAAAAACATGCATTCAGGTATTCTGTTACTGTAGATGAATTGATTTGGGTAGTTGATGCCCTGTGGTGTGACATGCTGTACTTCATCTAAACACTATTTTGATAATTAATTATAATTAATGTGCACGCAGCTTTATGAGCTCATAATGAGAGTCTAAATGGAACATTTGTATTTTTAAATACTCATTTGTTTCATTGTTTAACCACTTAAGCTGCAGTCCGTAACTTTTTTTGTTGTTGTTAAAAATGATCCAAAATCTATTTTTGAGCAAGTACATAACCAGCCAGTGTTCAAAACGATCTTCTTTCCTTAGCCCGATTCACAACGGTAAGCTTGTAATAATGTGTTCTACTGGTACAAAATTCGAGCATGCATGATCAGAACATAAACGGCAGACAACCCTCTTAAAAATTATAATTCCACAAATAACTGCAATTGCAGGTTTAAAACAGATATGGCGACAAAGAGACAAAACTTATGGACGGCAGCTTTAAAATAAACGATTTTGGATAGACTCCTGAGGCAACAGAAAAATAGCAACAGCAAAATAATGTGAGCTTTGGTGATAACTTAGTGAATATTTAATGACTACAATAGGATTTCTTGCTAGAAGTGGAAAACGTTGGACAAACTAACCACCAACCACAACTTTCAGATGCCATATTTATTTTTTATCTCAACTGTCATAGAATGGGAAGCATTGTGGGATATCAAAGGATGCATTTATGCTGCCTTCAAAAATCGATCAGATGAAGGTGTCTCAGGAGACAGAAAGTGATGCTAACATTGGATTCGGATGTGCCTTGATGCCCTCTGGAATCCATCCTCCGAAGGCAGCTTTTTTATGACTATATGATATATAACTATATACTTTCCTTTATTCATTTATATTTAAACATAAAATTTTGATATTGATTTTAAAAAAGGGACCTGATTTATTCTAGTTTTTCCTTTTAAAGTAATTGCTATTGTGGTGCACATTGTTCAGCTTTGCGCCCCAATATTCGGAGTGCTGGATCTAATAAGCCTGAAATGGCATGTGCCAATCAGCCATATGGAGTTTCCTTTCTTCCTCCATCTCCAACACTGCTTTAAGTGTTTTTGCTTTTTTTTTGGTGAAGTAAGTGAGACTCATTTTATAAACATGAATGTGGCTGGTCTTCCACTTGTTTCTCTCTCTGTGAAAAACTTTATGGAGGTGTGAAGTATGACGGCCCACTCCTGCTCCGACTGAGGAGCGCAGATGGCGCCACACTCATAGAAATCCTTTTGAAATCCCTTTGAAGCCATGAAAAATGAAGAGTGAATGAAAATAAATTAAGAGATCCACTCAAGAAGATTGAACTGGCAGATTCAGACTTTACAGGAAACAGAAGTGTGCTCGTCGGACTTTTATTGCGGAAAGGAGACGGATGTTTGATATTTCACATTGTGGCAGGTTATTGATTTATTTTATCTCATTGTTTGATATGCAATCAACATTTTAGCAAAGCACCGACTTCAGAAATAAAATATTAACCTTAATGTCATTGATTTTCTTCTAAACTAGAAGAAATTTAATTGAAATATGACACTTTGTTCCACAATAAATGTAGTGTTAAATCACTCCAAAAGTGCACAAACTGCAGGGTGCATAATGCAAGAGTCAGACATGCACTTCTGTGATCAATAAAAGATTCATTTGAGGAAAGGATGTGAGTGTATAAGTAAACGCCCAGCCACTCTATGTGCGGAATAATAAGATTACCTGACAGAAAGATGAACAGTCCTACATGGAGATATTGATTCAGCTAATTAAACTCAATGAAAGTTCTTTTTTTGATTGGATTCATAACCAAAAGTCAGTCGATGCAAGCAGGTCGGCGAATGATACTTTCTGCATTTGTGTGTCCAATGTATTGAACATACTTTGGCGCCACATTACTTTGGCTCCAGACTGTTGTGTTTAGTTGAGTGTTCTTGAGTAACTTGTTGTGTTAGGAGAGAAGATGGGATCAGTGCATATATGTCTTGGAAAAGCTTTTATTTCAATTAAAAATAAAAGAGGGTCCATTAGATGTAAGCAAATGGGCCGTCCAGAAGGTCCCAAGTAAAGTCTGTATTCAAACAGGATTTATTGAATTAAGAATACCTTTTAAATTCCAATTGTATTGATTGATTCGCAAACATGTAGAATTGTGAGTCAACTTTAAGGAAGTGCAATTACTCTATTTTTATACTGTCACACCAAATCTTTGTGTATTGGAATCTGATTAAAATTATTGTCCAGATGGTATATCGCAACTGTTCAATTCATGTGTCCACGCCGTTCTCTTGTTTTCTGGAATTCATTAAGTTTGTAGGCATCATAGGTTTGCAATACAGATGTTGTCTTATTTACAACATGACAATGTATATCCGCCACGCTTGACTACTGCGTCTTCTGAGGCAACGGCAGAACCATTTCGACAATGAAAATCAACAGTCATTTAAATCTTGTAATGGAACAAAACAAAACATTTTTGAAATCTTGCAAAGGAACAAAACCAAGCATCAATGAAATTTCGTAATGAAACGAAACTGACCATTGTTGAATTCTTGCAACCAGATTATATTGCAAGCATATTATAAGTGTTAAGAGTCTATCGGCTATTTATTTGACTTCACTTGAAATGAACATTTGTGTTAATTCTCAATATGAACTTCTGTAGATGAATGACAGAAAATGAGAGAAAATAAGTCTGGTCAGTAATATGTGAAGCTGGTTTATTTCTTTGCTCTTGGTTGACATGTGGCATAGGTTGGTTTGTGGCTCAAATCTGGCAAAAAGGAGAGGTCCGCACAAGTGCCATCATTCCACGCCACATGTGGGCCAGATCATCATACCACACGTGTGGGCCGGATCTGAGCCTTGTTATGAAATGTGTTTTTTACAAATCTGGTTCGAGCTACATTCGGAAACGCCAGACATTGTTATAGGAAACATGCTGAAAGTCGCTGCAGAAACAAGGTTGTGTTGTTGCAAAATGTTGGACGAACAGAAAAAGAAAATATAATAAAGACATGTTTTGAAACCGGCAGAGATGATCGCACAATAGAGCCACTCATACCAGCCTCCTATACGGTTCAGTTTTCGGTCTATGTGGTTGAATAAGCCTAATGTGATGAGCTACATATGTGATTTGCCTGCTTTCTATCTTGTTGATTATAATTGCAAAATGGCTGCAAAAATGTGAAATTAGTTTGGAGAAAAGGTTAAGCGTCATTTGATAAAAAATGCAAAACCAAGTGAAAAGAGAAGGATTTGGGACACACTAAGAATCTATAGTGGCCACCTGCTCCATCATGGACTAGTAGGGACTAGTAATGGATTGAATATGACTTCAGGGGAGGCAGATCTTCCATCATACATATGTAGTTCGTTGGTAAGTTCTCTGGAAAATCTGGTTGTTTTATTGGATCATGTTACAATCCCAGTCCATGTGACAAAATGTTATTAACAGGTATTTTTACACAATTGCTCACTGCTTTTTATAAACTGTTCATCTCTTATCTAGCTTATAGAGGGACTGTTTTGTGCCGTCTAGTTTGTTCATTGTCAAAAATAAATCTGAAAATGCTAGTCAAGCCTCATAATTGATACCTGCATTTTGTTCCAACAAGACGTTGGTTCATTACTGGCCTTAGGCAAGATGACGACTATTCCTTTGCTCATTTTTTTATTAGATAATGCATTAAAAGCATGTAAGCAGAGATTGTTTAATGTCTTCATCATTATTATGTTTCATGACCGCAGGCTGTCAGAAATGAAAGAAGGTGTCTTTTGAACTGGTTGAGCTAATGGTTGAGATAGACTGTTATTGTACATTAAACGTAACATTTATACTTCTTATTAGAGTAAATTAGTTGAGTTTTTTTATGTCTATGCAACAACAGCCTGTAATGCGCTGCAAGATTATGATGATGTGCTGTCTATTAGAGTAAATGTCTTTTAAGAATAGCAAAACAAAACCAGGCTTGGTGATGTATGGAAGGTCCTTGAAATTTTCCCACTTCTTATCTATTTGTGTAAGTCTCATTTCAGCTATTATAAATGCAAAAAAAAAAGCATAGATATAATCTCCAGGCTTTCTTTGACCTCAATATGCTGAGTGTTTCTTTCTATGAACTAGTGAGCTCGCTGGGAGTATTGCTTATAACTCGAAAGGGAGTAATTATTCAGAAAAAGTGCTGTGGAAAGCAAAACTGGGCAAATATAGCAAGACCTAGATACAGAGATTGAGAACTATAGCGTATGTGTGTGCGCTTGCATATACATACGAAAATGTAGGTGTGCTAATATCACACCTTACAAATGAATAGCTGCTAAATGCCATTGAGAAACAGAACTCTTCCAACAACTTGCAGTTGTAAGGAGAACTGCAGACATTATTTTTCCTATTTTCATTGTCTCTTGTGTTATCTGCCATGGTCTTTTTGAAATACTGGAGATGGAAGGGTCTATAAATGGATACTGGAAAGCAATCTACACTGATTTGTACTGCAGACAGAGCTTGTTTACAGAAAGTAATATATGATAATGTTCTTAGCCAGTTTCCCTAGTGGTATCTGAGATGATGGAGGTATCAACTGACGTCCTCAACCAAACATCAATCATCTTGAACTTACAAAGAAATGATTCCTGCTTTCGTCAGCTGTGTAAGAAATGTAATATTATGTAAATGTACCCACTGCTGAAGGGCTAGTTTCACCTCAGCTTGAGTGTCTCTTTCTTCAAAACAACTTTGTGCATATCATGATTGATTAATCTTGCTAGGTGTCTCGATATCCTCTAGACAGTGCGCAGAATCCCCTGAGCATCAGGACTGTCTAGTGTTCAGCATCTGTCAGGATCTGTATTCCCCTGCCTGTACCGACACATCCTGTGAAGGACAAATTAATTAGCTGCTGCAAATGCTAACAGATGGCTTTGAAGGACACTTGCTCTACCTCAGGTGAAAGCACTTGCACAAATTCACATAGGTTTCCCTTATCGTGCATCTCGTCTGCCCCTTAAGACGCTGCCATGTGTCCACCTCGGTGAAGCCCATGAAGTATGTACTTAGAAAAACCGTCTGTTGCCGTTTCACAATTCAATTTTTCAAACAAAACCCCTGATTTGCAATAATATTAACCCGGCGAGGAGGATAAGAAAGATTAATTCAATGTCATTACAAAGCTCATGATTTCGGCTGGTTGGAACAGAAACCAGTACCATCCGATGTGTCCCGCTTTCACTTCCAACCGCAATTACAAATAATCAGTCCAATCAGTATGCTAATCTCTCGTGTTCAAACCGACGATTCATCAAAGTCGCTAATTCGCCGGCTGTCTTGGGTCTTTTATTTTGCCCTCTTTTCTGCAAATGTGATAACCGGTTAACATTATCGGTGCCTTATCAGGCCCGGGCCAGAACAATGGTACCAGTCCAAGCCTAAATGAACTGAAAAGGTGGCGGAGAAGACAGCCTTTGTGATTTTGGTCACTACGTGGCTGATAAAGAGAGTCTGTGAGGAGAATGAACGGAGAGGCCTATCAATTATGGCTCAATTGTTTCCTATTCATGTATAATTTAATGAGTGGGTAGACGGCATAGTAGCACATAGTACGAAAACAAAGGCCTGCACAGGCCTTTCAGAATTCGTATCCCAGCACAAATGAACACAGAAAGCCCCTTAAAGTCTCATGTTATTGTTTGTGTGCTTGAGTCAATCGCATTGAGGAACAAAAGATATAAATACAAAGCTAAGCTAATGCTATCTGCTAACTCAAGTATTTTGAATGACAATTCATTACTCTTCACGCATACCATTTTTTTTATGATCCAGGTTGCGGTTTTATCTCTTTTTAATCTGTCTTCTCTAAAATTTGATGAAGCTGTGGTTCCCAGTGCCAAATTATGATGAGTTTATCAGCATAAACACAAAGGAAGCATAATTATTCTCATACAGTGATTAAGAGTTAGATTTCCCTCAAGGTACAAGGAATTATCTCACACACATTTGCACATATTGCAACAATGAACGTAAACAGTGAGCCATCAAATGAATGATTGCTTGTGTCTAATTGGGGATGTTCATTTTGAAACAACATCAGCAGCGATGTGGAGGGGGGGGGGGGGCTTTATTGACAGGGGTCTTCGCACAAATCAAAGGTTCAGATAAGGAAATGAACCATTGAGAAGTCATCCACAAGTGACAGATATTCCTTGACGTTGGGGGAATGTGGTGACTCTAGCATTTTTTGCAATGCAAACGTGACAGTTTAATTACCTTTGCCTAATGTGAAGATGGAAAGGGTCCGAGTCACTGAGAGCACATGTACATTTTACAGTGGGTTTTTTTCCTTTAAATGATCCAATGAATCACACAAATGCTCGCCGTTTTGGCAAGCACAGCACTTTTGGAACCTCCTCATCCCTCACGTGGATCCACAGGCTGAAATCAGACATGATTAGACTTTGTGTTCATAACTCCATTCGCTTTACTGAGTTTAAATGATGTTGCTTTTACCAAAGCGCATTCAAGGTTTAATGGTTTGAAAACCATTTGGTAGTTGATGTTTGGGAAAGTGATAGAAGGGTCCTGCAGTGTGATATACTTCACTCTCAGGAAGAAAAAAAAAATGATAGAACAGCTGTGACTTTGGGCAACACCAAACAAAAAGTAGTCATATGAAATAATAGAAATTATGTACCAGAATATACACTTTCCTTTTTTTATATTTTAACTAAAGGGCATGAACATCAAATTTGTATCAGTCTATTACCCATTTATATGTTTAGTTTGAATTTAGTATGACTATTAATCTTGATTGGGATTTTCCTCCCATTTCCTCTTCATTTCTCCCAACCCCAATGTACAGTCAGTCACGAACTAAGTTATAAAAGCAAAAGTTATATAACCTGTCAGACCTAGTGTCTCTCAGCTCTAACTCAGATCAAAGTGTATCTGTCTCCCTGAAGATGTCCTTGGTATTTTCCTCTGCTCAGGTACCAGCCACAGTGCTCATATTCATGTATCCTGAAGGAATGGTCGTCTTCTTTTTCAACCAAAACATAATGTCCATTAGTGAAAAATAACACAGATGATGGTGGGTTTGTTGCAGGCTGTAATCTCACACAAGTAGCTTCTCCTCATTGACATCCACCAAAAAATTATTTTGAATTGTCCTGTGGGTGAAGACAGCTAACTTGCCACTTCGAAGCCCACAGGTTGAGTTTTGCTCTCATTTCCTGAATGAGATTTCCATTCCATTTCACCCCGCAGACATCTGCATCCAGCTCACTGGCTTTCTTTATCAGAAAAGAGTTCAAACTGAATCGATATGGCACACAATGAAGTGGACTCCAGCGTAAATTGGCTCACTTGGGAGACAGAAGCCGTTCCCGGCTCCAGATACAGTAAGAGAGAAGAGACATCTATTCAGGTCACCTTAATCACATACATTATTTCAGTAGCAGGGTGATGAATACTGACATTTGTGAGACATATCACAGGAAACGGCTTAATCGTTTTTCTTTTCGTTTAAGGGTGTTCTCCACCGTAAGAGATGCAGGTTGATTTTTCTTGTCTTTTATTTTAGCTTGTCTCTGGTTGGTTTAAAGGGCTTCTCACCTCAAGATATCCTAGAATAATTTTAAATAAGACAAAAAAGCATTAAAATGAGCTAAAACAACAACAAAATCGATATATTTTTTTTAAATTTGAATTTATTTATTTGAACTTTAATTGTCATCAAAAAGACTGAAAACCACTGATTTAGAATCTAATTAGTATAGACGTCAATCAATACTTTTGGAACGAACACTGTTACTTAGTATTTTCTTGTATTCCACAGGAAAAGAAAAAAAACATTCATACAGGTTTGGAATGACTTTGGGGTGAGTAAATGCTTTCATTTCATTAAAGGCACAATATGTAAGATTTTTTATTAAAATATCCAAAAACCACAACAACAATGTTGTATATTTTGTTGACTTGTGTACTTAGAGTATTTCAAATGTTTCCAAGAATGTTTAAATCCAGAGAAATAAACATTTTTAACCAGGACACGGACCGTGCCCATCAATGACATCGTGTTACCTTCGATTTCCAGTTTTATTTTGTAGAAAACATGGAAATACCAAAGACACTTTAATATATTATGTGTTTTATCGTTTGGATATAATCATTGACAGAAAACGAATCATTGTTATATAGCTCAAGCACACTCCACACTTTTCAGTGCACATACTATAGTAATATTAATAAATCTTTAAAACATTAGCTCATCCATGAATATGATTTCTGCCCGAGTCTCGTCGAATTCTTTTCCAGACGTGAAGACAACACATTGCATGATTCTGCGAAATCAAGGCATCATCAAGCTATGCCTTTGTTTTAAAAAAACGACCTCTAGCCAAAAATTCCATATTGTGCCTTTAAACTGTTTCTTTAAGACTGAAACCAAATGTTTAGCCCATAGCAAAAGTTATATTGTAATAAATTCAGAGCATAACGTTGAAATCAGTCTTTCACGGTGTGATTGTGCCTTCCAATCTGAATACAAATGCATAAGCAAGTAAAAAAAAGCAACATGCTCATTTATTTCTCTTCCTCTGTACCTGTTTCACAGACAACGCTTGCCCATTGATTAGATGCCATATTGGCTGGGTTTGCACTTCATGCAGACTCGGACCCCTCCGAGCGCCCGCACAATGGAGATGGTTCACATGCCAGGTAATTGGCGTCTGTGGGGGACAGGTGCTCCCACAATGCAGCGGGGCTCTCTGCCGAGTCTCCTTTCACATGGCTGTAATTACCTAATTGAAAAACTCACTGGGGGGAAATAGGAGGGAGAGATAAGGTCTCTTTCACCAAACCGCAGGCTGCTTTTTTGTTGAGCAGAAAAAAACATCTATTTGCTGCCACTTGAGGTAAATATTTTCCAAGGGAGGAATGATGGAAAGGAAAGCAAAGATAGAGGATCCATTGTAAACGAGGGGCTGATTCAGGATGGAGGACACACAGATGAGGCAATAGACAATAGACCAACCGATTTTTTTGTTTTTAGCCTGCATGTCCTGTCCCTGTACTGAAGCGATTAAGAGTGAACATGGATGTAAATAGTATAACGCCACAAATGGTGTCAAAAATCTGTCTTATTAATCTTTAACTTTCAGTAGTTAGGTCCTTAATGACATCATTCCACAGGAAGTGATATTTCTTACAGGAAAACGCACAAATATATAAAATAATAATGGATGTGATATATCTGTGATGTTTTGTGGTGTTATAAAAGGCAGCTCTTTACAATTAGGTTTTAGTTAACAGTGCATTAACTAACAATAATCATCAATGGGCAATACAATTATTAAAGCATTTTTAATCTTTAATAATGTTAATTGATAGACAAATACAACTGTTCATTGTCAGTTCAAGTTAGCTCAAGTCCATTTAATAATATCAAAGGATGCAACTTATTTTTATTTTTATTTATTTTAAATAAAGTATCAGTAAATGTTAAGATAATAAGCTTGCATTTTTTATGTACTAACAAAGAAAAATACTTCCAAGGCATTTGTTAAGAAATATACTATAATATCAAAAATAGGTATGTATAAAAATTAATAAGTTAAGAAGAACATTTCAAAATGAATGAATACTGTTATTTAAGGAAAATAGTTTCCTCTTTGAGCTTTATCTCCCATTGAGGCCTGTTATATTGTTTATTTTCATGCAAGTGGTGAATTGATCACATTTGATACACAATATTTTTTTTTCCTTTCAGTGTTGGAAAACCCCTTGTATCACCTAGTATCATCATCCAGGTTGTCAGATACAAGAGGAAGTCCACCTGCAGACCCTCATTATTGCTGTATCAAGTCTAGCCTTTGACCTGCACATCCTTGTAAACCAGCTCTTGTGCCTCAGGTGGTCAGACATGGGTTATTTGCTGCTACATTGATCCGTGAGATGTAACTATGAAAAGTGACGTCAGTCGTTTCATTGCGTTCTTTATTCTATGAAGTCATCTCGACCTTCAAGCACAGGTCTCTAATCCTTCAAATGTAGGTCTACTTGTGGATTAGAAATGAATCAGGCCTAACTGTCATTGACATCTACTGCTTCAAGGGTTGCAGGTAATGATATTTTAATCCATGATCCCATTATAGATTTTCCTTAGGTCATTTCCTCCTTTCTTATACTCCAAGAATTTTTCTTTAGTGGTTTGAATTACCTCAAATGTTCACTTTGTAAAAAAAGTCTGTATCAACCTGTTATAAGGTTATTGTTAGTCATTTGTTCAGTGATTTGATCTCAGAACAAATCAATGCTGCTCCCTGGTGGAGGAATATTGTATTTTTTCTAAATACAAAACATTTACAATTTCTTGATATATTATATTTAGTCTCTGTATGAAATAAGTGGACAATTAACTCATCACTGAAAAAAAAACTTCAGTGGAGAATATTCAAAAACTCTACATTTGATTAATGATATATACATTTTATTTCACATAAACATTATGCAAACTGAATGTTTACATTTTCAAGTATTTTCCACTTTATGCTCTTATATCTTGCAGTACATTCAATAAGTCTTAAAGGAACAGTACATCCAAAAGCACTTTCATGAAAGTAATGATTTGTGTGTTTTTGTCTTCAGAAGTCCTACAATGTGAGGAACATCAATTCACCTAATTTGTCCATGGAAAGTATACATTTAGGTGAATAAATAATGACAGTTTAAATTTTTTGTTGACTATCCCGTTAACTAGGATAAAAATGTGAGATAAAAATGGAAATTCATTTCATCATTCAACACGTCCAACATTAACTTCGAATTTTCAAACTGAATGTTCACCGCCATCATTGCAGATACGACTGGAAAAGCGGCGACGTTCTTATCCAGTCTCCCAGAATCCATTTCTGTCGCTATTCAGTTCTAGTGACAGCATCAGCTCTCAGCCACCAGGTGGAGTCCTTCTCTGGATACTCTTTACAGACTTTCCCAGTCCTGTGGTAAAGAAATGACTAACTTT
Source organism: Opsariichthys bidens (assembly GCA_037194245.1). Taxonomy (NCBI): domain Eukaryota; kingdom Metazoa; phylum Chordata; class Actinopteri; order Cypriniformes; family Xenocyprididae; genus Opsariichthys; species Opsariichthys bidens. The sequence goes on along the minus strand of CM074287.1, from coordinate 14,401,075 downwards.
CCCACAGTATGTGTGCGTGGTTCCATTCAGCGCCACTTTTAGCGGTAGCAAGAATGTTTTTACAAGATCCTCTCCAAATGTGTACTGCCAGAAAAAGTAAAGAGTGATTCATTAGCTTTGAAGAGACAAATTGGTTTAGAAAATTTCACTGGTGTTAAAATCTAAAAGAATACAGTAACTCACATGTTTGAAAGCATCATACACAGCCTTGAAGGCAGGCTGTTTGTCGCTGTGAAACACTCCTCTGTTGCCGTGCAACATGACAACACCCTCTTCTTCAGCAGGGATGCAGTTGCTGCCATAGATACAGTGGTCAGGACGGTAGTTCCAGTGGCAGGGGAAGGTAAATACCATCTCTGGGTGGACACACACATCTGTTACAGAGACTTGAAAGGGAATAAAGCTACATGGAATAAGAGAAATTCAGATCGGCTTACCTGGATTGTAATGGAAGATTATGTTAATCAGGTCTTGATCACCCCAGGTAATGTTAAGCTTGTATTTCTGCAATAAAGGCATGAGAAGCTCGTCCCAGCGCAGACCAACAGAGGTCATGTCATTCTGTCCGTAAAGAGTAAAAAAAAAAAAAGAAAAAGAGTTGGGAAAAAAAAGACCTTTGCCCTCTTCTGGACTAAAATGGAATTACAATAACAACAAAAATACATTAAGATGTCATAAATGGATGTTTCACCAGCGCACAATTTAAAGTGTAATATATTCAAATAAATGCTGTTCTTTTGATGAACTGTCTATTCATCGAATAATTCTGAAAAGAATGGTTCTCACTAAAATATTGAGTGGCACAACTGTTTTCGAAACTGATAATAGGAAGAAATGTTTCTTGCGCACCAAATCATATTAGAATGATTTCTGAAGGATCATGTGACACTGAAAACTGCGAGTAATGATGCTAAAAATTCAGCTTTGCATCACAGGTACATTTTAAAACATATTCATAACATATTTGAAACTGCTTTTTTCACAATATTACCATTTTAAATAAATGGAGCCTGAGTGAGCACAAGAGATGCCATTTAAAAAAATTTAAAAAGTTCATTTTTACCGACCCCAAAAAACTCCTCTACAGATGAAATTTAATATATATATATATATATATTATTTTTTATATTTTATCTGTATTTAATATTGTTATTGTATTGTAAATATTATTGTCACACCCCTAGACTGTGTTTATATTTAGTTCCGTCTTGTCTTGTCATTCTCTGTTCATTGGCCCTCATTGTGTGTAGCCTGTTCTATTAATCATCCATACCTGTTTCTGTTTACGCTGATTACGTTATCCCTCATTAGTTCCCCTATATATTCTCCGTTATTTTCCGTGTTTGTCGGGCCTTGTCTTTGTTTGCTGTGTGTGATATGCCAACCGGATGTTTGCGTTACCTGTTGGATTAAACTACTTTGATATTATCTTCTCCGTCATCGTAAACTAGATTCTACACACCAGCGTGACAATTATATCATTTTGAATTATATTTTAAATGTTTTTTCCTCTTAGCAACTAGGAGTTTTTATATGATAATATTTATAGATCACATGATTGGTTTGCCTATGAAACAAAAATGGTGGAATCGAGGTCATGTACTTCTGCATGTGCCTGCTATTAAGATGAATAGGAATAGCTGAGTTTTGGGATCTGGCCCTCTAATCTCACCTTAAAATGTGTCATTCGCATCCGGGTCAAATTCATCAGCATGACACCAGAGTTGATTCCAGTTCTTCCATAATACGGATGCCGGGAGAAGCGACTGTACCAGGCAATCCGTGGTTCCTCATGCTCTGGTGCCATGGCTACTAACTGAGTGGAGTTAAACTGCGCCAACATGTCCCAGATCAGCTCTACAGGCTGCAGGAAGAGAAGATCGGTGTCCACGTAGAGTAAGGAGTCCACCTCTCTTAGAATCATCTGTAGAGAATAGAAAGAAATTGCTTGTCAAACTGCAGTGTATTTGAAATTAATGATTTTTTTTATATTTTATAGAAGGAGCATTGCATGTATTCAATGTCACTTTAAAGGTACACTATGTAACTTTTTTTAGTCTTACACTGATTCACTATGGTAAGCCTATTATAAGTATTTATAATTTAGGCCTGTTGGGATGGTTTTCATGGGAAATTGCGTCACTCTGTAAATGTGTGGGGTCCGAACGGGAGCTGAGGGTTAGGCCTAGTAGTGAATGTTTTATGAGCCGTGGAATAACCATATTCATCCGTCACACAGAGCCGAAGCACAACCAGAATGATGTTCTAATGTAAAATGCATGCAGTTTTATTTTTAACCATTAGAGGGCCAACAGTTACAATAGTGTACCTTTAAATTAACATTTTAAATGACAATCAAGCAGCTTTAGCTTGCAATATATGCAGATGATTTAAACTAAACATGCCGTTTCAATTACTAAGACTGCAGTAAATCTCACCGGCAAGAAGAGTCTCTGTGATGCACATGGCTTGAAAAGCTGACTCCACTCTTCACGGTTCTCATGGGGAAATGAAATGGGGTGAACAACATAGCTGAACTTCACTCGGATGAAAGATGGCCAGGAATCCAGCTGTACAAAAGAAAATGGGGTAAATCTTTCATCTCTTTACAGCTTCTCAATGGTTCACTAGCAGATTAAAGCGCACAGAGTTTACACTCTTGGGATATACAGGGGAAAAACGTTGCCCTAAAATAATGACACGTATACCCTTTAACACTGGAGAGATGTGCCAACGTTGTGCAAGATTATAGAGGTGCATGTATATATGTCGGAAGTGATAACTGGCTCCTACTAACCGCTGCTTTTATGTTGGTATGTAACTGCTCTTCTGCAAAGATGTGAAATCTCAAGTGTCGGCTGCTGAGCATGGCTGCCGTCTTCAACATGTTGACAGCTTCCCCGTGTCTATCTCCACAGGCCACCACAGCCAGCTGCATCGACGTCTCTCGCTGTCCAGGTGAGTTCACCTTGTGTGCAGCATCTCTGAAAACGGATAGTCAGTTTTTGCTTTATTCTGAACCCTATAGATGGGCTGCGAAAAGTAAGGATGAATGATTAAACAAAATCACAACTTCTTCTCCAACAAATGGTCTGTGAAATGAGGTTTAGAAATTGTTAGGAACTAAATTTAAAAGTTGTTTTTATTTTCTAATAAATATACAACATAAATATTGTAATCATTTAATTTTTTTTTGCAATAAACATTAGACAAAATTAAAAAAAAAGATGTTTAATATTTTATAGGTCTTGCAACAAATCAAAAACCTATGGGCTGATGATGGATGAGTAAATAAACAAGAACATAACTTATTTCCTAATAATTTGCAATAATTCTCTAATTTAATATATTTGGCAATACATATTAGATAAACATCTAAATTAAATTAAATATAATATGATAAAAAAAAAACTTTGTTATAATAGTTTATTGAACATATCTAATAGGTCTTACAACAAAAAACATGGGATTTCTAGTGTTTATTTAAAGTAATGTCCAATATTTGTGGAATGTGTAATACAACTTCATGTTTAGCATTGATTCGTTCTTTATGATTTATTAGTTAATGCATTTGATTAATTACACATTCACCAAGACTTGACCCATTTGTGTGTAAGAGGTGCATCAATGCTCTGCATCTCAATGTTCTCGGCCAGCCAGCACTCTCCCTTGACAATATATCACTGGGTGTCCACAGCTTTCACTATAAAGAGTCTCAGGTCAGTGTGGAATTACAGAGGCTGTTGTCATTTGCATCGTTTCCCTTTCATGTGGATTTCAGAAGTGCTGAACGTTTCCTGTATTTATAGCGTCTTATGTACAAAATAATTCAGAGGAACCGGTTATTGCCAATGCATAAATTTACACTGAATGTCACAATGTGATTTTTTTTTTGTTTTGTTTTGTTTTTTCCCCTCCTCGCTATTTTCAGTGTAACTTCACAAAATAGAGTTCAAACACGTGTGTGTGTGTATGTATATAGACAAACAAGCACCCCTTTAAAATGTTATTTACTTGAATTCCGTCAGTTAAACATGCATTATCTTTGAATAATATGAACGAAACAAATCTGATTACCCGAGTCTGTGTGATCTGGTCGCAGTGGGTCGTTGTTTTGCTTTTACTCCGCTGAAGTTGTTTCCGACGGACGGTTCCACCTTAACTTGCTTTAAAAAACTTTCTGCATCATGTCTACTGAACAAAAATAGTAACGATAAAAGAGCGATAATTATGCACAGACTAAATGTACGAATATATGCACGCATTCTACAGGGCACGGACACTGATCTCACTTAAAAAAAAAAAGAGTACACGGTGCGTGTACTCGCCCACTAATGACCACTAGCGATGTCCGATGAACGAATCGTTCATTTGAGTCGGATCTTTCCAAGCATCTGAATCACTGAACGTAAAAGATTTAGTAGTAGACAAACAGAAATGTAACAAATTTGGTTGTAACCTATGGAGTTTTAACAAAGCTGACTTCATTATAAATGGCATTTTAAAACAAATAAGACTTAAAAATGCGTTTTTTAGGTGTAAATACGTGTTGTTAAATGTAAATTTTGATTCAAATTACTATGTAGTTATGAGCTGAATTATGGCTGTAACAAACTCAAGTTGAATACATGAAATTATAGGCTAATAAAAACGTTTTAGTAAAACTTTATACAGAAATATGTGCCTAAAATGACTTCACTGAAATGTTGTTTTAGAGCAAATGCATGCCAGGCTGTCAGAGACCACGTAATGACGTAATTTCCTAAAGAACCACTGTATCGGTTCTTTGAAACGAACTGTTCGAAAGAACCGATTGGTACAAATGAGTCAGGCTTTCTGTTAGCGACCACCACCATCCCCCCACACACAAATTCTTCTCCTAATGGCGTGAAAAAGACCTACAACAAACCCTTTAAGATTAATTCCTCAACTTACTAGTATTTTTAGTTACTGACTTACATTTTTATTTCAGCTGTATGTGTTCCATTATTACTGCTATTTTCTGTAGTTGAATTTTACAAAATTACATGACACTGAATTTAAATGATTAATAATAGTTACAACATGCATTTTAATTTTACAATCAGGATTTTTTAATTGAACCATTTCATAGCCATTATGATTAGCCATTACTAGTTAAAGTAATTCTTAATACCGTAAAATAAAAGCATGACTTGTGTAATAATGGCAAGTAACTAAATATATAGTACTTTTAAAATAGTTACTTTTTGATATTTATTCCTCTAAAACATAATAGTAACAGAAGTACACGTAGACTAACATGTCACAACATCATGAATATTCAGAATATTTTAAAAGTGCCTAAGGGGAGCATAGAGGAACTGGATTTTGTGTTCTTGTCTACCAGCAAAACAGGCTTTCTGCTTTTGTATTTCATCAGATAAAGGGAATTAAATGTTTCCTGCTGTGTAAAGCAATGTCTATTGAGAAATGAGGTTGCGTAAAGACACCGCTATTAGCTGTCAAGTAAGCAACAATGCTATTCATCATCTCTGACTGAACCTGTATGCCACAGATTACATTGCTCCTCATGGCGAGTTAAAAACCACAACACTTTGAATATCACCCTCATGCATGTCATGTGCATTTCCGGGAACTGAAAAGACATTTCACCACACAAACAGCCCAAATTCGATAATCACTCCCTTAAGGTCTTTGTGTGCCCTGAAATAAATCTGTTTTGGTTGACGACAGGAGTCCAAATCTTAAATTTTATTAAGAGATATTTCCTATACTGCAATATATTTATATACCACCATTCATCATAAAGTAGGGGATGAATTTAACATCTTACAAATACATTTTGTTTTGTCAAAAATGTTGCTCATGGAATTAACAAAATTACATAAAGACAATCTAACACAAAACAGCGCTGGTAGAACAACTAGCCACACAAATGTGATGCAATTTACCATGACAAATGTCAAATAAAACAGCATGAACAAGAAATAAAGAATTTCTGAGTTTGATGGTTTTTTCATAAAACCGTACCAGCAGGTGCAACAAACAATTGAGAAAGGAAGTTCTGTTTCGATCACAGTCATTCGTTGAGGGCTTGACTCTCACCCTGTAATGCATTGAAAGTATATTAAAGTTTCAATATGCAACTGCTGCAACTGTCATTAACATAGAAGCAAGTATGTTCAAAACAATGTTTTGGTTGAATCAACATGTTTTTAAGCCTCAGGGCCAATTCCCAGAACATAATGGGTGGTGTTGCAACGATTACAGATTGTGGTTTAAACAATGGTTTAGGAAACTATAGTGAAGAGGACATGAATGGGTGTCAAGGTCCAAGTCCAAACAGACAACGCCGCATCTATATTAATAATACCACCATGTTAATTAAACCGTCTAAATGTCATCAACTTCAAACGTCAAAATTGCTTACAAACTCTAGTTTATCTCGAGCTGATCTACTGGGCATTGTAACAAATCAGAACAAGAGAATCATGGTGATTTCCTACATTCCAGATCCTATAACTGTGGTAGTAGTGAGAGATGGCTTATATTGCTGGGTTAAGTCGGTGTCTCGGTAAGTCTTGACATACATAAGCGCGCGCTCCTGTGTCTATTTGATTAAAATGGATATATTAGGTGCAGGTAACTGGAAGTAATGTTCATAATCCACGGGTTCCTAGTGAGACTCTCCGTTGAGTGAGGAACCCTCCCCACGAGGGGACGAGGATCTGGAGATCCCCTTCTCTGTGTTGTCTGAGTTGGATCCGCTCTGGCTGTGGTGGTCTCCAGATGTCGCACTGGAGGACGAACTGGAGGAGGGCTTAGTTTTCTCCTTAAAGTCTGTTATGATAACCGTCAGATCTCCCACTGTCACTTCCAGATGCTGTGCACTGCTCCGGTCCACATTTTTTAACCTGGGCCTGTAGGATAGAGAGCAATGAAGAACAGATCAGACTCACTAGTCTTGATCTCACTAGTCTCTTGAGCTTAATAATGACATTGGCACTTATTGAACTCAACCGAATTAACATTGAACTAAACTGAGCTGCTTTGATACCGTCTTCTGTACAGCCATTTCATTATGGATTTTGCAACATTAGCACTGTTATTTTCCTGTTTAATACTGTGAAGCTGCTATAAAACCTGTATTGTATAAAGCGATACATAAATAAAAATTAAGTGAAGCCCAGAGGCATGGGTTTTGCAAGCATTTTTTTCATTCATAGGCAATTAAAAAAGATTTAGGGAGGCAATGAACCAAACTAATGAGCAAAGAGATTAACCATCACATCAGAAGCATTGGTTCGAAGACTTATTTGGCATACATAATCGTTTGACAAAACTTTGTACTTAACATCTTTCATGAGGAACTAAATGACAAAAAGGAGTAAAAACAGCGATATAGTGAAATTACAATTTTTAGATGACTGTTGTTTATGTGTAAAATGCAATGTATTCCTGTAATAGCAAAGCTGATTTTCAGCATCATTACTTCAGTCTTAAGTGTCACATGATCCTTCAGAAATCATTCTAATATGCTGATCTGGTGCACAAGAGAAAATTCTTATTTGAAAAAATATTTGTAAAACTCCGTCACTAAAAAGGAGGTGTTCTATAAATCTCAGGGAGCTGAGGCTGCCCCCTAATAGTCGACTAGAAGAGGCTTAGTCGACCAAGATTATTAGTTGGTTAGAAGCAGAAAGAAATAAAAAAAAATAAAAACCTCCATAGGAAGTGGTAACGGACATGAGGGACAGATTGTTAATGGCGGGTCCTTGTGGTATTACAGTATGTCAGGCAGGAAATTCAAATATTCACCCATCATAACCAAATATTTCTTGCTTATCATTTGCAACGCGAGTTGTAGCAACTTTACATAGCCGCTCTCTCTAACGTTAACCTTAGATAAATGTGCACTATTATACATCCAAGTGTTCGTGTGGAAGGCAGCTAAAGTAAAACGCGCTTTACTGCACGACATTGAGGTGCGAACACTTGCATTTACAGATGAGTGAAATATATACATTTCAAACTGTAGTGTCTACTTCTATTTGTGTGCACACAACAACAAGAAAAACGCTGTACTTTTGTAAAATAAAGAAAACAAACAGAATGTTTGAATGCCATCTCCCTGAACAACAGTACGTCACAAATTAATCGAAACTCACAGACATGAGAAACATTTATAGAAAGCTTGAAACATACTTTTAAACGAACCAATTTGAATTAACAACAAACACGGATTATGTAATCCATATGAAAAGGTGCATTGCTCTCTATAGGCGAAGATGACTCCGCATCGTCAACTTCATCTTTGCAGCCGACACTGAATCAGAAAACTCTAGTTTAATAAACAAATAAAATGTTATTTTATAATAATGAACTTAAACTTGCTATTTGTTCCGAAAGTCATAATCATTACTCTTGTCAGTGCTTTGTGGAAATCTTTATCCGTGGGCTTGAGCATACAGTAAATTGATGAATACAGGGACTGTATTGCAAAGTTTCACCTCATTTTCTTGTGGCTGTTCTTTTTCAGTGTCTGTTCCCTCTCATTCTTGTCCTTCTCCGTCTTCTCCTTTTTGTCTTTCTTGGGCTGTGTGGGAGAAGCAAACTGCTGTGTGACTTGCTGGGCTACCAGCTGGGAAACAGGACGAGGTTTCCTGTGAGAGGGGAAAAAAATAAAAAATAGGAGAAAGTGAGATTTCTCAAATCGGGATGACAAGCTCACTAGGGCCAAATAAAAAGGACTATGTGGGGGAAAAACAAGTTAAAACAGGCAAGTGTTGAACCAGTTGAGAAATCTTGCCTACACAGAGTAATCGGAGAAGAATGTGTTCTCTCAACAGTTGAGAAACAGCTACAATTTCACTCATTGGTTTTCTTTTATACAGCAAGAAGCCAAAACACTGGTAATTTACTTCCTAATACAAGCTAATATCCCAAACATGAACCTTAAATACAAAAATATTCTATAAAAATAATAGTATCCGATTTTAAAAAAACAATAATAATAATGGTTAAAAACAATGAATTGTTTTTAACAGAAACAAAAACAAAAAACAAAAACAAACATAACGAGGAAAAACTGACACTAAAATAAGTTAATTTCAGAACTAAAATAAAAAAAATTGTGGTCATTGTAGATACACAGTATATTGAAAATAAAAAGCCACTAGATTGCAATAACACCATTTAACAGTTTTAAATGATACTAATTAACATCAACTTCGGCAGCCCTAAGATAATAAAAACATTTTTTTAAAAAAGAAAGAAAGTAATTTACACTGAAGGAAAAAATCTACAATAATAATCCTAATCAATTTAGAACACTAGCTCTAGATTGGCCCTATGGATGTAAATGATCAACAGGCCAATGCTAGAACAGCCCGTGTCTTACTGATGTCTGTTAGTAGGATACTGTCCTGCGCTTATTTTAACACATCAGTTGTTGCATCCATAACTAACGACCAGACAGCTGTGGCAATTACAGATTATATCTAGACCTATGATCTGAACTACCCATACTGAGCTCAGATCCGATCAGTAGCGTGGCGTTTAGGACAACAGGGATGTGCTGTGACCGTTGCTCTAATGTCAAGAACAACAGCTGTTACACCAAAAACAGACCACAACAGAGCAGTATAAAAGGCCAACATCATAGTTGTCTGCTCTGCCAGCACACACACAGTGACTTTAAAATCAGCTTCTCTGTATCTGTACACTGGTGCAATGTTTACACTTTCATCCATAACCCCCGGGTGCTTTGGGAATAGCTAATTAAGTCACACATTGTGAAATTAGGACATCTAGAGCCTTAAAGCGGAGCAGCCAAGAACTGGTCATTAGCATTGATCCTGAGCCCAAGGCAAGTGAAAATGGCCATTATTAGTTGTTGTTAGCTGTCTGCTTGCCTTGCTCTCTGCTGTGTGTCAAGACCTGGCTGCTTGCTGTGGACTCGTAACACTCTTCACACTCAGAGTCAGCACTGTTAAGATGCGCCATTCAAAGTAAATCAAATCGATCACTTTGTGATGCATTTCCTCCATGCCAGACAGAGTAAATCAGCCTTAACGTTGCTGATCCTGCTTATTTCTGAATGTTTGTCATGAGGGAGTAAGAGATTTTGTGAAATTACTCCGTCATTAGTCACTCTCGATCTCAGGCATACATGTTGCAACTACACTTTTTGCTTTATATAACCCAAGCTATTTGTTTGCTTTCTTGTACTATTGTTAGGGATAAAAGTAAGTGGGTCAATATTGGGTTTATTTTGCAAGAACGACTCACTAATTGTATATTATCTTGCTTATTACATGGCTACTTGTTAAATAAGGCCCAGTTTACACTTGGCATTTACACTTAGTGTTAAGATGCGTTTTGATCGATCGGTCTTAAGTGAACGGCACTAAATACAGGTGAAAACAGGGTCTAAAACATTGAGCTTGTCCACTTTGGACCACTTCCTATGGTAGTTGAAAACGAATGCTTTCGTAGTTTAAGCACTCGTATTTAAACTTTAAACCCAAATCACAACATGTGTACGCACATTATTTTTTTTCTTAACCTCGTTCTAATGTTGATGAATTCAGAGTACTCTAAATGAGTGACTGCAAGAGCCCGAAGCAAGTAATTTACATAAAACCCGCCCAAACCATGTCCACATAAGGGCATTTCACACACCCTTTTCTTTCGTCACTCCCAGCAAACATTACTCATTCTAAAGACCTGAGAGCAGCACAGAAAAATCTGAGCAATGGTGAAAGTACCATCCTCAAAAAGTTCAAATGCAATAAACATGTTTTATACAGACATTACAGATCTCTGATTAGCTAGCTGTACATTGGCATATTTGCATCTTTATGCAAAGCTACCTTGCAGCTTGAGCTATGATGCACCTTTTTTCACCTAATATATCACCTAATATTATATATACCTACATTTTTTTTCGTAATTTAGAATAAATTTTAGAATGAATTTTATTGACGAATCATGATTTGTTCGTGAAAACATTCATGCACAGATTTCACTTTGTGCGTATGAATGCTTAGTGAATGAGACCTAATGTTCATCATTCCTCATGCACTCCCTTTATTCAGTGTGGCGTGCAGCTATCAGAGCAGAAATGGAGCTGCTGCTCTGTGCATTTTTCAATCGTCTCCAGACATGTAAATGTAAATTACATGAGCTTATTTCGTCTATTAGATCAAAGGATCTAGAAAAACAGTATGTGTTTACAGATCAACGTTAAGTGCACATTAGACCATGACCAAGATACACATGCGCAATATTTAAAACATTTTTAAATTAATAAAAAAAAAAATCTATTACCAATAACTGATATGGTACCAACATATTAAGTGAAAGTGACATGTAAAGGCCAAGTATGGTAACCCATACTCGGAATTTGTCCTCTGCATTTAACCAATCCAAGTTAGTGGACACACACAGCAGTGGGCAACCATTTTGCTGTGGCACCCGGGGTTGTGTATTCTTAGCAAAACGTCACTGAAGGCTGAAGCTCCCACAATATAACTTGGCATCTCGTACAACATTCAAGTCAGTTTCCTTAGTAAATAAACGTTGACATCATATGGGATGCAATGAATATGTCAGCTATTACATCAAACACAGTAACCAAATGGGTCTACAAATACATTTTTCTTACAGAAGTGCACAAACAAAATTTTCCCACATTACGGTGTTAAATCAGAAGGACACAAAGGCTGTGTTCTCTCCTTTGAGCCAAGAATCTCTCAGATGTGTTCATATCTGCATGTTTGTGTAATGGCGTAATGACTGTACTGGGGAGGCTTGTGTACTCATGGGCTAGAGTGATGGGAGGGGACACCATGATTAATGCGCTACACTGTGTGAACATGCAGTCTCCATACTGCTCCTTCCTTCGCTCGACTGCCAAGCCCCCTGTTTGACAGATGGCCCTCTGCCTCCCACCGTCCCACCTCTCCACACTCCGTTTTCGGTTGTTCTTTCCAAGCATTTGCTTTTTCTCTTAGCTGCTTTTCAAAATCCCACACAGGAGATCCACATTGCTTCTCCCTCGCTTTGGTATCCAGCTTTCTCTCTTTTCATCAAAGGCCTATAACTGTCTGAATCAAAATGAGGTCAACCCGTTTGAGACGGTATGGGCATGCGCTTTTGCAAAACATGCACAATTTCTCTAATAAATTATAACAGGCTGTTGTAATTACTGAATAATGTTTTTGTTTTATGTGGCTTTTGGTTTATTTGGCAGAGGCATGCTGGGAACGCTTCCTCAGACTGCATTAGTTTCGCCTTTTTGGGCTAAGAGACGAGAACTCACAGTGCAACACTGGGTTTCTGCACACACGCAATTAGAGCGGATTTCACACGCTGTTCAACTCCTTCAAACACCACACTATAGCAAATGCCTCATGTACAAGCTAAAATATGTAAAGTGTAAAATTTTATTTAATTATAAATTTAAATTTGATTTTCTTGTGTGTTTGTAATAAGACATTTTTTTGCATCGTCAAGCATAATACTACTGTGACTGCAATATTAGATTTATGCTTAGCCAAGTAATCATTCCCAATCAAAATCCTCTGTCATCACGACACTGACAGACAAGAATCATGATTGGTCAGTTCAGTTCTCTAAGCAATACCCCTATAGAGCACACAGGTTATGTCAACAAATTATCATTGACTTCCTTAAATTTGTTGTGGCAGCACTAATACATTAGTGTCAAGTCAGATAGAGCCCCAACGTGAAACAAAACATAATACAGCATTTTTTTTCTCAATCTGTCATCGTGAGAGGTCACGAGAAAAAAAAGAAAAAGTGGTCTAGAGGGGACATTCTCTCTATTTGTGGTAATTGAATGGTATAATACTCTCTCCTGCAGAGTGAATGCTTTTGCTGAGGGGCAAAGAGTGTCAGTAAACTGAAATTAGAGGTTTGCCAGCAGGTTTTGGGGGTCAACAGGGGAAAGGCTTGAAATGCTCAACAAGAAGCTCTGCAGCTTCATCAATTAACTGTCAAGTCTGTCAGCACAAGGCAAAAACTAGGTAAACAAACCACTCTTCGAACAAGAGCAAATATAGCCAGTGTCGAACCAACATTAAAAAAAACAACCCATTCACTTAGGGGCTTGTATTGCATGATTTAAAGGGCTAGTTCAACCAAAAATGAAAATTATCCCATGATTTACACACACTCGAGGGGAGCACATGTGGTGCGTATATGACTATCTTCTTTCAGTAGAACACAATTGAGAGTAAAAATATCCTTGCTTGGGGTTGAAGCCCAAACAAACCATTCATCCATTATGAAAAATAATCCATACGGCTTCAAGGGGTTAATAAAGGACTTTTGAAGTGAAGTGATTTTTGTAAGAAAAATATCCATATTTACAACTTTAAAATAACTAGATTCCGGCAGACAACCGTACACACTGCGCAAGTCAACTTGCACCAAATGAGCAACTCCCCCTGACGTGATGTATGAAGCAGGATGTAGGAGTATCGTGAGCTTAGGCGGTTCTCGTGGTTTAAAGAAACAGGGCCATGCAACAACATCAAGCTCCTCTTCTCTTACATTGAAATCCTCTGACATTTATCTTTAAAAATGATAGTTTTAGACTTTAATTCGTGACTGGTGTTTTGCTCTATCCTCTGCACTTCTGTGTTCATCATTGAGTCATGCATCAGGTCAGAGGTTACACTTCTGTACGGCCATCTGCTGGAAGCTAGTTATTATAGTTAAAAGTTTTAAATATAGATATTTTTCTTAAAAAAAAAAAAACCCCATTGCTTCACTTTTAGAAGGCCTTTATTAACCCCCTGGAGCCAGGATATTTTTTAAATGTATCTAAGATTGTGTTAGTCTGAAAGAAGATTGTCATATATACCCGCTGATGGCTTGAAATGGAGTAAACGAACCCTTTAAAAGGGATAATTCACCTTAAAATACAACTTTTTTCACCAAAATCAAACTTTTTACCCTTTTTTTTTTACCCTCGCATTGTTCCAAACCTGTATGACTTTCTTACAATATGTGTGGAAAACAAAAGATGGCATTTTGATGATCGCCTGTTTTTAGTGGTTTTGGTCAGAAGACAGTAGGACATGTTTTTTCTGCAAGATATTATGAAACGTGAGTTTGTTTCCCCTTAACTCAATACAATGAAAGTCAATGGAGTGCCAAAACAACAAAGAACCCCATTGACTAGCATGAAAAAAACTTTTTCATAATATCTTGCAGAAAAACATGTCCTACTGTCTTCTGACCATATGAAATATCTGATAAGATGCCGAGCAAACATGGCCTAAATTAACCCTTGTATCATTCACCACACATCAGACAGGCGCAGCTAAATCATTGCCTTATAAAACATTCATCCGCTATCCACTGCACACAACCGCAATCCATACAAACACCCTGTTGTCATTCACATTTGAGGGTTGCTTGGGAAGATGAAGCTGAAAGCAGTGCATGTTCTTTAAGTTTACGAATACAATTGCTTGCCGAATGCAGCGTAGCAGAATTATTGGAGAAATGTGAACATGCTGTATGTCAAGGAGCTCTCCAATTCTACGTAAATGAACGACCTGCGAGCATCACACAATCAAGAGGACATCATCATTAAAACACATCATTTGCTGCCATCTCCGAGGCATTATAACAGGGCAGATGTGCAATCATGGGTTTATTTATGGGTATGAGTGTCCGTGTGTGTGTGTGTACGCATCCTGATGTGATGATGCCTCCTCTGATGACAGCATTCTTGATTAAGCCGTTGAATGCAAATGAGTTCAGGCCGTCTGGACGCCAGCTGCTGCGGTGGCCTGGACGAGTGACAGCACCCCACCCCCACATAAAAATCCTCCGCCCTCCCACACGCACTTTTGCAGTTAAAATGAACATTTGTTGGCTTCAAATAACTGCTGTAATACTTTAATTCAGCAGTGGTAATGGGATCCGAAACTTGAAAGATAATTAAGCCTTTAAAAACAATCTCCCTAAAGATAGATGATCATTATCTGGTGCTGTTGTTGACAGCTGAGGTCTGTCATCATCATCATCATCATCATCTGCTTTTAGTGTGCGTTTATGTTCCGAAACGGAGATGAGGAATGTTTTACTTCCTGACCTGATCTCATCTTAATGACATAAGGGAAATAACCGACTGCCGACTCAGTCGCTGGCTGTTCCAAAACAGGATTTTTATGACGGATGAGATGAAGGTGAGAAAATACGAGCCTATTAAATGTCTTCTTTGATGAGGTCATTAGCACTCTCTCCTGGATCCCTGCCACAGGATAGATGCTATCTGTAAGACCGATACAAGAAGAGTATCGACGAATACAGACTGTAGATTCTCAAAAAAACAAAACATGTATAGCGTAGAACCCCTCATTCTCTACAACCAATTAAAAACTGATTTTATTTGACTGTGTACTCCCTTGTTTTCCTCCCTGCAGAGTGACTGTAATTACATCCTGAGGAGAGGTCACTCACATTAGTGAAATATCGGTGAAAATGTCGGCGCTGAGAGCAACAATCAGCACCAATGCATTTCGCTGAAATTTCATGGGCAAAAAACATCCCGTGCGTATTGTCAATAGCGTAGCAACATCTGAAACACAGCTCACACAAGTCACTTTCAAACCGAGCAGCTTTCTGTTGGTCAATGTGGCAAATTCACATTACCAACTTAAACCAATTGCGAAATCTGCATTGGGAAATCCTCATGCAAAAATCGCAGATTCCTATTGACTTTGACCATGAAAATTCTCTTAACAAAAGTAAACTTGACAGCATATTTAAAAACAGCATTACCAAAGCAAAAGTTAATTGCTTGTGCTACTGAATTTGTTCCTTTTTTGTCAAAAATGCTCTATTACACATTACAACTGGCCTCTTTTCATCCAAATCACCAACATGCTTTCAACTGATCTTTAACAAACACATCATTACATCAAGTTACTTAGAAGCGACAAGCATTAAATGATACCGATACCCAGTACAAGTATTTATCTTCCAATTCACAACATGAGTAGATACTATTGGCATTGGTGCATCCCAAAATTGCCAATAGAAAAACACATAATTTGCTTAGGCTTGCGAATGTGCTTGTCTATTAATACAAATGAACTGAAATACACCAATTAATTCTGAAATAACCAAAATTCGTGGATATACTTGATGGTTTTACCAACAAAGCAGTTTAGTAATGTGACACTGACTGCTCACATTTGTTCCTGAGGTTATAAACATTGTATTAACTGTGTAATTATTAATACACACCATGGCAAACATACCAAATGGCTGTGTCGCAAAACAGTGAGCTGGCTATCAGGACAGCAATTCTGACTATCGAATAAAGTCCATATATATTATGTCTAGGCAGGCAGCTCAGTGAATTTGAGAATCGTTCGCATTCAGACGTCGTGTGGCACTCACCGCGTTGACGTTCCCTTCCTGACATCGCACATCATGCATTTGAACGCTTCGGCGCTGTTCTTGAACGTACACACGCTGCAGTCCCAGTAGCCGTCGTCGGAAGAGGGCTTCGCTTGCCGTTTCGGCCTTCAAAAAGCAAAACAAACAGAGAGAACATCACATCTCGGACTGTAGAAATCTTCGTAACACATATCTGATCTTATCCATGCACAAAGTCAGCCGGAGGCCTGCGCAAGCGGCGCGTTCTTTAATGAAATGACACTTTAGGTTGGTAAAACAGCCAGTCCGCCATGGTGGCCACTCTGTTGCGTCTTTCTCATTCACGCGCGCTGCCTAATGGTCTGTTTCGAGTCCTGAGACAGCCTCGAGTGTCTTGAAGCCACGGCGGTGGGAGTTTCTTTCTGTTTGTTTTTACCTCGTCGGACTCCTCTTGTCTCCCATGCTGCAGAAACTTTGTGCGAAGCGTGCAGGCACAGCCGCCTCTCGCGCTCTGTCCTCTCGCGCGGCTCCCAGCTGTCGTAGAAACTCCAGCGCAGCGGAGATCACGTGACTGTGCTCGACCAATCCAGCATCGATTTATTTTCTCAAAGTACAAGTGCGCCCCTTTATATTAGTCACTCGTTCTTGGCAGTTTCCATGAATAGGTTGTGCCTAAACTCAAAAAAAGTTGTTCTTCTGTTTCAAATGAGCTATTTTATGCTTTATTCTTTTCCAATGTTACCGAAATATGGTCTGTGTTCTAAATGCAGTTTAAAACATTGAATTGTTTTCCTAATTTCTAACAACAAACATCAAAAGTCAATAGAATGTTTATTTTTTTTTATTTTATTTTTTTTTCATCATTTAGCAGACGCTTTTATCCAAGGCGACTTACA
Organism: Opsariichthys bidens; assembly: GCA_037194245.1. Classification (NCBI taxonomy): domain Eukaryota; kingdom Metazoa; phylum Chordata; class Actinopteri; order Cypriniformes; family Xenocyprididae; genus Opsariichthys; species Opsariichthys bidens. The sequence continues at coordinate 14,383,769 of CM074287.1, read as the reverse complement.
AGGGGAGCAATTAGGGGTTAGGTGCCTTGTTCAAGGGCACTTTAGTCATGCTATCGGAGGTGGAGAGAGTGCTGTTCATTCATAATCCCCACTTTCATTCGTGGGAATCGAACCGGCAACCTTCAGATTACAAACCCGACTACCCTAAAATGTTTATAAAATAAGTTGTAAAAATTAAACAAACAACACATTAAAAAAAAAAGTTAATATGGTTGCAATTTCAGCCTAGGACTAGCAGGTTTGCAAAAAATGTCCCATTTTTTTCCATTCCCAGAATAGTTGCATGATCATTTTTTTCCTACAATGACTTTGATAACAGAGTTGAATGGTTAAGACTGACAAATGTACTCAGTATTTTTATCATCATTTCATTTTCAAAAATGGGCAATGTCAGTTCAATTGATCAGTAAAATTGATATTTGTTGTGTGATTTTCAATCATAAGATATAACATAAGATCTTGACCTTCTTAAATATTTTATTTTTTGGTATCTGAAAATGCAAACACTTATTTTAAACCTTCATAATAGCATGAAATACTAGTGTCAAAACCCTGGTTATCAATACTAGTGTGTGTGTGAGTTACATTAGTGGGTGAAAATGCCTTTTAAAGCTTTCAAATGACTGCGGAGAACTGACAGGAAGTTATTTTAAAAGGGTTTATTTTCCATGCTTCTTGGAACAAAAACAAGAATGTAATAATGAAATGCACAAAACTGAACAATATTTACAAGATTTAAAAACCAAATAAAAAAAATTGCAGGATCTAAGTCACATCACTATTTATCAAATATCTGGAGGTGTAATTATCTGAATGAAGAGCATAAAATGACTAACATCTTGGATCAAGGTAAGCAAAGATTTTCTCTGCTTTTCATGACAACATACAGTTTGACAAAATTATAAATTTACATCAATATGTGACCTTAAAAACGGCTGAGAAGAGGCAGTCTGTTCTGAGCACATGAAAGAATGAGTCAGTCACTGAGCTCCTCCTCATCACTGAAGTAGGTGCTCTTTTTGATCCTGGGTTTGTGGGTGTCCTCTGATGTAGATGCTTGAGACGCATTCTCTGTGACCTGCTTCCTTCTCTTCTCCTCCTCCTCAATGCGTGCTTGCTGATGATGTTATGCACAAATTTATATTTCACATTGAGCCTGTTTTACTGGGAATATTAATGAATGATGACAACTGTAGAGTATATAATATTCACTGACCTGAAAAGCAATTGCCTGACTTAAACTGTCCAATGCTGGATCCTCTCCTTCTTCCTCACTGTCCTCTGGTTCTCTAAAGGGACAAAAAAAACAATTTATTTTCTCTAATATTATTTGCAATGAAGTACATATAAAAGATTAATTCCATTAAAGGGTTAGTTCACCCAAAAATGAAAGTTCTGTCATTAATTACTCACCCTCATGTCGTTCCAACCCGCAAGACCTTCGCTCATGTTTGGAACACAAATTAAGATATTTTTGAAGAAATCCAAGAGCTTTTTTTTATCTTCCATAGAAAGCAACAAAATGACCACATTCAAGGTCCAGAAAGTAGTAAAGACATGGTTAAAATAGTAAAAATGTGATTACAGTGGGACAACCTCAGTGTTATGAAGCGATGAAAATACTTTTTGTGCATTAAAAACAAAAATAACGACTTTATTCAATTTCTTTTCTAGTCTTCTACGCAGTTGACGCAGTCCAGCGCTTCCGTGTTTACGTCCGAACGGCAGCTCAGTATTGGCTGATGTTCACGTGAGCAGCACGACACGTGTGTGATGCTGATGGAGGAGCCGGCCAATACGCAGTTGCCGTTCTGATGTAGAACACGCAATGCGTTCACTGAGTCAACTGCGCAGGAGACTGACAGGGAAGAGAATATATTGTTGAATCAAGTCATTACTTTTGTTTTTGCACACAAAAAGTATTCTCGTCACTTCATAACAGTAACTGTAGTCACGTTGACTATTTTAACACTGACTTTAATACTTTCCTAGAGAAAAAAAAAAAAAAAGAAAATCTCTCGGATTTCATCAACAATATCTTCATTTGTGTTCTGAAGATGAACGAAAGTCTTACAGGTATGGAACGACATGAGGGTGAATAATTTCATTTCTGGGTGAACTAACCCTTTAAGTAGTACATACTAGAAACTTATAAGTACAGATTTTAAATTATTAATCCTATTAGGAAGTACTTACACCTCCTCAGGCTGCTGGACCTTTTTCTTCTTTTTCTTTCTTTTTTAGGTGGGGGTTCTCGCTCTCCAAGTAAGTTTTTAGGACAGGCGTAACTCAAGTGCCCTTCTTCCTAGTGGAGACAAATGGCATGACAAAACAGTGTAAGAATTTCAAAAACTTTTTTCCATCCATAAAGTTTAAATTGTACAAGACTTCACTAAAACCGTATTAGTAAACAGATGAAACTGTTCACAAGTCCAGATGAGAAAGACACGTGACAACCAACACATCAACAGCATCAATGGATCATAAAACTTACCCCACATTCATAACACTTGGATTTGTCAGTGTAGTTTCTCTTTCTGATGAATTCTGTAGCTCTTCCATTGTCAATGGCAATGCTGGCCTTCACCGTTCTCCCAAACAACTGAAAGAGCAATCATGCACTTTCACTCCATGTGTGTTTTATTTGAATCAGACACTTAGTCTTAATGTGGTGTTAAAACAGCATACCTGTTTGTTGTTTAGTGAGTGGGCACAATTATGAGCAGACTCTCGGTCTAGGAACAGCACAAATGCCACTCCCTTACTCATCCGCGTCTGCTTATCTTTGACAACAGTCACCCTTCAGAAAATGACATTGTGACTACGATCAAGCTATACTTTGATATAATGATAAAAGCATAATCTATTCATTGCAGACCAAAGGAAACTTACTTCACAACCTTGCCATATTTCGAGCATAACTGTAGGGAAATTGCAGAAAATAAGAATAATTATAAATTAAATGCAAACATTTTGTACTAAGTGTAATATAGGGGGAATTGATATCCCTTATTCTAGGAAAATCATTTATCCATAAATTGTGAAATGTGTCAGATGTTGTAAGATGCGTCATTTGCTCGACTAATACTAGGGAGTAAGCTTTGCATCACAGTGCAGGAAATTAATATTACACTGGACTGGTTGAGAAACATCCAGCAGGATTCCTTATTCAGACGGAGCACTGAGAAGAATCCAAAGAAAATGATCATGGATTTTCCACAACATCATATATTAGAGAAGCTTGAGAAGTCAATGAAGGAACAACATCTTGTACGTTCCTATGCCTTAGTTTGTTTGGTTAAAAATAAAAAAACATGCACATATATATATATATAAATTGTATTTAGTTTTTCTTGTATAAAGTATCCCCTTAAAAAAAAAAAAAAGTCTAAATTACTACAACATTTGCAATATTAAGCCTTCTCATGGATATTTTATAAGCATGTTAGGAAAATGTACAGCAGAAATTGCATAATGCTTTATTAAATTTGTACTAGTTTGTTCATATTTTATTTAAAGTGCAAATTGCACAGGTATTCCCCAATGATTCAACTTTCCCTCTGACATGACACAGCTTGCCCAGAAGTCCCTATATGATGTAGATGCTTTACTCTAATTTCAGCTGATCCTGAAATAAAATTATATCTAATAGTTTTACATCACTGTCACTTTACCCCACTCTCCCCCATGTGATTTACCCCACTTTGGATGAAATCGTCTGCAAAATGATTAAATGACTAAATGTAAAATGTTAAATGTAATTGTAAAATGTGAACAATTTAAAAATGCAACAGGGCACCTTGTGCAAATCGTTGTTTGTCAAGGAGAATGGGATGTTAGACACATAAACAGTGCTTTTGCTGGGCGCCAACCCACCACTCATCTTTATCGCGGATTTCTGAAAGAGAAAAAACATTTATCACAACCTGCATTAAGCAAAATGTGATACTAAAAGAACTTACGGTCAATTTTATAAAACACATTTCACACTTACTTAACCTTTCTGATTTAAAGCATATTTAAGATAATGAAAGTAACTGCGTTTGTCATGTCGAACTTTACTAAAATGTAGATTTTTAACCTGCGTGTAAATCCGATTCAAAATATCAGTTCAGCGTGACCCGGAAGATTAAAAAGACACCACTGCCACAACATTGCGCTTTATATCAGAAAACAAATTCACAAAATTAATTGCTACAAATATAAATCAACAGCACTCGTTAAAAGACGTTAAAATCAATATATAGGGAACGATGGCTCCAAATTTAATTTAATATTTATTTTCTAAAGTTTGTCAGTCATTATTTTGAAAAAAAAAAAATTGGTCTTGACCCGGAAACGTCTCTTTCTGTTTGTGGCATTGCAGTTTTGTTTGGCATCGGTTTAAGTGTATCGCCACGTTTTGTATCAAAATTATTATTTCATGAAATTTATTTGCCCACAAAAGCTGTAAGAATGTTAAATTGACAGGCGATATGTCAAGCAAAGCAGGTGAACGGTATGTAAACGCTTATTTTGGAGTTATATGGGAATACCTGCATGTGCTCTCAGTATGTACTGGTTGAAAACGGTATTGCAGTGTCTGATTTAAAATGAGTTTATTATAAATAAGAATTTATTTGCTGGAGGTACGTCTATATGGGTAAAAACACAATATAAAGTGATTCCTCGTTGACTGAATTGCATCACAACCAAAAACAGGTGAACGCAGCTGAACTAATGAACGGATCAAATGAGCGCGTGTTTTCTGTGATTACAAAATATAGGTTTCGTTTACAAACAGCATTTTCACTTGTCGGCCTGATGAGCACAATATTGAAAGCAAATAATAATATAACAAAGGATAATACCCCACTGAAAATCATGAAATGGTTAGTATTAGTTCTGGTTACTGATTGGTCAGCGATCATCTATATAAAATCGTTATTTTTGTTGCATAGCAACGTTCTCTTACTTAAGGAACGGTACATTTTAGACTAAATTCGCTTAACAACTTGTTTTCTAATAGTTTTCTGGAAATAAAAAGCATTGTAAATACAGCCAAAAAGAGGTTGCGCGTCGTCCATGACAACGACATCTAGCTTTGAGTATTTTATTTTTAAACGGTTCGTCGTGTATCAGAAGTACTACTAAATATAAGTGTTTTCTTATATACTGTTTTTATTTGGTAAAATACAGAACCTGCATGTGATAAAATGTTTTATTTATCCTATAGAAAACAATTGTCTAAATAGTTTGAATACTATAAAAGGCAGCTGTGTTTTGAAGGCCTGTGCGAGAAGGCCAAAGGGAAAGAATGGGATTTTAGCTGAAGCATCTGCACGGATACCGAGTTGCTCTTTTGCTTCACATTTACATTCACATCTCTTGAATAAAATTAGACAAAGACACTGAATTGAATCATCACTGTGGGACAATCAATACATTATTGATGTAGACTATTTGGCTGTTGGCCACCCTTTACAACTGTGTATATTTATCAGTAATAATGATGGGCCATAAATATTTATATAGGTGTTGATACATCCCTATTTCTGTCTCATTTATCTCTAATTTGTTCCTAGATAACTGTCATACAGCTGAAAACATCGATTTTCCATTCAGAAACTAAAAGTAAGTAATTTAGAGGAACATATTGAAGTTTGATTAAAATGAAATATAATGGATTACTACATTTTAATCTATGTTATGCAGTCTTTAAAGTTATTTAGTGGTTTTCTGGTTGTCATATAGGCCTATTTTATTGTTTTACTTTAAATTAATTTAACTTTGATGTGATAACTTTTTAAAATATCTTTTGAATAATCTGTGTCTGTTTTTGTACCCCAGTGGCTTTTAGGAGAGATCGAAATATTAGAGATATTTATGAGGACCGGTTTCCTCCAGAAAGAGTGGTAAATACTTATTTGTCATAATTGTTTTGGCCAGGATTAGATATTTGGTTCATGCTGTGAATCAAACACCTTTGCTTGTGCTTTTTCGATATTCCAGGGTCCATTTCCAAGAGGAGGTCAAGGAGATAGAAGACCTCCCTTTGGGCGGCCGGACGAGGACTACGGCCGTGGTTTTGAGTTCGATGGCCCTCGATTTTACCCAAACGGTGCTCCTCGCAACTACCATGGAGAGGATCAGAGGGGTTACCATGGAGACAGCCATCATTCATTTCCAAATGACCACAGGGGTGGGCCACCTGGTCGAAGAGTAAGCATCAAAAATCAAATATGGTGTCATTTTTTGTTTGTTTCTTTTTTTTTTTTTTTTTTTATGATTTATTCCCTTTTTATGTACACTTAAGCCCTATTTGGATGGGATTCGTTTTACAAGGGTAGATGGAGTAATGAAATTTTACCACAGGACATCTAATATTAATGGTCAGTTCACATGGGATAAGAAATCTCAGTAAACCTACCAAAACTGAGAGTGCTAACCTAATTTATGCACTGCCGCCCATCTTCTCTCTGTCATCGCATGTATATTACAGACAACCTATATATAACATACAGTTACGTTTGGTTTATTAATTAAATTCTGATTGGATTCTTTTGGTGATAGGCACTTACCTGAAGCCAAAAGAAGTTCCGTGCCTCTAACAAGTGCTTTCGACCTTCTTTTTGATCTAAATGGTGTGCGGAAAACGCTTGTCTCACCACCTAGAATGCAACTCAATGCTTCAAGCGCCTCCATACTACTTTTAAACTGGAGATGATTGAATATTTATGTTCAACTGTAAACTTTACTGACATTGATGATTACTGAGATGGGACATTCTGACCAGACAGAAATAATAAACTGAGAAGCATATAATAATTACTTTACCCTACCTCTCCATGTAAAACTAAAATAAAAAACAAAACAAATTCCATCCAAGTGAGGCTTTAGTGTATAAAACTGTCTGCCTGACATTTTCTGTTGTTTGTAGTGTAGGTACATTATTTATTGATTATTTTTTCTTTCTTTTTAAACTTTTATTATTATTATTATTATTGATATTTTCTTTCAATCAGTTCAATAGAAGGAATTTTAAAAGGATCCAAAATGGAAAACACTCAGCAATTAAAAACTGTGTGTGTTATGTTTTCATCATATCAATGTGTTTTGCATTTCAGCAGGAAGACTTCCCATACTACAGAGGGGGAAGAGACGAATCTCATGGTGGTCGACAGATCGACTTTAGGTATTTCACGAGTTCAACTTGCCACAAATGTATTCCTACAGTTTTGATGGGCATATTCTGAGTGGGAAATAGAGGAAATACTCTCTCTTCCCATATATATCAAATTAGAGTTTGCAAAAGTTAACCTCCAAATGTAGATTTGAATGACCTTACAAAACATTTTAGATCCTGTTTACACTCTTATTTAGTTTTGACCACTTCTGGATCTTAATACAAGGTGTAAACCAAGTCAAGGGTAAGTATGTTTACTAAAGCTCATGTCATTTCCCCAGCAGATGGCAGAACTGTTCCTCTGCAAAATACGCTGTGTTCCTTCCATCTAAATGCCTTGTTTTTATACTTTTTTTTTTTTTTTGGCTTGCCTTCCTCTCTCACTCAAAGGGAAGTTTCTTAATACGGAGCATAAATCAAACTCCGAGTTGTCCTACATTCTCTGTTTGGTTTTTGTGGTTCACTCCCATGGAAATACCCACAGACAGTCACTCTGTCTGCCAACTGGATGAACACATTGAGCATCCCAGTGCTTTTCTGTATCTCTTAATCTGCCTCTTTCCAGTAATTAATCACAACAGTTCACAGCAGGGATGGAGGGCAGCCAAATGAACCTTGTGTTGGTACACTCCTTCTAAAAGAGAGCGTCAGCAAAACCTTTAAATGGTGACCTCGTGATTTTCTTAATTGGTCAGGTCAAATTTATGTTACACGACGAGTCTGTACAAGAATGCAGTGTTTTTCTTGAAGTAGAAAAATAATACACTTGCATAGGGTTCAAATTCCTTCTTAGACTTTTGACAAATGAGAAAACAGGCAAAACATTGAGCATGCTGAAAATGATCAAATTTTAATGCGTGCACACATATAGATTTATACATGCGTGCACATACACATGGATGCACATTATATATTTTTTGTTTATATATATATATATATATATATATATATATATATTTATAATAAAATACTTAATACCAAAATTAGTCATTGTCTTGCCACTTGGTGGCGCTTTTGAGATTAGTCAGTAAAGCACGCTTGCCTAAGCCTCTATATAAAAATCAGATGTTTATAAAGATTCAGTTTTAAAGAAATGTTCTTTTTATGGTTGTATAAAGCATCTTCCTGCTAATTCGAATAATCGTGGAATTCAGACATTCTTTAAAGTACTTGTTTTGACCTTTTCGGTGCTTTAATCTATTGTGATGTCTTGCGATTGGGAGTGAGAGGTTAACCTTTTTTTGGCTTGGGGTAATATCCTGGCCTCATATTGGCAGTAAAGACAGACATGTGGTAATTTGCTCTGTTAGTCCAGGGCAGACAGGGTCACCTGCACTTCAAACAGATGTGAGGGTCATTAAAGTTTTGCGAGGTCACTGTGTGCGGACACATTGTCGTGTGTGTTTGTGAGAGAGGAACCTGGCTGGGGTTCAGGCCAGGGTCACTCAGACCAGGTGCCTGTGTTTCTTTTACGTTCTTCCCACTCTCCTGCGCGGCAGGCCATATAAGTGGCACGTAATCGGCTTGCGCGACCGGAGGGCCCTGGCAGGGAAACCAAGTGGAGGGGGAGCAGAGTAAACTGAAGGGGGTTTTACTGCCTCTAGAACAGATGTGTGTTAATGAATGTCTTGGTTGAGGGTGATCTCGTCAGAGCTGCGGTGCTGCTCTGTTAGGCAGCGCTGCAACTTTTTACAAGCCTCATTTTGCCCTCCTCTTTGTGCAGTTTATATTGCGTTGCAATTTACAAGCAGGATGTGAAGCCTCTGGCATGGTCCTTGCACATATAGCTAAAGTCTTAAATTAGGCAGAGAGTCTCGTCTCCAGTGTGGAGACTGGTTTAATCTCCTCTGTATCAGGACCAGGGGAGTCCTGCATAACTAATAAATAAATGTATTTATAATATTTATTTATTGTCCATAGAATGAAAGTGAGGTCAAGTGTTGTTTTGACCCAATTGACTTTCATAACATGGACAAAACAATGGAAATTTTCTTCAAATTATTCTTGAAAAAAATTTCTTTTGTGCTCCACAGAAGAAAGAAAGTCATAAGTGTTAAATGTGACATTGTGAATGTTAAAAACGGTATACATGGATAATAAAAATATAAAGTGTATAGACATCTGAAATGACCATCCCAGTCCTGAGGCTGGTGGAAACACCTCATCTCCTCTCCCTTGACCCTTCATCCCAATACACTCAGTGTCTGACCCTACAGGGCATGGTTCATATAAACAAGCGTCTAAGATTAGCAGACTGTCCCCCCCTTTAACCCCCTTCTTAACCTGTGAGAGGACAGTGGACAACTACATAAACCACACTTTTTTTTTTCCCCTTTTCTTTCCCCATCTTTTTAATCTTAATTCTGTCTGTGTTGGTTTAGGATCTATTTGACTGGTTATTGAGAATATCTTCAGCTAATTGTTCTCATCCATAATATGAATGCAAATATTTGTCATCTTTTTTTCCTTTCCTGGTTCAGGCCGAGTAATCGTGCAGGTCCTCCCCCGAACTCTCGAGTTCAGAGTTCTTACCCTCAGCCCAGGTCTCTGCCTGCAATTACACCTGATGCAGGAGACGACACCCTCATGCAGGCCATAATGAACCTGGACCGAGGGTTTGTATTCAGACATGTTATGTAAAATGCCCTATTTTGTTCTACTACGGAACAGATACTTAACTTGAATGTGTTTGTGTTCTTTCACAGGGAGGAGCGGGACAACTTGAGACGAAAGGCACCCTTCCCGCCAGTACGTGAACGCTCTCCAGCCCGGCGGGACGTCCCCCCTTCCCCTCACAGTCGGTCGGGGTCCAGCATAAGCAGCCGCAGCTATTCACCAGAGCGAGGCAAAGGGCATCCTCTGCTGCCCCAGCAGGGGAAAAGTATGAAACCTCTTCAGTCAAATACTTGATTAGTCACTTCTAAGTGTTTCTTTGATTTTGGTTTAGATTACACATACCATTAAAAAGGTTTTGATTGGTTCTTTAAAATAACTATTTTAGGCTCACCAAGGCAGCATTTACATTTTTTTCAAAATACAGTAAGAACAGTAATGTTGTAAAAAAGTAGTATTTAATGTAACTATTTCTATATTTTAAAATGGAATTTTTTTACTATGATTGCAAAGCTGCGCTTTCAGCAGCTCTTACTGCGAACTGAGCTGAGCTGGACGATTACATCACTGTTTTCTCCAGTGCTGATATACATAAATTAACTAGACTAATAACTATTGATCTTTGCAACGGAATGAATCAATACAATTGTATAGAATAAGCTGGACAATGAAACCATTTTCTCTGGGAACTGCTGTGCAGCCAAAAGTTATTGGCCAATTATTACTGTAAAGCTGCTTTGACACAATTTGCATTGTAAAAAGTGCTATTTAAGTAAAGTTGACTTGATTGAACAAATCTCATTGGTGGGATCTCCCCCACACACAGAGTGAATATGATGTAAAGGGTCAGCGCACAGCTTGCAGTGTAGTATTTGACCGGTCATGGACTTTTGAAATGTGTGAAAGCCTGTTGATTGATTTAAAGGCTTTCTTGACTAATTTGCACACAAGCGCATTTTAATACGCACAGCTGCGGAGTGAAAAGGCTTTGCTTGGTTGCTTTATTCCTTATATAAACAAGGTAAACATCCTAAATGTTTCCCAGACAGCTTTGATTTGAGTTGTCGTGTTTGAAAATAGACAGGCTTGGACATGACTGTACCCAAGTGTCCACCGCAGACCTCCGTTCACCGATGATGTCACTCAAAGCTGTCCTAATAAAGACTCCCATCTGTGTTTGTTTCCCTGTTCTCTGTTACTATAATGAGATCCTCAGTAATAAGCTCCAGAGAGACGCTTTGAGCCGCCAATATTGGATGCACGTGTTTGGGTTGACATACTCCAAGTGAGAGTGTCTAGATTATGCTGTTCTAAAAAAATGGAGGCGGCTTGCATGACACAGTATGGTCTAACCTCTATTACTGATTAAATAAATGCATCAAAGCCCTTATTGTTGTTCGTTAAAATTTACAGTGCTGGTTTGTGTTCTTTTATTTGATGTACAAAAAGGTTTTCCTCTGTTTCAGGATATGAGGAGCCGTTTGTGCCAGGCAGAGGACTGGGTGAGTAAAACAGTGTCCTTAATTAGAGGGGGAGGGGAGTATAGATTGATTCTCTTGTCTTCAATTTTTTTTTTTAAGTTTTAATAACAATGTTGAAAAACAGTTGTGCTGCTTAATATTTTTGTGGAAAAAATGATGCAATTTTTTCAGGATTTTTTTTTTATGAAAGTTGAAAAGCAAAAAAATTTTTAATGGAAAGCTTTGGTAACATTATGAACGTCTTTACCGTCACTTTTGGTCAATTTAATGCATCCTTGCTGAATAAATTCAATTCTTAAAAAAAAAAATCTCTTGAATGATATTGTATGTGTTAAAAAAAAACAGAAATCAGGAAAAAAAAATCTTGATAAAGGAAGCTTATGGCTCACACACAAGGAGATTTTGTTTCACTTTGCTTTATAAGTTAAAGGTCAGCCTGCAGTCACAGTAACTTGAGAGAAAGCGTTGCTAATCGCACCATCGTAGAGCCTCGTTTTGTTTGTCTACTTTCCTCTCACTTCCTTTAGCCAGGGATCGTAAAAAGTCCACAGGCGTGTGTTCAAGTATCTGATTGCTAAACCTTTCCTTCTTTTCTAGCTTTCATCTGTTCCCTTTTTACTTTTCTTTGCCAGATTCTTGATAGCATGTCATGTACATGCATTCATCGCAAGGAGGTTTAGTTTTGAATCTGAAATCTGTTTAAATATAAACATAACTTCTGGTCATAGGCTTCTCTCCACTCCAAATCTTCCAAATTTGGCAAGCACTCCATCTCTTTCCGAAAGAATCTGTAGGTGTTGAGCCCACAGCTCACACGGAGAGGGTCACGGGGTGACACTGCCGGCACCTGGCTATTTGGTTTGCCTGCAGGGAAGAGCCCTGATCGGCAGTGAGGGAACCACCTGGTTCTGCATGCCAGCTGGATGTTCGGAAAGTGAGCAGGATCCGTTCCAGCATGTGAAAACGTTTACAGCACCAAAATGAGTCAAGCAAGGCCATTTTCCGTGGCTTTCTGGGGGATGTTGATCCAAGTCCAAACTATAGCTGCATTGTTGGCTTGCGTCCTACAACAGATGCTTTGTTTCTTACATTCTGATACCAGTCTTTCATCTTCTACAGACAGGGAAAGGCCCCCCGGCCCCTCCGTGAGTGCATCACGAGATGGTTCGCCCCATAGCTCCGTATCCGTCACTAAGGTGAGTTGCACACACACACAGAGCTCCCAAACAGATGTGCTTACCAGAACATTCCCTTTCATCCACTAAAATAATATGCGACATGCCAGCCATTTCAGCTGATGGAAAAAAACCACCAATCTTTGAATTTCCAGCAGTGACTGGAGACTTTTTCCTTCATTTTGAAAAGCTGTTTGCTTGCACTTTCCTTTCTTTCTCCTCATATGATGGGTTTTAAAGGGTCCTGTTTGGTGCATGAAAGGCAAGTTGTCCGTGTCGTGTTTATTCAGACTGTAAGCACGGTTCTGACACAAAACACGACGGGTCGCTGAAGGAAAGTTTGTGGATGTCGTAGGGCCACCCAGGCCGCAGCAAGTCTAAAAAAAGATGGTGAAATCCATTAGCTCAACTCTCGCCTTTATCTCAAGATCTTATCGCAGACTCAGAGCACTCTGGACATACTCTTGGGAGCACTGAGAGCCTAAAATAAATTTGTTTCACTTTTTCTCTCATGTATTCTCCATTTTCCTTTTTTTTTTCTCCTTCTTCTTCTTTTTTTTGTGTTTGGGTCATCTGAATCAGAATAATTAATTTCAAGTTACAAGTTAAATTTATTTATAAAGCACGTTTAAAAACATCACGATAGACAATGAAAATATTTAGCTACTTTTTCTTTTTTCAAAAAATGATTTAAATTAAATTTTAATCTGGTGCGATTTATGGAGTTTTATCTGTTATGCAAGAAGTTTTTTTACTGATTTACGAGACATGGGACAGAACCCCTTTAAGAAAAACTTCAGAAAACTCTTCAAAACTTCTTTTTTAAAGTTAAATAACAGATTATTGAATGCACATTTTATGTCAAAACTATAATATATCAGCTGTCACCCAAATTAGACAAAATGTTTGGGATTTCTTAAAAAAAAAATCTTTAAGTAAAAAAAAAAAAAGTGTAATGTTTGTGTTTAGAAATGATCTTAATATTTATACTATTATATTTTATATTAAAATATCATTGTATCATAAGAGCAGAGTACAAGAGGGGAAAAAGGTTTTTTAGGCTCTCAGTGCTCCCAAGAGTATATCCAGAGTAGCTGAAGTGGGAGGTTGCACCTAAACGTGACTACAGCTGAACATTTCAGATTGATTTGTCTAGAATAATTGTGATATGTGAATCAAAACAACATGAAATGCCTTATCAAACAACCTGTGTGTTCCTTCTGTTTGATCGCTTAGATTCACCTCTGAACCATGTGCAGATGAAAGTTGTTTCTTGTTAGTGGACGTCTCAGTACTTGAGCCTTTGATCTTCTTCCATAGCTCTGTTCATGGGGCATAAGCCATAACCTTGTGCCTTAGATGAAAAGAATTTGCCAGTGTAAACTGGGCCTGATAGGCAGTCTCTTAAGTTCAACAAACACACTTGTTTTGGGGATTCATTGTTTGAAGAACAAAGAACAGATGAAGTGCATTTATTTCACTGTGGTGGGCTCATATTTGTTTGTAATACCTTTTTGGAGTTCTAGTCTCAAATATATTCCTCCCCAATTAAAACAAATTATTGATATTGGTTTAAGTTTGATTAATTGGTGTGAGACGATGCTTTTTGGAGACGAAGCATCTTCAGGTCCAAGTAAATAGACTTGAGCCGATTCTGACTTGTTTCCATTCTGTTACACAGTGGTGTTCTGCTTTCCCTGTTTTCTGTCTGGGGGAACTCATCTTTCTTCCTACTTTCCTGAATGTTGATATTCTGCATTTGTTGGGATGTTTTATGGTGAACACGTTTGTGGATTATTCTAGCCTTTAACAACGCTTGGTTCTGTGTACTGCAGGAAGATATAACAGCAGTGGAAGGGCCCACAGATGAAGTTCAGGCCACCGTGGATGAAGCTTCATCCGTCATGGACGACTTTCAGGAACGACGTGCTCAAGCTATTGCTGCCAAGGCTCGGGAGATTGAGAAGGTTTGAGAAACACCCCAGTTGCTTTTAAACTTTTTTCCGTAGGTCTGAGAGTATCTAAAATAGATGGGAAGAATGTGTCATTTTTGTTCTAAATATCCACATACTCATGTTTAATTGCTCCTGTTTAGGATGCTGTATATTTTTAAAGCGATATTTCACCCAAAAATTTAAATGGTCATTACTCCCCTTCATGTCATTCCATACCTGAAAGACTTTTATCATCAGAACACAAATGAAGCTTTTTTTTTTTTTTTTTTTTTTGATAATCTAAGAGCTTTCTGTACTCCCTATGCAACAGCTATGCAACTACCACTTTGATGTTTCAAAAAGTTCATTAAGAGGTCGTGAAACTAGTCCATATAAATTGAGCGGTTTATTCCAAATTTTCTGAAGACACTCGATCGCTTTATATGATGAACAGATTGAATTAAGGCTTATATTCACATATAAACATTCATCAACTCAAACATCAACTCACACATCAGTTGTGGTAAACAGAAGCATGTTTGCTTGACATGTGAGAACCAATGAGGTTCATTCTCATGCATTTCGCTGCACGTTTGAGCTTTCACAGGAACCAGTGAGGTTTGTTCAGTGAGCTTCTCTTTATGTTCACTGATTAATGTTTATATGTCAATAAAAGACAAAATTAAATCTGTTCATGAAATAAAGCGATCGAGTCTCTTCAGAAAATTTGGACTAAACCGCTCTATTAATATGGATTCGTTTTATGATCTCTTTATGAACTTTTTGAAGCATCAACGTGGTAGTTGTATAGCTGTCAGAGGGACAGGAAGCTCTAAGATTTTATCAATAAGATCTTCATTTATATTCCAAAGATGAACGAAAGTCTTACGGCTTTGGAACAACATGGTTAATGACAGAATTTTCATATTTGGGTGAACTAACCATTTAATAGAAATACTTCAACAACTTCATTTAAAATACATTTGCATGCGTTTTCTGTTTTCCCCTCCTTTTTGGTAACTGCTTCTACTAAGGTGGTAGAAGGGTAAAACACCCACTGTCTCAGCTTCAAAATGATCATAATAAAGTTCCTGCTCTCTCCTCTTCCTCTTTACTGGCCCTATTTTATGAGAGATGGGATCCTCCAGGAGTGGTGAGTCAGCCCTCCTATTGAGCACCAGCCTTTGGCTCAATAGCTGCTGACACTGCGATATTTTAACTGTCGACTTTTGACCCAACCTTGAGCTTTATTGGGTTATTTACATATAGAAAACACATCTGATTTTGTTTATGCATGGCCAAGATTTCCTTTTAATTCACAGGACGCCCTTTGAATCAGTTTGTTCTCATGTTTGAATAGCTCTTTGTATTCTCAAACGAGAATATAAAGGGATAGTTTGTCCAAAAATGAAAATTCTGTCATAATTTACACACCATAATGTTGTTCCAAAGACATTTGTTCATCTTCAAAACCCAAATGAAGATATTTTTAATATAGGAGCTATCAATGGAGGGACACAAATCACCCAGATATCATTAAAATATCTTCATTTGTGTTCCGAAGATGAATGAAAGTCTTACGGTTTTGAAATGACATGAGGGTGAGTAATTAATGACAGCATTTTTGGGTGAACTATTCCTTTAAGCATCTTTGTCTGCATGAATGACTGACATGTCTACACTTCTAATTTGTTCAGGATTTTTTTTTTCCTGCACTTCTGTTTATGTTGAAGTGTTTTGATATGCCCTGAACACACATACTTTAGTGACAGTGTGTGGATGCCTTTCAGGCCAAAGCCTGTTATTTCACAAAGTGTGAGTGTTTCTGTTTAAGTGTCCACCAGATGTTTAGCTTCTCCTTCAATCTGGTCTAGCCATCTCTGCACTCTTCACTTTACATTTTTTCAACAAACATTTAACTGGCATGCTCTAAACGGCAAGCTTTTTATATACACTTGAACAATATACATATGAAAGTTCTGTGGGGCGCAAAAGGAGAAATTTTAAATAATTTTCTGGTCAATCTTTTCCAGTGCATTAATATGCATTGGAATATCTTCAGACCTATACTCAGGTTCTGAAGATTTCAAGCTTCAGAAGCTTCATAAAACTGGTCTGTACGATTCATGCTCTAGATTCCATGTCTTCTGAAACCGTATGATGGCTGTTTGTGGGAAAACAAGAAATTTTTAATCGGCCCAGCTCTCCTTGACTTGATCCTAAGAGTTTATGTGACAAGTGATTCGATAATGAGTAGTTGTAATTTGAATATTTTTAGTTTGTCAGCTTATCTGAATGATTCATTCATGAATGAGACTGATCTGGTTCTTGGGTTCAACTCCCTGATACCTCTTTTCCACAAGAATGCTTTGCGTTCTGGAGCCAGAGCCTGTTCTTGGCAAGGCGAACTGGAGCCTTTCGCGTAACGGCCGTGTGTTTCCATAGATTCAAGGAACAAATGGTGACGTAAAGCTGCTATGTGTTGTTTACCTGACTATAAGCAGACTATAACAGTGTTTGTGCAGGCAATGCGGCACTTCTGTTTTGCTGTTCACTGTACCAAGAGTGATTCTAGCATACCGACAACTCGCATAAACTCCTGATACTCTCACATTTACATTTACATTTACATTACACTCTCATCTGGCCTTTTTGAAGACGTATTGAAACTGAAACCATGGATTTACTCAAACTGGGTCTCTCACACGTGCACAGGTTTTATTATATTTAGATTTGAAGAGCAATGTAGTGCAGCGTTACTACATTGCTCAACAAAACTGCCATAGACAGGGACATCATCATCATCATCACCCCCACTCCCTGCCTTTGTTCGAGATCAGCAACATCTTTCCAGCCCGGAACTTTCACTCCCTTCTGTTGTGGAAGTCCGCAAAGTGGTTTGAGAATGTCTCGGTTCGGGTTCCCGGCCTGTGAACAGTGTTACTGGAAAAGGGGTATGACTTAAACTGTTCAGTGTTTAACGGGAGGGTTATCAGTAAATGCTGACTTGCATTTCAGTTTGTTTCTTCCAAAACTCATCGTGGCTTCAGAAACCTTAGAGTTTCTAGTGCACAATTGTCATGGACTTTGGCATCCTTTTTGCTGCTTGAAAGTTTTTTACATGGGGACTAATTATATGGAAAAAAGCGGCCAGTTCAATTCTTCAAAATGGTTGCACCAAACAAATATTCATATAGTTTTCGAACAACGTGAGAGTGATGAAAAAAAATTCATTTATGGAAAGACTATTCCTTAGTTGTTTTTTTTTGTTGTTGTTTTTTTGGTTAATCGTATGGTCTTTTTATATCATGACAGTGAATGCAAGTTCAGTTAAAGTCATGCTCAAAGAAGAATCTAGTTGGCTCTCTAATGTTTCATGACCAGCAAGATGTTTATTTTACAGATGAGCCCATGTGATTCTAATGAGACTGAATTCCTTACTGCTAAAGTACTGTAAGTAGGGCATCTTTGTTGTGATAGTGCTGCACTCCACGGTGAGGCTTAATCTGGGTCTGAAGCAAAGGTTTTCAGGTCCATCAGGGATCTTTGATTCCTTCGTTCTTTTAATCATGTTTGATGTGTCTGATCTGAAAATGTCAGATCAAATAAAATAATAGACTGATACACCATTACCCCCAAAGACCATCCGCCTCACATGTTTTTTCTATGCTTAGGCTGTGTTTTCTAACTTCCTGTTCCAGATCACAAACATTAGAATATACCTCTCTTTCCATTCATCTGCCTTGCATTTGAATATGCATCATTAAAAATGATTTGGGATTCTAAATTAATAATTTCACTGATGTTAGCTGTAGCCTCTGTTTTTTTACACCAAATGTAATGCTTTTATATAATAAAACCAACTTTGGTCTTACTAAACTATAAGTGAACTTTCAGTGAACCACTCTTGAAAGTTATTAGTGTATAGACACTTTCCCACTTTTCCCTCCTTGTCTCTCCCACCCTTCCTGAATAATTCTCTGCTATCTTTACCCAGAATCAAGAATCAGCCTCCCACAGTATAAAAATGACACATGAAAGGTTGAACAAGAACACACACACACTCGCGAGGTCCCGCTCTGCCTTCCTGTTTGATTGGGTAACAGAGGTGGGGTTCACAGGAAGTGTATGGAAGCAGAGCATGCTCTTGGAAATCGCTTCACAGCATTTTTGGCATTGTTATGAATTATTTAATCTCAAAGTGGCTATAGTGGCTTTGTATGTACAAGGTTATAAAACGACTCCTTATAGGACACAGCAAAAGGTATTCTGATATTTTTCCCTAAAATTAGATCCATTAATCAGAACTGATACTGTTAATGTTTATTTTAATTGTTTTAAAGCAGCAGAAGTAGTATACG
Source organism: Opsariichthys bidens (assembly GCA_037194245.1). Lineage (NCBI taxonomy): Eukaryota > Metazoa > Chordata > Actinopteri > Cypriniformes > Xenocyprididae > Opsariichthys > Opsariichthys bidens. The sequence goes on along the minus strand of CM074287.1, from coordinate 14,365,040 downwards.
CTTTAAAAATAGTGGTCTTTCTGTCCTTCCTGTTAACCTCTGTTAACACCCTTGCTTAGTGGTGGTTTTATTCTGGGCCTAGTAGTCTTCTCTACTGTATTCCAATTACATTGTGAATTAAATTCTAGGCTACACATAGTTGTTTAAAAAAAGTTATTCAAAGTAATTGCATGCTGACTTTATCTTGCATTTCCATTTTCAGGTCCAGGACCTTATATTCCTATTTGGTTACAGCTTTGTGATGCAGGCATAAATGGCACCTTAAATCATGTGGTTTTTTTGGAGAAGTGGGCTATAAACCCTGACGCTCAATGGAATTATAGTAGGGCAAACTTAAATTAAATTAAATTAAATTTTCTTTCAAGTTCACAGAACTGATATTTTAATTAAACTGAAGTTTCATTGTTTTGAGTTTTATGAGCTTCATTTTTTTTAAAGACAAACTTAAGTTGAAAATTGAAACTGGGCTGGGATTTCTATTTCCCAGCATGTTTGGTCCATGGCACTCGAAAGGGAGAGTAAATGCTAAAATTAAGTTTTTGTTTGTTTGTTTGTTTGTTTTAATGTTAAGTGGGAGATTTAGTAATGATTAATGTTTTGTTATGCTAATTTAGAGTTTCTGTTTGTGGGTTTTTGGAGAGTTGCCATCATGGTGAAAAGTGGTGCATGCAGCTCGTTTGAGAGCAAGTATGTTAAGCTTTATATTGCTGCACTCATTCAGCAAGTGCTTATTATCGTTGGCAAATTGGCAAGTTATCATTTTGTGAATTTGCTTGCTATACTAATAAAAAAAATGTACATTGCGGTTACACGATCGTATTAATTAAATATATGAATTGGTGTACTCAAACATTCTAAGTTAAGAACAATTAAAATGGAAGTACAAAATAAAAATCTTCTAGTTCTGCTTACTTAAACTTTCAACTTGTTAACTTAAAAATTGAGGGAACTGATTGCCTCATTTTTTGAGTTTTGCCAACTTAACTTTACAATGGAACTAAAATAAATCCCATAGATTAAGGACATGAATATCATTGAGACTAAAGGTGTTGGTCATTTACCATTCCTTGCTGAAATTTCAAGGGTGAAAACCAATCATTTTGATAAGAGTTTGCGTAATTGCAAATTTTATGTAGTGGTTCAAACATTTTCTTGTTTTCTCTTTTAAGTTTTTCCACACATAGGTTATAAGGCCCCAGAAACCCTGTTTATTGGTTAAGCGTTAATGCCGTTTAAACAGTCACACAGATTGACTCTGTTACTGCAGTCTCTCTTAACACACAGCCTCGGGCTACAGAGAACTTCCTTTCTACATCATTTATCCATTCTATTCTGGAATGTTCTAATTGACTATTAGACTCTTCTCATTGAACCTATTTGACTTAATGACTATTAGAGGCAGTTCTCACACTAGAACTTTCTGGGCTTTGTGTGTGGGCCTCGGTGATTCCTGGAACCAGGTGATCTCATTTTACTAGAACCTGACTCAGCCATGGGAAAGAGCCCTTATGTGAAAGCTAATGAGCTCACTGCAAAAATGATTAGTCAGCACAATTAGTTGGGTGGGCACATTTTTGTTCCCAGACCTAAAGCTTGTGGGGGCAGGTAGTGGGAATCACTGAGGATATGAATTTTCTTTTCGTTATATTTACATTATGCCCAAAGTTTTTAGTTTCTGTTATATTATGTACTTCCAGATGTCATTGTCTGGTTATGTAATGATGGGGCCATTTTGGAAACTATGTCGAGATATTTAACCATCACTTTCTTTCAGTTTTCACATCAGTTGGGTGCATTGTGTTGCTCTGTACCATCTATCATTTATCTCTGTCTCCTCATGCAAATTGTAGAGTAAATTTCAAGATATGATCTTCAGCTATAAGTTACATGTCCTAAGGGCTGTGTGTAAGTGAAGGTAATTGCAGAGGTTATGCAGACTCCCTTGGGTCTGAAACGTTGCTTTGATGTCCAGAAGTGTTTGATTATCCAACCACAGTAAACATAACTGAGCTCATAGAGTTTTGGATTGGGGCTTTGTTCTATCGCCTGGATGGCAGATCAGAAAGACAGAATGTTCTTCTGAATATATAACAAAACTGCTCCTCATGTCTTCCGTGAACAGAAAAGGTTAGATTAGAAGTTGGATAGGTCTTCAGATCATGCTCATATTGTCAACACAATGCATTTCCCAAGTAAAATACTAGTGTGCTATATCGTTTCCTATTCAAATGAATGTTGCTTTTTTTTTTCTTTTTTTTTTTTATTAAATACAACTTTATTTTATTATTTTATTTTGCCAATGAAAAATAACAGGGTTAATTACATATCTGAATGATTTGTTCTGCAGGAAAACAAATCTCCAGGATGACTTTTCTTTTCTTTTTTTTTTATCAAGAAATTATCTGAGCATGTCAAGGCATATTTGTCTGTGTTGGTTAGAAAGCCAAATGGAAATAAAAATCACACAAACTGCACATTTAACATTCTTTGATACCTTTTCTGATAAGTTCCTTCATTTTTTTTTTTTTTTTAAGTTGTAATTTTTGTAACTAGCTAGACATGAACATCCCAAACTGGAATGTGGAGATTTTGGATTGCCCAATGACAAATTTTTCATGCTTGATGCATAATTTTTCCTAAATCAACTTGCTGGCCAATTTTGCTGCAGTATAATTTTAAACCTTGTGCTATGTGTTGTGTAGGTCTATCGTCAGGACTGTGAGACGTTTGGCATGGTGGTGAAGATGCTGGTGGCCAAGGAACCCAGCTTAGAGAAGCACCTGCAGAATCCACTAAAAGAGAACCTGATTGAGATCCGTGAGCGATGCCTTGAGGACTTGCAACACTTCATTGCTGAACTCGATGAGGTGGTACGGCAGCCTGAACCTGCTGTCTAAGGTGGCCCCATTTTACTTGAGCAGCAGTTTTGTTGTTTATCTCTGAACCTACACAAGAGTCTTTCATTGTTTTTATGACTTATGTAAAGGCCATTGTACAATGTGTACTCAGTGTCCACCTAAAAGAAATCTTCCTGGGGCAAAGAAACTCTCTTTATGTTTTTCAGTTATGCAGTCCCATTTCTCTATTGAAACCAGTTGATGCTAGGTTGTATAATCTCTTTGTAACCTTTCAACGTTGAGTAATAAAAAAGGAAATGGATTGCAAACACAAGGAAATCAATGCCAGAAGAGGGTTTGCTCCGTTCCTTATTTATTGCAGATTCTAAAGAGGTTCATTAACGCATTGAGATTGAATTTATGCATACTTGTTCAGGACAACCTGCATTATCTAGTAAAAGGGTTCTGTGTTGCCAATTAAATCACATAAATTCTTTCAGACCAGTGACTAAAGTTGATGAATGAATTATGGTAATCTTTATGGGTTCAGTTAATTGCTGCTATATGTAGTATAGTTAAGCTGTGCAGCTGACAATAATGCATTTTTCTTTTTTTTCCTTTTTTTTTTTTTTATCAAATTTTCCATCCACTAAATCATGAAACCCCAACACAAGTATTTGTGTAGTTTTTCTTTTTGTATAGTATTAAAGAGTCTTGAACTATAATGCATGTTTTCCTTTTGATTTAATATACCCTTCTTGTGATTTCATGTTTGCATTTAAATAAAGTTGCTATGTTTAGGAATCAAATATATTTTTTAGTTTTCTCAAGCAGTGAATAAATGAGAAATCAAGTTGCAAGGGAATGTATTAAATCGCTCTTGAATTATTTTATTAACATTAAGATGTCAAAAAGCGGTGAAATGTACATAGTAGAGGGAAGATTACCTCAACACTGTTTAAGCGCATAAGCAAATTATGGACAGAAATGTTTAAGGGTGCAGTTATTACACCTGCAGAGTTACATATCGAGACCATTAAACATGAATAGTGCATATATATTTTGCATTTGCAAACCCCTGCTCAATAAAATGGCAGACCTCAGTTTTGTTAATTAATAATCTTAAAAGCTTTATCTGAGGCCAGGAATTGTAATTTAATTATTTAACATATTTGGATATAAAAATATCAGTACTCCAATCTTAATTTAACAAATATACATTGCTTGCACTATTAAATAATTATTCAGTTAGTCTACATGCTACTCAGTAATTTTGCTTTTGGGAATAATGCTTTTGCTATACAATGTACAATGAAATTTTACATGATGCTTTCATTGTTCCTACAACAGCAACACAACTGACACTCTGCACTTGTAAAGACAACTTTAAACTCAAGAAAAAAAATGGTTTTCCAGCGCCTGTAGGATCAGTCATGTTTATATTACAGCTGCAACAGAGGCATGCTTTAAGTCTTAAGTCTAAGAAATTATGCAGTTTTTGCCCTTGTGACCTTTCTTTTTCAGTTTGGTCCGTGAGCCGAAAGGGGGTGTTAAAGCAGTCACGCGAGTCGGATAGTCCTCTGTGTAATAATGAAAGCTTTGGGAACGGGGCTTAGGAATTGGCTGACCAAGAAAGAATCCCTCCTCCTCAGACTCTGAAGATGAAGAGGAGCATGTTGAACACCAGTCATCTTCTTCATCATCATCATCATCGCAAAAGTCTTGGAAGTGGTCCTTTCGGACCATGCCCTGCTGAACAAAGTCTGATGTGGTTTGATGATAGGGGTGCTGATTGTGTGCCAAGTGATTTAGAAGAATGCCATTCCTCGGCTCTGGTATGCTCGAGCCAATTACCTGAGGCACAACATGCAATTTACCCCGATGTTTGGAAGGCAGGTGCAAAGCATTTTCTGAACGTGTTTTCCGACCCTGTCTGCGTTTGTGGTGATGTCTGTTTGAAGGACGTCTCTGTGTCTCCTCCTCCATGTGATAGGTCCGTCTGCGAGTCCTCTCGCTCATTGGTGGTTGCCTCAAGCCTAGTCCGCCATAATATCCTTTATCCATAACATCATCAGAGAACTTCACTTGCTGAGGTCTGGATTGGGTCTGAGATTGAGACTTGGTCCTTCTCAGCACTGGAAGATGCAGTGGAGAGGGTAGTTCGTCTCCAAAATATGGTGGAATTCTGCCCTCTTCTAACTCATCTTCTCTCTCTCCTGGTTCCAGTGTCTCCTCACGGTCCAGTTCAGAGTTTAAACTCCTTAATGAATTAGCACTTCTGTGGAGCATTGAGGAGTTAAGTGTGCCCATGTTACTAATATTATCACACTCTTCTATCTCTCGATCCTTCTCTTTCATGTTTTGGAGGGAGTAGATGGTCTGTCTGTCTTTCATCTCTCCGTCCACTGAAGCTCCTGAGAAATTAAAGACATGTTTTGAGTAATTAAGATTAATTTAGAGAACAAGAAATGCATGACTCTGATAGACTGTTTGAAGATGTTCCTACCTGTAATATTTGAGAGAGCTAGAGAATCCATAGAATCTCCAATGTTGTGTTCTGCCTTCCGGAGTTCACTTGTAATGCACTCCAGTGAGTCTTCATACCATTCCCTAGGCTCAGACCAGAATCCAGACACTGCTCCCTGATCCATCTCCAGCTCTTGAATCTTTCTAGCACTAGCTGGGCCAGGGTGACTACCATAGGCAGAGTCTCCAAGCCCATCCTGAGACTGGGCCCAATACATATCTGTGTGGTGTTTCTTACTTGACAAATTGTGGCTGCTGATCTTCATCTCTGGTTTGGTTCTGTTGGCCTCAGTGTCTTTCATCATCCATGGCTCAGCTGGCCTGGTGTCCTCCATGTGGATGAGACCACTGTCTCCAAATTTCAAGAGCAGCTGAGTCATATAGTCCTCATGCTCAGCCCAATCTTCCACACTGTCCTCAGGGGCTTCCTGCTCATCCCGGTCTCTCCAGTAGTTGTCCTCTGCAAAGTTGATTCTCTCCAACTGATGACACAAGGTCTCTGTGTTGGCACCACAGACACTAGAGGTCCTGCAATCTGCTGCCGAATAGAGTTTTGTCTGCTGGCATTGCTCTGTAGGGCGACTACTCTTGCCCATCCGTATGCTACGCCTAGATTCCCGTGATCTAGCAGACTGAAAGGCTGAATCTGAAGAGTCAGAAGCATGGACGTCCTCACCTAGGCTACAGTCCTTAGAGCAGTAGATCCGGCCCTCTTTTGGAAGGAAGGGACAGCCCAGCAGGGAGGTTTTGCATTGGGCACAACAGAAGCATTTGTCAGTAGCATGCCAGTGTACACCTTCATATGTCATTTGAGCATGGTCGACGCCTGAATAAAGGTAAATCAACAAGTGAGAAATTCTGTATTTTTTCAACCAGATATACATAAAATAGTGCTCCTCCTGGAGTGGTCCTGGAGGGCCACCTTCCAGTAGAGAAATAGAGCTCAAACTAGCTAATCAAGTTCTTCAGAATTACTCAATTTCTATCAGGTATATTGGACTGCCATGGAGCTAAACTCTGCAAGAAGGTGGCCTGCCAGGAGCAGGAATAGACATTCCTGCCTTACAAGTTCAGTTGTTACAGAGGTAACTCACCAATATTCTCCCCACAGGCCTCGCAGTACTCTGCATACAGTGACTCAAAGCATCCACAGCAGAAAGGTCGGCCATCCTTCATGATGTACCTCTGTCCTCCTAAAATAGTCTCACACTCAAAGCAAGAGAAATGTTTCATGTGCCAGTGACGACCCTCAGCTTCAGTACACTCGTCAGCAAAGATTATCTGTGAAAAGAGACAAAATTAGAAATTCTTCTTGGCTAATTCTTTGTGTACTGGCACTTTGGAAAAGGATATATATCCTCACCTCATCGCAAGCTGAACACCGTGGCTTCAAAAGCTCGGCATGATGTCTACCGCAGTAGATTTTGCCATTGTGGTAGAAATAGATGAGGTCTACCAGAAGTTCATGACAGGTGGAGCAAGAAAAGCATGCTGGGTGCCAGCACGGACTGGGGCCTGCTCGTGAAGCAAACACTGCCATTTCTCCACCCTTAATGTTCTCTTTGCACTGCAATTTAAAGTAAGACTTTATGAGAATCAAAGGCTGGCATATGGCTGGTTTGGTCGTACAAATTCATCTTGCATTGTACTTGATTTTACTCTACATTTTTCTTTGGAACGAAGACATTAAGTTTTAATTAAAATGGACCCCCATCTCTGTTGAAATGGTCTTCTAATGACCAGCAATTCCAATGATCATGAGTCTTTTTATAAGTACTTTTGCCGAAGTATTCATTTCACAGCTGCTTCCCATTATTACTACATGGCCGTTGGCCTTGGAAACAGGGGTGTTGAATGTCCCGCAAATTTTTTCGGCAACGGAAACCAGAGACCCGAGATTAGCACTGCTCTGCAATGTCGTGTGTGGCAATTTGTGGTGAAGGGATACATCTGTTTTTCAGAGGTATTATGATGCTAGACTTTTTTTGGTTTGTGTTTATAGTCTTCTCAACAGGAAACAACCCTCTGCACTGGCTCTCATGTGCTAACTCCAGCCCCTGAAGGAGATGGTCTTCGGCCAAAGATTGTGTTGTAATACTTAATCTTTTCCATGAATTTTCTCTGTGCTTTGCTTGACTTTAGGCCATAATTGGACCATTTGCATGTTTCCAAGTTGTTTGATTTGCCATGACTAGTCAACATTGCATCCATGGGAATGTAGAATGAAGCAGAAACTTATTTTCATGACTAAGTAAATTTGATAAGGCCAGAATTAATGGTCACAGAAATGTGACTATAAGATGTTCTTCCAAGTGTAGCAGTTGCTCAGATAAGTATACATTGAAGAGGTGCACAAAATGACCTTTAGGAGTTTGAATGTAGCCTCTTCTGTGCCCCACATTTAACTTTGATATTTGCAAGTTAGATTTGACTAGTATTTTAAAAGATGGTAGGGGAAAAAAGAGCATTTATACATACATGCTCACAAATGTGCTGCAGGGCTCTGGGAAGTAGTTTTGGGGTTCCCCTCCCGAGTGCCTCTTTCTTCCTCTGAATGCTGAACATGTGGAGTTCTCGTCTCTCCTCATCACTGAGGGACTGGCAGTATCGGATCTGTGTTGAAGCAAAGGTAAAAAAAAAAAAAAAAAAATGTTTATTTGCCAAAATGAAGAACAGATGAATAGCTGCAACAAGTTTTATCAAAGGCTTGATGCAAAAGTTGAGTTTCTTTTTCCCACTTTTCTGGGGCTAAGTTGAAAAGTACACAAATCAACCTCAGAGTTTACAGCAGACTTGTAGGACTCATACAAAATGACAAAAGACAAATAATTTGCTGTGTTTGGCCCTGCAGGGGGTAAACAATGGTGCCACACGTGAAGAGTCTTTTAGATCTGTAACCCACAGTCATGCTAGGAATTTGCTAAAGTACACAGTTCTAGGTCTTACAGCAAACACCATAAAAATCACAGAGGAACATTTTATTGCTGCTAGTGGAAAGGAGAAAGATGTCCCTCTGTGATACCATTAAAACATCTTTATATGCGAACTCGAGAGGGATTTGTATGTCATAAAGTCCTCTAGTAAAACCGTTGTGTATTCTAGCAGCATAAATGTCATCTCCGTTACCTTCATTGTTCACTTTTTTCCCCCTCATACCTCATTGTCATGTGGTGGCAGCTGATAGAGTAGTTGTCTGATCCTATGTTTTTCTCCAGGACTGTTGACATATGGCACCTTCTCCTCTGGCAGGCACGAAAAGTAGATCTGAACCTGATGGGGGAAAAAAGGCCAACAGAGTGAGAGGATTAGGGTTTGCTTTCAACAGCTGAAAGCTGAAATGAGACACCAGCCTCAATTGGTGCTACATCATTCAATCTGTCATACAGGCTCCTCCCGATTGTCTCCCCCAACAAGGGGGAAGTGGGTATATCATTGACTGGGACAAAGCGTTTAAACAGTGATGTCTGTCAGTGGCGACCCTGAAGAAATATTTATGGGGCTGTATGCCATTAAAGACACTAAGATAGATGTCTGCAGGAATGCTTCTTGTGTTTAAGTGTTACAGAAATAACAATCTGCCTTCATCTAGACAGTAACAGTGGGGTTGGGTGTATATGGGGATATGAGTGGGATTTGATATGGAGAGCTGTCATACAAATTGCCCTAAATTCTCTGTAAACCTCAGGAATGTTTTTGCCTTCAAGTTGCATTTTTTTTTTTTAAGCTCACTGCAGTGCCTTTCACAGAACTGGCGGAAGAGCTTTCATGAGGATGTCAGGCCTCCCACTTCACGTTTTGAAAAATGAGAAGGTGGGTGTTAGAAAAACATTCAACTTCACTCCAGACCTTCTTTCACTCTAGTCCTACCTCCACCCTCGTCAGTTCTGCAAGTGTTTGTGTGTTGCCTTGTGTCAGGAAAGTGCCAGCTAGCCCCTAGACACAGGCTCAGCTCTGTTTGCTTACTGCATACAGCAGGGCAAGAAAGTAAGTTATCTAAATTACACTTTTGTTGCAACTAGTGCTTGAACCACTCAAGTTCAATTCAGATAGTTTATGCTAAGACACTGAGGAACAGCACCTTTGACAGTGTTAATATTTTTTTAAATGGTAACACTTTTCAATAAGGTTCTATATGGTAAACTGATCTAATTCAATAGCTAATTTAAAAATAAATGACTAAAATGTCATTTGGTATAATTTGTAAAATAATACTATTAACTTTAATACCAGACCATGGCAGTAGTTTAAGCATTTTGCCATTAATGACTTCACTTTGCCATTAAGAGACTCCTCTCTTTGGGGAAATTAAATGCCTGCTACAGTTTCTGCACCACAGGGAGGATTCAAAGCAATTATCACTAATTCTTTTTCCTCAACGTGGAAAAATGCTTGACTTTTCAACATGAAAATATTTTCTCTCAATAATTTTCCTACTAAAGTTCTCTGTAGTTTTTTTTTTTATTATTATTATTTTTTACAAGTTGTTCTGCCTTTTAAAAACTTTCAGCTGGCTTTGTGCTGCCCATCAACACGCTGTCAATCAGATACAAGTCGCATGTGTGCTCAATATCAAGGTTGAGAGGGTCCAGTGTCCAATTAGAAAGCTTGCCAGACTTTGCACGTGTCAAAAAATAGATTCATTAAGAGCTGTTGGTCCCCTGCAAGGTCATGTGTAGCTTTGTTTCAGGGTAGATGAAACACTGAGGATGGACGCCTTGCCTAAAGTTCTCACACCCAAGTGTAAAGGCTTCAATAGCTTGAATGGCTGGTTTTGTCAAAAGCCTAAATTGGCTGGGAATCTGATTTTAAGCAAGACTTTTTCTGTGGAGTCAGGGAAAGAATGTTTTCCTGAATTTTTGGATGTCTGCATACAATTAGAATAATCAACAACATGAGGTATGCTTTTTACTAGTTATGGCTGCCCTCAACTTTCATGAGAAATTTAAGCAAAAGAGATATGAGGCTCAAGGTTTACCTGCTCGGGTCGTAGTCCAGGAGGAACCCATGTGTACTCTTCTAGAGCGCATCCAGAGTCGTCATCAGAGGTTGAACTCCTCTGAAACCCAAGTGCCACTTTGGCTCCCCTTGAGTTCATGTCCGGTGCCCGAGTAATGGGCCAGATCCCTGATGTAGTTTCAAGACTCATCAGATGGGGGTACTGTGCAGATAATAAAAAGAGGTTTCAGTTTTTAAAGATTAAATTGGATTATACCCAAACTTTACAGCTGCATCCATTTTTATGAAATATGCATTATGCTTTGAGGAAGAATCTTCTCAAAACATCCTAAAATGGAGATGGGGATTGACTTCCAGAGCTGATACTTGTTGTGGGGTTTTCTTTATCTATCTGAACCTTCAGAATTTGCAGATATTTAAAACGATGGGGAAGTTGTGCTTTGAAATGTCAGCAGAGTATTGCCTTTCAGGCCAAGCCTTAAGCTTGCAGATAAGATGTCAATGTGTACACAAAGCAGGATTACACACTCGTGGCTCTTTCTCCGGGCCTTCTTTATCTTGATGCTTAAGTATTTCAGAGTACTTTCTGTCAGATAAAATGCCTTTGGTCCCTAGGTGTTGAAAAGAACACTCCTACTTCAAATGTTTTGAATTGCAAATGAGTCCGATGTAGTGTGTGAACGCCCTTGTTTGGATTGAGGTTGGAGCTTGATGATCCGAGTCACAGGGAAAGTCCTATGCACTCTTAGCCCATTATGTGATAGATTACGAATTGAATATTTTATCTTAGATCTTCATTTCCCAGTTTAAGTTTAGATGGTTTTTGTTCTTGTGCATGTTGTAAGTTACCTGTTATTCTGAGTGTTTATATGCTTCGAAGCAAAGATAATAGATTTGCAATACAAAGATGCATTGATAGTATTTTACAGATAACACTTTTCCCTGTTCTTTTAATGGAAAATGTCACATGGATTGCCTCAATCACAATCCAGCTCACCTTCTGTGACCCCAGTCAAATGAAAATGCAAATTAATTTCTCACATCAGTGCCTAGTAACCTCTCAACATAATTACCACACCTGAATGAGAATGAACGGTCAGATACGACCATGCAGCGCCAACTAAGCAATGAGAAAGAGTAGACTAGATTTTTTTGATTATATATTTGTTTGTGTGTGTGATAGATTTATACATCAAACCCTTAGTACTTTCTCTGCCAGGTTAATTTTTTGCAGAGTAGGAAATGCCTGCTGTGGCTTTCAGGGCCAATATACACAAGCACTCATGTTACACCTTGTCACTCTCTGGCACTGACACAATGTGTGGCTTTGTGGCAAAAACAAAAACAGAACGGTTCTCCCCTGCCCTGTTTTCAAAGGAACATACGTTGGAGGAAAGGACATTTGAAGAGAGGTCATTTTTAAAAAGTCACAACATGGAGAAATGTAAACGCAGTCCAGATGTACGCCATTGATCTGATTGGCACCTCAAACAGGAGAGTGAGCGCTCGGTGCTGACTGGGAGTTACCGTGTCAAATATGAAACACTTATGAAATAAACAGACTGGTGTGTGGATTAACTGAGGTTTGGATTACAACCATTCCACCTGAGGCTAAGATTCAACAAGCCTGGGCTTCACAGTGCCTCTGTTGTCAGGTCTGGGATATAACATTTTCTGTAATGCAAACATCAAGAATACTAACTGAGTGTGACATGCTAAGAGCATCGATTTTGCCAAGCATTTATGCATGCAGTTTAGAGACCAAGTATGAAAGTTGAATGTTATCTGCAGCACTTCATTAAGGTGTGATGATATTCATCATATAACCAGGGCCCTATCCACTAAAGACGTACATTTGCATTTCTTACAGTTGTACAATTGCAGTCAGACTAAAGATATAATTTGTCTTTCTAAAATGTTATGTCAGTAAATCTAAATTATATAAATGTAAATTATATAAATGTAAATGTACATTTTAGTAAATGTAAATTATATAAATGCTTTGGTCTGACTGAAATTGTAACAACCCCCCCCCACCCCAACCTCAAGTAACCCTTTGTTTCATCCGTTCTTAAACACTGAGATGGAGCTAAAATCCGCTGTAGCTCAATTACACATGTAATCTTACTAAATGAATGGCACACATCCCCAATATTCAGATTTATGCTAGATCAGTTAGTTTTTTGACACATTTTTTATCTTTTACATATGGACCCTCCATATGTGATATTTTAATATTTTGTCAAATACTTCCCCTTAAGTTCAGCTAATTTCAAAGAAAACTGAAATTGAGTGTCTGAATTTTACAGTTCTGACAACCTACCTATGAATTATTGGATCTCAGAGCTGTCCACCAAAATGAATCTTAACATCAGGCGTAAATGGGGCGTGATATATTCTAAGCGCACTTGTCGTCCTTTCTCACATCCCATTTTTTGATCTCAGCTCCCTGATGCCAAAACAGCATATGATCATAACACGTTATTTTACGCTGCTTTCTGTCTGTCATCAAATACTTATCACCTAATCAGCCTGATTGTGTGACTGTATGCACTGCAAAGTCTAGAGTTTCATATTTATAGTGTGAGACTAGTTTAGACTTGATTGCATATCGAGAAGCATCTTACCTGTGTGTAATGCATCCTGCAGCACTCAGGAAAAGCCTCCAATTAGTGCAAGTTGAGGAAAAGTCTAGCAAGCATGTCCACAATAATATTGGTTAAATTCAGTCTAAATTCCCCTGAAGGTTTGTAGCTTGCATAGTCAGTGCGAATTCAGTTGCGTTCTGTCTTTCTGAACACGTTTAAATGAATGTATCGATGTGTGTGCCAAGTAGCATGTCTCCTTGTAGTCAGAGCCAACCCCTGGCCAGCCCCCTTCACATTTAAACCCTCCCCCTATACTTCAAACCGAAATCCACCCCCACCCCCAAAACAACCTTCACCCACATTCCTGCTGTAAGAGAGCTGTCCACATCCCACAACAAACTCTCTTCATTCCACAGAGCCATTTGCATTGTTCCTTAACATTCAAAGTCAAGTACATCCTGAAGGAGTTCATTTAGTGTTGCATAAGTTCCATCAAGGGCTTGTTGTTTTCCACCAATGGCCAAGAGTTCCTGTTATTTTAGCTACGTTTGGCATGTCAAGGAAAAACGGAGTGTGCTCAGGAAATATGTTAACCTTACAGAGGTTCCGAACAGATATTGGAATGGCATAATGAATCATATAACATTGCTGTACCTCTCAGTACATGCATTTGATACAATATTTTATACCTGTGCATATGTCTCCAAAATTGAGGCATTCACCCTTACAACGTTCCAAACCTGAACACAAAATGAGATACTTTGAGGAGTGTTTTTGTCCTTACAATGAAAGTCACTGGGTCCAATACAACGTTAGACCCCAGTGACTTTAATTACATGGACCAAAAATATTCTTCAAAATATCTTCTTTTGTGTTCTGCAGAAGAAAGTAAGTCATACAGGTTTGGAATGACATGAAGATGAGTAAATGATCAAAGAATTTCAATTTTAGGGTGACTGATTCTGGTTCCTAAATGGTTCTTTTAGAGTACTTTTTTTGAGTAGTACTATATTAAATGCTACTGACAAAACCCATAATGTGTATCTTTAACTACTCGTTTACATTTAGTTGTTAGTGTAGTTGTGTATTATTCACCCAAAAGAACTGACTGAGTCATTCTTTAGGCAATCGGACGACACTGGTTGCTCAGTATGTTGTTGATTCACTAAAAAGAACCGATTCAGAATCTTTGGTTCTCTTATCAGACAACAATGGTAATGCAGGTTCCCAACCCTACTTGTGAGTCACTTCTCACAAGTTCTAAGGCATTTCCAGAAGCTCAATCCCCCCCCCCCCATTCCTTCAGACTGAGCTCAGTGTGTTGACAGTGACGATGGCCCCAATGGTCATCTCTCACCTCCACACTTCAGTTGAATACAATGACCTTATTGTGTTGATTCCTTTCCAATTCTGGAATCTCACAAAGGAAAACCCACTGAGAAGTCTTCTTCTCTCAAGAAGCTTTAAGAATAATGGTTAGCAAGTATAATCAATAAGTTTTAGGGTTGTATTTATTCTCATAATGGTAACATTTAGTTTTTTGGGGTTTTTTTGCCACTGTGGCTAAGCATCTTGTGATAAATGTGCTGTTTTTGTCATTATACTCACAAAACACAAAAGCTGGACCCTCTTCACAGCGTCTCTGTTTGGTCATAGCCACTTTATCACGATCCAGTTGAAATGCCACATTAAGCCTGTGTGAAATTGCTAGACTGAACAATTGCCAAATCATCCCAGTTAAATTTCAAGGCACCGTGAAGAACTTTGAGGGTCTTCCAGATCTGAGAGGTCGTTTTAGACAGAAAGATAAGATAGCAACGAGAGAACAAGCAAACCAAGATGGATTCCTCTTTGGTTTTTGGCAGAAACTATGAAGAACCACTTAACTATCAAGATAACCTTTGTTCGAAACCCTTTTTCCCTGCTTAAGATGTTTATCGGGAACACCATCGAAATGGCAGAAAATGCCATGGCGATTGTTCTTAGTAAGAGCGAAATGTGAAACCAAGGCGAAGAACTGGGTTTTAAGAACCTTATTTATTCTAGAGAAATGACAAATTATTGCGACTGTTTTCCAGATATAGACTGTTTACCGAAAGAAACCACAATTAGCAGACACTGTTCCCATCATTTCCTGGAGCAGGTTCTTCAATGTGTTTGTGATGTATGTGAAGGGTGGGAGAGCACAACCCTTCCTGCTTCCTTAGAAAGCTTGAGTCGCAGTCTAATACCCCCAAACCCTGCACAGTTACCTCTGTGCAATCTTAAAGGAAAGGGAAACTGCTTGCGAAACACCTAAGGTCCACATCCTCCTCTTACCATTGTGAAATGGCCCAACCTTCCCCTGGCAAGCCATTATAAGTGATAACGCATATTTCACCTCATTGCCACACCAATTGACAAGTGTTTAAGAATGGATGCTGCCCTGCTGCATTCACATGTCAGTGCTACCTAACTAATGACGCTTTTTTTTTTCTGTGACCCCTGACCCCCGCACAAACCCTGCTCTCTCTGCTCATCTCCAAGTCTTTAGATTCACTCTTTCCTTCTCATGTTAATGACAAGGCATCAAACTAATGGAACATGACACAATTGCTCGCGCACAGCTGCTCCAATTACTGCAAAACCAACATTTGTAAGCAAATAAGGTCATGTTTGTGTAAAAATAAAGTGTTGAATGACAAACCATGGCTTTTGGGTTCAAAAATGATCTCTTTTCCTCCACATTAAGGCTTTGATAATTATTTTTATCTCTGCCTCTGTAGGATGGCGATTGTATTATTGATTTTAAAACGATCGAATCAGAGTGTCTCTGATGTAAAGCAGTTGGTCCCAACCACAGTCGGTCTATCGAATGCCACTTCTTTAGATCAGTCATTTTGATTTGAGTAACACTCATGATTACAGAGGAGGAAGCGGTGATGCATCGAATATTCTTTCAGGGTATAACTGTGAAGTGACAGACTCGCTCTGACATATTTCTCCTGTCTGAGCATTTTTGTCATGTAATTGCATTATGACGAACAAATGTAGTCGTCCGGGTAAAATGACGACTTTAAGATCAAGCAGAGGCCAAACAACAAACCATTTAGGGTGAATGTCACAGAACATCATTTAATATTTATTACACAAGCTGCCGCTAGCATGTTTTATGCGCTAAATCACTGGTAGAAATTAAGGAGAAAAGATGTGAGCAGCAAATACGATAGGTCGACTTTAGCCAAAAAATATGCATTTTTGTTTTTGTCGTTGTTTCAGCAGTGTTATAGATCATTATTTTAGCTTTCATTTCCGTTTGATTGCAATTTACTTAAAGCCCTTGTGTATTGTATTCATAAATGTATGTTATATTGCATCATATGTTTTCATAAATAACTGTAACCAAAGCTAAAGTTCCTTATAATAATCTGATCCTTTTTTGGTCCTGTTCTAAAACTACTTTCACTCCGTCTCTGAGCATGTTGAAATTAGATGGCTATAAATTTCTTTCCTTGACAAATGTATGTGCCATTTAGGTCTAAAACCTGATGGTAAGGCAAGTTAAAATCGTTTTCTTCAAATTTATTAAACAATCAGGAAAAATGATCTCCGATAATCAGTAAAACAGTCACAAAACTTAATCCCAAGCATCTCCATTTCACATGCGCAAGTTCATTGATATATCCGATGGCTGTCCGCACCATTTTCCATACAGTACAGATCGGTAATCATTTGCTTTCCCTCCGATCACAAAGCCCTAATTCACACCCATTATCAGCCCATTCACATTTAGCACACTGAACTCGCTCCTGAAGTCCGAATTTGCATTGACTTTATTCACACCTGGAAACTGCTTTACAGACTCTGAAGTCTGATTCAAGTGATTAAAGTCTCACCCATTCTTGCCAGTCAAAGCATATCCATCAGCAATGGTTTTGCAAGTGCTTTTCTCACTGCTCTGTTAATATTCAGTGTCACGGAAGAGTAAAAAAGCACAAGATGGTGTGAGATATCGGGCCATAAAAGAAAACGGCAAACTTATGTGTGCCAAAACTTTATAGCCCGGCAATGAATGTTTGCAAGACACCTTCACAGGGTTGTAAAGCCTAATAAAAAAGGTGGTAGTCGTGTTCCTGAATAGTTTGCAAGTGGAAAGAAGGTCAGATTAGCCGACATTACAGACACACTGTAATGTGTAGAGACACGTTGTGTGATAAAGAGCTTTTTTAAAGGGATTTCACACAAGCCTGTTTAAAACCTTTGGACATCAGCCACCATTTCAAACAATTAACAAGTACATAAAGGTCTCGGAATAAAAAAAACATCGTCTTCCTATACTAATCCCATTGGGATTTATAACGTATTGTTACATAAGCCATTATTGATAATTCACATGCCGTAGTAAAGTAAAAACAACATTATTCAAGACGATTGCCACACAAATGATATGTATCGCACTAGACTGAAAAGAACGAGTCCTGTGGGCTAAAAAGATTTTGTCCTCTTGTGGATGAATGATTATCTCTATTCAGTTTGGAAACCTGACCTGAACCTGCAAAATACTGTAATTAAGCTGCATTTAGGTGTGACTGCATTATAAAGTATACAGTATAATGTGGAGAAGATTATAGTAATGATGATATATGCAGAGCGTGTCTGGCTTCTCATTTGCAGGGATCCAGCTGCGTGTGTGCATGCATTTAGTTCATAATAGGCCCTGTTTTATTACTGGCCTCTGTGCCCTTTCCTGCCTGCCTAATTTGATATTGTTAACTGATACATTCCACTTTAAAAAAGGAGAGGTCACGCTAACCTCTCCAGACACAGGTGGGCTTACCTGCAGAAGATACACACTCTTAGAAGTTCAACAGTGACATAAAAGGCAAGCACAAAACTATCCATTTTGTTTTTATTTTTCACTACAATAATAGTCTCAGTCTCATTTAAAAGTTATACGAGAAATTATATTTTTTGCATGAAGAAAATTAAGCCTATTTTTAGGATTTTTTTTTTTGCCTAGGGACACTATTTGGATTGTGACATTAGTCTGGTTTGGTAAGGATTTACATGGACAGCAGTGATCTAATTATTTACCTTATTCTGAAAAAGACAATATTCTGAATATTTGCTTGAGTTTCTTTTCAAATATTCCTTTCACGTTCCCGTTTTATGTTATAGAACCTATGTTCAATTAATGGCACGTCATTACGTCCCGATACCATGCCGTACGACTTTCCCTCTAGAATTCCACGCATCAGCACACAGTTCGTTTTCATTAAGTTACAGTTTTGGTTGTTTAGTTTTTAATTTTATGAAAGCATCAAGTGCAGTTGTCATGGATACAAATTCTTCAGCAACAGGCCTTCTCTGTAGTTTCGTTCGGCAACATTTTATTCACCGTGACACACTCTGAGGTACTGGATGAGAGGAATTTGATTGGTCCCTTCTTGCTTGAAGCTATTATCTCTTGTTTGCAGTCAAATGGTTGACCACTGCCATGAATGTATGTGTCCTGTCACAAAATATGGCGAAAACTCCCACAAAATGTTAATAATGTGATTAAGTACATGTCGATAATGCAACTAAAATAGGAATACTCCACGTCTTAATTCAGTTTGAATTTACCTTGAGTGTGACTTTAGCCGGATTAAGGTAATCAAAAATCGCTGTTTACATGGTAGTTTCTTAATCAGAGTATTGTCTTAACCGGGTTAATATTGTTGTCCATCTAAATGTACTGACAGAGAGATTTAGGGGAATGTGATGGGGAAATGGCATGTGAAAGAAAAATAAATCGGATTCAAATCGGATTTATAGGCAAAACGTACATGCAATGCCCTCTAGGGCTTGTGTCCGACTGCCAGTATTTTTAATGTGTAAATGTATAGTATGTAGTACATATGTGCATTCATTACAAGTAATGAGAAGACATTTTAAAGTCCTGTAACCACAAAATCATGTATAATTAGAGGTGGTCTGAAAAATGTCTTGAGGGCCTCATGTAGAGAGCTGAAGACCACCCAGCCCAACAACAACCCTCCTCAAGCTCGACTGGGCTTCCACTGAGCGCAGCAGCCCCTTACCTCTATGTCTCCTAATTACAATCATTTGCCTCATACCAAAACGAACACAGAACATCTGCTCCTAATGCTGCTGACTGTGATTATTAAAGAGATTTTACTCCCAGGTCGACATAGAGGAAGCGCAACAGACAGGAATCACAAGGAGAGGTACAAGTCCGTGCGATTTGTTTTTATTAGCAAGGATACACTGCAACATGTTGAAGCAATGAGCCTGATATGTTTAGCTAGTTCATTAGTCTGTTTTTCCTGGCTCAGAATCCTGGCATGCAGTTTAACCAGGTGCTGATGAAGAGATCATTGACTTAAAGTGGTTGACGAACCTCACAGTCTTATGTCAGTGTACACTCATGTGGCTGTAACAAAACAGCTAAGCACATCTAGCTAATGTGATATGCAGGCTTTACCTCTAAGTAAACAACTTCTGTTAATGAGTTTTAATGATCACTCTAATCTTCTGGCTAGTCATCTATAATCCAAAATAGGATGTGTAATGGACAGCTTTCATGAACCGTAATGCTCAGCTGTAAGTCTTGTTTTACAGTAATAACCATAATTTTAATAGAATGGTCAAACCTCACGATTAAAGGAGCCTTTTTCTGTTTGTTTACTCCTGAATGTGCGTTAGTTTGACCAACCTGAAAAATGCTATTTTGTGCTAAAGTAGAATTGAGGATTCAATTACTCACTTTAATGTGTTATTAAATGGAACATTGACATACAGTTTAAAATATTTTGGCCTAGCTGGAAGTAGGGACGTTTCCAAGATGGCCACCAAGTGAACTGACTTGCCTTAAAGGGACTTTGAAATCAGTCAAGCGGTGACTGTTATTTTAAAACAAATGCCTAGTTTCCGATGTATACTTTGTGTAGCATTTCTTTGTAGTTTATAATGTGGCCATTTGTCACCTAGAATGGCCTAAAGTTGTCTCATGAAAATCTTTTTCTTAAATGCATAATGAACAATTCGTCCGTGTTTAATTTTTAAAAATTTTTAGGATCTTGTCATTTTTAAATCAATGTCGGTGAAATGACAGACTGACTTCTCCAATCATTTTGGTATCTCAAAACTTCCAGTTCCCACTGGATTTCGTCCTCTGCATATAAGCATAATAAAGCCTGAAGCTCGTCGTTGGTCTATCAGTTGTATTTTAAACTCCAATGTCGATTCAAATAGCAAACAACTCTTACCGCACACATCGCAACAGACTCATCAAAATGCCGCATGAACTTAACTAATCAGCATGTTTAGCACCCAAGTCCCATCTACGGAAGTTCCTGAACATTGAAAAAGTACTACCTCACAAGCAGGGATGTTTTGAGGGAAGAATTTTTACCCGGAACTTTACTTAGACCCTGGTTCCTGTGGTCGAAACACACCGAGAAACACCCCAAAGTATAGTTCCTGGCGAAAGTTCCAGTGGTGAAACGCGACTTTAGTGAACAGTTCTTAAAATAATTTTTTCTTGGGGTGAATAACATTTTGAAAGTCTAAAGAACCCCTTTCCACCTATAAAGAGCCTTTTGTGGAATGGAAAGATTCCATGAATATTAAAGGTTCTTCATAGATGCCAATGAAGAACCTTTATTTTAAGAGAGTACTACTGACACTACTTCCGTTTTATCATGACTTTAAATCTCAAGTGGCATTTGTGGGCCTAAAATCCTAAATGAAACTATGAGTATCCATTATGTTCATCTGCTGAAGTTAGCAAGCTTATTTTTGGCACATTTGGTCAAGTGTTAGTAAGTGATATGGGGATGTAGCAAAGGCCACCTACACACCACTTCGAGAGTGCCAAACACAGACCTCTATTCTGATGATAAATTGTGCAACTGTGAATGTTATCTTGCATCATCCCCATTTGGAAAGTAATTACTCCTCTGTCAGCAGGGAAATGCAAGCCAGAAAACCAAAGGGGGGAGAATGCAACAGTAATGACACTAGACCCCCAAGGCAGGTTGATTGTTTGGGCTTAAAACACACACACGCTGTTATACAATCCAGTGTGTTTCACATAATTCATAAACTGATAACATGACAAGTCTGGCGCTAATCGCCAACCCTATTTTTTGGACAAACAAGACTGTACTTTACTTTCACTGCACGGCTATTTATACCTGTTAGAATAGTACGGCTTTGGGGTGGCGGTGATGATATGTAATTCAACACCATGGGATGATATAGTAATCCTCACATAATGCTTGTCTGTGTCAGGGGCCCCTCTGACAAAATAATGCTATTCTGTTGTTTAAACCTGGGCTAAAGCTTTACTTCCTCCGTAGCCTAATCTTTTTGTGGGCATGTGGTTACTGTAAAGCGATACCACACATCTTTGGTTCTGCAAAGACACTGATATCATAATTTGTTCTACTTTGCTCTGTATATTGTCTTCTTATTTATGATATGTTCTGAGATCTGTTTAAATGAATCTGCAGATACTCAAGAGAGAGAGAAAAAAAGACACATTTCAGCTCATTAGGCATGGAAGAAATGGGTCATGGGAGTGCAATGTATAATGATCTCCATCAAGTCTCTCTGAGGAGCAACAAGTGTTATTGAAAGGTAAAAAGCCCTCGGTCTCCAAACAGAAGTCATTGTCCCTTTGGGGGATTCTGGGTTTCTTAGTGAAATAAACTGTGTGCATTCACACATATATATATAGGTTACAGTGTGAATTTCAGCAGCTTCATGGCATAAAAACCATAGAAGCAGAAAGGATGAGACTCCAAAACAAGCCTTTGCATGTTGCATTTCACAGCTGAATGCGTTTAGATAATGAATCTTGTCATGACGTTTTGCTTTTCGTTGAAAAGCAAACTGTCTGTTTTCCGGGGTTCATTCATAGCACACAGGATGATTCTTTACAACTTGTTACTTATGCTAGCTATTAAACCCCCATACCTTTACAAGCCAAACAAGCACACAATAAAATCTCTGTTTGGTTGCACTGTGCTGGAAAGCCCCAAGCATTCATTAGTAAACCACAGAAAATTTATAAGCATGTCTTCCATCCCACGCTATGTGGAAAAAGCCATTACAGTATCTCAACAGTGAAATGTGTATCTTTCTGTTTTTGATGTTAAAATACTTAATATTTTAGTGACAACTAAAAGTAAGTTGTTCATAGAGTTTCCACCCCATTTGAGCAATAAAATTCCATGATTTTTCCATTTGCTCATAATTACACACTTCACCTTTTAAAGTTGGCATGACATGAAAATGCATTTATTATAGTTTTATTGAGTATTCCTCTATTTATGGTTCATTTTGAATACATTTTTGCCATGTAATGTTTAATCAAAATGTCAAAAAACAACTTAATATTCAGGTAAAAAAAAATCTTCTCTAGCAACGTATGCTGGATCCAATCATTTAAGTCTGCTTAAATCCAACCCCCACGACTTTTTTTTCTTTTTCCCCAGAATAATCTGTTTCACAAGGATGTAAATCACAATACGGAAAAAAGTTCTGTCACTAATTCCATTTTTATTGTAACTTAAGTCTAAAAGCAACATAATCCAAATTTACGTAAGGTTCCTTGTGTTTAGATTTTTTTTATTATTATTTTGGACTTTTTGCCACTTTTTACACTCTATGCAAAATGAATTGATAGGATGGACAGTGTTCCTTCTGAATTCATGTCACCCATATTTGCACCATGTCTGAAAGTGTTGGAGCACATGCATTAACCACTAGGCCATGGCTCTGATAGAATGATTTACACATTTTATTTTACAGTCCATTTTTTACAGTAGAGAATGAAAGATAGAAAACAAAGTGTACATGTACTTAAAAAGGAATATCCTGATTGAATTAGCTCAGAAAATTAGTCAGCATTGGCTTTTGAAGGCCTGGAAATGTGTCTCATGAGAGTAATCAGAGGAGAAATTAAGCGGGAAATCCATTTGAACATGCCAAGAAATCTGTATTTGCAATATCACACCTGCTTTTAAAGTTACAGTTATAACGTAAATGTATAAATATACATCTACGTTATGACTGTAACTATATAAGCAGGTGTTATATTGCAAATACAGATTTCTTGGCATGTGATTAAATCAATCACAATGCGAATCGGTTATTATGCCGGTGGATGCATTGATCTGTCCAACTTCTCAATCCAAACAACTGTGCTTCAGGCAGCATGCCGCCTTTCAGCTGTCAGGATGACTGTATGGTCATCTCTGCAGCAGTTGAGATGCCCTTATCTCCATGCTGCCGGAAGTAGCCGGCTGCTGAACGTCTGCCGCACATGTTTACCTTGTCTCATCCTCACACTCTGATTATAAGGCAGCTGCCGGCAGCCGTCTGTCTGACTGAGCCAAATCATTACCTGCCTTTAATCTCCTGCTCTGATACTGCCTGTTGTGGGTAATTACTGCGGTGCCAAATCAACTTGCTCTCACTTGCATTTACAAAAACTAAACAAGAAGGGGAAAAATAATCAAATCAATTACTCTGATCCCTTGGCTTTGCAAAAGGTTGACTAGTTCTTACCTCATACCCATAACTAGATTTTTGTATCCTCCCTTATGTATTCTTTCAAGTTGGATTGTGGTGATATGACGTTTTAATATTAACCCGCTGTTCCACAACGTGTCCGTGAATTTGATGTGGTTTTGTGTGTCAGCCAAGGCCAGACATTTGCGTTTCATTTTCAGGCACCGAATAATTTGAAACAACTCAAGCATCTCCCACACTGAGCCAGACAAGTCCTTTGACCTACAAGCTGTCAGTCATGGTGGGTAATTTCTATTTTCTCAGTTTCTCTGTGCTCACGTGTGATCAATTGTCCATAGCTTTCAATAGGATTTGAGCTGTTTGCTACACTACTGTTTAAAAGTTTGGCGTCAGTAAAGTTTTTTAATTCATTTTCGAAAGAAGTCTCTTAAGTTTGCATTTATTTGCTCAAAAATACAAGTACAAATTGTAATATTGTGAAATATAATAAAAAAAATAACTATTAATTTATATTTTTGTATTGAAATCTTCAGTGTCACGAGATCGTTCAGAAATCATTCTAATATGCTGATTTGGTGCTCAAGAAACATTTCTTATCATTATCAATGTTGAAAACTGCTGTGCTGCTTAATGTTTTGTGAGTTTTACATTGTTACAAAAGAATTCTGTCACTTTTGATTGATTTAAAGTGTCATTACTAGATAAAAAAAATATGAATTTCTTTACAAATAAAAAAACTTTAGAGACCTCAAACATTTGATCAATAGTGTGTAATAGAAACTATGTGAGATCATGACTTGGCAATGAGCGGCATGTCTTTCTCCTTTTTGAGCTGTGGCGCTTATGTGGACAATTCAAGTTTGAATCCAGCCTGTGTCATTTGCTGATCGTTTCCCACTCATTCTTTACTGTTAATAGTCTTTAATGCCAGTATAATCATATCACATCATGAATTATGTATATAAATCAAACAGCTACTAGCATATTCTCGGTGCTAACTGAGGAAATATCTGTTGTCTAAAGTTGCTACTTTTAAATACCAGCTGGCCTGTATCAGAATCTGACTGTTTGACTCTTTCAGCTCAACTAAAGAGCAGCTTGTCTCTGTCCCCCTCTCCATGCTTGGCAGCATTCACAAGCTGGGCAAGAGAAGAGATAGAAAGCTGCCAAATGTGTTTGAGGTGTAGGGTGATTTGCATAGGTGAGCACACGTCAGGGCCTCCCAGCATAAACGGGGCACTGTGAACCTCCTCTGCTCACCGCTAGTAAATCAACACAGATACATATACAAGCACTCCTCAGAGCATATCCTGTGGGCTGAGATCTGGGGTTAGAATCGCTCTTTCTGTCGTTCTAGTAACTACACGCACACACACAGACTTGTTCTCGCACAAATATCCCTCTATTTCACGTACGCTAGACAAATTTATTTATCATATAAGTTCCAAGCACGACTCTAGCTCAACTAGCCCGAACTTCAAAAGTTTAAATAATGCTGCTTTTGCTTTATTTCCAGAACATGCTCATTTGTTCTAGGCAATACAGAACTCTGTGGATAAGATTTCCCTATCTTTATGGAAATTCATATTATCCCCTCACTGTCTGAATTGTTTGACTTTGTCTCAGCACAATCCTGAAATCTTGTACTTGAGTCCTGTAGACCAACCCACGAGAACACACGACATCACTCTCTAGTACCATCAGCTGAAACCGAGCTTCACGTGTGGTCATAATGGGTCATCTATTAACCGGGTCCTTACATAACTATCTCAGATCTCTGTTCGGTGCCACATTTGGAAATGTGCCACTTCCACTCAAGTCACCTGAGAAGCCCCAGGGGTCTAGTTAACTGGTTTGTCATTTAAAACACCAGACATTGCTTAAAAAGGTAGTTCAGCCTCCAAAGAAGACCTTGTTCTGGCTTTATCTGAGAAATACAAACTGCTTTTGTGAGGCGTTGTGAGAAAAATGTACTTTCATCCTTCATTTTCGTTGCTGCAGTGCTGTATCACAATACATGAGGTCGAGTTGCCTAAATGATGACAGTTTTTAAGTTTATATTTCTTAAATAATCCCGAAAGTCAACATAGGCTATCTGGGGTGCACTATGGATAAAAAAAAAAAAAACATACATTAAGTTAATAAGTATTAGTTAACCGTTGTTCTTGCGTTGACTTCGTATCTGTTGCTGAGCAACGGTTCAGAAATTGAGCAACGGACACGATGACATCGTCAGGCCAAATCTGCACTAGCAGAGCAACCGCTAGGGGACACCAACACCTAATGCAGGCCTACAAACTTGCTCGCGTTCAGAAATAAGATCCAGACTGATGTTTTGCGGGTTAAGAGTGTATTTTATTAAAATAATGCTCTTACGAAAGGTGTTGTACGTCAAATTCGCGCTCAAACAAACCTTTCAACAGACAATTGCGAAGGTTATAGTGTCTTTTGCCTTATATGGAAATGGTCCCCAACGGCTAGCAACTAACAGCATTCTTTTCTTTTTATTATGGAAAAGTTTAGTCTTCGGGTCAGGAGACAAACGGTGCCCTGATTGACAGGAAAGAGAGAAACTTTAATGCCGGTAGTGACCGGAGTGACAAGGAACAGCTGAGTGTGTGTCCACACATCTGGAGACCCGCAGGGCTTTACACAAGACATCCATATGCTGTAGCCACTGTGCGTCTTGGCAGTAGTTGGTAGGTAAAGTGCTGTGTTATTACAGTTTTACAGTATTACGGTTCCTTATCACACTATATATATATATATATATATATATATATATATATATATATATATATATATAATTACATCCAAAATCAGTTCATACAGTCACACGGGTGTGTGTGTGTTTTATTTATTTATTTATTTTTCATAAAGTGAAGTAATTTTCTTTTAAAATTATTTAAATTGTCTGGCAAACCAAAGTCAGTGTCGGCTAACCAACATGCAGAAAGCCTATTTGTAACCGTGTGAAAACAAAACGATTACATTTTTTATAAACCTAACTTAAACATTCATCATTTTCATTTGTCATTGACCCACACGCGCATAGACTATTAGTTCACGCATTAGTTTGCATTTATTCCCTTTAATTCATGCCTAGGTTGCGCAGCTGAGAAAAGATTTTTTCTGATTTCCCCGTGTTCATGCACATTATAATACTAGAAATCGACATTTACGACCCCATAACATTTTAAACAAAATCAATCTATTTTAAGGTCTTGAAGAATGCGCAAACATACTTACGGGGACGAAATGTGCTGATTTATTCCGTTGCTGCTAGAAAATATTCACAACTGGTGTCATTTGCTCGAGTCCAGATGACAGAAAGTAAACGAGCGGTCTTTGTAGAGACGTGGAGCTGTTCAGTATCCAAATAGCGCAAACCAATGGGTCAGCATAGCGGAGACGCAGAAAACGAGTTTGAATCCCAGCTGCGATGAGTAAACATGCAGTGAGTTAAAGAGCCCGTGTGTTCAGTGCGCTAAAATGACATGAGCGATACTCCGCGCTGATTGGCTCAGACGCGCGGCCCCCACCGATCCCTCCACACACTCACTCACATTCTTTCTTCTCCTCTCTCACTTTTGGGGTCCAAAGTAAATTAAACATCATCGGACGAATGAATGCGCAAAAGCGCACATTGATTGATGCGATGTAGAGGAGAAATCTGAATCTTAACCCGTTCGGGTCCTAATTATGTTCTATTGACACGAACATATGCTTTATTTGTAGTATAAATAAAGCCATACATGATAATCAATAAAAATCTCTTTGGTAATAATAAAACGGTCATTTCTAAAAGTCCATTACAAGACTTAAGTTTTGCAACGTATAGAAAATTATATGGATTATAAGAAAAATGTCAAGAATATTATCGAAGAGCTGGATTCCTGGATTTGCTTCCTTTACTTTAACATTTGTGCAGTGATCCAGTTCTTGCTGTTTTCTATATTGTTAAATATAAAAAAGTCCTCCACACTTTTATAACTAAAAATATACTTTATTTATTTAAATGGGACCCCCCCACCACCACACACACACACACACACACACACACACAACCCCGACAGTGGTCCTCGAACAAAAAGCGCCTGTACCTCTCAAATATTATGTGTATATTTAAATATGTCAACACACACAGCAGCAGTTCTGACATCAGTGACAAGACGTGCGTGAACCAATAACACTTCATGTCACTGACATCAAACCTGATGCGACAAGTCTTGAAGCACTATGTTTTCAGGGCAAAAAGCACCTCAGTTCTTTGTTGCTGTGAGTGTCTGGGAAGAAAAGCAAGGCAGGGAGAGAGATTTACTGCACTCTTGAGGCTCCCCGAAGTGAAGTGGCTCACTCAAGGGCACTTACCCTCTACCCGCCTTTACCGTGTTTAAAAAAAGATTTAAAATAAGTGACAGAACTTTGATTCATATCAATCAAATAGTTATTGCACATCCAGAATTCCTGTCCACTGACTGAAAGTGCAATTAGTTCAATGCATTAACTGGAATGTTGACAGTTTAATGCTACTCAGCTGAGTTTCTTCAGCCAACAGTCTCGTCTATCCTGTCCATCAGCACCTTGTTACTGTGTGTGTTTGCACTGAGACGTTCACTTTACAGCTTTAGTGTACAGAAACATCACTTTTCTGACGCCTTGACAGAACCGGCTCCGCAGCTCTTGACAGCAGACAGCCTGGGCCCCTGACCTAATTTACAGGGCTGCCCCCAAAACACATAGGCTACACAATGACAGCAGTAACCCCTTTCTACCATACATTTTAATCTCAGAGGCTTATCTCCCCTATTCATCTTAAATCTGCACACTGACACACATACATACGCACACCTCCCGCAATTGGAAACGTAGAGTCAGCTCGTAGATCGTTTTTTCTCCTTATCTCTTTCCTCTCTCCACCTGCTCTTCATAGACAAGGACCCCTAACAGCGCTTTAGGCCTTTATGTATCCCACAGACAACTGAAACACTAATCCTATTTACAGTGGGGCATAAAAGGTAAGACTATACACATGCTGGGAGCGAAGGGAAGTGCAGATTAACTCTGCAGAGCTCACATCTGACAGAGAGAGAGGGGTCAGTCTATCCCCAACTGCCATTTTGTGCTTCATGAACGCAGATGTTTGTAGCTCAGTGACATCTAAGATTGAAAGAAAGTCTAGTTTAAAATGTGCCAAGATGTTTTCTTTTAATTGATTTTGAAAAACTTTTTTCATTTTCAAGAAAAATTATTTGTCGTCAAATTATCCGATGCTTCAAGAGTCTTGTTGCCTTTGGTCTATTATACACTGAAAACCCGAATAAGTTGGCAGAACACAAAAAAGTTGAGTTAATCAGTTACATCAATTTTTTTAAGTTAAGAAATTTATTTTAACTTTAACTGTTTAGCAGATTTGTATTTTGTACTAAATATTTGAGTAAGCTAATTTATACATTTATCTTAAAATGATTATGTAATCTCAACATAAATATTATTAGTGGAAACTTGGCTAGCTTTAACTAGCGTTTTCAACAACTTTTACCTTGCTAAGTGGTAACACAATGCTTTGATAGTATTAACATAGCATAGCAATGCTGAATGAGTACAACAATATGAAACATTAAACATCTCAAAAGAAAGTTCTAAATACTCATAAAAGTTGATTTGAACTAATTTGTTTAATTTGAGTTGGCTCTACTCAAACCATTTAATTATTTTGAGTATTAGGATTTACAGTATATTATATTAAAATATTTCTTTGTTTGCTTTTTTCCTGCATGTTAGTGGCATCACATGACTTCGATTTTGCAGACAAACGTTTTTCAAGAAGTTGTGAAGCAGTTTTGTTAGAATATATAAATATTTAAGAGCAAAACAATGTAACACAATTTCAAGCTCATTACTTGGAAGTTTAATGAGGCCTTCTTCTTCATGATGATATGAGGATAATTGTATCACCCTGACATTTTTGCTCAATTAGAATGAATTTAATTCATAATTTAAAAGCATGTTCATCTTAGACAATGTATGTGCAAAATCAGTGTATTAATTGGATTTTTTAATGTGTTTTTGAATATAGTAGAGAAGACAAGTGTTGCATCATTGACCCTTAGTAGTAGAACACTGTCAAACCCAACATCAGGACAGATCAAATCACAGATAGTTTGTTTTCTAAATGCTGCAGGTCACGGGTTGCTTTCTGAACTCACATGACATCCATTTCTGTGTCCTTGTTGCTTCAGGGGTGGTTTAAGATGGCTTCAAAGCCAGTGAAACTACACATATGTGCCACACTTAATCAATCTAATGGAGAATCTGAACCCTGCCAAAAGTAGCAAGTGATCTAATTGCATTTAAGGGTGTTAGAATTTCAGAAACGGATCAAATGGACAAATAGACATGACATATCATGTAGCACACGAGTTATACGTTGTATGCGTGATGATTTGGGGTAAACCGCTCCTTCACGCTGGTGCCGAATCGATAGTCTGAGGTTTGGGTTGTGACCCAGTAATCCATTTTGTCGCATGTGAGAGGGTCACGAGATTTATAGACTTTTCAGATGACTTATGTCTCTGTAAAACTAAACCCAATGGATTCTTTTCATTTGTTCCCCGCATAATCAGCCCCTGGCAAGAATGCATGGCAAGAAGTCATTAATGTTTCATTAAGGGAATGGGAGGGGGTGTTAAGTCAGACCAGCACCAGTTATGCACCCTGCTTTCTGTGTACCCCACACACTTAAACTCTGCCCTTTGACCAAAACAAAGAGCCTGTTGATGTGCAGAGGAGAGGGTCTCTTATTACTCTGGGTAAAACACATTGCAGTCTGAGTCAGCTAAAATGTCCTACTTTCTATTCCCAGCAAATGTTTTATTATCTGATGTTCTCTCCAGTGAAATATAAGATCAACTACATTTTTACGTATTCCGACACTTTTCTGAGTGTTTGCTGATGAACTTACTGGGGGTGTTCTGGGTGGTTGCATGAAAATGTCTGATCACTTCAAGAAGCAATCTAGTTCGAGATTTTGCATCTGTTGTTTCCGATACAAGATGAGTTGTGTGCCAAATATGTTTAGGTCTTGAAAAACACACACACACACGCACATGGACTCGACTGCTCCTGCCATTTGTTATTTTTGTCAGACCTGTGATGGAAAGTCAGTGTATTCTTGTTCCTCCTTAATCCCTTTTAGGAGTCTTGTTGCTTCAGTTCATTCCTACTGAGTTCACTTCCAATCTAACCTTAATTAGACTTTTGGTGCAGGATCCAGACTTACTTTCAAAACAGGTCAAGCACACTTAAATACTTCACCGCCTGGTCTGCCCATCACATAAAGTCAATCTGGTCCCTTCTATGCCCTATTAGAGAGGCTTTAATTAGCGTTGTTCTCTGGACATAATTGACAGAACGGAAGTTTGCTGCACATACTGAAGTCAGCTGCTCTTTTGAGGTCCGGATACAGATGATTTCAGGGGACTTAATGTCAAGGACTAAGAACCAAGCCAGGGGTTTGGAAACTTTCCTCAATTAGGTCAGATTATCTTTGTTGTAAACGGACAGTCTGTTTAACAGAGGGAACTTTTATAACTGGAGCAGTTTGCCGTTTTCTTTTTGTTTAAGGTTTCAGCGTCACATATAAAGACAAAGATGGCCACTTGGGAAAATGCTTTTTATTTTTTTTTCCCATTTCAAGTTATTTTATGAGCATAAATTTTAGTTAAATTCTTCATATTAAGCAACACTAACGGCTAATAAGAAATGTTTCTAGAATATTGGAATATCCTAAAAATCTCATATTTTTCTCCTTATGTTTTGCCAAAACTGCTTGTTTAAACAATCAGTGTCATTAAAATGATCTATAGAGTTGGAAAAGTCAGTGAACAGGACCAGGCTTGAAAGTTGTGTGTTTTTCTCTGTTTCTCTGGTTCCAGTTGAGTACAACTGAACTGCTGTGGAGTTTTCCATATAATGAGTGCAAATTGAGTTTTCATTTCCAGTGAACTCAGAGGCCAAGTTCTGCTGGAGATGTTTGTTTCAGAGTTGTGGGACTCACGGTCACACATTGTTTCCAATCTTTCATTGGTGAGAGAAATATTTGGCATTTCAACAAGTGCGGTTTCACACCTGATTTGAGTTCTTTACAGTCACTAGCACTTCTTTACAGTTTATCATCCTGCTGACTACAACCGCCACATCAACTGTGGCAGTTAATGCCAGATCTCTCATTAACATCATTATCTCTCTTCACTCTCTTTAATAACACTGATATTAACACAATGGATTTCAGTTCAGTACTTATGAAACTGCCTAAACAAATAAAAGCCTGGGTGACTATCACTGATACGTGGAAGACTAACCGGAACTTTGCAAGATCATTGATTGGAATGTAAAACAAATTGTGGGTGGTTGTGGACAGGACCAAGCAAATATCTAAATTGTTTCCTGCTTGGGAAACAAGGTGGTAAAGTAGAGTGGTTTGATAGGATGGGGGGTTGGGCACGGTCTCATTTTTTGGGTTGATGTTTACTGGGGAACACTGAGAAACAAACAGTGAAAAAGAGGGGGGAAATGGAAGAAGACACTTCAAAGTCTGTCTCATATATATCTCCTCTGATTACTTGTGCATTTTATCATGCACTTTTCAAATTTTTTTGGACAATTGTTTTATTTTAAAACCACTAAACGTCAAGTTTAAAATCTTTGATTTGCGCAATAAATTATTAAAATTTCTGCGAATGGGCTGCTAATCTGCAGCATGTGTAGGTTGATCTTGATTTTCTCATTTTGGACGTGGAGCCCAAAGGCATCTTGGAGTGAAGGTTGTTTTCCCATCTTGGCGGGGAGGAAGTGAATGGCGTCGCAGAGCTCCAGGTTGTCCTGTGGAATGTCACAGTCGTATAAGAGAGCCAAGGGCGAAGCAGAGGCCAATGAGTCAGGGGATAGGAAGGAGGGAAAGGGGGAATGCAAATTCGGAGATGGAAATGCAGAAGAGAAACTGAGATTCTCTCAGCCTTTATGAGGGCTGAAGGATTTCCAACAGCCTAAAAAAGTCCCAGTAAAAACATTAAAACTTGTTTTGTTGTTCTCAAATGCCTAAACTTTAGTGCTTCAAAAATTCTTCATATACAGTTTAGATTACCATTATGTTTTACTATACTAGTAAATTTAGAAAAAGTAAAAATAAAAAACATGACTTTTATCAGACCACGCAATGCACACTTCAGATGTATGAAGTCTCTGCCAGTACTGAGAGCTAAAATCAACCGAAGACTGTAACCAAAATCCAAAGCAGATTTTGGGAGGATCGCACCCTGCTCCCCTGACAAACGGCTTCTCTCATGTTTCTGAGATAAGCCGGCCTGTGAGACTGTGAGCGCCTCTAATAGGCTGTCTGCACCAGGCTGAGGTGAAGATCAGGAGGAAGTCTAGCTCTCCCTATTCAGTCTCTCTGGGTTTGAGTTTCTGCCCCTCTCCTGATCCCTCTCTGACCCAGCGGTCACAGGACACTTTTAGGGGAGGGCTTTGCTTTTGGTGTGAAACTTGCAGCCGTGAAACCCTGAACCATATCCTCCTCCTCTAACTGTGACCACCCACAACCAGAAGATCTAGAAGAGAAAAAGTTTGTTGATGTTCTTTCTTTCTTTCTTTCTTTCTTTCTTTCTTTCTTTCTTTCTTTCTTTCTTTCTTTCTTTCTTTCTTTCTTTCTTTCTTTCTTTCTTTCTTTCTTTCTTTCTTTCTTTCTTTCTTTCTTTCTTTCTTTCTTTCAGTTAGTCTCATTTAGTTCATATTCATTCATTCATTCATTCATTCATTCATTCATTCATTTAGTCCTTACCCCATTGTGCCAGTTAGGACAAATGTTTGATTAGTCTCTTTGGAGTTTGTTTGTTTCATCTCTCTAGAGGAGTCGATTTGAGGTCAATTGCATTTGCAGCACCATATGATATGTTGCTTTTCTGATTAATTAGCCCCTAGACATCTTGTTTTTTTTTTGCCTTGCAAATATATTTTACATAATGAAACATTGTTGTAACCACCTTTTCTTTTCAGTTTGGACGTTCTGCTGAAGATCTTTTGAGTTATAAGATGATGTATGGGGGAATAAATGATAATAAATTTCATTTTAATGTGATCTACCCCTTTAAGGGTGACGACACAGCAGAGTCCAAATTTGTGCACACAAGTCTGAGCCTGACTTTAAACCCTGTGTTTTATAGTTCAGCCAGTAAAAATGGATGCATTACAAGGCTTAATCATAGATCCTACAATAAGAAGGATTGCCATTGTCCATGAACCCAATAATGCAAGCCTGGAGGAATGAATACCAATTTCAAAGTAATCAGGGTTGTACAAATAGTTCAACATCGAATGGCAGGTAAAAGAAAACAGACTCTCAAAACATAAAGCAACGATGCATGCAGCTCATTTTTTTATCATTTATAACTATGTCTGAAATAAATCTTTCATCCATTGGTTGGTTTTCGAGGGTAATTACTCAGTTTGCAGTGTCCAGGTTGGTAATACAGATAGTTTTGTTCCTGTAGTTAAAAGACAGTTTCTGAAGAGACATCTGTTGAGCATGTGCCAGACGGCCTCTGTCCTCACCTCTAGGAGAGGCTTTGAGAAACGGCTGCTCAGGGAAAACACTCTACATGGGGCCTTGCTGAGACCAGCCCTTTCTCCATGTCCCTGAAGCAGATCCAGTCACAGTGGTTTCTGTCTCTCTCACTCTGTTTTGGTCTATCCCTCATTGTAACTGTGTGATAACCATTCCTTAATCTTTTTCACTCACTATGTCTGCCTTTCTGTGGAATTCTGGCACTTTATCTTTTGTCTTTTTTTTCTTTCCCACACATCTTTTTTTTTTTCTTTTTTTACTTCTTACTGCATTTCTCCAGATTCAAGCTGTTCTCATTTCCCTATGCCTTTTCTTATACTAAAACTGTGATTTTGTTAGATAAAGCACCATCTCTGATATATGAGGTCTAACTGTGTGTGTGTGTGTGTGTGTGTCCCCCTACGTTATGGGGACCAAATCCCCACAGGTATAGTATTACTAGTAAATTTTGATCTTGTGGGGACATTTTTTTTGGTCCCCAAGAGGAAACAAGCTTATAAATAATACAGAATTATCTTTTTTGAAAATCTAAAATAGCAGAACATTTTCTGTGATGGGTAGGTTTAGGGGTAGCGGTAGTGTAGGGGGACAGAATATACAGTTTGTACAATATAAAAACCATTACGCCTATGAAATGTCCCCATAAAACATGAAATCACAACTGTGTGTGTGTGTGTTTATACTGGTCAAAAGTTTGGAATAAAATAGTCTCTTATGCTCACAAGTACCACAGTTTTTTTTGTAATCAAAATTACAGTAAAAGTAATATTGTGAATAGTATTACCATTCAAAATGCCCTTCTTTTCATACATATTTGCAAATGTAATTTATTCATGTGTTGGGAAAGCTGAATTTTCAGCAGGCATTACTCTAGTCTTCAGTGTCACATAATACTTGAAAAATCATTCTAATATGTTTATTTGGTGCTCAGTTATTAATAATTGTTTTTATCATGGTCAATTTTGAAAACTGAATTTTCTGAAGTTAAAATTGAATATTCATTTCTTTTTACATTATCCATTTACTTTTACTGCATAAAAAATGTATCCCAAACATTTGAATAGTAGTGGATCATGATTTCCACAAAAATATTAAGCTGCAAAAAGTTTCCAACACTGAAGGTCGAAGAGTAATGATACTGAAAATTCAGCTTTGCCATGAACAAATTGCATTTTAAAATATTCAATAAAAAAACAGTTATATTAAATTTTAGAGAAGATTCCAAACACTGGTCTTATCTCTGAGTCTTCAGCTATTTCTAAATCCATTCAGGCCGAATCCATTAAGTAAATTCTCACTGAAAACTTTCACTGTCCCTGTTGGACTTCCTATTCTCACTAAATCATTTACACAACATCTCTCCTTTTTTTCCTCTTTGTTCTCTTCTTCTGTCTGGCCCTCTTTCCAAGACTTCTCCATCCATTTTTATTTTTCTATTCTCCATTTTCCATTCCAAACTAGCATACACAATTCTCTGTTAGAGTTTGATCTTTATCTCATGCATCAATCTGTTCAGACGTGCACTTATCCTTATTTGTCTCTCTGTGTCATCTCCCTTTCTGATTTTCTTCCTGTCACACACGCAAACAAGAACTGACACTGAACAAACCTGTTCGAACTCAAGTGCATGCTCAGCACTGTGACTGTTGACTAAAGTGTAGCCAGGCCAGCGTTGGGGAAAGTGATTTTTAACAGTTACAATATTGCATAACTCCTTAAAAAGTAACTAATTGCATTACTTAGTTGGGGCCTGAGGTATAAAGGATGCGTACACACAAAATGGGCACAGAAATGTGCTTACGCAGTTTTCCACACACATATCAGGATTTATATAAAAAATAATAAACTAGCTGTAAATATACGTATTTACACTCTAGGCTGTGCATCCGCAGTCTTTTACCTGAGAGAGCGAGATAATTAACTAAACAAATTGATTGAAACGGATCTGATCTGATATGCAGATTTGGATTGCCACTCAGTTTTGTTTTTAGCCATAACAAAAATGTAACACAAATGTGATGTTTATCTGAAGTAATTTTTGTTCATTAAAGTTGAATTGGATCATTGAAGGTCAGCAGCAAAGACGTTGGTTAATAAAGTGAGATTAAATGCACGAAGTACTTTATTTCACATATTGAATTATTGCCAGTGAGTGAGTCACAGACACATATATTCTTCCCCAGTGTAACCCTTTAACTTTAGTAGAGAATAGCAGGGCAAAACATGATGGCATTATGATAAACAAGTGTCTATGTGTATCTAAAAGTGTTGGTGCTTAAAGCGAGGTGCCCTTTTTGAGTGCTCAGATAGAATGTTGTGTGGGAGAGAGTGTTTTGTTCCCAAAGGACTGTTCACCAGTTTTTCTCTCTCTTTCTCTCCAGACTGCACCTGTCCTTGCCATCAGGATCTCTAATTAATCACAGAGGACCTTCTCCTCCCCACTTTCTCTAACCCAGTATACTTTCTCATTGCCATATTTGGCCTGACAGATGGCTTCCTAGTGCCAACTTACAAACACACAAGTTGTTTCTCAACTTAACAAAGCACGATGAATATCTATGACATATTCCCTGCTTATATCAATCTTATTCTCCAGACAAGGCACTTGGTCATCTTTAATGGTCTGATCTCACAGATTAAGTGGAAACAAGCCACACTGCAATTACAGTTACTTTAAACAGAGAAAATGCCAGAGGCACATCTGTGTTTAAAAGCTTTGGCTTTTAAACTTTGTTAACCCGTTTGGAAGTGGCTTGTCACCTCAGGGCTGAGGTAGACGGCTTTTCAGTTTCCACAAGCACAGTGTATTTCCACAACGGAGTACGGCATCTCTCACCATTCCCACAACTATGTAAACACAGACCTGTGCCAGCGAAAACAGCTGAACGTGTGTAGAATATAATCTCTGCTCCTTCACAGCCCCACGCTCTGCTCGCAAACTATCCCGTAGGATAGGCGCACACTGTAAAATCATTATAGATACCCTTCTGAAATACTGTTCCTTCTCCTCACTCTCAGAATTCTTTATTTCGGTGATTGGTGTTCTATGAGGAAAACCGCAAACCTTTTGCGTTTATGTATCTCAGGCAAAGAAGTGCAAAGCAGCTCCTGTCTGATTTTCAGATGTGACATTAATTCCTGAAATGTGAAGCTAGCTTTAAAAATCATAGTAAATTGGTGTCACAAGGTGACTCATTTACTTGAGTCGCTTTTAATTAAGATTTTGACACAAAAGTGCTTATACAAGTGTGTTTTGGTCTTTTTGCATGCAGTACAGGGAGAGTTTACAATGAACATAAGAAACCTGTGTAATTTATTATAGAACTTGATTACATGGAATTTACTGGGAATTTTCCTCTTGTAATTCATAGATATTGATCCATTAGCATCCTCAGTCTGGATGGCAAGCTGTACAAAATACCAGATGCACCTGGAACGAAGCCCTTGAGCCAAATTTTCTTCCTTTCCTTTTATTTGAACACACGCACACACACACAAATCAATGAACAAATGACCAAATTACACAATCCCAAGAGGTTCAGATGTTGATAGCTTTGTTTAATTATTTATTTATTAATTCATTCACTTATTTACTTACATACTGAATTACATTTCTTAATTACTTTCTTGTGGGGGCGCTAGTGGCAATCCATGGCAATCTCACTTGATGCTCTAGGACAAGACAACATAAGACATGACCAAAGGAGAAAAGAATAACCAACATAATGTGTAATTTTGTTTAAAATATTTTTTAATGAACCAAAGCAAAAATGACATTTTGATAAAGGCCTAGTGGTGGGGGAGGTGAGCTTAAGGTTAGTTGCCCTGTGGTTCAATGGACACCATTGAAAATTGGGGGATTGGAGGGGGGATTGTGGATTGTGCACCACTCTCTCTCCTCTCCAAACCCAGTGCTAAAAGTGCCTTGAGCCAAGACACCTAACCCCTAAGCTCCCCCCTTAAGTGTAAGTCTTTTGGATAAAGCGTCTGCTAAATGATGAAAAATGAAAAATGAAAAATGATAACTCCCTTTGTTTTCACAGAAAAAGTCATCCTCATCAAAGATATTCTCAAGTTTTATTCATAATCTAAGGAGAACTGTGCCAAATTAAAATAACATGCAGTGACTCACAATGGGATTCACTGTGATCTCATGTACTGTGTCGATCTGTGCTTGACCTGCTCTGGGTGCTACTGATCAGGCTTAAAGTGTCAGACTTGACTCTGGGCATGTCTTATGTCTGATTCTGCCCTGACACAGAATGCAGAATGTCACTTCGTGTTGGCCTGATTTAAAGACTCAGCTGCCCCTTCAGAGCTCATCTGGTTTGGATTGATGAACTAGATGATTTATTCAAGGCTCCATGAAGACACGAGCTGCTTTGCAGCAGTTCTTTCAAAATGATACGCGGAGTTAATAATACACTGTTTGCGAGCTTTTTGAGGATGGTATGTAGCTTTGTCATATGTTTTCTCCGTGGTATGGATAAACATTTTGACACCTACCCTCTGCTATCCAGGACACCACATTCTCTCATACCACAATCTCTGACTGCATGTGTCCTTGCAAATCATCTGTCATGATGCCCTTATGAAATATACCCGGCAGTCTGAGTCAAGCCAAATGGACTAGCAGCCATGAGAATAGGTGAGACCTCTGGCGCCTTTCAGATTCACTTCATGCCGGCCCTCTATCTGAAATGGTGCCAACAATGCACCTGATGTGTGACATTTGGAAATAAAGCAGCTATTGTTGTCTTGCAGTTACAGGAAAGAATACAATTTTAATTTAAAACAAATGCTCACCAAGGCTGCATTTATTTGATCAAAAATAAAGTGAAACCGTAATATTGTGAGATATTTTTACAATTTAAAATAACTGTTTTCTATTTTAACATATTTTAAAATGTAATTTATTCTTGTGATGGCAAAGCTGAATTTTCAGCATAATTTCTCTCGTCTTCAGTGTCACATGATCCTGCAGAAATCATTCTAAAATGCTAATTTGGTGCTCAAGAAACAATATTAGACTCTAATGTTACTGGTCTCTGGTTTGAGACCTGTTTATTTTAGGCACCCTGTCTATAGAAAAGGGGCATCCATGATCTGGATCATTTTAAATCTAATGTACTTCTTCAAGTGTCAGCTGTGAGCAAGATAAAATGGCCCAAGGGAGAGAGGGAAGGGTTCGTTAGAGGCTGCATTTTATATGAGTGGTTAAATGACATGGATGTGTTTCTAATCCTTGAGTCAAACATCAGTCTGCTGAATAATGCATTAAGATATGCCTTAAGAATAATAGGAGCCAGAGAATAAAAGAGAAAAGCAACGGCAAAAGAGCCAAGACGCACACAGATTGGTCGTCAACATGCTTCACATTACCTTGCCTGATGAATACTACATAAACATCCTCTTATCAAATGAACAGAAGAGCCCTTATTTTCAATGTACTTACAGAGTCATTGTTTACATAGACTTAATGACTACAGTCATGTCCAACACACCCTTCCATTCCTTGAATCACAAACTAGATGCCCTTGAAACAAAGAGATACACATTCCACAGGGAATAATAATCCCATAAGTAACCACAAAAAATGTGCCGTGGGCTCATGGACGCCACTGATGTTGCAATGCATTATGGAAGCTTCAACAGCATCAGAGGTTGTTAAGAACAAACATGCATGGAGAAAACTTCTTCATGCTAAAGCTAGACCTTGATGTGTTTTTTACATTGTACATATATATATATATATATTTCCTCATGTCTTCTTGGCAAGTAACAGACCGTCAATGGAGCCAAGAGAGGACCTGGTTGAGGGGGGATTTGGATTTTGCAGTGCTGGGCCCTCATGGTTTAATGCCAAGAAAAGCAACCCAGCTGAACAAATGTGAGAGAGGGTTTTAAACAAAGCATAAACAGATCCCGGGCCTCTAGATTGTTCCTACCAGTTTGAAATGAAAGTCTTCATCATAACAGCATTGTATGTGTTTTTCTGCACTTAGCTTGACAGCTAAGGAATACAACATTAATCACTTGTTACTTATTACTGAAATTAACAAGGTTTCGACAAGACTCTACGAGCTCTAAAAATGCTTGTGTTGGATAATGAAAAGGGAGTGGCAAATATGAAATCAATAAAGCTTAAGTTTTTTTTTTTTTCTTGGAAGAGAAGCTAACATTGTTGTTTATCATTAGCCATCTTGTCAGCTTTCACTACCAACACGTCTTATTTGTGTTTTTAAATGATCATAAATGATTTTTTTTTTTCATCAAAACATCCTAAAAAATCCACAAAAATATAAAAATATTTAGGAGCTCAACTGTTTTCAGAATTGAGGATAAAATAAGAAATGGTTCTTAAGCACTAAGCACGCATTTGGTGCTCAAGAAACATTCGTTATTGTATTATCAATTCAGCTAGACTTATTATTTTTATTTTGTGGAAATGCAATACATTTTTTCCAGAATTTATATATATAGTATATAATGATATAATATGTCAGTATTGCTGTATCACCTTTTTAACTTGGGATACAGACATTTAATGTGTCTATAGCTAGCAAATTCATTTCAAATCTCTGCGATGGTTTAAGATATAATCATGCAATACATCACGAGAGATTCATCTTAAAACAAAACAGTTCAGTCAGACACACATCAGTGGATGTGGATTGGGTGGGATCGGCTATTGACTGGTACGAAAACTCTCACTGTCTCATTTGACTGTTTTCTGGATATCTCCAACTGTGTGTTTACATGCTTCTTTCTTCTCTCAGCAGGAACATGCCCCCAAAGCTGCAGGGTTCCCCACGGAGCCAACCTTTATGCTGCTGAAGTCAGAGGTCGTAGGTCCCAGAGGGAAACAGTGGCGACACCCCAGTGGCTGAGGAGACTGAGGCGTTCAGTAGACTAATGGGCTCTGACTTCATCATTAAGAAGGTGGACAAATCATTATATACACCCACACATTGATTTGGGAGACTCACAATGTTTAAGCAAAAACCTGCAGGTCTGCTTACATTTATCAGAAGGAAAACATTCAAAGAATGAATTTCAGACACACATTTTATGTAAAAGAGCATTGCCATTGTTCATTCATTTTCATTTTCACATTTGTGGACTAAATTTTTACAATTCTAAACTAAATACATTCAGATTTTTAGAGTCAAAAGAGAATCACTGTTCGCCCTAGGAAAAGTCACCCCATCACCCTAAACTTGTCCCTTTAGCGTGAGCAATTGGATTAGCCTGTTTGGTTGGTGTAGTGTCAGAGGCTAAATGGATGGCTGGGCACCATGATGGATGAACATTGCCAACAAGGCGCCTTTCCATCTGACAGACCAACATACATCATCTATTAGGCTCATTTTTGGCCGCTCAGTGGCCACATCATGGCCAAAGTAACCAAATGTGTGACCACAGGGACGGTAGTATCACAAGTCTGCATCTTTAACCCTGTAGTGTAGCTCTTTAGCTTAAACCATTTAAAATGATTGAATTTAAGACTTTAATCACATTTCACATGTTGGAAACCTGGGCTGCATTTCCCAAAAGCATGGTAAGCCTAAGTAGATCGTAGAACCATTGCCACCAATGGTCTCTACGATCCACTTAGTTCGCAATATTTTTGGGAAACACAGCCCTGTTTGTTTTGTCCATGTGTATAGTATAACTAAGAAAACAACAAAATGCAAAATGTTGGTTCGTATTTACATGAAAGTTTAGTTTTGATTCCATGTATTAATTAGAAATGTGTTGCAATGTGAATTACTTCTGAGGAATTATTAGAATGCCTTTAGTTTGGATAAAGAAAGTCATCTGGCAAATGGACAATACGGATAAGTATACATATATTTCAAGTAGTTATAAAATTTTCTAAAAGAAAATACTGTAAATTATCATTTAAGTGCAACTTTTTAAAAAAAGCCTTTAAAAACACATTTTCCAGCTGATTTTTTTTTTCATTTACTCATGCTCGTGTCTTGTGAAATTTCATGATTTTCTATCTTGCACAAAATGAGAAATTTAATGTCCAAGGCTTTTCTTTCCCATACAATGTAAGAGAATGGTGGCCATGGATGTCAAGCAGGATTTTTAATGATATATTGATGTGTTTTCTTATAATACATTTTTAAACTATTTTAAATACCATATATTTACAGTTAAACATTATTTATTAATCTATACTATTATTGTTAAAATTTTAACCATGAATTATTATGCATTTTAAAGACTTTGCATGTTATATTCAAAGTAAACACTTATTCCCATTCACGCATTCAGTTAAATGTTA
This sequence comes from Opsariichthys bidens, assembly GCA_037194245.1. Classification (NCBI taxonomy): domain Eukaryota; kingdom Metazoa; phylum Chordata; class Actinopteri; order Cypriniformes; family Xenocyprididae; genus Opsariichthys; species Opsariichthys bidens. Next base: position 14,322,689 of record CM074287.1, on the reverse strand, counting down.
TTTTCAAATTCATGAATTAATAATTACATTTTTATGGGTCACTCGTCAATTACCCTCAACTGGTCTAAACCAACCTAAACACTCTTATTGCATACATGCAAGTATTGTTCTTCTGTCCTCCACATAGGCACAGCCCCAGGGAAGATCCAGGCACCCCCTCCCAAGCCTTGGTTATTTGTTTACACTTTGATTCATGGATAAAGCAGCCCTCAAGCCCATATAAAAAAAACTGCTGCTATTACTAACGAACCATTGATTCACAAAGAGAGTTGGTGTCAACCTGTCCTTAACAGAACCCTGTGTGTGTTGTTCACTTTCCTCTTTTCCAATGGTTCTTCTGTTTGTATATGTGATTGGGGTTGGATAGGTTCTTTTCCTGCTATGGGATCCACCTGTCAAAATAGAGACAGCGTTTTTTATTAAGCTCCACAAACAGTACAATAACAGGACCAGAGCATCATTAAACAATAGCTGCAATTAACCTCATTTGCTTGATCAGTCATGTGCCAGGGCTGGACTGCTCTCCAATAGGGCATAGAGCTGTACTCAACCCCCTGCTGTGATGTATAGTCAATGCAAGTATGTTATATGCCCTAATTGGGGTCAGTTATTATGTGCAGTTTTATGTGAAAGTGTAATTTATGACGCAGAGGGATTAAGTTGCCATTTACAGCCCCATTATTTACAGTATGTTATGTTAATGTATACAAGGAATGTGTCTTGCTATTTTTTTTCGGTCAACATTGTTATTTTACCGTCTCAATTAAAATGTGTCAGGACAAGCCTGGGAAAGTAAAAGGGAAAATTTGCCCAAAAATGCTAATTCTGTTATTATATACTCACCCTCATGTCTTGTAAAATGGAATGATTCTTTTACAAAAGGAGAAATTTAAGGAAAAATGTCCAAGCTTTTCTTTTTCATAATAAAAGTGAATGCTGACTATGGCTGTCAAGCAAGATTTTCAAGACGTAAATTTCTTATTATATTTCATGGATTATAGAGGACAGATGTTATGAACTGTTTAAGATGGTGCTTGTTTAGCTTTTGTGGCCGTAAACCATTTACTTTTACTGCATAAAAAAGTAGCAGTATTAACATTCTTTAACAATTTCCTTTTATGTTATTCATAAGGAAAAAAGTCCCCTTTATTCATACGGGTTGGGAATGACGTTATGGTGATGACAGAATGTTTTTTGGGTGACCAATCCCTTTAATCATTATTAAACATGTGTGGATGATTTTCCACATTCATTTTAGAAGAATATTGCAAAGGCAGTGCGTTTCGTGGCATATTTGACGTGACCTGGGGCTCAAACTCTCACCGCGCAGAGCAACTGTGGCATTACAGATCGATACGGCATTGAAACCACCACGGTGAGGCATTATTGAACGTCTCCCACTCGCTGCAGTGATTCACTGCTGGAGTTAGGTCAGACCCCCAGTATGGAGGGCTGAATGTTGTGTGTGCACACGCCAATTAATGAATAACTTACCGCAAGCATAACATAGAATACTGAAGTTACTGAACATGAAATAAAAGCTCTCACAAGAGGTTTTTATATGATCACAAGAGCTTTAATCAACACTCTTTTTTTTTTCTTTAGACACAAATATCATTCTAGATTCAAGAACCATATTATTTTTGACCATATCCCAACCAAAGTGTCTTAATATTTCCCTTTGTTTTAAGTAACTTATAATAATGTGCAATGGGGTCCAAGAGTCTGACACTAATTTAAAATCTGGGGTACTAAATCTAATTTAAACCTGAGGGGAAAAATATATATTTTACAGGTTTAAAATTATGCAAAATAGCACCATTCGGTCTCAGACTTTTTGACCCCGTATATCATTCAGACTTCAGAAAGAATTTTTATGTACTTGTGAACTTTCTATGACTCTTACATTCCGTGTGTGCGGGCACTTTACAGTATGTCCCTTGGCAGACACCTGCAGTGCAGCTCACTCTTGTCAAAATCTGTAAGTCTGTGTTTTACAACATCACATTTTTCACGTAGCCCCCAGAGCTCTTTTTGCCCCTAAAATGAATCATGCACAACATTTCCTACTGAGAAGTTATTTGTGAGCAAAGGTCCGGCCTTTACCTTCAGGAATGTTTGATTCAGTGTATTCATGTTGTGGACATTCACTTTCTTTTACTGAAGCCCCCCAGTTGTTTTGGGATATGGATTCCACGTGCACGTGTCTGAACAACAAACAGATGCCACTATTTACCGTGACAACAGATTTTTGTCTAGCTAGTCATTGGTGAGAAGCATGCATGCTTAAACTTTTTCCATATTTCAGTCAACAAAAACAGATACCCAGAATGCCCCTGACCTCATTGACAAGGTTTTGACATTTCATTGTTTGAGAGTAATGTTTTGAATTGGATTGAATTACTAGGCAGCTCTTTTATACACAAATACATTGGGATGTATGTAAAGATAATTTGTTTCATTGGCTCAAGAGGAATAAAAGCTGCTATTGTCCTATTGTGCATTTTAATGGTAAACTAATTATACTGATGCATACACACTTGTTTGGACATATTTATTGGTCCGATAGATAGTCTGGGCTTTGTTAACCGCCTTGCGTTTATAGGCAGGATTACCAGAGGATGACCCTAACCCTAAGTCCATCCAAGCCTAAAGGGAGTGTTTTTAAGATGATTGACAGGAACTCCTGCGATCTGCAAGAGGAACCTAGAAAGAATGAGGGTTTTGAAAAGAAATGGTTAGTAGGAAATGGATGAAAGGATGGATTGATGAGTCGATATATGATCTGATGAATCCTACAACCTCTGTTGGAAAGGGTTAAGGAGTCTCTTCCTTTGTTTTCTCTGAGATTAATCCGACTGATTAATGGGTCGATGGTGCTTGTGTTTGTAAGACATGTATTTGGCTTCTCATGCCATATAGTCTTCAAAGACACTTCTGCATTTAGCGGGCTTTCAGGGGCTTTGGAAAATGGTACACAAATTAAACATACTTTTTTTTTTTCTATCAGTAAAAACACTCACAAACCCCTATAGTTGGAGGAGGAACCAAAACTAACATAACAGTGAGTGCACTTCAAAAAAAAAAGCCCTGTCTTCCTCCAAACCCTAGAGAATGCAGACATATTTATGAACAGCTGCTCTTTGAATCAGATACAAGTGAAAAATGAATTGAACTCAGTTTGCTTTGTGCTGTTTTATTCTTGGAACAGGGATGATTGGGAGTGTGGGGGACTTTTCCAAGGCTACACAAACACAGATTTCGTACCTCTCCATGACTTTCTCCTCATGGAAGAGAACAATATGATGATCAAACATGTAAAAAAATAAAATAAATAATAATAATAATAAAAGAAAAAGTAGGCATAAATGTTAGACATGCAGAATAGGGCAAAGTTTTTGCACCATTATAAAATGAAGGAAACGGCAGACCTGCAATTATCCTCATTTTATACATTGATTGACAGCATTTTTTCTTTACCTTTTCAATATGTATACTTTTTGCATTTACAAACATGAGACGTGGTCACATTAGTGAATTTTCAGCAAAATTTCTTTGGCATTTCATGAGTCTATTGTCTATTAAAAACAGTTTCCGGGTTTCCATTACAGATTTGCGTAAAACCTTTGCGATATTTTCTAAATGCTGATTAAAAAAACTAGTGCAAAATTACAGCATTTCCATTAACTGATGTTTTGTGGCTTAAGCGTAATTTTTTCCTCTTGTGAGAAGTCATTCCAAATATCCTGGCAACGGATGTTAGCAGGTTTAAGTATATCACAGCCACCACACTAGCTATTATTTTTTAGCATTAATGGCAAGGAAAGCCCCTTATATTTGGGAGCGGCCATGTATGAGGTGTGTCAGGGTGTTTCTTCCTCCTATCTGCTTCGAGGTCTTGAGAAATTGTGGCATTTCTTTGTTGTTTAGAATCCTATATTCCCGTAATTCTTTTGTTTAATAAATACCTCTGTCTCGCTTTATGTTCAAACATGCCATACCATCTTTAAAGAATGATCACCTTTTACGTACGCCAGGTGACCTGAAAATTTCCATTGATGTTTTGCGAAATATTGCTTTTTCGAATTGCCTGAAAAACCACCTTTTGTGAGCGTTAAAACCTTTTTTGTAATATATGGGAGTTTGTAAAATTGTCTGTAAAATGTGACCGCACTTTCAGAGATAATTTTAGAAGCTTCTTTAAAAATAGGTATGTCTTAAAATGAAATAGTTGCAGCTTTTCGCTAGGCACTAAAAATCATTAGGAAAAACAGTTTTCTGCAGCACTGCAAAATGTAAATGTTCTAACAGTCTACGGTGAGAAAGAAACCAATTGCATTCAACTGAACAAATGATTAAAATACACCGGACCCCCTTTCAAACAAAAGAGAAACCCAATGATAGATCTTGGAGTATGGAGGAAGGGCAATATCTACAAGAAAACCAAGCCTCCATTTTGATACACCAGGTCAACCACTTCTCAAGCCTGATTTTATCAGTCCATCTGTTTTATTTTCCATCGCACGTCCATCAGAGCTGAACCTGCTTCATTTGGTGAAGGCGGCCTCCACAGCAGCTCATCGGTGTTGCTCTTCATGTTCTCGCCCTCAGGCTCTAGATCTAGCAACTGCCGTACTCCCTTCATGGTCAGATCGTACTGGTCATCCAGCAGCGGGGCAAAGGCATTCCTAGTACATCAGAGGAATGGGCGAGGAATATTAGGGCCAGAATACGCTTGTCCATTCGGTGAGGGTCGTTCACCCACTTGTCCAGCACCGTGATGCTGGGTTGTTGTTGGTGGTTCCAATGATGATGCAGTTCAGTTGCTATGTGGTTGCTAGGGTATTTGGAGTAGTTGCTAGGTGGTGGCTCAAGTCAATAGAGTCCACCTTCTAGTCCAGAATAGCTATGATATTTTTGTCATGCTTATTGTTGTCCCAATTCTCTTTTTATAGTTTTATGGAATTTTATAGTCCATTTTAAGTCTGATTGCTTAACCTCAAGTATAAGTATTGGTCAGTGATGTTATTAACAAGCAACAGTAAGTATACTTGCATTCTATCATCGTTTTTTCTCAGCTGAACAAAGACTGTTGGGTCTTTGTCTCTCTTTGTTTAGTTATATAAATCTTTCTCAGATAAATAAAAGTGGCCCCGCCTATCTGCGTCTCTGATTTACTTGCAACAACATCGGCTTGCACTTCATTGCACTTAATTCAGTGTTTTCTCAGAGCGCTGAACCTCTTCAGCCGAGAGCAAAGTATTTGATGTAAGTGTGGCAGACAGTCACTCCCCGTTCCCCTCTGCTCGTGTTTTACGAGCTCTGACTATAAAACTAAATGCTGGACTGCTCAATAGGAAACAGTCTCCCAATGGGATCATAGATGGCCTTGAATGAAAGGAGGAGAAGAGACAAATTCTTATTCTGACATGGTGTATATGACACCAAAGAATGAATCTGGAGGTGTGTTAGTATGTACGTGTTGCTGTAAGTTTTTTTATGTGTGCAGAGAGCTTAGGATTTAAAAAAAGCTTTCTTTTCTGATTTCAGGAGTAAAGGCCCACTCGATAACAATAAAGGTATAGTTAAAGAAATCATTCTAAACATAAAAGAATAGCACAATTATAATGATAACAGCACAGAGAAACTTTATAATTGGAATCACTTTCAGAACAATTTTTTTTTCAGCTGATGAACAATAAAAACATTGACAGCCAATCAGAATCCAGAGCTCGAGCATTTAAAGCAGCAGATAACAAAACTGCAGCGCATGATTTGAATAAACAGAATGTAATCGTCCGCTGGTGTGGATGCTAATATAGTTATCATTATAGTTATTGTTCTTGGTGTTAACAGGCCTTAAATCTGCAGAATTGGTAAAAAAACAAGAAAAAAAAAAACATGTTAAAATGTGCTATTTTTCACTTGGAAACATAACAAGAAACATGAACCATAACCCAAAAAAAAGTTTGCTCACAAATCATTTACAAGCCCATCTTTGGATCATCAATGTGACAATCATAATTAGAGCGAGAGATGGAAGGTTGTGACCCCTGGCAGTGCAGCCTATAACAAACGTTAAACCCTGAGGCTGAAGGCAGGTCAGGTCTTAGATCAGGACCTTCAGGCCACCCAGTTTGGCAGGTCTACCTATAAACAAGGATGTGAACTGAAGAAGATTTGACACATGCGGTTTCCATTTATGTATAAAATGATCACTGAACAGTGATCAAGGGTGGTGTGCATCAAAAGTCTTGGATGATAAATCTGATTGTAGAATCCTGATCTGTGTTAGTGAAGGCGTTATTTAGGTTTGTCTATGTTTAAAATATCTTCAGATTGCATCTATTTTATTCTTACAACAACAACAACAAAAACTCTATTTCAAATGGTTTCTCTATATATAGCCCTGTAGTTAATAACATATCTCAATGTGTATACAGACATCAGAAAAAATGACACAACGACATTTTACTCTTTTGGAATTGAATTGTTTATTTATCTGTGCATTTGTTTTGTTTAATTTCTAAAGGGGGTCTGTTGCTCATTTGGTCTGTCAGATTCACTCAAAATCTATTCCTTGTCCTCATATGCCATTTCTTTGTGGCAACATATGTTTATAGGCAGGAAACAGAATGTCTAACACAGCAGATTGTCAACTGATTTCCACCAATTTATTTATTTATTTTTGTAATATCCACACATAAGTGGTGGTCATGGAAAAGACAATGGAAAAGACGTCTAAATAAACAGAGAAGAGCAGGGATGTTTGTAACACTTTTTTTTTTAACTCCTTTATTTGGGGATAAAAATGAAATTAAATTAATCTTTAATATGTCTGTAGTAATATTAAATGCATAAATTAATAGGAATGACAGAAAAAAATAACAAAAGACAATCACATAAGATGGCAGTCAGTATTTGACTAATTCTTTTTTTAATGGAATATTGCAGTATTTGTTCTAAATGATTTATCTACGCACCGCATTATTTTTTTAAATGTATGTGCCCTCGTAATCTTTAATCTCTTTGCTTTTCTGATGACGTGTTTACTGGCGTGAGGGCGGGACAACCTGTCACTCACATGAGATCGACCAATAAGAAACGACAATGATCCAATGACCCAATCAATTCCCAATGGACAAAATCAAGTCCCACACTACATTTTTTCTTGTTCGAGAAGTCGTTTCACTCGGATATATACGCCACAAAAAGGAAGAAAAGACTATCACAATTTCCTTTTCATGCCGACAGTGGTTTCCTTATTGTTTTAATTAGAAACTCATCAGAAAGACATATTTCATATCTTTTTTGTTCTTATGGCTCTAAAATGGAATCAAATGAACTAAGCCAAATACAGATTCTGTGGTTGTTTATTACATATTTGGCTAATTTGATAATGATACATTGATATAATCTGTGACCTCTGGATTACCCGTACAACCATGTGAGACACAGGAATTTTGGCTGTAGACATCACACGTGTCCTCTATCTGTCTATCTGTAGCCCACATACTATTATCTCATTGGACAGAGATTCCACCTCTCATTGCAGCAGACTGCACATCTCTGCAATGACTCATTACATACAAAGGCCTATGGGAAGATAGTAAAGGACTTTGTCATATTACATTAATGTTATGCACATACAGACATTAGACATTGCCTGTGCACAAGTAAAGCCCAACATTAAAAAAAATGAAATAAAAGAATTGGTGTTTCTTCATTGCTAAACAAGCTGTAATTTTCAAAAATTGTGTGGAAAAATGTCAAAAAATTATTTAATTATCCGTATTTAAGATACATAAAATTTTAGCTACGGATTAGCCTTAGAATGCTAAGAATTAGCAATACAAAGGAGTCCATTTTATTCCAAAAAAGTTTAAATATAATATGCACAAATTTCTTATTTGATGCAAGTATATCAACTTTTGGACATTGTTGGTGGACAGATCAAATAAAGTAGTAAGAGGATGAAAAGAGTTTGTTAAGAGTTTTTCTTAGGCCCTGTTTACACCTGGTATTAAGATGCGTTTTGGTCGATTGGATTACAAGTGGACGACTCTAAATACAGATGTAAAAAGGGGTGAACATTTTTTTGAGCTTGTCCACTTTCGTTCACTTCCAGAGGTAGTTGAAAACGCATTCGACCGGATTGCTTTCAGTGTAAACGCTCATGTAATCAAATGCATTCGAACAGCCACAAAAGACCATCTACTCTCCTCTTACTGGCCTAACTCGTAAACATTATGGGAAATGCACTAGCCAGATGGGATTTAAACTTTGTCAGCTGAAGCCTTGAGAATTTTTTTAAGATGAAAATGTACCAAGCACAATGTTCACTCACCATTCCTGATGTCACTGCATTTTCCACAGTTTTGCGCCTATCAGAAATGAAACCTGATGCTCTCCGTGTTTTTCCATTGTCTCTGGATGCATTCATCTGTCAATTGCACAAGCTAATTTTGCCCATTAGACCACACAATATATTTCCCCACCCATAGACCCTTATCCCCTCGAAGAAATCAGGAAAGTAGACAAAAGAGACAATAAAATACCAGGTGTAAACGGGAACGTGTCTCCCTTGTCCACTTGTGATCCACCAGGTGTAAACAGGGCCTTAAAGTCCGCAGAGCCATAAGCCCCTATAGTGGAAGAAACACCCTTATGCTGAAATATAATAAACGATAGTCAGATTATCCATTGTAAAAGCCAAATGCAGAATGGAATGCCTGCCTTCTTTTTTCATTCTCTCTCTCTCTCTCTCTCTAAACAAGAACCATGTGTTTCTTCCAACATTTTCATGTTCTCACAAAGTGCTGTTTGTTAACCTTCCCAACACAGTGACCGTCAGTGTCTCTCTGAATCATAAGTCTCATATTTAAAACATACGTTCCAGACTGTAATGTGTTCAGTATAACTGTTCATCATGAGAATGTTGTTGTTAAAGATTCTCCACCAGTTTGCACATAACACCCGGATTTAAATAGGCCTTTTAACTCTCCACTGCAGCATCAAGGTTACTAGATGTAAAATAGAAAGAAAGTGGTATGAATGTAATTTTTACAATCAGCTAAATTACTTACTGTATACAAACTAGGTTTGTTGAAAGCCCTCAGCCATTTTCTCAGTATGCGCAAACCTCCATACAGGGCTTATCAGGCCTCTGTGCACATTCCACACAATGTTAGCTGGAGACAATGCTGTTACATTGCATGATAATGTATTTTCCCCACTCTCTCTCTCTGCCCTAAACTCTTTTTTAAAGGTGCAGTCACATTAGACTTCAAGCATACAAAATTACTTATGGGCCCACAACGAATGTGGGCAATAGGGTATAATGTCACACTCCAGAGCTTCTGGTTTCAACAAAAATTAATTTATAATACATTCAAAATTATTATATTATATTAGTAGTTTATTTAATTTAATATAACATAACAACATAATATAATATAACAATATTATTTAATTGTGTGTACACTTTTAGGGAAAAATATTCATTGGGGTTTTAAAGAATCTTTATGCCAAAAAGGTTCTAGGAAAAATGTTCTTAATCATTGCATAATACTTTCATGTTTAACAAGTTTTTTTTCTAGTGATAAAGTATATTTACCGGCTGTTTGATTCATAAAATGGAATCAAAATATACAATATAATTATCATGACCACAAAACATGTTATTTAATTGTGTGCATTTATATTATATTAAATTTGCCCTAACCTTAATAAGTGTGATAGTGTGACCACCCCATGACATTCTTGCAGTAACATGGAACATTGGGATTTTCTTAGTGTAGTCACCCTTTCCTTTTTATACACATGTGCAAATGGAAGTAGGGAATGGGGTGACTTCTAGCCACTCATACAACACCTGATGCAACCCATCCTCCCTATATATCTTTCTCATTCACATATTCCCTTAAGAGTAACTCTATGGAGAGTCTTCATGTTTGCTCAGGACAGGTTTGTTCAGGTTTGTGATGAGGACCTGGTGTGAAAATGGCTCTAATAGAATCCATCTGTGTAGTCGGTCAGGACAGTAAGGGCACTAATAGGATCTTATTAGCCTCGGGATGGGACTGTTGTTATTTCAATGGCTGTCATTTCCCCCTGCAGACACCTTGATCAGCCACACCATTATGAAGAAGAGCTGTGCTCTCTTTTGTTGCTTGTTCTGTAGCTTTCTATTGCTAGTTTCAATTCTTGCAAACTAAATGATCTACTCCTTTGCTCTTTCTGTCTCTCTCTTTGCATGTACTTGAGTGGTTCTCTATCTTGTAACGATGCCTCCAGATGTTTCTAATAAAACTAGTGTCAGGGAGGAGTATTGCTGGCAGATCTGCACTTTTGTGAGCTGTTCTTCGACATTTAGGGAAAAAAAACCCTTTAAGAGGACTGCAGGGCAGTAACTCAGCGTTCTTTGGGGAGGGGTGGACAGTTTGGCTTGGCTTTGAAAGGGGCCCAAGGAAAGGTACTCGTGCATTTGTCTTTTTTCATCACGCTCCATGTTTCTGGTTTCTGTGGTCATGATACGAATGATCGTTCAGGAAATGAGAGGGACCCAAATCTTTTTCAAACTTGTCATCGCTGTTGCAGATTTGCTCAGGCAGGTCATGCATCCAGACGGCTCAAATTATTACGTTTCAGAGAAAATAGGGACCAGGATGACTGATAAACTCTTACCTTTGTTACATGCAGTTAAGCTGCAAAGATGCATTACAAAAACATATTCCAACTCTGAGTTAAAGGTGAAGTGTTCCATTTTTCAATGTTAAAATGCTTTTTCCTGTTTAATGTGCAGTGACAACTATAAGTGAGCCATTCGTAAGACTTCATGTAGAGCGTAAATAATTAAAAGTTAGCATAATTCTGAGTTAAATTCAAATTTTACCCTGCGTTGGTATTTAATACAACTTGTTTTACAGGATATATATACTGGTGAACTATAAGTTAAAGCTCTAATTTGCATATTTAATAGGTCAATAACATTGACTGGATGAATACACCAAAGCAAATGTAAAAATGTCGCCATCTCAGCTAACAACATGTTTTAAGAATATTTTACTAACATTCCCAATAAGTTAACATTATTTCTTATGAAAACGTTATTTCTTAATGTCCCCTGAACATGCAAAACATCCCATTTTTAAAAGTTTTACAAATGTTTTTTTTTTCTTGGTTATACAAATATTAAAGGAACATTCAATTTTATAACTTTGCAAACATTAAGGGGCCGTTACTTTTGAAAGTTCTCTGAACGTTCTGAAACAAGTAGTAACATTTAAAAAAACGTCTCACAAACTTCCAATTCAAAAAAATTCTTCCCTGAACACTGTATAAATAATGGGATAATAAACTGAGATTATCACTGTCCTGATTGCCTGTGATTTTCCCACATCGTGGAAATCATTCATTTTCACTGTGAACAAATTGCTTGTTGCTTGAAACTTATCTTGTTGCATCTGTTTGGGATGCAGTAGGACAACTTCAAAGTAACGCCACCACGTTTTACATGGTGGGTTATTTTCTTGCCAGATAATTTTTTCTGTCACAGAAATATGCACCATCATTAGTCACCATGAAATATGAGTAAGCATAAATCTCCCTGCAGTACCTCAAGTGAAATGAAGTGCACTGTTTGATCACAAGGGTATGGAACATTTCTGCTTTGTGTTATTTTTATAGATTTGTTTTTTGGGATTGTTTCAAGGCTGGTTATACTGTCAAAAGCTCTTGGTTGTTTCCTTCGCTCTGTTGACACATCTTTCTGGAAATGTCTCGGATCTGTAATTGTTTTAAGATGCAGAGCACACTTCAGACAGAAGGGGAAATAAACTTTGACATTTTCTGTGGTTCAGGGGTAGTAGGAAACGCTTGCAATGCTTTGATGTACGTCATCATGGGACTGGAGAGCAGTCTTCACAGTTTATAATGAAGTCATTTGATGGAAGGAGATGTCTAGTTTGACTAATTAATATAGTTGTTTTATGGAAGAAAAAAATATATATAATAGTTGAGGCTTGGATATTGGCTAACGATACTCTTCTAGTAAGATTTACTTGTTCTTAGCCCAGAGGCCCTGGCCTTGTTTCTGAGGTCATCTTGTGATCCTCATCTCAAGTCTACTCGGCTGTTTGGCATTCTTGGAATGGAATGTGAAACTGAGTGGACGCCACCACCATAGTTGTCTTGGCAATGCAATTTACAGCCTGTTAACCCTGGAATTAGCATTGAGTCTGGAGAGACGGCGTCCAAATGTTGTCCTTCATCACTGTGAATCCTCAGATTTTAACAGATTTTAACCTTTGTGTAGGTCAAGGAAAACCATTTCCTGGGCCTCTCATGTTTGCAGATATAACCTTGTGCATGACTGGACTGGAAAACAGGTTCTATACGGACTGGCTCCAACTTAGATTGCAGGAAATACAATTACCCTTTCAAGAAACTACATTTACAGACCCGATTGTAAATGGCTTCATGTAAGAATGACTTTTGATATAATTACTTAAAATGCGCATTATATCCAGTGGGCAAATTATACTCTGAATTTCAGGTGATCAACTTTTTCAAAAGATTTACCATTTGGGAAAATATTTTTTACACTGTTGAGATGTCTATTAAAGTGAAGTAATGCATTTTAGATTAGGCTTTACCACCACATCAGCATCTATTTGGTTTCACTAAAACTCCCATATATCACAAAAAAAGTTTTTATGCTCACAGGTGATTCGAAAAAGGAATAGTTCGCATCGATCATCCTTTATAGATGGCACTGTGTTTGGACCGAAAACGAGACTGTGTTCTTTATTAAACGCAAATAAGACAAAATAATTATGGGAAAACTGGAATCTAAACAACAAAGAAATGCCACAATTTATCAAGACCTTGAAGCAGATAGTAAAAACCCAGAAACACCTCATAAATAGCTTCTCCCTTGTATAAGGGGCTTTCTTTGCCATTAATGCTTGGACAACATGCCTACGATTAAAAATTATGGCTAGTGCAGTTGCTGCGATATATTGAAACCTACTAACATCTATTGCCATTATTTTTGGAATGAATTATCACAAATTGGTTTTAGTTGCTCAACATCAGTTAATGGAAATGGATATAGATTTTTAATTGACATTTAGAAAATATTGGAAAAGTTTTCGGAAAAGGCCGTGCAAATCTGCAATGGAAACCCTGGCTATTGTGGTAACTGTCATTTGAAAAACTTAAAGTACAATTTAAGTGTAGTAGCTAAATGTACTTTTAAGATCACTTTTGACTTCCCTTAGGGGGCTGAAACCTTAATTACGGGTGTCAGAATACCCCTTCTCCAATCTTCCGCCCATATTTTGCACCCTGGTTAAATCCCTGTTGTTAAATCCTAATGGGTATTGAATGGGGTATCAGGGGTAACGTTTTATCGCATCTAAAACCTCAGGAATGCGGTTATTTCAACATGAAATGTCTCTGTTGATGGAAGCTTTATTCTACTTCAACAAAACACCTCTTCGGCGGTCATATCACCTGTCAAATCTCTTTTATGAACCATGACTGAATGCATTTGGCCAGGCTTTACAGCATAGCAGGCTAATGCTGAAAAAGCCACTTCAGTGGAGCCATCAATTTAAGGATATAGACCACAGATAATGTCACGCAGGAAGAGAAACTTGGATCTTGTGGTTCTGACTGAGCTTGGATCTGGCAAACAGTTTTAACATCCACTAGATATACAATCTTTATTTCTTGGGACGTTGTTATACAGCCTGCTGGCTACGATATTTTGTTGGCCTGAGGAGCTGAACCGTGAGGGCAACAGAGCTAAAGAAGAACTGGGACACACTGGCAGACTTCAGACGCCATCATCCACCTCTTGTCCAAACAGACAGACATAAAAAGCTTAGACCTGTGTGGCAAGATCTCTGGAGCCAAGAATGTCAGACGAGGTGTGCGCATTAGCTTAATGCAAATTCAAGAGTTTATCCTGACATGGGAATGCAGTGTCTAGGACTAATTTAAGATCAGAAACAAGGATGAAAACATTTCGCAGGGAATGCTCAGAGCAGCAGAGTGGGAGCCAGATGGATATGTTTGAAGAGATGCAGCTTAAATGATATTTATAAGTATTTAGAGAAATAATTTCCACTCAGTAATCATCTTAAATCATCAAACTCAACCATCTAAATTTAGCAACAGGATTTTGAATAAATAAGTAAATAAACAAATTTCTATTTATTAATTTCTGTTTATTTATTTGTTTGTTTGTTAGCTTTGGGCCTACTGGACTTTGAATGCAAAATAAAATAGAATTCAAATAAAATATAATATGGTTTTATTTGGAACAATTAGATTTTAAATGCAATAAATAAATAATATTTATTCACATTTGTATTTATTTATTTAAGATGTATATCTTAAATAACTTTGAACCTATTTCATTTTGAATGCCGCTTAAATGAGTAAATAATATGCTATTTAATTAAATTTGTGTGTTTGTGTGTCTCAAAGTCTAAACAGGGATCACATTTTTGGTTCAATATGAATATATACTTCTCATATTTTTATTCTTTTATTATTTGTTAAATATAATTGCTTTTTTCAGTGTCTTTTAGAGCATTTGCTTGATGTGCTTGTTTGTGTCAGAAGGGAAGTTACACTGCTAGTGGTTTTGCCCTGATCTGGGTTCAAGCAGAAGTAAACCAGGACAAACACAGCCGCCAGCTGAATCATCACACATCATCGTGGGCCTAGACACAGTCCAATCATACATTTTTACTGTCACTTTAATATGCAACTAGTTAATACAAGAATGGAGGTGATGTCAGTGTTTACGTGTGTATTTGCATGCATTAATTTTAGCAAGCAATCAGCATAATTATTCCAGATGCATTGCAAGATCAACTTAATAATGCATAATCACAATCTTTAGCTCTTAAAAACCCCAGATTCTAATCATTAATAGAAAGGAAATTAAATTTGGTGAATTGGGAGTTGGGATGGAGGTATGCCCAAATAAGAGTCGGATGGAATGAGGTAAGCAGTTGCAATATTGTATCCACAAACATGAACTTCACTGCTTGAAAATACCACAATTACATCGAGTATTAGAGCAATAAGGAAAGAAAACCCTCCGGGCAAGAATAAGCAGATCATTTCCTGACTTAAAACTTTCCACTATCTGGATAAATCATGAGAAATTTATGAGCATCTGCAACGCATGCTCTTCCTTCTGAATAAAACATTAATTTGCCCCTTGAAATTTATGACGGTACGCTGGAACATTTCTGGACCTACCGGATAAACGGCCGAGGGAGGCTAACCTGGACTTGTAGCATGGAAAGAAAAAAACAATGTTAAGATATTCTGTAAGATGTCTGTCACTGAAGAATGAACTGAGATTTATGTCAAAGGAAAAGAAACTCCTTGTACTGAACTGAAAATTGGCCTTCAGCATCTCACAGACCTGTGTCACGGCTCATGTGATTTACGAGTTCGATGAGGTTTCAACTTTAGTGTGGGAAGCAGCTGCCAAAGTGTTTTGACATGCACCGAGATGGAATATTTGAACCGTCCCCCTCCAGAAAGTACACCCTCGCCCTCAGAAGCCCACAGCACAGCAGGGAACATCCACCCAAGATGAGCAGATAGGACAGGAGACTGATCCATCTTATCCAACATCGGGTGACAGGACCTCCGCTGAGTTTGCGTTCCGCTTCGTTTAGGGAGATTTGTCTGAAGAGGGCGAGTAAAGCAGAGTAAACAAGACCGTGGTGCGCATGGTGCTCAGCGAAGGAGAGAAAACATTTGGGTAAAGAGAGAAGAGCCTCTAATAGAGATATAGATCTGAGTGCTCATGGCCCTCACGTCTGGCAGCTGAACAGACAACATGACTGATTACATGAGGGGGGATTTTCTGTCTCTCCATGGAGAATAGTTTTAGTGAAGAGGGAATGACAGAGAGACGGCATGAAATCACTGGCTCATATCACAATAGAGTCCGAGGATGACAGACAACTGACATACGCAAAGAAAAAAAAGAGCAGTCACTCCAATTCCATTAAAGACCCTGTGAAAAATAAGCAGAGCATTTTTTTTTCTTGTTTTTTTTTTTTTCCCTATAGGAATGATTTTGGTGTTTACGATCAAAAGCAAGGTGGTCATGCTTTCTCTAAAGAGTTTATTTAGGTTCATGCTTCATTTGAATATATTTGAAAATCAGGACCCAAAAAACGTCCTGTGTGTGTAGTGTAACCACAATGTTTGCAAAAGATTGATTTCCATCTTTGCATTTGGATTAATATTCTGTATTTGACACAAATTATTATGAAGTGCCTTGTGAGAAAAGTTCACTTTAGCATACTTTATGAAGAGAACTTATTATGGAAATAATATACTTTAAAACAATATACTTAAGTGTAAACTGAATGAAACATTTTCAGCCACAATTGCAATTAAATAAAAATGTATTATAGTTTATTTGTATAATTACCTGAACTGTAGAGTGCTTTTTCAACCTCTTAAGTAGGACCGAAGTACATTTTTATATGCAATTTCAGAATTGTTGCAAAAAAAAAAAATTCTTGTTTTCTAGTACTAATATCTCAAGATATATTTACGTAAGTAGTAATTAAGTTTATCAAAATAACATTAAGCTTATCTGCCAATGGGGCAAGAAAAATAGTTCCCCCATTGAATTAAATAGAAAAGGTTATTAAAATACAATGGTTATAAAACTGGTCACACTTTACAATAAGGTTCTCTTTGATATTTAATTAGTTAAGATGAACTAAAAATGAATAAATCTTGTACTGCATTTATTAATCTTTAATGTTAATCTCAGCATTTACTAATAGGCCTACATTGTTTTCTAAATCAAAACTGATTATTTGTTAACAATGCACTGTGAACTAACATGAACAAACAGCTTTATTTTTTTTTATTAACTAGCTTTAAGAACGATTTGGCAGAATATGTGAAGTTGTGTGTGGAGTGATGAGCCACAGTGAAAAACGAGTTGCATGGTGACGCTCCAGAGCGGTGTCTTCAAAAATCTGCTGAGAAATATAATAATAAATGCACCTCTACCACAGTGAAGCCTTTTTAGCTGCTGATGTTGGTGAGCTATACTTCACTGTGAAAAGTCATTTAATGCTTTGGAGTACAGGAGAATATTGCAGAATGCATCTGCACAAATTTCAAAGGCAACCAAGATCCAGATTTGAACCAGATTTTACTAGTCGCTTGCAGGTGCAACATGAGTCATCAATAATTTTGGTCTGTTTTCCTATAAGATAGATTATAATTGTTTATTTAGTGAAAGGGAATTGTTTTAAGGAGTACACTAGCATATAGGTGATCTCAAAGTTAATGCACATGGACTAAAAGCCACAAAACTATGCCTTCTGTCCAGATAAGCCCCTTGAAAGTTAATCATCCATCCGAGTCTGAGAAGGTAAGTTTAGAGAACAAGAACATTTGAAAATAATTCAGTTTAAGAAACATAATAGCCCCATGTTGACAACACCTGTTGATTTTTACTCTTTAATTGGAAGTGTCCTTTCAAATCCCCTAAAATTCATCCTCTAAAATGTTTCCCTCTTCTATCTGACTAATCCACACAAGGAAGTCAATTTATAATGAATTCATCATCTCATATTTCCTTTAGGAAGGCAGGGGACGGTATTGATTATTACTGAGTAGGACACACAGAAAGGTCAGCCTTCAATTACACCGATGCGGCCCTGCAATTTGGAGATGGTCCTCTTGATTCAGAGCTGCCCCGGTGTGCTGGGAAGCCGTGTGCTTAACGGGTCCTGGGACAGATTAACTTCCCACTGCAATCAATCAATCTCCTTCTGTCAGCCATTTGCAAATCCGCAGGGGGCATCCTTAACAAAAGTGCCCTACCCACAATCCCTTGCTCCGTGGGGTCAAGGGCGAGACTTACAGGATGACTATAAGCACAGGGCCTCTCAGAGGTCTGACCTGCTCAGGTTTTCCATTCTGATGTGCGGTTTTGCCTCAGAAACTCTAATTGGCAAACAAATTGAACATAATGGTCTATTTTCTTGCATATGCTTTGATTGTTAATCCAAAACGTATGGGTTCCATATACTGGTCAGACTGAAAACATATATGTGAATGTCTTTTAAGCTACTGTAGATTGTCATGTTTCACTCCTAATTGACATGTATTTCACTGATATGGTCTTCCCTCCTAAATTTCTGGCTCATAAAATGTGAAAGCGAAGTGAAATGGTGCTGCTTTCAGCTCCTTGTGCTTCAGTGGTGTAGAAATCGTCATTTTCTAAATAAGTTTACGACAGTTTTCTCTGTTTTATGATAGGACCCTTCAAGGACCCCTCTTGCATTTCTGGCTTGATTTCACAGGTTTTTTTAGGTGAGCTTGATCATTCTTATTAACCACTCAGATCGCCTGTTATCCAAAAAGAGTACACCAGACATATTTCTTTTATAAAAGCTCTGCAGATATGCTTATTTGAATGGAATCTGACATTTTTACCTCTTTTTTATGTAGCTTTGCAAGCTTTCATGAGTATCTGGTCATATAATATGTAATATTTATCGTAAATGAAAAGGAAAGCGATAATTAGTTATTTTTCAGCATTCAATAGGTTGTTGCAAACAAAAAAGAAAGTCAGATTCCCAAATAGAAAATCTTTTAGAAATAGGTTTAAATTATAATATGCATATGTTTGATTAGACACAATTAAATTATTGAATAAATTATTATGAATAATTTTTGTATTTAATAAATATTGAAATATGTTTAATATGTATTTAATTAGTATTTATGAGGAAATTCATTATTGAAACCATTCATTTAGTTATGAAATATTATTTTCACCAAATTGACTTTAGTTTTTAAAATCCATCCAATTTGATTTTGATTTTGATTGATTGAAAACTTATTATTTAAAACGGTAAAACCACCAACTTGCCACCAACACACCCACACAAACAAACAAAAAACAAACACTAATTACACACATAAATTATAAAAAAATAAAATAATAATGAATAATTACCATGAAATGATACACATCCTCCATAATTAACTGTGTTTATTTAATTAAAAAACCGCTGCGCTGACAAAACAAAAGACCTTTCGTTTCGTTCCACCGAGAGCATTATCAATCGGTCACTGAAAAGAGCTTAAAGAGCTCCTAAAATTTTGTTGTGTTGTGGTGTGTGTCAAAAAAAAAAAAAATCATAACATTTTTTTTTTTTTCCTCTTCTCCACAACGACAACTCTAGTAAGTCTTCTAGACTAAGAGACGAAATCGACCTCTCCCCTCTCTCTATCTTTATTAATCCTTTTTTTGTCCTCAACAGGTATTCCCCCCCCCCCCCCCCAGCAAAAGCAAAAAAAAAAAAGACTAAAAAAAAAAAAAAAAAAAAAAAAAAAAAAAAACTTTGTGCTGACGTTAAAAATGTACCCTAAAAAAAAAAAAAAAAAAACTGGGCCTGACTTCTTCATTAGGACATTAGTATTCTTATTCAATTTCCAATTTTTTTTCATCCACAACGAAAAAAAAAAATATATAACTGCTGCACAATTCGATCAACCAACCATTATTTGTGGGAAGAGAACCTTCTTTTTTTCTTTTCTAAAAATCGATCACAAGTTCTTTAGTCTTCTCTACATTCAGTTTTAAAAAGTTTGGTGAAAATAATAATTCATAGCTAAATGAATGGATTTTGCAAAAATATGAATATTTCTGTTATGGTTTATAATAAAGCATCTCTTATATAAATATATTTTTGAAGTCTTTTTCTCCGATTATAATCAACATCTTTGTCTATATACAGTAATTGCTGTATTAAGTCTTGCAGCATGTTGCAACTTTAGTACTCCACTTCAGCTCATTATGGGCATCTGCCTTATAAGTATGCTGTATCTATAGCTACATTTTTGCATCAATCTTCCTAGTCAGCTAAATTAAAGTTAAATTAATTCAAATGCATGGATGCCTTTGTTGGGTGTAAGCATGTTCAAAGAGCTGATAACCTTTTACAAGGTTAGAGCCGATAAGACAGACACCCACACTGGGGATTTTGAAGCACATTATGCAAATAGATGCATTAAAGTGAGTGGCTTATGCTGTACAGACATGTAATTGAGCCAGTTAATGCCATTCAGCTTCTTTAGGGCAGGTGCATCACCTTATCTGCTTTAATTGGCATTGATCATATCCAGCGTTTGCATGCAAAGCTATAGTTTCCGAATAGCTGATAATTTCCGATAGGTGTTTATGCTTGGAAATGACTCCTTAAAGCATTTCCAGAGAAGACAGGAACCAGTGGTTGATAATAGTTCTATATGATACTGATGGTGACAGCAAAATAAGTAAATAATAATTATAATTTATTTTAAACTCTCACATATAAGAACATTAAACACTAGCAAGTCTTCTCCTTTTCCTATATTTCTCAAAAACAAATAAAATAACACTTAATTTCAACATTTACTCCCTCATCTAGTTCCATGCAAAACATAATGCTGATGTAGCGTCACTCTTCTTAATATTGGATGGATAGATGGATCCATCTCACTCCTTTTTCTAATTTTTCTCGAAATCACATGCATTAACACTTAATTTCAACATTTACTCTCCCAACCCAGTCCCATATAAAGCATGCTGGGAACCAGAAATCCCCTACAAAATTTCAGTTATTTCAGTACTACAACAGTTATTCCTGTAATCCCAATATATGTATTATATATATATATATATATATATATATATATATATATATATATATATTGGAGTAAAAATTCTTTTATAGAGATGATGAAAGATGAGGATACGTTTTTGCACAGTTCAGGCAAGATGTCATTTTGTGTCTGTATTAAATGAAACTTATATAACAGTTCAAACTGTTATATATCCACAGAAGGAATAGCACCATCGTTTCTTCCTTTTGTCAGCAAGAGATAAAAATAAGATATCGCCACAGGGATTAGAAGCAGCTTTCGCCTCCCGATGCAGTCAAGTGACCAACCACTCTGTGTTTAATTAGTCTATACTTGGATCTCTTTAAGACATTAAAAACCTCTGTGGCTGGAGGTCAGTGCAGTGTCTGGGAAGTTAACTGAAATAATAAATACACAGAAACATGCCAGACTGCATTCTGGGAACAAAACCCAGGTACTCGACCTCAAAGCTTTGATGGGTATGTTTAATTAAAGACAGATTCTCTTTATTACATCTCTAAATAACTGACCGTCGATTTACGTCTGACTCGGAATGGATGCCTGGAGCCAAAGTGAATCATGTGAGCTCTGATCACAGATGTAGCCGCGCGTTCTGAGAGTTCTGAAAAAAGAAACATGCTGCCATTGTCATTTGGCACAGCAGTGGACAGATTGCTGTGCTGTTGTGTCATGTGTTTCCTCCATTTGCTGATATATGGCAGAGATGATGCAAGAATGGAAATATGAAATCATCTGGGATGTTTGGCTGGACCTTATATGTATTGGATACTTGCAGGAGTAAAAGAAAGTTTATTGTCTCATGTAGTGGAGGATAATGCAGTCTAAAACGTCTAAGACTATTCTGCATTGTTTTTTTTTAAAAGTCTTTCTTTTTTTTTGTACAGACGACAACGTTGTCAAAATGATCTCAGTTCACAAAGGTCCGCGAAAACAATTAAAAACGCTTTATTATGCTGTCAGGCCAGTAGTTGGCGATGTCACGTTGTAAAGAGAAACTACGTGACTGAACACGTAATACGCATGAGCATAACTGTTTTGTTTTTGTAGTTTATACGGAGCCAAAAGCTGAATCTTTTTCAAAAACGTGCACTTTGAAACCAGTTTTCAAAAGGTTGTGTTTTCAGGCCTCCAAAATGCTGTTGTTGTGTAAATTAACAACCAAAATGCTTGTTCATGTAAAAGATTACACTTTCATAGAAAAGAAACAACAAAATGCATGTGATTTGTAAAAGGTGTCTACACGAGTTATAGCATTTATGTATTTTGACCAGAAGGTTTCGCAAGTATGCTTCGAAATGGGGTCAATTTGCGAAGCAACTGGCACGACTGATTCAGAGTTTTCAAAGCTCAGTTTTTTCTAGTGATGGGTGCTTTGAAACTGCTTCATGACACTTTGAAAGTTTATTTGTTTCTGAATCATTTAAAGCTAGAAACGTTTTATAATTTTGATGGTTTGCCACTAGGGAGTGTAAACCTTAAAGTGGACTCATTAACCATGTCTAATATATTTTTTAAACTGATTTCGTGTCCGTTTTAAAATATAGGTTTACTTTTAATAACGTTATATTCAACAAGTGGGAGTTAACTGATTTCAGTTGTCTCTAATTGGCCTGACTAGCCATGGCTTTCCTAAAAACATACAAAATTTTGATGGCCCGCTGCTTGAGAGCGTTAATTTCGTGAACTTGAATCAGTGTCTAATATGGCTTTAACCGATCTCGAGTTGGTTTGATCATTTAGGCCTGTTTTGATGGCAAACAGGTGTTTAGAGTAGTTAATTGTCTATAATTGGCCTGATTGGCCAAGTACTTTCAATTAATACACAAAACTAGACCTACAAATTAATTACATTAAAAGTTAATCAAGTTATACACACACTTCATATTAATGATTCTCGTCACCAGCACTATCAAAAGAGTGGAACAATTAAATTCAATGCATTTTCAATTCGTACATAAACAGATTATGTTATTAGGGCTTATATTTGAATAGTTACCTTTCAGGATGAGAAATGATAGTCAGATGTGTTTATTAACAAAATCATTTGCTATAAACTTTAATATATACTGTGTTATTGAAACAAATTTTTTTTCAGTTTTTTTGTCTTGGCATATCAGCAGTGGCGGTTCTAGACAATTTTTACTAGGGGGGCCAAGGGGGGGCCAGTGTTTAACCAGAGGGGCACATTAAAAATGGTAACAAATTATATTTAAAGATTATTAACTTCTTTACTTTACAATCATATAAACATTTATTACAATATTGTACAACATTTGTACAAGAGTGAGTGAAGGTGCAAAAAAGGTTCATTAATATTGATGATTATTATCAATGATTTGTGAAGGATTTGTGAAGGATGATGTGACACTGAAGACTGGAGTAATGATGATAAATTCAGCTTTGATCACAATTACACTTTACTATATATTCACATAAAAAACAGTTATTTTACATTTTAATAATATCTCACAATTTTAGAGCTTTTTTGTATTTATAATAACATAAATGCAGCCTTGGTGAGCAGAAGAGACTTCTTTCAAAAACAACCAAAATAGTACCGTTTCCAAACTTTTGATTGGTAGAGCATATCTGCATGTATTTCAAAAATGTAGGCCTAGAATTTACTTTAAAAAAAGAAACATTAGATCCATATTGACAATATTGATTTTGTTAACAAAAAAGAACGCTATGTCCCTTCCTCGTTTCAAGATAACTATCGGAAGAAAAAAAACGTGCATTACATTTCGTTGCCTAACCATCCCTCTCTACTTAACACGGGCAATAATAACCTGTTGATTACTTTCCTCAAATGTATGTTATCGCAATGCAACAGCCAAGACAGATGAAGTTACGTGGTTAACATCACAACATTGTGCAGGAACAACCAGTTACTTACGAGATACGAGTCACTTACGCGGCCGGCGCCCGCTCTAATTTACCCGTGTAGAGCGTTCCGTCACGTTAGTTCCGCTTTTGGCGCTCGCGTGTAAAATCATAATAAAGTCATAATTCATTTTTTATTTTTATTTTTTGGTCAGCACAGGGTGGGCCACAGGGGTGGCCATGAAAATTTCTACAGAGGCACGGGCCTCCCTAGGCCTCCGTGTAGAACCGCCACTGCATATCAGCCAAAACCTTTCAAGACTGCTCATAATTGTAAATATATAGTTCAATGTCAAACTCAATACAAATCATATTGTACTGTTTTCATCAGCATGGATGTAGACAAACAAAAAGCAATAAAGAATATAAAAGGCAACCCAGCACTATACTTTTGGCACTACAGATTTAAATGAGGGCATTAGCACAAATGTAATATGCAATAAAACAGAAAATTCTAAGACTATTGTTGCAACTCCCCAAACCCACTTTACACAATTTAAGACAATAAGGAGAGTATTCAGTCCAAACTCTTTTTTTAGCCTGCTGCAAGGCTTGCTGGGTAACTACAATACGATCTATTCCCGAGGTATTCACCTCTTCAGTTCTCACTTCTTCAAGCTCGAAAATCTCTCTTTATCTCTTTATAATTCGTATGAACTCATACGAATGACCTACCTTTTTCTTCACTACTCAAATCCAAAGCTTTATCCTTTTTTTCTTACTACTTATATTAATATCCAATGACATTAACAAATTCCAGCTATAACAATATACACAATAAGATCAGAAGAACTTCATATAAATATGTTATGTAATATTTATTTTCACACAAAACTAATCTTTATTTCGATGATCATTTATCATGCAATATTAAATATTTTATTATACAACTAGAATTTATTAACATTACTTACATATATCAATACATAAATCTCCAATGTATCCCAGCAGATAGACTTTTGACACTACAGAGTTTAATGAGGGTAACCACATAAATTCAACCTGCAATAATACAGCAAATCCTAAAGTAGAGTTTCCCATGAACACATCCTTGAAACCATTTTACATAATTTAAGACAATAAGACGAGGATTTAGTCTGAAGTCTTTTCAGAGCTCGCTGCAAGGCATGCTGCAATATACAATATAATTCAAAAGCATTAATTCTTGCCTTAGAGTAAAACGTTTTAATAAGAAAATAAATTAATCTTTCAGATATTTATTTCACCATTTTTTTTTTTTTTAATGAAAGATTTTCAGTGTGCTCTCAGACTTTTAGACCCTGTTGTATTTTTGCGACAATGAATGAAATCATTTCCCCATGAATATAGTAAAAAGAATGTCAGATTAAGCTGTTAACATGCAGATCTTTCTGGACACACAAGAAAAAGAGTTTTCGTCCACTTAAATTAATTCCTCCTTTCACTTCAGCACATAATGAGGTTCGGCTGACAGCCCCCATAAACGCAACCATAAGAGTGTGCTAATGACTTATCCATGAAGCTGCTTTTGTGCAAATCCACCACGCCATTCACACACACTACAAGGGAAAGCATAGAGCATTAAATCACTATCACATGTTAATTTAGGCGCATTTCACAAAATATGCTAGTGGCAAGCACAATCCGGCTTATTGTTTAGCAGTTTTAAGGCAGTTGAGCTGAGTTTGAGGGTGAGTCGCTCTGACATTAATACATAAGCCCACCATGACAGGCCTGGGGTTTTCACTTTTAGTTGAAAAAAGTGTTTTTTTCTCCCCTCATAGATGTTAACCTTAACCCATGCAAGGGTTTTTTAATCACCTCCTCTACGTACTTCTTAATGGCAGTCATCAAAAATCATTTACCCTCTTGTGTTTAATCTACTGCAGTCAACTTCCAATCTTTCTCAGCTGAATTAAACATACAACTCGACTGCTGGATAAGCTGTGATCTAATTAAGCAAACCTTCCAGTGCAGAATGATCTCGCTCAAATGAAAAGTTACTGATATAGAAAGTCAGTTTAGTCAGTTCTATTTTGGATCTAGCCTTTCTTTGAATCATATGCTGTTGATCACCTGGTGTCTTGTGGTTTGTAAACGGATTGGAAAGCCTTGTCTTTAATCATGGGTTTTGCCTCTTTAGTGCATGCATTCAAACTTTAGTTCAGCCACAGATAATAAACAAGAGGGGCAAACTCATTAGCTTGAGGAGAGCATTTATGAGAACGTAGCATTGAAACTCTTAGTTTTAATGGCTCTGCCTATTTGCAGGACATTTTATTCTCTGGCATTACATTCATTCATGCATTATTTCGGATATCTTTGCGGTATTTGCCCATCAACTTAAAGGAATATTTCACCCAAAAATGAAAATTGTCATAATTTACTCACCCTCTTGTTGTTCCAAACCTTTATTTCTTCTATCGAGCACAAGAGATTTTTATGGAGGTATAGATACCATCGTCGAAAAGGTCAGTTTGAATCATTATTTAAAAATATCTTTTTAAATATATTTTACAAATTCCAAAGTGATTTTTTTTTTTTTTACAAAAGTCAGCAATTATTAATTCATAAATATCATTAGTCTTTGGTTGAGCGGCATCACATTTTACAACCTGTACTTAAATTTGTGTTGTCAAAAAGTCATTATCTGATACCTTTTTTTTTAAATATAATTTTTTTTTTTTTGCAGTAAAGCAGTTTTGTTAACAATACTATTATTTTTATTATTGTTTTTATTTAATACGCTGAGAAAATGGTGTTGGATTTACTTTGAAACAATTTTCAATCATAAATAGCTAGTAATTTCACAAAAATTACAAAGAAATGGCAAGGAACAAATTCAATGTGAAATTCTGAAGTAATATAGTATTTGCTTATAAAATATATTCCAATAATCTTTTTATTTACAAATTCGAAAACATTTTTTAAAGTGTAAATGACCACCTTTTTTTTCAATAATCTTTTCAATACTCTTTTTTGATATCAGGACAGTTGTATCATCATAACATTTTTGACTTCATGCCCCCAAAAATGTCAAAATTATTTTAATTCTGAAATTAAATAATGCTTATCATAGAAGAGATGTATCCAATGCTTTACAGTGCTTTTTTGTCCTCTTTTTGAGTTTGACAGCCAGTAGAAATGTCATCATAAATACTCGAAAAGATGCTATTTGTATTTAAAATCAAATAAACATATGGCTTGTGTGGATAAAACACTGTTTTTCAAGTGTATCACTGTATCCGAGTATCTTGTACAAAGCATTCCCCTTCCTCAGCTGTTCTCCTCAGGGACCCATTCCAACCTTTTCTCACAGAGATCTCGTAGTTTTGTGAACTCCGGCGGCACTGCTTCAAACACGTCTTGTGGTCATGAGATCACAGGCTGATTGTGTTGTTTGGGCGTGTGAGCAGATGCACGTGCCTCAGGACCCCGTGCTGTCCTGCAGGACGCCCGAGTGACGGCGTGGGAATGTGGGCCGTTTGATCCGCTCTCAGCCTTTCTGCTTTTGTGAGTGCATAAAGAGTCAATGCATTGATCCAGGCCAGATACAGGGCGTAAGGCTTTGTATTGAACTAATGCCTGCTGCACTGGCTTAATGCAGAGAAGAGATAATGGTCACACTGTTGTTCGTGTGTTGGGTTGTGCTGCATGTCAAAGATGGACGCATTAGATAGCATGATCAAGAGACAAAAGCCCAGAAGGTTAGAGTGTATTTAGTCACACAAACTCACTTTGTCACATTTAACCTTTCTGTAATATTTAGTACATTCCACAGCCACACTAACATGTAAAGATCATGTACAGTCAGTCAGTCAGTCAGTCGATATCGCTTTTGTATGACCCTGAAGGTTTTTATTTTGAAATAATGATTAGTTGACTGTACATTCACACTGGGATGCACCAATTTTAAAATTCTTGCAGATACTAATAAGCTGATGAATACATGTTGTGATGTTATTTCCATTAAGAGGTGCATCAGTTTTTTTAAGATCTTGTACTGGTAATGCAAGAGGTGAGCACTCTGTAAAGTCTCCTCCAGCACATCCCAAAGACTTACACTGAGGTTAAGGTCAGGACTCCAATTCATGTCCCAAAATTATTCTTCATGCACCCTGAACCATTTTTTTCACAATTGTAACCCTGAAGAATATTGGCATTGTCATCCAGGAATATGCCCATGATACATCTTCCTCCACGAAAAGCTACACACTCCATCTTTTAGGGTTAAAATAGCCGTTTACAAACGTAAAACATGCTAGAAACATAATAATCACTGTAATAAGGATACAGTCATAGACTCTTCTAAAATCCAAACAGCGACTTGGATCCAGAACACAAATGTAGGCTAAAGCACTCATCTTCCCAACTCGTCAGATGTTATTTCATTTGTGATTCTAAAAGTACTGCCTTTTCACACAGTGTTTTTATGTCTATAGTCAGTAATGTGGAAGGACCACAGTGTTCTGTCCATGTCTGTCAGTGTCTACATCAGTTTTCCCCCTGTAAAACAGCTCAATAAACATTTGAGTTCCTCTACATCCCTGTAGATAACAATCATTGCTAAGAGCCGAGCTGTGCGAGGGCCTAAGCCAAGATTCAATTACCTCTTTAGTAAAATGTACTTATAGACGGTAATTAATTTTTCTTCTGTTCGAATGGTCGCCATGGCTGCAAACCAAGAGATACAGAGATGGAGATAATCATTCAAGTGAAATGGAATGCTTCGTTTCACTGTTCGACCGCTGCAGACACTAAAATTAGCCAGCTGGACTGAGGTGATTTAAAAAAGAAAAAGATGATTTTGTCATTGCACTTTTCCCTAGATCGCTCATGTCTAAAACTGATCCATTCGTGAAAAAGCACAGAACACTGGGGCTAGTTGTCACATGGGGAAGTTTTCATATTGGCTATATCTCAGTAAGTTTACATAAATGTTATTTTTTTTTTATTAAATTTGTGTTTGATAATTGTTTTACTGGTTTGCATTTTGTTTAAAAGCCACAGGCTGTTAATGGCAGGTTCCATTGTGGCAACTTTCCCAATATATTGCAACATGGCACCCTGTTATGTTGTCAGAAAAGTCAAAATGTGTTGAATATTTTTATATTGGAAATGAACTTACTCTGAGAAAAATGTGTGTGACAACTAGCCCCACTCTTCCCTGTCATCTTATCGGGACGATCAGCTGTACATTCCCAATTGGAATTAAATTGGAATCCCAATTGGTCACATGTCTCACTCTCAAAAAATCAACCAAAAACCAAAACAAAAAAAGATTGCAAAGCTTTTCTAGTGTTTATCATAGTCAGTTCTCAGTAAAGAGCATTAAAATGAGAGTTCTGTCATTTGAGTTCTTATCATGGGACACTAATTTTGGCGTTAACCTCACAAGACCTCACAGATCAGGATTTGATATCAGTGGTTTAGAGTTGTATTTTTATTCTCATTCTTCCAAACCTCCTTTATTTTAAGGCAAAAAGCCAAGCCTAACAGTCCCACAGCACAGCAGACGAGAGAAAGTTATCATCTGGCCATAAAATGTAGCCTATAAATCTGGTCTATATGGCTGCTCTTCAATTACCTCAGACGGGCTAGAAATTACCCTCATGTCAGCCTGTTAGCACCTGATCCAATCCAGAGGTGGAGACATTTGCAGCGCCAGTGATAATGAGTATCATTGTCTCTGTCTCCCCACATCAAACGGAGACTTCACCTTTAGCTCTTTAATCGTCTTGTGCGGCGTTCATGGCACTAGTTAACGCAAAGCCCCTTCTCTTTTGAAAGGGTTATTTTCATAAGGACGACATTGACCTGGAGAGACAAAAATATTTAGGATGATCCCCGATGGATATTG
Source organism: Opsariichthys bidens (assembly GCA_037194245.1). Lineage (NCBI taxonomy): Eukaryota > Metazoa > Chordata > Actinopteri > Cypriniformes > Xenocyprididae > Opsariichthys > Opsariichthys bidens. The sequence continues at coordinate 14,293,237 of CM074287.1, read as the reverse complement.
GTTCCAGTAATCTTTAGCTGCTCAGAAAGGCCACAACAAAAGGACGTGGATGTACGTTGACCGCAGCCGCACAGAGCAAAATTGTAGCATAAAGCTGATAGCGGCTCAACTATAGCGCTAGATGAGTGTCTCTTTAGCAGTAAGAGGGCCCAGTCACAGAAAGGACAGATCTTATCAGCTCATACATCTGTAGTGTAACCTTTCTTCATGTGTGGCCCAGATATGCATTTACCTGCTCTCTCTGTCTTCTTTTGTCCCAAAATCTTGAATCTCTGTGGCCGAGAATGTGATGTGGATCCACTTGAGAGATAACCAGAGCAACATTGTGCTCTTATCTTGCAGTTGTCATCGAGTCAACTCAACCAGTGCATTTTAATAACTGGTAAGATTTTTGTCGAGTAACTGTCTGCTTTGCGTTTTTTTCAGTGATGAATTAGGTTTGAGTCAGTTTGCTTTGTTTCAAACCATTTTTAAATGTTATTTGTCATACTTGCTAAGACAAGCATAACTGTCTCTGTTGGGCTAAGGTGTGGTCACATTAGTGAATTTTCGGACATAAATTGTCAATATTTTAGTGATGTATGAAGCACAGCTCACATAGAGCTCACTGTCAAACTAAGCAACTTTCTTTTTGTATAACAAAACAAGTGAAAATATCCTGTTTACTTGCCTCATAACCAAATATGCCTTCCATACTATATAGTCTGCAAAAAGGAGCAAGTCAAATGAGTAGTATGCACAGTATTCATAAAACAGTAGGCGAAAAATACCCAAATACTTGTTCTGCCGAGATTCTGAAGCATACGTCAGCTATTGTCATCACGTGTAAATAGCGGGGAACATTGATGCAACTGACGCCGAGGGTCACGTGACGATTCAAACAAATATGCAAGATGTAGTATGTTCATACTGCAGTGCACACATACACAGAAAGAAATAGTGTAGGATTTACTTTGGGTAACACTTTTTCTTGCATCTTTGCAACTATATGCCAAATAACTCATTATAGTATCAGTCTGCTTAATGTGTGCTAACACTTTATTTTGATGTTCCCAGCAGACATTCTACTGACTATAAGTAACTTTGCAACTACAACTTTTTTCTACAAACCCAAACCCTAACAACTACACTGTTAAATGTCGCTGTAGATTTAGCAGCACATTACTGTAAAAACCAACGGTACAATACTGCATTTTATAATAAAGTACAATACTGTATTATTAATTACAGCAGAAGCACAGTAAAATTAGAAAATGCTGTAAAAATACAGTGAAATACAGTTTTGTACAATTACAGCACTCTTCTTGTGTACTGTAAATTAAATTACAGTACGATTACTGTATATGAAAAATACAATAACTTGCTGGCAACCGTGCTTCCAGTACTGTACTGTAAAAATGCAGGAAACTTGTTAACAGTGTAACCCTAACTGTCTACTAACAGTCTACTAATACTCTAACGAGAGTTACTTGACAGGTAGTTGAAAAGTTACTTATAGTTAGTAGAATGTATAAAGTGGACCATCGAAATAAAGTTTGCTTTTCACTCAGAAAGTGGTAGTAAATTTCAAAATAGAGTAATAAAGAGTAACACATTGAATTAAATGTGTATTGAAATAGTATTTTCTTGTTAAACATATTCAAATAATCATTAATCCAGCATCAATTTACAACTTCGAAAAGTCTTTTTTTCTTTTTTTCTTTCTTTCTTTTTTTTATGCATAAGTGTATCAGATGCAATATTCTCAGCATACACTGCTTTACTTTGAATGTTTAAATGTTAAATTAGGTGGGATCTTTTTGATTTGAACAAGTAAGTGTCCACTTAGCAACATGTTAAAACTATTCAGAATACTTTTTTCTGATAAATATAAATAAATATAAAATCAAGTTTAATGAAGTAACCATATTCAAGTTTTTTCTTCCTTCTTTCAAAATGAAGTTTTAACATTAAAAAGAAACTGGAAAATGGCGATTCTTAAAAGCACACCAAGACCAGTTTCCTGTTTGTTTAGTCCATTGACTCATGTCTCATTCTGCCCACTTTTCCAGTGAAGTAGAGCATGAGCAATAGAAGGCAGCGTGTGTGACCTGTACTGTTCCTCCTGCCCAAGAGACATCAGGTCAGATTCTTCCCAGAGCCCATCAAACTGATCCAGAGCTGGTTTCACTGAAGCAGCATATGTGCACAGAATTAGGCCTGCATTATGAGCATTATTTTATGCTTCAGTATAAGGCCGGCGTTTATTGCAGCATAGTGCCGACAGGCCTGAGTGTGAATCAGCTTTATTTTTTTCCTATATCCTTGCTAGGCCTGAAAAAATTCTGGTATGTTTCTCACAGAAAGGCATCGTATGACTCCAGAAGACTTATGATATAGTGCAAAAGTCATATGTACTGCTTTTATGATGCATTTGTGGCACTTTGTTTGTGCCAGTATCAACAATCCCAGCTAACATGTTCTCAGAACTTTGGCTAACATTTTGGCAAGGTTCTCTCAAAGTTATGAACAAACATTCTTCTAGCATTAATAGAATGTTCAAAGTTATCTGATGTTTAATAAAGTTTTCAAAACATTGGCACAAAAAGTTTTATTTACAGATCATTCTGTTTTCTGAAACATTTAAAAAAAAATGTAAATGTTACTACTTTTTTCACATGCTAACATTCAAAAATAAGGTTCCCATGGAACTTGCAAAATGATAAAACAGAGAAAACATTCCATTAATGTCTTCGCTAACATTCACATAACCAATAATAAAAAAAAAAACATTTTCATAACTTAATGAGAATATATAAAATATGACAGCATATTTTTGTTAGCTGGGATGTTGATGATGATGATGACTTTGCAAAAAAAAAAAAAAAAATGCAGTAGTGAAGACTGCAGGGCTTTCTGGCCATCTTTCATTGGCAGTGATGGATGGACGTGTCTCCTGCTGAGGACTGATGGTCATAGAGTGGAGCTGAGAGACATTTATTATTCCCTGATTCTGTCACAAGTCTCCATCCCAGCTGTTCCTTCTGTCCTCTTGCCTAAATGACATTATCTCATACAATCAATTTTAGTTAAATACGGAATTTGAAGTGATCTGCTCCCGTGCTCTGTGGGCTGAAGGTAGGTAATATATTTGATTGCAGGCCACCTCCACAAGAAGACGGATTGTTGGAGGTGATCTCTCTTTCTCTCTCTGTGTGTGTATGGCACTTTCACCCTGAAAACGTGCCCCACACAGAGCGTTTGCTGAGGTTGGCAGTTTGTCAGTCCCATTGCTTAAGGCTCTGCAGCGCTGCTGAGCATAGAGCCATTAAAAATAACGAGCTTTCTCTCACCATAGCAACCAAATAACTCCTCATCATAGCAGAGCACACAATAGTTTTTACAAGAGCTTTTAATTTCTAACCCATTCAGTGAAAATTCCCATTGGAAAGCACCTTGGCATTTTCATACGCCAAACATTATGTTAGGACTGTAGATGATACATGAAAATAGCATCAAGAGACTGTGGTAATGAAATGAAGGAGAAAAAAAACAGCACAGCTAAAAACTTGTGAGCTGAATTGATTGTGTGTTTATTTCAGTTGGCCGAATCCCTCTCTGAAATGTTAAAACACTGGAAACATTGCCTCCAACAATTGCTCTCGATGTCTGTTGCCTGTCAGTTGTAGATAATTTAGCTAGTGGTTTCCACAGATCAATATGTTTGCCCTGCAAAGTGACACCAAACAGATTTGTGGACCACTTTCGTGCCATCACAGAGTAAAAATTTAGGACACTGGGATGTATAGGAGTGAATTGCATGAAAATTGAGAAGAAACGTCAGGGTCATAAAATTTTTTAAAATAAATAAAATCATATTTTTGAAGAAAAACTATAATAATAATAGTAATAATATCAAATATAAAAGTCTCTTATATGCACTACATTTCTTCATGATTCATTGATGAATAAAATGTGTTATTAGCCTGCTTTAGCCTCCATGTTAGAGCGTCCGACTCCCATGCCAGAGACCCGGGTTCGAGTTCTTCACAGTGCGAGTCGAGTTGGACCTGGGTAGAGGGGTTACATTGGTGCCGTGACCCGGATGGGAGTGAGGTTTAGGGGGGTGAGTGTATCGGAGGCCAGTTTGTTGTCTGGCGACAGACGCAAGAGGTTGCAGCCTTTGGCCTCCTTGTTAGAGCGTTCGACTGCCATGCCAGAGACCCGGGTTTGGGTTCTGCACAGAGCGGGGCGAGTAAGACTTGGGTAGAGGGGTTACGTTCATATACATATATATATATGGCATCATTTAGTACGTAGAGAATTATTTTATTTTTGCAAAATATAATTTATCATTTTTTCTTTTGATTTTGGAGTGAAATATGACCCAGACATTTCTTTGTGAGATTCATTCGTGAAGTTCAACACATTACTCCACTATTTCTTCGATGATTTGTTAACTTTAGTGCTCACTTTCCGCCAAGCTTCGCAAATCTCATAAAGCTTGAGAAGAGAAGACGCTGGGGTCTCAGTGTCAACAACTGAATTCTTGTAAAAACAAGACAGAGAGCATTGTTTTTCATTTTCAAACTATTTAACATCCATGCAGAGCAAAAAGGAGACTATGCAATTGCTCGCCGGTTGCTTATCACAGCTGACACTGAGGTATAAACAACATACCCCATCATGACAGATTTAAACAGTGACCACCGTAGCTGAGGCACACGAAGCATACTGCTCTCTGAGGCCATTTTCTGGATGTGGTTAAAGCCAGAATGCAATAATTTAAATAATTTAAAATGCCTGGGAGAGGAACATTATGACCCAGTCCCTTAATCAGTCCTTTTACCTTCTGCTTTGGGGTTTGATACTGTTGTTTAAAGGTATAGTTCACATTAATACTGAGATCTTTGATTCTTAGTGTATTGAGGAGATGACTAACAAAGATGAAATAGGAGAGACATCAAATCTAAATGTTAAGATTCAAAAAGAGACACAAAGTGAGCACTTGTTTAAAATGAGGTTAGAGGCCATGAGGCTGTTTATGTTACTTATGAATGAGATCCTGTGCTTTTATACACTTCTGTCTACAAGTCAAAACCCAACTGACCACAGATCTGTGAGCACTGGTAGATCTTTCATCTGTAAAACTGGTCTTTTGAAAAACAAAAAAAAAAACGTAAAACTGGTCTGACTGACTAAAATTACTGGTAAAAGAACATTTTCTTTTAGCAAATTTCGTTTTAATAATTTTTAATGTTATATATATATATATATAGTTAGGATATAATGTCCTAAATTTGGGGTCATTTCTCAAATTATTTCTGTACAGTTACTCCCACCTAGTGGTTAAAACGATTAAGTACACTTATTGTGATCCAAAAAGTTAGAACTAAAGCAATGGTACCACAGTCTTGAGCTAACGTTCCTGTCAGTATAATCTGGGTAAAAAATAATTATTGCCTTGATTAAAAAAAAACAAAAAAACAACAACAATGCCACAAATTGGAAAACATATCTATCCAGAATGTTAATTTTACCTTTCTGTAAGCAGATCGTTCCTCCAAATGCACATATGGTTTACAACAGAACAATATTTTATTTTTACATGCTTCCCATTTAATGCAATAAATATCGGGATTTGAGTATGCAAATGTAAATGCAGGCTGGACAGGCAGAAACTGTGCAGTTTGTCATCGCTCCTCTAGGGGTGTAAGCGGGCCTCACCGTCAGCATGACACCTTTGATCCTTGGCAACAACATGACACCTGAACCAGTCGCCATAACACATTCGGGTTGTTTTAAAGCTATAGAAATGAAGATCTTGCGGATGTCAGCTGTGACAGACTCATGATGGCACTCAACAGCACATATTCCAGTCCATCTGCAAAAACAATGGAGACACACTGTGAGACTCCCTGTAAGTCACTTTCCCTTATAAAGTCACTAGGGTTGCATTACATTTAAAATGTGAATCTAAGGAAGGATTTCCTTTAAAACTTATAAAGCAGAATAATAAGCAGTAGTGCTTTTTATCTGCTGATGTTGTAGTGTAGGTAATAGTTGAACTGGATTGTGGCGAGCTCTGCTGCTGCATTTATGAGCCTAATTTTCCTGTCTCAACTCAAGTGCAACACTGAAATAAATTAAAGTCGAATAAAGTAAAACATACACTTTCCATTTTTGTCATCTACGTGAAAGTGAATGAAGACAAAAATATTTTACTATTTCTGTATTACTATTTGTACAACGACATAAATTGCTTTGTTACATTAATAATAATTAATATATTATTTGATTATATATAATAACACTGGAAGAAAAACACTGCATAATATATATTATAACACTATACATATTACCATTAAATTGATGTGCATGTAAAGTGATCTCCTGTCAGTTAATTCAGACTTTGTTTGTTTGTTCATAGACCTGTCAGTCCTTCAGAAGAACTAATGAACCGGTTGTTGAGTTGCATTATAATCTGAGATTGAATCGCCTTCTGATATTCATATTATAAGGAATTCTTCTTATTTTCTTAGCATTTTTAATAAGGAATGGTGTTTTTGCTCTCTGTTGTTGTAGTGTTACTTTAGTTTATAGTCTTGTTAACAGAGTCAGTTGGTGTGTGAAGCTCTGATGTTCCTCCTGCTTCATGGTTTTGTCGAGCTGCAGTGTTTTTCTTGTAATGAAAACCACGCCTTTTACGATTTCTCTTGTTTATTGGGAAGGAAATTTTTAATTGAAGCCAGAGATTATTATTGGTACAGCATTATATACTCTGCAATATATTTTTCACACTTTACGGCTTTCAGTTTATTCCATTTCCATCTATTAAGTAATCTTTACATTCTTTCACAGTCTGATTTTTTAGATGAAGAATATGGAGTAATTTGTTTGTTTATGTCTTTCTTTGCAGAAAAATGGGAATGTGTTTGGATCGTTCCACCCAGTGAAGAGGAGCAGAGCTCTGGGACGTGTTGACAGACATTGACTGTAATGATGGACATCTGCACAGGTAAGGCTTCTGACATGTCGGTGTGTTTTTGGTGGCTTGTAAATGTGTAGGTTACCATCATTTAGTTTTTGAAGGACCAGTCCTTTGAGAAGCAAATGATAGTAACCTAAGCGGGTGGAGAAGGGACGGGAAGTGAAATTTTTTTTAAAGTTAATTGAATTTCTTTCGGGCAATAGCATAACCACTGCTGGACATTGTGCTGGAGTTCAGGGGAGGACACCATGATCCCCACAGTGTGGGGAAGTGCCAGTAGCTCAGTGGTCTGAGTGTGTCCTCCCTGAAAGGAAGGACCTGGGATCAATCCCCAGTCTGGTCTCCAAAGCATGGTTGCGTGACGGTCATCTGGTCGTGAGCTGTGACAAGCTGCGAAAATGAGCGGATCAGTTCATGACTGGATGGATGAGAGGAGTAAAGATTCAGACAGTTCCCCCTGGGATCCCTGAGACCATATCCAGCAGTGGTTATGGAGCAGGAGTACAACTTTTCAAATTGTACTTGTAAAAATTCCAGACAGAACCCAAGTCAACACTTTGGTGGTACTTTTTTTTTTTCCCCTTAAATCTGAACCAGCAATCTACAGAATTCAATTCAGCACCCCAGGTATCATCCGATGGTGCCTTCCTCTGGGGAAACACACCCTCAAACCGCCATTTCCCTTCAGATGAGCCATGCTGAAAAATTCAGATCTGAACTTTGCTAGCAAGCTGCACTTCTGATGAAAACAATTGATTTTAGCTTGGCATGAAATTAAAAATCAGTCACAGCTTGTCCAAAAACGAAAAACTGCAGGTGTGGACCAGTGAATGACAGATGCCCACACCTCATTTGAACTACTGATTGCATGTAACAGCAAGTGATGATGTTGGAGAGCGGAGATCAGCTGGAAGTCACGAACAGCACACAAATGTCACATGTAGTCTTTTATTGTGCACACAAATAGATCACTCCAGTTTGTAAACAACTCAATTCTCAAACACAGGGATTCAAACCAAAAAAAAAAAAAAAGCCTGTTGCAACCTTTATCCCAGGGAACGGGTATGAGCTCACATTGTTATCAGACAGGTCCAAGAGTTCTCGCCGAAGGCCCATTATGGCAACAAACGGAGTGCGCCAGGGGCGGACTGGCCATCGGGAGCACCGAGACATTTCACGGTGGCCTGATGGTCATTCTGGCCTGCCGGCTGCCGCTGTGCTGTCGATCAGACTGACTTGCAATAGGCTGGTATGCAACTGCAAATTAATTGACGCAATTATGAATCTACGAATCAGGCGATCGCGGAGTGAAAATGACACCACTACATGACCCAACATCAGCGAAGCACTGCCTAATTGGCTTTATCCAGAGGCAGGCTTTATCTTGGAAAATAGTGCAAAAATGGAGTGTAAATACAAAGGAGGAGCAGAGAGGGAACGCATAAAAAAGAGAAAAGCCCTGGCCACAGACGCAGCGAGTTGCTGCAAAATCCCAGCCATGTTCGCCGGTAAGGGAACAGGTCGGTCAGAATTACATTTACATAATATTTACAGGGGTGGAAAAAAAATCGATCCGTTCGGTTCTCCACACTCGGTTCTCCACGCGCTCGGACGGTCCGCTCTTCAACTTAAATATAACAAAGCATCTGTGATATGGTTTACTATGAATAAACAATCAGGGTTCAGTTAATATATGTTTCTGTTGATGGATGAACATTCTGGGTTCCCAGACATTACAACAACAGCGATGAAAAAAAAAACAAAAACAAAAAAGTCGAACTGTTCCACACCTAATATTTACTTAATCATTTGGCAGATGGACACTTTCATCCGAAGCAACTTACAATAGATAAAATCTATTCTTTATAAAAAAAAATAATACAAATATATATAATGATAGAAGTTTTAACAGCGTATTTTAATGACAAACTAGCACATCGTTTTACATACTGTATGGGGATACATAGAGCATTGGAAATATATAAAATATAAATATTTTAACATGTGAAGAATATGTATCTTTTATTATCCCTTCTTAAAATGTGTAAGCCAATTTTCTATTTACATTTATTTTTATATTTATTCATATATATATATATATATATATATATATATATATATATATATATATATATATATATATATATATATATATATATATGAATTGTGTCATGTTCACACCAGCCTGCAAGTTTCTGGTAATCCTAAAGATCTTGATTAGTTGCTTAAGCTGTTTTCAATCAGGGCTGGAGCTAAACTCAGGAAAGTGGTTCATCAGGAGCTGGAGTAGATCTTTTTTTTTTTTTAAATCTTTCCCCATTCTGCCGTTTTCATATATTAATGCAGATACACTTCTTGTCCACAAGGGGGAGCATATTAACACATTATTCTGATCTCATACATGTGTCTGTTATCCATCCATCCATCCATCCATTCTCCAAACGCTTGTCCTGTGCAGGGAGCCTGTTGCCTTTGGCTTGCTTAAATTGGGGACACTTGCTTGATATTCAGCAGTGTTTTTGATATGCCTGCATTGGCGCCGTTGTATGCGAACTGAGCTGAGCCGGACGATTACGTCACTGTTTTCTGCAGTGCTGCTATACCTTCTTTTTTTTTTTTTTCATCATTTAGCAGACGCTTTTATCCAAAGCGATTTACAAGGGGAGCAATTAGGGGTTAGGTGTCTTGCTCAAGGGCACTTTAGTCATGCTATCGAAGGTGGAGAGAGTGCTGTTTATTCACAATCCCCACTTTCAATTCCTGCCAGTATGGGAATCGAACCAGCAACCTTCAGATTACAAGCCCGACTCCCTCACCACTAGGCCACGACTACCCCCATACCTAAATTAACTAGACTAATAACTACTGATATTTGCAACGAAATGAATCAATAATATATAGAAAAAGCTGCACAATGACACCATTTTCTTATTAATGTAAAGCTGCATTGCCACAATTTGCATTGTAAAAAGCGCTATATAAATAAAGATGACTTGACTTGACATTGGGAGTAGTTAGTAGTGAACACACACAGTTGTGTTTTGTGGGACATTCCATAGGCGTAATGGTTTTTATACTGTAGAAACTGTATATTCTGTCAGATAGATAGATTTTTTGTGCTTCCTTGTAGTTCGTTCATCATCTGAGCTTTATTTTTCATGAAGCATTTCACAGATGAGAAATTTATACTTCTCTACAGCCCCTCACACTTGACATTACCAAAGATCCACATTATTTAGACTGTAAACATGTTTAATTCACTGTCATTGAATGAACTATGAGAGATTACGCTTCATAATCTCTCCAAGACATACAGTAGCATAGCAGGATGCATCCAGGTCAAAGGTTAGCGACAGACTTGGTTCTTCCACAGTCCGCAAGCTGTATGTGATGTTCTGTGGCTTTGCTAGCAGGGGGCGATAACATCCTGGGACGTTGAGTTTAAGAGGAGTCACTCTGAAACGGCATGACCCCAAGCCATCCTGAGCCAATCTGTCCCGATACCATTGGCCCAGCAAGTTTTCTGGGTACCTCACACTATTTCCTGGCATCGGAAGAATCACCTAGAAGAAAGCCAATAGAAACATAAGGAACTGATGGGTAAGGGTCAGCAGACAGCAATAGGAAATAAGACATTTGACAACAGTACCTGGTCTAATGAGAAAATGTCATCCTTCTCCTCCTCAAAGGTCACAGCATGGACCTATAACACAGAAAACAAGCAATTACTACTAATGAAATGACAACCAATACAATAATATATAAAGTGTTGGGTAAGTTACTCTAAAAAAGCTATTAATTACTAGCTACTAATTACATTTTAAAAGTATTGCATTATTTATTACTACATCAGAAGTAACTAATTAAATACCAAATACCGAAAATATATATTGAAATATAGAGAGAAATTATGGAAAGAATATACATTTATGATTAAAACTAGTATATATATATATATATATATATATTAATATATATATATACACACACACACACACACAGTGCATGCAGATATGTATACAGTCATATTAATATTTTTAAGAAATTGCAACATGAAATTATAATTATATAAATTACATATAAAATATTTAGAAATTATAACAGAATACATTGTTATTAAAAGCAGTACATTTATATACAGAAATGGTATATATCATTGCTATTAATTAGCTTAATTAATTTAAGAAAATACCTTTTTTTCAGCTTTCTTCATTCAAACAAAAAAAGGTTAAATTATTGTCACCCACATCAACAAATAGTTCATAAATTTTTAATAAATTCATAAATAAGTTCAGAAATTTTTCACAGCAAAGTGAGTCCTAGAAGTCCAAAATATTTCAATGAAGTACAACATATTGTTTTCACAGCACTAACTAAACCAAGTTCCTAACCTGTCGAGCGTTCAGTTCCTCTGTGGAGCTTTTGAGTCCCGTTTCAGATCCAGCCCAAACCAAATCTCCCTGGACAGGCTTAAAGCCTAGTTTTTGGAGCCGGTATTTGGCTGCTTCGTTCCACACTCTGCTGCAGTAAGAGTGGAGGTAGAAGACCCTCATGCTGTGGGGTAAACTGAGCCAGCCGCGTACGCAACCCTCCTGCCCGCGGCCGTACCGGTGGAGTGCACGAAGCATAAGCCGCTCTCTTGCTTTGTAAGCTGGCATGAGTGCCAAGCTCTCTTTGGCATTTCCTGAAGAAAGAGATGCAAGGAAATGACTATGAACAATGAACAAATTTCCATTATTGGGTGAATTATCACAAACTTCAGCTGTCAGAGAAATCCCAGCACAGACCTGTGAGAAGAAAATGACGTTTTGCCTTGTTCTGAAGGTCATCACCATCCTCCGGGGTGAAGAACAGCTTAACAGAATCCTCCTGCTCAAAACACAAACTGTTTTAGGGCTTTTTAACAAAAGACGGTGCACCACATATGACATGAAATTGTACCATTTTCTCCTTCAAGAGTGCAAGTCCTATTTGGTCTGCTTGGACACATGATCCACTTCCAAACCGCTGGGGACCGTAATAATTCACAAAGCCTCTGTTCTGTAAAAAAAAATAATAATAATTTTTTAACTGTTTGTCAATTTCAGTTATTCATTAGATGCTGTTGAACATGCACATATTTACCTTGACATTTTCCACGGCCTCTTTCACAAGCTGCTGCAGCTCTGCAAGTCCATGAGGCTTCAGATCTCTTATGACAAGATCAAAGTTATTTCCCTGGAGTCTGCCAAGCTTAAGGGGTTCAGACACAGGACGGACATGAGAGATCTGCATTCCTCTCCGCTCAAATTCTGAGACTTTGTCCAGCAACCTGCCAATAGAAGTTTACATGCATCTATGAATGGAGTGAAGTAAAACAGGGCTTATACTGTGTGAGAAAAATTGAAAATGAAAATAACGTAAAAAAAAAAAAAAAAAAAAAGTATTTAAATATAAATTTATATTCCTTAACCACTTAAGTTTAAGTAAATATTTTTTATAGTAAACAAATATAAAATATATCTGGTATTTTATATAATTATATATAAATATATAAAACTAATTAAATATTTTAAAATTATATATAATTAAAAAATATTTCATTTTATTTGTTTACTTTTTGAAGATTTTTTTTCTCCCCGTGAAGGGAAGACAGAATATTTTTTTGCAATCATTTAATGTTTTATGAAAAGCAAAATGCAATGGTAATGGTAAAAAGAAAATGGTAAATGTGAATATTAAAATCACTGTTACATGTTTCATTTCTGAAGTTAAGTTACATTAACTTGACGGCTCTAAAATGTCGTATTCTTTTAAATTTTCTGCAGACACCCCAGCCTGGGTCTCCCTAGACCTCAGTTTGAAAACCCTAGTAGTGTAGAACATGGTCAACAAGTCATTTCCAATAACTAATTTTTAAATTTATGTTTAAGAAAACAGAAAAAAAAAAAAAATAAACAATGGGAAAAGTCTGGCCTAATTGGCCAATGGACTGTTTACTGTTCTGGAGAGATCTTTTTCACCACCATGGCCTGGTAGGTGATGGCTCGCTTGTCTTTGATTCCTGCGTAGGTAAAATCGGACGGAAGCACTCCAAGCACTGCAGCCATGTAGCTGATGGCCTCCAAAGTCTCCAAGTTCTCCTTTCGCAGAGTGAAAGCTGAGAGGAAATGAAGACTTGCATTTTAGGCTGATGTCCATCGAGAATCAGCTATAAATGATGATAAGAAATCTTCTCCGCTCACCTGTGTATAATGTCACCTCCTCCTCTTGACAGTCTGCTGTTGTTCTCTTCTTGGGTTGTTTACTTCTCTGCCTTAGTCTCACTGTAATGACAGTCTTCTGCTGGTCAGTGAAGCTCTTGGTTTCCACAAGCTTCCCAAACCGCCGGCTAACATAATGGTGAACTGCAGTTCGGTGCTCCTTGCTATCATCGGGCAGGAAGGTGAACACGGAGCTGGGTACTTTGGCATCGATGAACCTGAAGAACTCTTCAGCTTCTCCTTCAGAAGCTAAACTGGCGAGCTCCTTGAAGTCAGGGTCCTCTCTGACCCGAATCTCGGATTGGTTGGTCACGGTCTGGAGGAAGGGGAAGTTGAATCGTACTGCTCTGTGGACAACAGCTCTCAGGTGCTTATCAGGATAAGTACCCAAAGACAGTTCTGCCTTTTCTTGCGCACAAATTTCATTTGGATTTGCTCTCATTTTGTTAGTGAAATGTTCCAACTCTTCATTAACAGCTGAACCCAGGATTAGATTCAGATCAAAGCAATCCTGATTTAAAATGTCAGTGTCATCTGGTTTAGATAGTTTTAATTTATCATCTTGACTTTGTGGAGAAGGTGTTTTTGTGTGTTCTTCCTGAACATTAGGACTGTTAACAAGTAGTCCATGGGTGTCTATCTCAACAACCACAAAGTCTTGGGGTGAGTTTTTTATAGTCCCATGGAAACCTTCATGGTCTGATATAAAGCAGGAGAGAGTGTCCCTCTCCATTCTTAAGTCCTAAACAAAAACAGCGATTAGCGATTAAGTCACTGAACCAGTTCATTATTATTTAAGTGATTTATTACCTTGTATAACCATATGATGCAAAACTATAATGAAATGTAAAGAGAATGTAACCGTGCAAACATTAAAATTATTGCATAAGAACAGTCGAATTGCTGTGTAAAGGCTCGTGCGTTTAACACTATTATGTCAAAAGAAATCGAGCAAAATACAGTCCGAAAATTGTGCGTTTTCTCACCCGCGTGCAATTGTTGTCAGTTCATTTCTTCCGCACCACGTGGTATCGCTCTTAAAGACACAGAAGCGCAGAATTGCGAGCATCATACGTTAAAGGAATAGTTTAGCCCAAAATGAAAATGTCATCATTTAGTCACCCACAAATTATTCCAAACCTTTTGGAGTTTCTTCTGTGAAGGCAAACGATGTTATTTTGAACAACGTTGGTAACCAGACAGTTGAAGGTAACTAAGTCTTCCATAGTAGGAAAACAAATACTATGGCTGTCGATGGCTAAGTCTAAAGTCAACTGTTTGAATTACCGACATCCTTTGAATATTTTTTGTGTTCAACAGAAGAAAGAAACTCATACATGTTTGGAACAACTTGAGGGTGAGTAAATGATGACAAAATATTCATTTTAGGGTGAACTATCCCTTTAAGTGACTTTTTGTTTTGTGTAAAGAAAAATATTTAAATCATTTTGCCTTCTGATTTTACTATACAAAATGATGTTGTCTCAACTCATAGTGAGAACCAGACATTAAATAGCATGTATTGAGCTCAAATAAATGCATTATATAAACATGCACTAAGATAGACAGATGTACAAATGTAAAGGTATCTTCAAATCTTTTTATTTTTCTCTCTCCTCTTTCTTATACAATGCATAGAAAAAGACATTTAAGACTCTACAATGATTCACTTCCAGACTTCATAATACCCTTACACAGAAGACATGTTAATAGTGGTTTGCCTGTTGTTAATCAGTAGATGGATCGTCCCGAAGTTATGGGGCTTTAGGTCCCTTCCCTTATGAGTGGTTTCAACAGCATCTCAACTGAACTCCATGCACTGAATACATAAGTGTGGTGGCGAATGGCATGAAATGGAGGTTGGCCACTGTTTGACATGTAAAACATTCACTCAGACAGACAGGATGGCCATAAACCCCTGAAACCATGAACACTCAGTTCAAGATGTTAGACAACGACATCATCTGGACAAAAAGCTGTACAGGCTTAGAAAAATAGTATCTCTGCAGGTTTAGTCTTCACTAGAAGAACGTGAAAAATAGCCAAGATGCAGAGAAGCATCACTTTTTTCAGATTTGTTTTATGACTTGAATTTACTATGATCATATTTCTAGTTAAACAATCCTACAGTTAAAAAAAAAAAGAAGAAGCACAAGACCAATTTTTAAGAATGAATACATATTAAAAAAGGTATTGGAATATTTTCAGCACATTATTCTTGGCAAATCCTTCATTGAAATGATCCCTACCTTATCGCTACAAGGTTCAGTGGCTGTCAGAATACTGATGAACTGATTTATTTGGTCACTCGTTAAGACATTGTTCAACCCAATCAATCATAAAGTTAATAAATAATGCGTATGGCCTCATACAACAGATCTGAACTTCTGACCTTCCTGATCAGACACCAATTGGACCAAGATTCACGGGCGTTTTCCAAACATAAATCTTGCCTAATCTCCAAAGCCAATTTCCTGGACAAATATTAACTCTACTCCTCAGCCAAAATGTAATTTTACTGGAAAGCTACCATTGAAAGTGCAATGTATACATGGACTAGGTTGTCCGTTTATGGGAAACTATCTCTTAACGTTTTTTTTTTCTTTAAAATTCTTCAAAAAGGTTTTTTTCTCGAAAATCAATTTCTATTTCTGGAAAACAAGCACTAAATGTAGTGTCTATTTCAACAGTATTGCACTCTATACCATAATCTTGGCTAATATGCAAGTAAACAGCATAATAGTATTAAAACTATTACCAGGAACATCACAGACGACATCCTTGAATGCATGAAGCTTCATAAAATACATTCTCATGGACCTCAATCTGTGTTCTTCAACATAGCGTATCATATTGCAAGCTACAAAATGTAATTTCACAGGCTTAGTGTTGTTGTTGTTTTTTTTTCTCTTTGTGCATAGATCAGTCTATAGGGCTCTGGTCTAGATGAGTCAAGGTAAAAAGGATATTCGCTTCAGGACGGGATTCATTAGACTAGGTGGAATATACCACGGTCAATCTCGAAACAGGAAGAGGTTTAATCATCATCGCTACCGTCCCCCGGCGCCCGTGTGATTCGACGACCCCCCCTCTTCCCGGTTGGCCCCTTGGGTTTGGCAAAAGCTTGCTTGTGCGCATGCTGCTTGGGATGGACCTCTTCATACAGGAAGTCACTAGTAAGTTCATCACCATTGTCAATTTCCAGCTGAAAGGATGAAGAATTAAATGAGACACAGGGTGAAAACGATATCATATTTATGCTTCCAGGAATTAAACAGGATAATGTGTGCTGTAATGTACTTAATTCTAGAGGAAGAATAGTTAGGGAAGCATATGATACCTTTTTTGCAATTTCAATACCCAAGTTTCTCTCCACTGTATCTATGAGAGGGTTCTTGCAGCTTGAATACAGCATTCTCTCTCTGATGCTGCATTTATAACCAGGCATAGAGTAAATGAACACTGGAAACACAAACACAAAAAAGCATGAAAATGCATATTTATTTATGAGATGTCTTTCAAATACATTAAAAGATATATATATGAATAATTTTTCATCTATAAATATTTGATTACCTGTGGACTCAAGGTAGTCTCCTTCATGAGAGTGTTTGTAAAGGAAAAAGTGATACCTAGCCGCATCATTTGGGATCCTTTTTGGCAGATCTTTCAGATCCGTAGGAGCTGTGCTGGACAACTTGATGGATTCTTTAGGAAAATCTATTTCCTGTTAATGGGATGGGCATAACAAGTATCATTGAATAGTTGCTCCACTACATGCATTTCTGTCACTTGTTGGGAGTTATGTGGGTAAGGGTCAGCCCAACCAGTCTGTCAAGAAGTTCAGGCCATTATGCACAGGCGTTATTTCTTTGAATGCAATATAATGTATAGAGCAAAGGATGAAAAGGAGGGATAAGATGCTATTGTACAGAGCTGCTGGGAGTGGTGGAGGGAAAAAAGGCCTGAAGTACCAGTTGAACGTAGTTAATCCTTTTCTCCCTGAACTGCTCCAGAGCCTGGATAGCTTCTCTCTGCATAGGGAACGCCACTCCCTGAAGAGTCTGCTGCTTTGTGTCAACATGGATGTCTGTCTGCAGCTGAAAACACATATATAGCCTTAACAATGTGTATGGTGGTCTGTAATAACCAAAGCAGTCACAAAGGTTGTTAAATGATAAGTTGGGAACGAGCTCTGCAATTCATGTTGCACTTTATGAAACCGTGTGTATTCAGATATTCAACTAATGGTATATTCAGATGTGAATTCTGACCCTTGATTAACTGCCAAGTGTTGACAAATCTTAATCTCATTTTTTTTTTTTCTTTAAGAAATGGCAAGGATGCTTTAAATTGATTAAAAAGTTGCAGTGAATAATTTTACATGATAAAAATATCAGTTTATTCTACTAAAATTTTGGTAAGAAACTTTTGAGCACCAAATCAGCATATCAGAATGATTTCTGAAGGATCATGTGACACTGAAGACTGGAGTAATAGTTGCTGAAAATTCAAGTCGAATAAATATTCAAATAGAAAAGATTTTTTAAAGCTGTTTTTACTCTATTTTTGATTATATAATGGACGTCAACATTGCACGCCAAATTGTGTTTCGTGCCCAATGAATGAACTTCCTGCTTTGCCTCTCTGCCTCCTTTCATACAGGATTGGGACCAGTGTTTCATCCACCCATCTACTCAATAAAATCTCTCTTTCAACAAATTAATAAAAATAAAACATCGCAAAGCTGCTTTCCTCTCCTCTTATACATGTAGATTAGTGTAGTATTATCTTCCTCCCACAGCTGCTGCCCTGAGGGGAGTCCAGCGAGCCTTTTGATTGGTTCATTTAAGCTGTCTGTCATTTTGAAACAGCAAATGAGGCATTTAAGAGTCAGAACATATCCTTTTATGGTTTATGGGAGGTTTGTATGCACTGCCAGCAGCATCCTTTGCAATTGGTTCCAGGAGCTGGTTTAAATGAGAGAGTGCATGGGACTGAGCTTCTCTATTTTTAGTCAGCGTATGTTCGAAGTTAAATATTACACTTCTGTTTTTAGCAGAATCTTTAAATTATGTTAATACCGTAGGCTTTGACATGATGTTTTAAATAGATCAAAACAACAAACTGCATCACAAGATGTATGGAAATAAATCAGATCTACTCAGCCAGCAAAATAACAACCAACACAGAAAAAAAAAAAAAAAAAAAAAAAAAAAAAAAAACAGTTTGGTTCACAATGCAGTACTAAACCATTGTGGACTAATGGCTTCTAAAGAGCAGCGTCAGTTAGGAAGGATCCATCTTTTTTTTTTTTTTTTTTTGACAGATTAACAGTGTTTTACCTCAGGTCATAAAGTTACTGAATACAAAAGGCCTGATGTAGACGATTGGACTGATGTGGTTTTCTCCCTATTTTAATAAAACCTCAGCAGGGCCTGACTAAGGTGTACACCCATGCTGTGTTTACGCTGATGTCAGCATTACCTCATTGAGTTTGATTTGCCTCAGTTCCTCCTCCGCTGCAGTCAAAGGCTGAGGTGCCGCCTGGGAGCTGAGGTACTTTTTATAGCCATTTAGAGAGACATCGTCCTGGCCAGACAGAGACGCATTAGTGGAGAAACCTACGGCTGCTTTCATTCACGAGAAAATGGCAGCTGATACATTTCATACCTTCACTGTGCCAAAAATCTCCTCTTTAATGTGGCCACCACCAAACTCTTTTTTCAGCGTGGCCCTTGTAGCAGCATACAACATCTTTTGTCGGACCTGAAAGAAAATGTTTGTTTTTTTGCTTACAACATATAAGAATACTCAATTATAATAGTAACAAATTAACAATATTAATTTTATTTTTGTTTATAGATCAACTATAATGTTTTGTAATAAGAGAGCAGTTTGAGCAATTTTATCTCGCTCTAGATCAGTATGAAAGACTGATTTGGGTACGATTGAGACTCTGACCATGTCAGTCTCTCTCTGGTTGTTTAGTATTGAGGGGGAACAAATTAGAATGGCAAATTTTTAGCACAGAACCACAACGGTCTGTTTTCTATATCAGGTCACCCCATGCTTTCCATAAAACCAAATAGAAAAATTAATATGTACTGTGAAAGCTAGATTGACATCTAGATTTTTTTCTTGAATGCAAAGACTCCATTTTATGAGCTTACCTGTAAATGCTTGTCTGTAAATGATCGCATTACAAGAGGATCTTCATAGTTATCCACATTCAATTTAGACATACTCTTTTGTTATAACAGAGGTAGAATATTCTTCATGATCATATCCACATAGCAGGCTGTTTTAAAATGAACAGGCTTAACTGGGATATTTTTTTAAAGAGCTTTAAACCAGGGATACTATATATGGAGTGGATGGATTAAAATGCACAGAGCGATGCCATCTCGTGATTTCCATTGGCCTCGTACCAGCTGAAAGAAGACGACAGCATGCAAACAAACTCACTGGAGAGTGATCCGGAGACCAGGCCAGAAAGATCCACTCATAACCCTGGTTGTTGGTGGTATCCAACCTGTAGAGAAGGTACGAGGGCATGTCGTCCTCCACGAGTGGGAGAACATAGCTGTCCCATTCCTGGTCCCATTTCTTGGCAGCACGTTTACTTCCGCCAAGAACTAACTTCTCTACAGGAACACAATGGATGATATTAAAGTGTGATATGATTCTTTGGTTATATATGGACAAACTTTTTTTTTTTTTTAAATCCATTTAGTTCAGTTAAAAGTAAAACAAAAAAGTACAGAGTATTATTTAACAGTTCAGAGAATGTGAGATAAAGAACAAAAAACAGCAATAAAACAAAGTGAACATAAAAAAAACAAGCAAACAAAACATTTGGGCAGAACCTTAAGTTTTGTTTTCTTCATAAGTTGTAGTATAACAAAGTACATTTCTTATAAATAAATGAGAGCTGTTCATACAAAGGCAGATAACTAACAATAAAGACATAGTTTTAAGTTTAAAAGAATAGTTCATTAAAACTATAACTAAAGGCACAGAGGAATCAATTATTTTCCAGTTGATTAATGATAAAAACATTGACAGCCAATCAGAATCCACTTGGCTTTAAATCAGCAGATGACAAAATTTACAATAAACAAAAATGGATCATGAATCCAATTTCCAAACCGTGTTTTTGTCTCATCATGAATCACTATGGTACACCAATAAAAAGGACTATTTTACACTGGTTCGGGTCGTAGCACTGCAGAATAGTACCCACGTGACTCGTCAAACAGAGAAGTAGCTCCGGCAACAATGTTCTTCCGCAAGACGCATGTAGTTCTGTTTGTTTACGGCTAGAGTAAAAAGTTACGGACTGCAGCTTTATAACTTAAGATGCATTTTTTTAATAAAAAATAAATAAATATTCTAAATAATAATTTAAAATGTTTCGGTCAAGTCCAAACGAAAATGAATGAAAAGGGGCAATTAAAAAGTCTGGATTTTTTTTTGTTCTGAATATTACTTATTTACAGTAAGCTTATTTGAAAATAAAGGCTTCATAAAGTGCACTGAGGTATAAAATTAATTAAAAACCATCTTACCATTTTCAATCACTACTTTGATAAGCCGATATTCTCCATTCCGGGCCTTTGCAAAGATTTCTTTCACTTCGCCGGTAGCTGAGAAGAGAACAAGACACAATGAATCCTTTTATTCTGATCCGAAACAAAGCTGAGCATCTCTGGAAAACGGAATTGAAATTTGGCAGATGAACGAAAGCCAGAAATCTAAAGAGGCATTGTTAGCGGCATGTTTTTGGACTGCAGTCTATTCCTGAAGTAAGTTCTTTGAAATTCTTTGCAGAAATTACCATGCAGAGTAAACTTTAATTAAACCTTCTGCATAACTGCACTGATTTATAGTAATGTGTTGTCATGGAAACACAACGCCACTGCAGTAAAAGCTCAATCAATGTAAACCGATGTCCATTGCATAATGCCTGGCAACAGCTATGAATAAAGGTGACACGGTTACAGCTGGACCTTTGAAACCTGCCGTCTTTATGAGTGCACAAACCTCAACTCCAGTCGGACTACACACACTGATAGTGAAAGAGCAATCGGAGTTGATTTGCATGACCATATTAGAGCAACAAAAGACAGAGCACACCTGACACAGATTCACTGTCTGTCTCTGGTTTGTTTACTGCTAGCTCCCAATAAAACTCTATAAGGCAATTCAGTCTCAGCAACGACCACAACAGGTTATTATGTTTACAAACAATCGCCAAATGAAGAAATGTGCCTTATAGTGAGGCAATAAACTCCGCCACGACTTATTTGAATCGACGATAAAAGATCGTAAAGGATTTTACCGAGGATGCCGGTTTGATGAGACATTCTGGTTCTCCTGCGTCGGCCGGTTGGTTGATGGTAGTAGTGAAAGAACACGGAAGTAGGAGAATGAACTACAGTAATTTGATATGCCTGTCATATGATGTCATCACGCAGCCCCGCCCACTGCGACGTAATATGCGTGTGCTTGTCTTTTCTTCTTCTTTTTTCTTTTTTTTAGAAACAAACTCCATAAATGAAATTTTTATAAATATAAAAATGATTAAAGAAGTTTAATGCCCTGAAAATAAAAAAATAAAAAAATTGATTCACTTCCAAAACTGCCATTGTCCCTTTTTAGGGCCCAAGCCCGAAGGGGCGAAGGGCCCTATTGTTTTTCTAAGGATTATTAGGGCCCAAGCCCGAAGGGGTGAAGGGCCCTATTGTTTTTCTAAGGATTATTATTATTATTATTATTATTATTTTTTTTTTTTATTTTTTTTCAACCGTTCAGGGCTTTTTGGGGCCCTTAACATGTTCAAAAACTCTTGAAACTTTGCACACGCATTGGAACCTGCGGCCATTAGGGCGTCACAGAGGCTGGGACCCGGGCGTGGCAGGGGGGCTCGACAGCGCCCCCTTGAATGGGGTCCGAAAACTTGGTCCATATATCAAAAACGCTTGCACATATTGGTATGAAACTCGGTACACATATAGACCTTATCGGGCCTGACAACTTTCGTGCTCTAAGTTGTTTTTTAAACTTATAAGTTAAAATATTCCAGCGATTACACAAGATTTAATCACAAGAATGTAATAAAAAGCTTAATTTTAGTTTGGAAGGTGTTCTGTGACAATTATAGACGCGCCGCGTCTGAGAGCCTTTGCTTCCCGAGGCTCGTTCTTTCTCGCGTCTTTCAGAATCTTATCATTCATTTTTAATGTTCCTTTCAATTTGAAATTGAAGTTTGAATATTTATGTGTATGACTGTGTTAATGTGTTGACGCTGTGTGGCATCTGTGAAAACTTCGTTTCCTAATGGATTAAACAAAGAGCCGCGCGTCATTTCTCTATAAGCAGTGATCGTGACGCGTGAAAGCCACTTGATTTTAAGTGTTTTTAAACCTTATTCTTTAAATCATATCATTCAAGCGATTAGACAAGATTCGATCACAAGAACATATTAAAAAGCTTCTTGTACAGTTTGGAAGATTTTCTGTACAGCGCAGCGCAGCGTCTCCTAATAATGATCGCGCCCAGTTATACAAATAACTTTACAAATACAGTGATTTTAAAAAATAAAATTAAAATATAAACTTCTGCAAATAACTAATAATAAACTTCTGCACATGATGACAACATACTGAAGATGCTAAATTGCGAACAATTGTAGTGCATCTCAAATGGTGTTGCCATGGCGAAGGTTTAAATTAAGAACAAAAAGGGAATTTGGAAGTTGTCAATTATTCATGAATTGAAATATACACACCTAATTTCTATATTTAATAGCCATTCCATTCCAGCGATTCTACAATATACAAGCAAATAAACACATGAAAGACGTTCCTGTAGAGATCGCGAGCCGGGTTTTTTTTTTTTTTTGACAGTTTGATGATTTCTGTGAGAGTGATCATGAAATCATTTACGTGTTTTTTAACTTGGTTCATTCCAGCGATTCCATTCCATTCCAGCGATTACACAACATTTAATCACAACAATGAATTAAAGAGCTTCAATTAGAATTTAGAAGATTTCTGGTACACAAAGAGACGCGCAGCGTCTCCTAATAATGATCGCGCCCAGTTATACAAAGAACGACATCCATGCAGGGATTTTAAAAAATAAAACTAAACTATAAACTTCTGCAAATAAATTGTATTTGGATCGTTATCGTTTATATTACATTCGTGCTCTCCTCATACATTGCACGCACACACATTCAGACAGTTCACGAGCTCTCACAGTTCTCTGTGTTTTAGTCTGGCAGGTTTAACCCTTTCATTGCTGTCTCCTTTTTTCTGAATTATAGGATCGGAAATTTCATAAAAAATGAAGGCATAGAACCAGTTCAGTTGTCGTGCACTGACTATATGGTTCTATATAATTAGTTTAATAATATGGTTAAAAATAACGTAAAATACCTTAAGATAAATTCAGTGGAACCTGGATGAATTTAAAATGAATGTACTATATTTTAGATCAATACACTTGTTTTCTTCAAAATATTTCTTCTGAATCTCTCTCTCTCTCTCTCTCTCTCTCTCTCAGGGTCTTCCAGGTTTAACCCTTTCATTGCTGTCTCCTTTTTTCTGAATTATAGGATCGGAAATCTCATAAAAAATAAAGGCATAGAACTAATTCAGTTGTCGTGCACTGACTATATGGTTCTATATAATTAGTTTAATAATATGGTTAAAAATAACGTAAAATACCTTAAGATAAATTCAGTGGAACCTGGATGAATTTAAAATGAATGTACTATATTTTAGATCAATATACTTGTTTTCTTCAAAATATTTCTTCTGAGTATCCCCCCTCTCTCTCTCAGGGTCTTGCAGGTTTAACCCTTTCATTGCTGTCTCCTTTTGTCTGCATTAAAGGATAGGAAATCTCTTAGCCCTTCTCTTCTATAAATTTGTATAAAGAAATAAAGGCAAAGAACCAGTTCATTTGTATTTCACTGACTATTTAGTTTTATATAATTAGTTTAACAATATAATAAGATAAATTCAGCTGAATATATAACACTTTGAACTGCTAATGATAACTTTGCTATGATATGATGGCTTTTAGTTAGTATTATATTGAATAATCTGACTCAACTATCTGGTCAGTCTCCAACTGGAGACACCGTTTAAATTCATTTTGCCCGCCGTGCCCAATTGTCCACCGAGACAATGCCCAATGGTGCCACCGGCTTGGGCCCGCACATTGCTGCTAGCAGCTATATATATATATATTTTTTTTAAAGGTTTGGGTAGGTGGTAATTGTAAAACTAGAAAAGGAAAGTTAGTCAAGAGCTCTACTTTTTTTAATTAAATTTTGTTATATAATGGTCAAATTTGTCTTTTAAATTTGAAATTAACACTGATCGAATTGAATCATAACTTCGTCAGTATTTTTCAAACTGGAGTCCAGGGACCCCCAGGGGGTGCAGGGGGTCCCTGTTTAATTTCAAAGAAAAATAGTGTAAAAAAAAAAGAATATTTAAAAATAAATAAATAATAAGATTAAAATATAAAATAAGTCCAGCGGGACGTTGCTATAATGAGTAGAAAAACAATGAAATAATGTAGCTTTATACGAGAAAATAGATGCCTTTAAATTTGAGTATGGGGGTCTGTCACAAGAGGATGATCATATTTGGGGTTTGAAAAATATGATCATCCACTATGTAGTTCATGCTGAGAGAAGCAGGGCACTTGGCATTAGGCTCTGTGCACTTTGGATAGATCTTGGAAGTAGTGGAATTTCTCAAATGCAGGGTGGGGTTGCGGACATCCCACAGACATACTATATAAATATACTGCTAGACTATAGTGTTGATTTAGTTGCTGCATCTCTGTGTGTGTGTGTGTGTGTGTGTGTGTGTTAAATGAACCACAGACTCAACAGGGAGGGGTGGCACTGAAGAAATGGCAGTGTAATTCACAGTAAAAGCAGACTACCTTCCTTGTGAATTAGAGGTTACTGGGCCACAGTGCCAAAGGCCTTAATCAAGATCCTCTGCGATAGTTGTGTGTGTAATAACATTCTATTTAAAGAAGACATTTCTATAATTACTCAAAATGGTCTGCTATAGTTAATTACTAAAAAGTCATTCTTTTCTTACTAACCTCTCTATAATGAAAGCATTTTAAAGCAAAACTATATCATTGAATTCAGACTAGGACAGTATACAATATAACTAATAAAATTGGAATCTCAAGCATTCAAACGCACATGAATCAGAAGCTATTTCTGGAATACGCAGTACTCCTATATGGAAGACCTATATGTTAGCTAAAAAGACAAGACAATAAAAACAGGTAGTACTTTATTTACCGTCCTGTGCCGCATTTACATTCTATGTACTTTTTATAGTAATTACAATAACTTGGTAATAACTGGGTACTAAGCCTGAACCCACTCCTAAATCCTACCTAAACCCATGTAGTTACCTTATATTACCCAGTACTTTCATATAAGTACACACAGTGCATACACTGTAAAATAAAGTGCAACAAAAAAACATTACTTCATAATGCAATGCATTCAAGATTAAACTTCCAATATCAAAAATGTAGTGATTAATGAACAGGAAGTGATATCAGTCACAATTTTTAACATCGCTTTTTGACTCATTATTTGCCAAAATTGGATTAAAAATGCAATTTTGATTTCAAAATTTAGAACTGGATGCCATTCACATGCAATATGATAAGGTCATGTGTAGCACAACTGTTGAAATGTTTATATTGGAATAATGTCTACTTTATTTTCAATATAATGTTAATGCTGGTTTAACCACTAGGCGGCGCCATCATCCTATTCGTTTTTAGAGCTCCTCGCTGTTTTAGTTTAGACAACATATGAATTGTAAGTCCAGGAAAGCAGTTGCAGATTGCAGTATTTACTTTCCACAGATGTTTCATTTTACAGACTTAACAGAGAGCGTGAATCTTCATTATACTCTTTAAAGCCACATCTAAAACGCAGGGATGCAAAAACTTGATTTAAATGCACAGGGCAAAGTTAACAAGCTTTCACGAGACATATACCATATAAAAAATCCCCAGAACACACAAAAGCCCAATATTGTCTGGCCTTCCTGTAATGGGAAAATAAATAGACCCATCCAAAGCTGCCATCAGGTGTTTGTCCCAGAACTGAAAGGCGAAATCAAGATACATATAGGCCATAACTCAAGCTGTCTCATTTGTTTGTGTGTGTATGTATGTGTGTGTGTGTGTGTGTGTGTGTGTGTGTGTGTGGCTAGTGCATAGACTGAGAAAGAGAATGAAAATGTGTAGGCTTGTGTTTTTTTGTTTGTGTGTGCGTGGGAGGGAGAAAGAGAAAGGTAGAGAATAGAATAGTTAGAGCCTGAAAAGATATTTCTGTCCATGACTATGATATTAGTGAACATAATTATGCATAGGCTTATAAAAGCACCTACCGTAATAATGCGCACTGTATGCCGACACTTAGCTTAATATAAGCTACTGGATCCAACTGTTCAAATGTCATTACTGTAAACTATCACTACAAGCAAATCCCACCATTCATCCTCTAACCCAAACCAAATTATACCCGAAAAATGTTGTTATACCTGTGTTTGAAAGATCTGTGGGAAAATTCACAAGCATTAGTCATAAAATGGATGAATGCTTTCTCATTTTATCGCCACTGAAAGCGTTCTTGCCTTCATCCGTCACTGGGCTCCTGGTATAGTGGCTTTGGCAACGCACGGCTGCTTTATTGCTCATATCCAGATGGACATCACCAACTTTTGGTGCTTAAAATTTCATGACCTTCAGTGGCAGAGTAGGAGATTTATGGTCACTGCACGACATCCAGTGCTACATTTATGAAGGAGGCTCATGGACTTGAATTTATAATCAAGTGTGTTTCATGCCACAATGTGATTTGATGCATTTTGTACCTACAAAGGCAATTATTGTCTCTCTGAGACATGTTGATCTGCCAAAGAATGTGTTTACATGGGGTGTAATGACTATATTGTGATGAGTGCTTCTTGATAATGAAATCGTTTTCAAGTTGTGACTTCTGTATACTTTCATCTATGAATCATGCATGGAACACAATTTTTGATAATTTATGAGCTTTGTTCAAAGCTGTGAGATTTCAAACATTTCTGTAACAAATTGGTTCTTTCTAAACGAGTTAAATTACCGAGCAGCAAGCCAAGCCTGCATTCATCTCTTGATGTGTTATGGGAAATCAAACATAATAACTGATATAACCAAATATAAGAACGTTTTCCACTTCCATTATGTGAATGAAACTTCTATGAATATTCTCATCCATTTTTTAATGTTTAAAGAAAGTTTTATTTTCCTCGGACCAATTTTTCAAAACAGAACATTTGAAAGTTCAGAAATAGTGTTTTCATATATATATTTTATATAACTTTCAAATGTTCTGTTTCAAATCTTTTCAAATGTTCATTATATATCCTTTCATTATTATTGAATAATTAATGTCAAGTAAAATGTATTTACATAGCACTTTATTCAGATCAATTCAGATCATTTCAAAGAAGCTTCACAGTAATAAACATTAAAATAACAGCATTAATGTTTCAAAAAATCATGTTAGAACATTCTTTCAACATTTCCTTGATGGTCAATAAAGTTTTCTTTCTGTAATGGACAATAAAGTGTCTTATTTTAAGCACATTGTAACATTTCAGACCATTTTGAATCATTGTGGATGTAAAACAAACTGCCCTGTAGTAATGTTACACTAAGAAAAAGTTAATGATGCTTTCATTCTGTGATTCTGCCAAGTAAGATGTTTCTGGATCAACGTATCTGGTACAACATTCCTGTCTGAAAATTTTCTCCAAACCATATCCATAAATCAAAGGGAAATGATGAAAGGTGAATAACACTGATGTCCAAGCACCTAACCCTAGTTGTAAGCCTAACCTTGGCATAAACTTGTCCCGTAAATCTGACTGGTTGATTGGAATGTTGATCCAGGAACATTTTGCACTTGGTGAAATCCCGTTCAACCTTTCATGCTGATGTTTTGTAAAAACCTGTTTAAGTTCAAAGAACATTCTAAATATGTTACTGTTTTTTTTTTTTTTGTTGCAAAAACCCGCACCGAGCATTCTGGAAGCTTATCACGCTCTTTCTTACGAAACTCAAAATCAATCCTAAATTTGTTAGATTGCATCCAGTTTGTGTTTAATCAAATTTCCCTTCTTTTCCCTCACTTTGCTCCTGGAGCTTTGTGGGGGACAAAAAAAAAAAAAAAAAAAAAAAAAACAGGAAAGGAAATAAGCTACAAACAAGTTTAAAACCAAGCACAATTTTGCTCCAAAATTATATTATGTGGCATTCTCTCCAAGACCATTTCAAGCTAACCTAACAACACTCTACACGAAACACAAGGCTGCCCCTGGGATGAGCAACTGGCTCCCACAATTTCACAGCACTGACTTATCAATGAATCAAGATATTATGGGTGACAGAACGATGCCCCAGTGCTCCCCTGTCTATTTTATTAAACTCATATTTTACAGTTGTACCAATGCAGGTCAACAACTCATGATGTGCGTATATTAGGAAAACAGGATATTTCTCTTCGCTTTTCTTGTATTTTTTTCTGTTGGGGGGGGGGGGGTACATGCTTTTGTAATCACCCCATCCATTACTCAGGTCATGAAAGGTGGCGGAGACATCAGTCATGGGATGGGGGAGGGACATCTTGTGGACCAGGCAAAGAGATCTCTTTGACACATCGCAATAATCTTGTAATTTAATTCCACTACCAGTAGCAATATCAAATTAATCTTTTGGACTAAATGAAAAAATCTAATAGAAATAAAATGAAGAGAAAAATGTTTTTGAAGACCACCTCTTTGTTCTTTAGCTGAAGAGTTGGGTGTGGTGTGAGGACAGGAAATGGTCAGCGTTGACAGCACCTTCCGTAAAGACATCTGTTATTTCCCCCTTTTTTTCAGTGAATACACAACATAAGCCTTTCTAAAGCTCTCTGTAATTATTTGATGTCTTGTTGAAAGCAATCTCAGAACCTAGTGAAGACCACCACTCTTCTCTATAGTGCGTTTTACAAATACACACCCAAAGCAGAGGACATCTAGTAACAGCAGATTTCTTTCCATGCCATTCATCAAAACCAGAGAACCACTTCACATTGTAAGCTTGCCTCTTTGGCCTGGTGTGGTACCTGTGGAAAGGTAGGGAAAACAACATGTGTCTGCAAAATTAGTCCTAAAGCAATGAGAGAGGTTTAAATGAAATCATTTAACATTTTGCATTAAAATATTAGCAAATTACATTGTCCAACGTGACAATACAAGGCCAAAAATTGGCAAGAAATTAACCCTGTACCTAATTAGACTGAACCTATATTTAGACCTCATTATCATGACATATTTTCCCCTTATAGCTGATTTCCTAAAGTCCTATAGGAGGGGTTTCCTCTGTTGTAAGAGGCAGATGGCTGTGCTGTTAATACTAATGAACGGGCTTAATTGTACAGAAATGTATTTGACCGTGAAAATTCCAGTGAAACCACTAAAAATGCTTTTCTCAGCATGAATAACTCTCGCAGATTCAATTAACATCACCTCAGTTTACACACCGCCATTTATCAAGCACTGGTACAGCACAGTGTGTGTGTGTGTGTTGGAGAGTGGTGCTGAGGGATTTATTTAGAATGATCTATTGTGAGGGGGATTTTGAGGCTGTAAATGTCTTACACTGAGAGGGCCATTAGAAACGCCTGCTTAGTCGGATTACAGCATGCAGCTAGTTCAGTTTTCCATTCATCTCCTCCCTTTCATTGTCTTCCATTCTCCATCCTCACTCCTGTTGACCTCATTCACGGTTTCTCCAAGCATATATGTAGTTATTGTATTTATACATATGTGTTATCAAAAGTTCCGACTGCGATATCAAGTCGGTAGTGAAGTTTTGAATGCTGTTGAGTGGATTCATAAGCCCCTCTGATTGGCAATTGTGTTCACATGCTCATCAGATATGTCTGTGATTGGCTGGAATAATCAATGCTTCAAAAAACTTGCTGTAAATAGACATCAATGGAAGCCTAGCTGCTTTCAAATTCTGACATTTCCGTTCGCTTTCAAAAGCTCCCGTGCGTTGATCATTGTAGCAAATCACAGACATATGAGTGTGTGAACACAAAGGCTGATCAGGTGTTTACGAATTCGCTCAACGCGTCACTTTTTTAAAATTTCAGTACCGACTTGGTATTGTGGTCTGTACAATAAATATATAAGCAACATAAGGCTTGAAATTCTTGTACTTTTTGCCAATGCAAAGGATCCTTTTCTTCCTTTCATGCCATCCAAAAGGCCAATTGCATATTCAAACCCAGGCCCTCAGACACAATCTGTCCGGAAATGGAGGCCTAATGAAGAGCCCAGGGGGTCTGGCTATCAGAGTGATGCATGGCATCATATGAACGGACACCTTTTCATGCTGCTGTAGTGGGTAGGAGAGCAGGCCGCTGAAAAACGATTAGAGGGCTGGGAACGTGACCCCCACAGCTTGCTAATGACATTTTTACAAGCTAGTCCAGAGCCTTGTGCTGCTTTGCTGAGGGGAATATTAAGATTCTGCCTCTCTCAGGAATGATGCAAAGAGGAGCTGTTTAATGGATGTAGATGATTGCTGTTCATGACCACTTGGGTGCTCTTCAGTCAGAGCTGGTGGGACATACTGAGCACAGGTTTGGTAAATAAATGAATGAAATCTGCTGCTCATGCATAGCAAAATCTGCAGAAGCCGCAGACAGACTTTTTCAGATCTGGAAAAACAGCCGAATTATAACATTTCACCAAATATTTTGAGACCCCTCCTGAAAATTTAGGTTAATGATCTGTATAAATTATGATAAAATTTTAGGACATGCTTTTAGAGAATACACAAACAATAAACAAGAGGTATTTTTATTACACCACCAGCAAATAGCTTTTCTTAAATCAACCACATGTAATATTATTTGTATATTAAACATTATTACACGACTCTGTGGAATATTCGATTCTGATTGGTCAACGGCGCCATCGAGCAGTATGTTGTTCCCCAATAACAACCGCTGAAAATAAAATATAATGAAAAAATATAATAGATAAAATATTTTGACTCAGATCAATATTTCGTTTATATTTATTTACTTAAGTGGCAAGTAGTCGTGTAATAAGTGGGATAATGTATATCCAGCCGGTTGTTATCTCAGAATAAACCCCTTCAGGCTGATGTAAGACCTGATCAGTCTGGGTTTATTCTGAGATGACAACCGTGTGGATGTACATTAAACATATAGCAACATTTATATTATTTAATATAATAAGAAAAAAACTATTTACAATGGACTAAGAAAACAAATGTAATGCTAGATATTTCATGAAAGCATAAATTTACTTTGTTTTAGACACAAAAATACTGGTTTGCAGTGTGAAAAATTAGGATAACTGCATGAAAGAGCGTATTTGCATATTTTACAAATAACCTTTGGTTTTGTCACAAAATCAATATCAGTAACAGAACATGTGAGGCTCTCAAGAGGAAATATGACCTTATTTGTGATTTGTCCTTTTGGACAAGGTACTTTTTTAGCCTGAGGGGGTTTGGTGATTGGAGAACGCTGGAGCAGACAGTAATTTAATGACGAATGGTTGTAGGGGCCGCCATGCTGTTCATGGCCTCTCAGTGGAGACCGAATGGCTGAATCTGCTAGACTCTCATTGCTTTAGTATGATAATGATGCCTTATGGGGGTCCTGAGGTACAGCTGGTGGATCCAGAACACCTGAGTCCGTTCGGTCACTTAAAAGTGAGCCACAGCAACAATTATTGGAACACAAAGGAATTGTAGATCCTTAAATTAATATTCAGCGCTGAAGGCAAACTTAAGCATTTGTAAGATGAAATATAAATCTCAAGCCGCACTGAAAAACTTCTGCCTTTTAAGATTTCCTTTGCTTATTTTGTATGAGCCTGAGAAAAAGCTTTCTAAAGACTGTTTGAAAAAGTAAGAATCTATAATCTTACATCTTTTCCTCTGTACCAGACGACTACAGGGGTGTCTCTCCAGGTGTTTGCTGCCGAACAGATGCACACCACAGGTGGGCTGAATGTGTTTCGTTTTTTTTTTTTGTATATATTCATGAGTGTGCCGATGTGACTGTATGAATGTGGGTCGCTCTGATGGTAAGGCAAAAGCCCAGCAGGGGCGTCCAGTTTGTATTGCACAAATGCTGCTCCCCTCACAAACTCATAATTAGCACTGGTGAACTAAAATGTCTAATGAGTCTCGGAGGGAGTTCAAAGACTTACCCACACAAGCAGGAGAAGACCTGGGGTTTATGGCCATGCTGGCTCTGACAGGTGTCTTATGTTTTGCCTTTTTCAAACTGTAGCATACATGAATAAAGTATGCAGGAGGAACAAATGAAACACGATTGACTGAATGATTTTACATTATTAAAATCAGCATGAGAGCAAACGTGAGCCCTGTTTCAGCTTCCAGACCTTTTTTTTTTTAACACTTTGGTAAAGTCATAGCCAAAGGTTTTATTATTTTATATAATAATTTTTCTCATCTCATCTTCCACCGCTTATCCGGGGCCGGGTCGCGGGGGCAGCAGTCTGAGCAGAGACTCCCAGACTTCCCTCTCCCCAGACACTTCCTCCAGCTCTTCCGGGGGGACACCGAGGCGTTCCCAGGCCAGCCGAGAGACATAGTCTCTCCAGCGTGTCCTAGGTCTTCCCCGGGGCCTTCTCCCGGTGGGACATGCCCGGAACACCTCCCTAGGGAGGCGTCCAGGAGGCATCCGAAACAGATGCCCGAGCCACCTCAGCTGACTCCTCTCGATGTGAAGGAGCAACGGATCTACTTTGAGCTCCTCCCGAGTGACCGAGCTCCTCACCCTATCTCTAAGGGAGCGCCCTGCCACCCTGCGGAGAAAGCTCATTTCGGCCGCCTGTATCCGGGATCTCATTCTTTCGGTCATGACCCAAAGCTCATGACCATAGGTGAGAGTAGGAACGTAGATTGACCGGTAAATCGAGAGCTTCGCCTTGCAGCTCAGCTCCTTCTTCACCACGACAGACCGGTACATCGACCGCATTACTGCAGAAGCTGCACCGATCCGTCTGTCAACCTCACGCTCCTTCCTTCCCTCACTCGTGAACAAAACCCCAAGATACTTGAATTCCTCCACTTGAGGCAGGAGCTCTCCACCAACCTGAAGAGGACAAGCCACCCTTTTCCGACTGAGAACCATGGTCTCAGACTTGGAGGTGCTGATCCTCATCCCAGCCGCCTCACACTTGGCTGCAAACCGTCCCAATGCACACTGGAGGTCCCGGCCCGATGGAGCCAACAGGACCACATAATCCGCAAAAAGCAGGGATGAGATCCTGTGGTCCCCAAACCAGACTCCCTCCGGCCCCTGACTGCGCCTAGAAATCCTGTCCATAAAAATTATGAACAGGACAGGTGATAAAGGGCAGCCCTGCCGGAGTCCAACATGCACTGGGAACAGGTCTGACTTACTGCCGGCAATGCGAACCAAGCTCCTGCTCCGGTCATACAGGGACCGGACAGCCCTTAGCAAAGGGCCCCGGACTCCATACTCCCGGAGCACCCCCCACAGGGCGCCACGAGGGACACGGTCGAATGCCTTCTCCAGATCCACAAAACACATGTGGACTGGTTGGGCAAACTCCCATAAACCCTCCAGCACCCTAGAGAGGGTATAGAGCTGGTCCAGTGTTCCACGACCGGGACGAAAACCGCATTGTTCCTCCTGAATCTGAGGTTCGACTATCAGCCTTATTCTCCTCTCCAGTACCCTGGCATAGACTTTCCCGGGGAGGCTGAGGAGTGTGATCCCTCTGTAGTTGGAACCTTCTTAAAAAGAGGGACCACCACCCCGGTCTGCCAGTCCAGAGGCACTGTCCCCAACCGCCACGCGATGCTGCAGAGGCGTGTCAGCCAAGACAGCCCCACAACATCCAGAGACTTGAGGTACTCAGGGCGTATCTCATCCACCCCGCTGCCTTGCCACCAAGGAGCTTTCCAACTACCTCAGTGACCTCAGCTTGGGTGATGGGTGAGCCCACCTCTGAGTCCTCGGCCTCTGCTTCCTCAGTGGAAGACGTGTCGGTGGGATTGAGGAGATCCCCAAAGTATTCCTTCCACCGCCCAATGATGTCCCCAGTTGAAGTCAGCAGATTCCCACCCCCACTGTAAACAGTGTTGGCAGGGCACTGCTTCCCCCTCCTGAGGCGCCGGACGGTTTGCCAGAATTTCTTCGGGGCCGACCGATAATCCTTCTCCATGGTCTCACCGAACTCCTCCCAGACCCGAGTTTTTGCCTCCACAACTACCCGGGCTGCAGTCCGCTTGGCCTGCCGGTACCCGTCAGCTGCCTCAGGAGTCCCCCGAGCCAACCAGGCTCGATAGGCCTCCTTCTTCAGCTTGACGGCATCCCTTACATCCGGTGTCCACCACCGGGTTCGGGGATTGCCGCCACGACAGGCACCGGAGACTTTACGGCCACAGCTTCGAGCGGCCGCGTCGACAATGGAGGTAGAGAACATGGTCCACTCGGACTCAATGTCTCCAGCCTCCCTCGGTATCTGGTTGAAGCTCTGCCGGAGGTGCGAGTTGAAGATCTTTCTGACAGGGGACTCTGCCAAACGTTCCCAGCAGACCCTCACAGTACGTTTGGGTCTGCCGAGTCTGTCCAGCTTCCTCCCCTGCCATCTGATCCAACTCACCACCAGGTGGTGATCAGTTGACAGCTCCGCCCCTCTCTTCACCCGAGTGTCCAAGACATACGGCCGGAGGTCAGATGAAACAACTACAAAGTCGATCATCGACCTCCGCCCTAGGGTGTCCTGGTGCCACGTGTAATGGTGGACACCCTTATGCTTGAACATGGTGTTCGTTATGGACAAACTGTGGCTAGCACAGAAGTCCAATAACAGAACACCACTCTGGTTCAGATCAGGGGGGCCGTTCCTCCCAATCACGCCCCTCCAGGTATCACTGTCGCTGCCCACATGAGCGTTGAAGTCCCCCAGTAGAACGACAGAGTTCCCGTTCGGAGCACTTTCCAGCACCCCTCCGAGAGACTCCAAGAAGGCCGGGTACTCTGCACTGTCATTCGGCCCGTAAGCACAAACAACAGTGAGAGCCCTACCCCCGACCCGAAGGCGCAGTGACGCGACCCTCTCGTTCACCGGGGTAAACTCCAACACATGGCGGCTGAGCTGGGGGGCTATGAGAAAGCCCACACCAGCCCGCCGTCTTCCACCGCAGGCAACTCCAGAGTAGCGGAGAGTCCAGTCTCTCTCAAGGAGTTGGGTTCCAGAGCCCAAGCTGTGCGTGGAGGTGAGCCCGACTATCTCTAGTCGGTATCTCTCGACCTCCCGCACAAGCTCAGGCTCCTTCCCCGCCAGCGAGATGACGTTCCATGTCCCTAGAGCCAGATTCCGTGTCCGGGGATTGGGTCGCCGAGGCCCCTGCCTTCGGCCGCGCCCAATCCACAATGCACCGGCCCCCACCGGCACCTGGCTCCAGGGTGGGGCCCCGGTTGCGCCATACCGGGCGACGTAACGGCCTTTGTTTTTTTGTGATCCATATGGGGTTTTGAACTGCTCTTTGTCTGGCCCATCACCTAGGACCTGTTTGCCTTGGGAAACCCTACCAGGGGCATATAGCCCCCGACAACATAGCTCCTAGGATCATTCAGGCACTCAAACCCCTCCACCACGATAAGGTGGCAGTTCACTGGAGGATAATAATTTTTATTATTTATTATTCTATTAATGCATTTTATTTCAATTAAATATAAAATATTCCCTTTATTTTATGTGTAATTATATATATATATATATATATATATATATATAAATATATACATACACATTTTATTATTACATATTTATTTAATACAAATAATAAAGAAAAATAATAAAAATAAACAATTACAATAATAATTATAAAAACATTTATTTCCTTCTACTACAAACATTTTCTTAACCAGTATTTTTGATCTTTCCCCAATAAAAATATCTGTATATCTTTAAAATAAATCATTTATTTTAGAAGCAAAAACTGCATAGTGTAAAATAAAATAAAAAAATAAAAAATAAAATAAAATATTTGTATTACCCAATCTACCCAGCCCTATATTCCACATAAACAGTGTTTTGGCACCTTCACATGTCAGCCAACTGGGCAATTTTGGGGGATTTTTTTTTTTTTTTTTTTTTGAAAAAGTCACACCAATTAAATTTTCCGTAAGACTGTTCCCACTGCCCAGGGTCATTCAAATTGTAGAAGTTTGTCAAAACAAATACAGCCTTTATAGTTTTTATGTCATAGAAACCCATTTGGACCAGTTCTAAAAAGTGCATTAATGTGATTTAAATGGATTTTCAGATATGAACCCATAAATCGAACTGCAATTCTGTTAAAACAAACCCCTGCACTCGGGAGATAACACAAAGGTGGCCTCTTCACTGGATGAGGCACAGGTTCGGAAGACGAGAGGTTCTCAGGCTACTGTGGGTTTGACGGACGATGGGGATCTTCGGGTCTAATGAGCTGTGTAGGAAGCAAGTGGAAAGGAGAATATTTCCTGCAGCAAGTCAGCCAAAAACGTTTTAACAAAAGGAAATATGCAGGAGGTCCAACAGTGAGGGGCTTTTCATTTTCTCCCCTCTATCTTTCTGCCTTCCTCTCTCAATTTCCTGCCTCAATTTGTGATTGCGAGTGAGAAGAAGAGATATAGAGAATGGGAGAGAAAAATTGTTTCAATCTGTAAGGAACAGGCAGTGCAGGCCCGGCGAGAGCCATGTGATGATTGTGTGGGTTGAAGTTAGCTCACACTGTTTTGACATTTTTTTTATATGGAATAAAATAACAAGGCTTTGAGGATCAAGCAGGAGTGAATTTGTATCTGGACTCGATCATTTAGTTCTCGTTACGGCTGAAATTGAGTGAACAGTATTACAGCTGTGTTTGTGGGAAATGATTTAGCAATAATTTACACAGTATTCAGTGTCGGTTTGAACATTACCTACACCTACACAGGTCCACCGAACAAGATGTAAATTATCTTACTGAACCATGAGCTCAGCTTAACCTGAGTGGTAAACACATGCAGTATAAATGTACAGTGGCAATATGTGGGCATGAGAGCAACAGGGAGAGATAAGTCAATATACAAGTTAGAATACTATAAAACGTTAAAGCTGAGGTGTATTATACATTTTTTTTTGTTTAATTCAGACACACTGCACATTAAAAGAAGCCAAAAAAAACAAGATTAATATGTGCATAGGCCACAAAAATTCAAATATGCTCATTATCTGGAATGTTTTCCTCAAAAACCTTAATTTCTTTTCGACTGAAGAAAGAAAGATATAAACATCTTGGATGACATGGGGGTGAGTAAATTATCAGGAAATTTTAATTCTGAAGTAAACTAATCCTTTGTAGGAAGAAGCCAAATCCCATGCAGGAAATCACAACCAGTGGAATATGTTTGCAGCCCAATGTACCCTGTAGCACCGACGGACCTAAAGAAGATACGCTTTAAATAAGTGGCATCAGGTGCAAACTTCCCTCATTCCTCTGACAATTTAACCTTCTCTATTTAAGCTAGACCAAAAAGAAGTTACTAATCAACCTTTTCTTCATTTAACATAGCTAATAGTAGGTATCGAGAGTAAATGACTCTCACTGTGAAATGAAGAACCACAAATGATCAAGAAAAGGTTCAAGCAACTTTCACAGACCTATTATAATCAAAATGACTCTTTAAGGGTTTACTATGTGTATTAACAGACAAAACAATGACTTTTTTCTGAGTACTTAGGAAATATTAGATATGATTAAAAATAAGGATTGTGTCAAGGTTTTCAATTGGC
Organism: Opsariichthys bidens; assembly: GCA_037194245.1. NCBI lineage: Eukaryota > Metazoa > Chordata > Actinopteri > Cypriniformes > Xenocyprididae > Opsariichthys > Opsariichthys bidens. Next base: position 14,255,051 of record CM074287.1, on the reverse strand, counting down.
AGTGGATTGAAGGATTGTTGATTATTTTAAAGATAAATGAAAATTGTCATCATTTATTCACCTTCAGGTAGTTACAAATTGTATTCTTTTATAAATTATTTACACACACAAAAAAAAAACAAATTCTAAATTAAATGTAATTAAGTGTAAATATTACTCTAAATAAATAAATAAATAATACTTACTAGAATGTCTTAACATAAATCTTAATTTCATAAAATGATTACACCAAGGATGATGGATCACTTTTTGTTTGGACAAACAGTCATTACATAACAGACATGGATGATATTCAAACCAACTGTGTGAGTGGGAGTGAATCCCTAATTGTGTTTCAAACACACACACACATACAGAGAGAGACAGTCACACTCAGCCATACTGATTGGCACTCACTCACTCATTCACACGTCCACTCTGTAACACTTTCTCCCACTCATTTTCTTTTTTTTATCTCCTGGTACTCATCTCTCTTTTCTCTCAAGATGCTGCTTCTGTTGTCAGTCATACAAAGACTCTAGAAAAAGATCGGCCCTTGTGTTCGCACAGAAATTTATGTTAAACGAGGTTATTTTGAACCACACAGAGTAGTGCGGTTGAATTGATTTTTGTTCCGTATAGCCATCTCTCTGTCTGTGAAAACATGGATAGGTGGATTCAATTTATTACCCGGACATAAGGTAATTAATATTACACATCCTCTACAACTGGTGACACCCTAATGGCCACTGTAGGACTGCGGTATTATATAGTTGACTCATTCCTTTACTCAGTTTTAAAGATAAATAAATAATTAAATATTTTGAATGGAAGTTAATGAATGGAAGTTTTTAATTATTGTTTTCCAATAAAATTTCTAAAAATCTTTGGGGGGGGGGGGGATACTTGAGAGAAAAAAACACTGTATTTTGGGGCATTTGAAAGATTTTTAAATATCGTAATGGGAAAATTATTGAATGAACGAGTGAATACATGCATACATATTTGTGGACTAAGTTGGGTAGGCAAAAGTAGTTTTTAATACTAATTACTTTATAACGAGCTTTTAATTAGTATTTTTTTTACTTGTTTTTCAATAAAAATATCTACAAATCCTTGAAAAAAAAAACTTGCCTAACACTTGTTTTTAGAGAAAGTATCTTTAATACAAATGTTTGTTTGTTTTTCCCAGGAAAATTAAAATCCTAGGTTGCTGATCAAAATTGTCTTATGTGTTTGAAGGATTTTTTAATATAACTGGAACGTATTCAAAAATACTTCATGTCTTTTTTCACAGTAAATAAACTTATTTTGTGTGGGACTAGTATAAATAATACTAATCTTCAACATGTTCGCCATGACATTCATTTTGGAGTGACCTACATTTGGAGTTCTTTTTCTTTTAAAACCACATATTATATAATTTGCAGTTAAACATTTTACTGCAGTGCTTCATTGACAACACATTTACACTACAAGTACAATGCACACAAAACGCTGTGGTCCCTGTTTACAGCTGCATTCTTAATATCAGCTGTACTAGGGGTCCAAGAAAAAGCTCCATCAGAAGTGCTGCGAGTAAGTGTTCTGCCACACAATAGAAAGTAGCAAGCCAGATAGAAAAGAACATATGAAGGAGAAAAGAATGGCTTGAGTGCATGAGATTCTTTAAGGTCAGAGAGAAGTTGGATGGAACTTGAAGAGGAGGAGGGAAAAAACAGGTCTGAGATAAAGGAAAGAGAACGGAGAGATGGGCTGGGAGGATAATGATGAGACTGAGTTTGAAAGTGCTCTGACAATGTCCTTTAAAACACCCTCTCTGCTTCCTTCAACAGAAAAAGAGAGAGAGAGAGCGAGCGAGCAGCCATCTGTCAAGACTTTACACTGCAGTCTTGCAGCTATCTGATAGCCGGCAGGAGAGAGCGGGCCTGACAGCTCAGTGTAACACCTGCATTAGCATTCGCCGGCGCGGAGAGAGAATGCATGTAAGGGCAGGACAGAGTGCTGAATCCTGCTGATATTACAAGAAGGCTTTTTAAGCACAAATTATTCAAAAGTAGCCCTTTTGTGAGGAAATTCACTTCCCTCACACATCCGCACGCTCACTCGGACTCCATTTTGTCCTTGGGGGGGAAAAATAAACATTTGGCACAGGATAGTCTTTGTTCTCAGGGTTTATTGACATTTCAAACAGATGAAAAATGTAGGGCTGCTTTAATGGCTTACCGTTTCCTTGCTGTTCATGCAGGTTTTTGCAGAACGGTTTATTTTTTATTAGTAGATAAAGGAGGTTATTTATGAATATAGCTTACGGAGAAAACAAGACCTCACATTGGCTGGAAAATGCCTGACTCCAGTATATGCGCTATGCTAATTTATTGCTTTCTTGAATAGGTCACTTTTACATTGAATTTCTAAGCTTGACTTTAAAGACTGCTAATTACACATTTGTGTATGTGTGATCAAATACAGCTCTCTTTTAATCCCATGTGAATGTGATAAGGTTTTAAAATATTATTACTCTGAAACCTCTTTTTCTTGATTGGAGTCTCATCCCAGGAGTCCTGAACTACCAATGCTGACTGACAGATTATTCCTAATTGGTAGTTGTTAATATCCGTCTCTTTCTACAAGCTGTCAGTAATGGTTAATGTCCTACTTTTTTAAGCATGACAGATAGTGGATAAAATACATCAATCTTAGTGTGGTTTTTTTTTTTTTTTCATTTTTGGGTGAACTAAGCCTTTAAGTATTAAAAGTCCAATCTATTAGGACTACAGTTTAATATTTTTATAGTTACACAATTCAACACTGAAAAAATGGTAACATCTAAATTAACTGGTTTTATTCAAGTCAAAAATATTATTTAACATCACTGAAATCCACCTAAATGAATTAAAGGTACAATATGTAAGATTTTTAAATTAAAATATCAAAAAAACACTTGAACAGTGTTATATATTTTGTTCAGCTATGTACTTACATTATCCTAAATGTTTCGTAGAATTTGTAAATTCAGAGGAATTCACAATTTTAAATAGTCCCTCTCTTGTCACTTGCGCCTGTCAGTGGCGTAATATCTGTGTTATTGCTGGTTTCCGCTTGTACTGCAGAGCAACCAAGGCAACAGACGCATGGACAGCTGCATAACGCCAGACATCACGCTGCTGTTGTTTCGTTCAAACATTATGGACCATGGCAAGCAAACTTAGGTTTTTTAACGTTAGGCCAAGTGAAACAGCGCTGCATTACCTCACAGTTTTAATTCATCAATTAAACTGACCTGTACGAGTAATATTTCAGCACTCATGAGTAGTTCAGTAGAATGAAATGTCCTTGTTTCGTTATATCCCCGGGACTCACGTGTGCCCACCGATATCTGTCTCACATTATCAATCGCATCCGCGATTCTCGGCCACGGCCCGCTTCATACCACAGTCATGTTAAAAACATGCATTCACTCGTCCATAAACATTATTCGATCCATCAGATCCAAGTTCCATGATTCCATATTCACGTCGCGTCATCAATCTACGCCTTTGTTATTGTTTTGAAGAGTTTAGCGACCCCTAACTACATAGTGCACCTTTGATTTAAACCAACAAAGTCAGGACAGCATTTAGCAATACAGTTTAAGATTGCAAAAAGTCCTATTACCGGCCCTGTCCAATCTGTACACTGAAACAATCATGGGCCGAAGTAATCTGCACGAATCACCAATTGGTGGGAGGGACATCAACAACCTTCAATATGCCAAAGATTAGGCCTTACTTGCAGAAAGTAAAAAGAACTTGGAATACTGGCTCAAAGAGTCAAACAAGAAAGCGAGCACATCGGACTGTATCATAACATCATGAAAACAAAGGTAATGAAACAGCAGGCAGCGGCACAGTTAATAACAATCTGAAATGAAGAAATTGACAATCAACAATGAAGAAACTGAATCAGCAGGCTACCGGATTTCCTCTGGATTCCTTTTGGATCCAAAATTGTCCGCAGCGGAGAATCGAGGCCAAGCAGCAGCTCTGGTCATATCATGCAAGCTAATTCCTTGGAAATAACATTAATTCTTGGCATATTCAGTTGGATGAGAAGAAGAGGGCATCAGAGATCATAAGGCATGGAGATGGATGATCCATAAAGTGACCGAAAGTCGCCCTCGACTGAAGGGTTAAATCACAATCGCTTACCAACAAAACTAACCTGTATTTGTTAAAATCCAACACTATCTCAAGACATATTCATTCGTATTTTACTTGGTGGCTAATTTGTACGAATTCATACGATTTATCTAAACCCAAGTGGATGGGTAGGTTTAGGAGTAGGTAATTTGTACGAATTCAGAAGAATTTGGCAACTTGTAAAATATGCACAATTTAGCAAAAATGTACTAATTCATTCGAGTGAGGATGTACGAATTTGTACGAATTGCCGTGAGATCGGGACAAATCAAGAAGAACTTGGTTACAAGAAATGCAACAACCAATGAATTAGGATATTCACTGTAAAAATTGGTAACTTGTAATTACTCAAAAGACACATCATATCACAGTTTAAACATGCAGAGTGTTTACCACCAACCTCTGTGATTTTACATTCCCATGAATAGGCCTAAGTGACATTTCATCATTTTGGCTCTTGTTCACTCATCTGAGCTCTTTATCTCTCTTTCCCAGAATAATATAGAACAATGATAGTATATTAGCTACTGATCAGCCTGCATGTTTGACATAAGCTCTTTGTCTAGAAGTGTGTTCAAGAGGGATGTACAGTATATCTGTGTCTCTGCAATCATTCATTCTATTTATAAAGCACATTTAAAAACAACCATAGGTTAACCAAAATGCTCTACATAAAGTTAAGATGATATAAAACAAATATACAAAAATGTAAGAATTTACAAAAACAATACTTTAAAATTATATTTATCTTTTAAACCGGCATCATTTGTTTGAATAAACAAGATTTAAGAATAGATTTAAAAACAAAGAAGATGCTGTTCGGATGGCTACAAGAAGATTGTTCCAAAGAGTTGGTCCGGCAATAGATCCATCTGGACCTAGGGATGGATAACATTTTTAAATCTCCCGACCTCTCGCTGATTCATGTGAATGCAATAACTCAGTGAGATGGACTGGTGCGAGATTATTAAGTGATTTAAAAAACAAAATTTAAATTGAACTCTAAGCCACTGAAGAGAAATCAGACAGGAGAGATGTGGTGAAATTTACATGTTCCGGTAAAAGCCTGGCTGCTGCATTACGCACCAATCGCAAACGTTCCATGGCCGAGCAATTAGACCCATAATAGAGTGAATTGTAATAGTCTAAACGAGAAATGACAAATGCATGAGTTACTTTTTCAAAATTCTTCAATATCAGAGACAATCATGGGACCCTCAAGCAGCTTGCTCCTCCCCTCCACATCACATTCTCCACATGATAACACCCAGGGTGAGAGGTGACAATGGTTATTAAGCTTTCTTAATAAACATAATTGGGAGTGAAAATTTTCAGGTTTACATCATTAAGGGGAGTGTTAGAATATCACCCCAGATCATCTCCCATTACAGTCCTGTAATTGTAAACTATCCCTTTCTACTGAATACGAAACTATGAATGATGAAGTCTATTAGGCCTAAATTATTCAAGCTATAAATTGAAAATAAATCTTTTTTTTGCCAGACATATGAAAAGAAACTCGTAGCAGGAATAAAAAGGGATTTATTTCTTAGCGACAAGGACTGCTTTTAAACTCTGCATTAAGTCCCTTGAGTGTACCGCCGAGCTTTATTAGGGAGAAATAATAAAATAAAAAAGTGCCAGCTCAAAATATTCATGCTATTCAAGAGTGTTCATTACTGCAAGAACACGCTCGATGGCACAGACATCAAAGGAAAAGCCCTGGCCGTAGATCCTCTGAACCTTCAACACGGCATAACGAATCCCCCTTCTGCCATCCTTCAGTATTCATACTTTTCACACATTGAGTGCTTAGGTGGCTTTATATCAGAGTAAAATCATATCAAAGAGGTTTTGACTTCACATTGGTTCCAAATGACTTTAAACTGCAGGCATAGTGCTGCTGGTAACAAATTAACTATTAAAGCATCGGCAAATACGATCTAAAAAGGAAACTTCAGTTTCCATGCAGTGAAATTAGATAATTCAAGCTGCTTCTATAGGTCTATAATAGTAATAAGGCAGAGAAAATGGATCTCATGACCATGCTTCTTTAATTTCAATTGACTGAAGTGAGCTGAAAACGTAGGATTGAAGGAAAAGGGAGGGGGAAAGCAAGGGAGAGTGAAAGAGAGCAAGACGGAGATTTCACACCGTGACTTTTTTCATTCAGTGAAGATCAAAGGTAACATGATTCCTTTTCTTCTGCAGGATCAGAGGTTTTTAATGTGTCTGCTCCTCTCTAAAGTGCTGTCTTGCTGAACTGGATAAGACTGGCCAGAATATCACACCCTTCGGTAACCTCATTGAACATTTCCTCCTGTCAGACACAGTTACTATATTATGAAACGCACAACATCGCTTCACTGTAAATGGTAAAGCATCTTTTTTTTCAATATTATGGGAAATTTAGCATAACCCTCATGTTGTGTTCAGGGTTTGAGGAAACCCCAGCACCATTCTGATAGCTCAAAAAATATACTGTCCGTTGAAGTATTAGGTTGATACTTTATGAAAGTCATAAACAAAATTTTAACTTTATAAAGCCATTCAAAAGTAAACATTTTAACAAGCTATAGCGAACTTCAGAAGTTTGTCTGACAGTCGTTTGACAGTCGACCGGATTCGGCTGACAGAAATTTGCTTTGATTTATTTTCTTGTATTTCTACAGTGTGCTCTTGCCGGAAATAAAATAATAAAATAATAAATAAAATAATAAAAATAAATAATAAAAACATTTCTTAAAATAAAATATTTATTTATAAAGATATATGCAGGTTATATATATATATATATATATATATATATATATATATATATATATCTATACACAAATTTAATTTGTTAACCTGCATGTCATGCGACAGTGAACCTTAGGTTTTAAGGCTTTGTTATTTAAAATATTAACTTAAAATCTCAGGGGTTACTGTTAAAATTAAACGATAGTATAATAGTAACATATTTTTGGTCAAAGGGGTTCAGCTGATAAAATATTAAAATAATTCATTTTAAAATAATTTTACTAATATTTTTTTTTTTACACCCCAAACATAAAAAAGTCAATCTTAAGAGAACATGAGGGATAAAAATTTAATTTAAATGATGTCTTGTTATTAGTGAATTATGACTCCAATACCAGTCTGTTCATACAAACTGTCACATGGTTGTCACATTGGATAACTTCTATGGTGACTTTACATCCTTCATGAAGCTTGTAAGGTTCATTTTCATTGCATGGAAAAGACCGACAAGCAGAGTCTTTAGAATTTCTTCTTTTGGTTTCCACATCAGAAATGTAGTACAGGGCAAGTTTAGAACAAGTATATGATGCCTGAATGTTCAACTCTCCCTATAAGTATGTAAAACTTACTCAAACATTCATAAAGACGGGCTCTATCCTCTTTCAGAGTCAGATTTCCTGGCAGTCTGTCCCACAGGCACTGACGTAAGAGAAGATCTCAAAGGAGCTCTCCATGGTGCTGATATTTCCGCTGAAGTGTGGGGCTCTTCTCTGCTGTGGGCTTTTCAGAGCCAGCTGGATCACCAGACAACATGCCGGGTCACTTCGTCTCCCCTCCCCTCTCTTCCTCTCCACACTTCATAGGCATGAGGAAGCACTAGTCAGACTCTTGGCTCTCCATTTGCCAGGACAGGGAGACAAATATAGAGCCAAAGTGCCCAACAGCATGGGGGAAAGAGACATTGCCAGTTAGTTTTGGCAGGGAATGGATTCACCACTTCAGCAAGATTACACACTGTGCTGAAAAGGGCAAGAGATTAAAAAACAAGCACTTGGTGAGAGAAAGAGAAGAATAATAAGTATGGCTACAAAAAATGTAATTAACATGGTGATTATATAGGTCAAAGTTGCACTTGGTATTTTTTTACTACTTAGAAAAAGAAGAAATGAATAGCACTTTTGCTCACATGAAATGAAGATTCATGTTTTATTTAACAGGGAGGGTCACCCCATGGAGGTCACATTGATCACATGACCAATACAATGAACACTATTATTATTATTATAACAAATCTACATATCATTAATATGTGGTCATAAAGACTGCCATCAAAATAATTAAAATGTAAATAAAAATATAAAAATAAAAATAAATACAAATTAAACAAATACAAAATGTAAACAATTAATAAATGCCATTTGAAATAGTTTTAGATGGAGCTGTTTCCATAATTCCACTCCACCATTTCTAATAATATTTCTCTAATTCATTTTAAGTGCTTCTGCAGTTAGACTAATATTACTACCACTATTACAACTAATTACACATTTTTATTATTTTTTTTATTATTCTTATGTTATGATGATAAAAACAATATTGCAAAATAATCAAAATAATCACAATTAAAAAAAAAACTATTAAAAAAATATTACGAAATAAAACTGGCAGCAGTTGTTGCCAATTAACTGCTTTATACTGTCGCATTTTTACAGTTATTACAATAATTACAAAAATTACAAAATAATATAATAATTACAATAGTTTTTTACAGCGAAAAAAAAAACTAATCAAAATTGTAACTTGTAAACTTTACAAAAGTATTTCATACTAAGTACACATTCTATAAATAGCTACTCACATCACACACGCATTTCATCAAGAGAAAACTCAAAGACATACCCACACCCATATGTCCACACAAGCAAGCTCACACTATAGGTCAGATAAAGGTTGGCACATGGCGAGGCCCTCATAGAGCTGAGGGCTGGCACAGACACATCAGATCTGCAGTATGGTCACTAATCTGTGAGATCAGTAAAATCACGGAAATGAGAGCCATCACACTGCAGTAATCTCCTGCGTCTGGAAAACTGTGTGTGAGTGTGAGAGAGAGAAGGATAATGTGAGATGAGAGAGGATGAGAGAGGCTGCAGAGGCCGGTAAACAGTAACATCCACGATCAACCAACTATTTAAACCAAGTGTAATTGCACAGGATTACTGGCATTGAAATAAGTTAAGCCTCCATGTGAAGAGTCCAGACACCAGTTTGATAAAAAGAGACTTGAAGGCTGGAAAAGGAAAAGATACATGGAAGATGACAATGAATCAGCAAGAATGGAAATCAAATAATGATGCAGAAAAGAAAATATCATTATTCTGATTTTTTATTCTCATGTTTTTTTGTTTTTTTTTCGTGCCCTGAGAAATCCCAAAGCCTCAAAAATATACTTGCAGTCAAGATCAAATCAAAATCTTATAGTTTAATCTTGAAAGATTCATCTGTGCATGTTATTCCAAAGAGAAAATGTTTGTCTTTTTAATCTTTAATCAAAATCAAAATATAATAACTCTCTAAAAGTAAAATGGATTGCAAACTGCAATTCATATTGACTGTAACATTAAAAATATCAGGTTGATACTTTTACAAATCGTATTATTCTTGATTATAAAAATTTCAACCTGATATGCATCAAACATCCTCCATGAAAAATATTTTCTGACTTCTGATGAGAGTCTCAGAGACCTCAGGTGCAAAACACATGACTTTCTGATACACACTGATTTCTATTGTGTTCTTTGTTTAAATAAATGAAAAAAAGGACAATAATGCATCTGGAAATTTTTCCATGGAAACCTTTTATTTCACCATGACACAACAGTGCACCGAGCCATTGAAGGAAACAAAACATCAATTTGACATAAGGTGCAACATAAAACACCAAAGTAAAGACAGAATTCGAAAAACGTGAGTAACAAACACGTTAAATAAACTATTCACAACATCAAGATCTTGCGTCCCCCTGTAAGGGAGCGGAACAACCATTAATATTGAAAGTAATAAACACTGGTAATACCTGTAGGTCATTTACAAAGGGATTTTACCATGTCTGCAGTCTGGTGAACCCATCAAGCACAAAACACTGCGATCAACAATAAGTTAACCTTTATTTTCAACATAGTTTTTGACATTGAAACCTGAAAATTGAATGGAATTTGCAAAGGTTGATCTCTTTATCCGAATATTGCACCATGGTTTCCAATAATAATTGATGAACTACAAATAAACACGTCATCAAATGCGTCAAGCATATCTGAAACACTGCTCAAAGCTAAAACGATTCTGGATGGTTGTTTTAATTTATGTAACTGAGCTATCTGTATATTGTATATTTATAATACACATGAAGATTTGGTATAAAATGATCTTCTGAAAAAGCAGAGGCAAAGAGGGGGCAAAGAAAAACAGACAAAAGGAGAGAGAGAGAAAAGCAAAAGTAGTCAGACATGTTGCCTTTGAATGGGACTATAGGCACAAAGGGTCCACAGAGCAACAGATGTGACCATTCTGTAGAGAAAAAGAGAGGAAGGTAGGGAAGGAAAAGGAGAGAGAGATATTAGTCAAAAAAGAAAAGCAGCCAATGAGACACTCACTCAGCCACTTCCACACTGTATGTGTGTAAAGCATCGACTATAGCGTCAGTACGGCTTCTCACTCTCTCACAATTCATCTTTCAGCTCAAACGATGCTGATGACCTTGGCCAGTCACATAAGGTGCTTTAATAAGTAGATGAATTTTCTCCTGTCCATGAGCGCAGTTCTTTATTCCCGCATTCATTCAAATCTCACAGCACCCAGGACCATTTTCTGTGTGCTCAGATAGATCGTCCATCATTTAGACAGGAGGAAAAATGGCTGAGACCACTAGTTGAATCTATTTCAATACATGTTCAATTAATTATTTTAAATAATTATTAGCTTTATGTATTGTTATATCTTTTATAATATGTACTGGATTTATGTACCTAGAAAGAGTGAACTTAAAAAAAAACACACAAAAAAAAAAAAACCACACACACACACACACACACACACACACACATACATAAATATGTTTCTTCACATCAAGTTTCTTTGGTTTAAATTTTTAAAAATTCCTTAAATTATTTCCAGGTTTAACTTACATTCTGTGTGTCAGATTTTCAATGTGGTCTCAGACTTTTGGATCTTACTGTAATTGTTTTATGAATATTTATATGCACCAAAACAATAAAATCAAAGCTTTGACTGGGCACACAACCAAGAGCATTTGCCTTTGACTGAATTGGTATAAAAATGTTTAAAAATAAATTAGCCAGATGTCCATGAAACCCTTAGAGGGTCTGTGGAAGCTGTGTTCATAATATGTGAAAGGATCCAACTTAAAGTGCCCCTATTATTCTTTTTCGAATATTAACTTTCATGCAATGTGTAATGTAGCAGTGAATGTAAATGATTTGCAAAGTTGCGAAGAAAGAGTCAAATCTGAACAGCCTAAACGAGTCATTAGAAATTCGAATCCCACTCCGTGACGGCCACATGTCTTGATTGTCTGCCTGCCTTGTAGCTGGTTCGTGTTGTATAGTCAAGAAGACACTGTTTTCTGCTCAGTAAAAGCAAATTCTTTTTGTAAAGCCCTCCGAAGGATGAAGATGCGAAGAGTCTTTGGTTAAAATTACCACAGTGATAGCAGAATAACATTTTCTAAATGGGTTTTACAAAACACCATTAAAGACAGGACAATAGTCACTTTATTTGGACTTGTTCCTCAAAATCACAACCTGTAAGTATGATTAATTATTGATGCATATATTTTCTACAGGGTGTTCAAAATCCGTAGTTTTGTGTATTATATTGTGCTAGGTCCGCTAACCAGCTAACTCATGCTAATACTGTCTTACTGAAATACTTCTGCAAATCATTTGTGGCTCACTATTACCTACAATTGTGTCCATTAATGAAGATTGTCTGTCGTTCTTACTCCTCTGAGTAATGATAAAGGATGGAGCAAGGTTTGATTTACAAACTTTAATGTTGCATCAGTCATTCACATTAGTGTTCTGCTAACGTTAGCACTATTATCGATATAGTTAATAACACAGTTCCCACATGTGCACCACAATAAACATACACTTGTTAATGCTGATGTAGAGGAATTACAGTTGCAACATGTCAAACTGAGTAGTGTATCACTGAGAAATGTCCTGCTCAAGTCGCTCATGATGGAGGCTCGGGTTGAATAATGAGTTCTTCCAATGTTTCATCAGATTGATATGGTAAAATCGGTGTCATTGTTACTGTCTTTACAGTGTGTACAATCTCCGAAGCCTCCGGAGCTTAATCAGTTATGGCAATGGGTGTTTGTTTCTGCACATGGTGTAAGCGGCGGACCAATCACAACCGTCTGGCCAATCAGAGCAGAGAAGGCTCGCGGAAAGGAGGGATTTAAAGAGACTGAAGCGTCGGACGAGTCGTTTGAGATTCATTGAAAAATATGGTGATGTGCAATGTATATTATGAGAAAATGAAAGCGTTTTTTTCATCTTTGATGCATGTAAACATGTTATAGGAGACCTCCGAAACAAAATTAAGAACCTTTAAAATAGTATGATAGGGGCACTTTAAAGTCCGAACCAAACGTCGCGATAGCTTTGATACAAGTGAAATGGATATGTTGTTCTTATTCTTGTTCTTCTCGAACACGAAAAACTGAAGGGTGGGACTTGATTTTGTCCATCGGGATTTGATTGGATGGTTGTGGTTTGCTACTGGTGGAGCTCATGTGAGTGACAGATTGTCCCACCCTCTTGCCAGTAAACTCATCATCAGAGAAGAGAATAGAGGTTGTTGCAAGAGGGAGGGAAGTTATTTTGATTAAAGATTACGAGGGTACATGAATTTAAAAAAAATAATGATGTGCACGGCCATAAGAAGCATTGTCAGTTTTGATTTAATGGTGACTTTAAACATATCGACAACCACAGGGTTTATGCCTTAATACTCAAACACTCAATAATAAATAAAGTGCTTGACCTTGGTGAATTGTAATGTGTGTGTCTGTGGGTGGTTATATAAGTGTCAAATACCTTGCACTGGCAGAGGGAACACTCCGTGCCGTGTTTGGTCCAAGCAGAGCCGCTGAAGCGAGTGATTCCGTATTCATCCATGCAGGTCTTGGTGATGTCATTGCGAACGGTATCGGCCAGGCAGGGGTCTGTGACACAGCGCGGACAGCACTCGCCCTCAGGAACCACTGTAAACTCACAGTCAGAGACCGGTGTGCATGATATCGGCCAGCAGTCCACTTCACCCCTCTGTGAAACACACAGATGGAGACATATTTCATTCCCACATTGAAAAGAATCAATATTTTTGCAATTCCATTTGGTGACGCTTGTGGCACATAAATTACACACTTCCGCTTTAACATGCCGCAAATCACAAATACTATCTTGTGCTCACTGATCCACCGAGAAGCGTGTGATGAAGGATCAATACGACATTCCTAGATCAGCGCTGGTTTAATATAGTCACACACACATGGGTATCTTCATTCTGAATTCTTCAAAAAAAAAATTGTAACATCTGTTAGACTGCAGGTGATGTGTCAAAATACATCAAGGCTTTGGTCCTTTTTGGATGTTTTCCACAAGTGCAAGGATAAAGTGATGGAGTACTTGGAATGCCAAATATCAAAGTGTGTGAAAGTCACTCCGGTCAAATACTGCATGTTAAGACAGACTCTAGTCTATACAGAGAGCATATGAGGACATTGTATTTTCTTAATAGATCCTTCCTTTCAGTTAAAGGGGTGGTTGATTATGATTTCACTTTTTTAACTTTAGTTAGTGTGTAATGCTGCTGTTAGAGCATAAACAACATCTACAAAGTAACAATGCTCAAAGTTCAATGCAAAGGGAGATAATTTCTTTTAAAGAATTCTCTGTTTAAGGACTACAACAAACGACTGGTAGGGACTACAACGAGCTTCTTCCCAGGTTAGTGACATCACTAACCCTAAAATTTACTTAAACCCTGGCCCCGAGAACACTCAACAAAAGGGGTGATGTCATGTTGGGCTGCTATAGGGAAGAGGAAGAGTTGTTGTAGTAGAGTCTTGTTGCCATGCCGTCATTTTACGCTAGAATGATTAAAAAACGAGGGTCAAATTCAATTCTGGATTTGCTCAAAACATTAAAATGACAGCACATGTTAGTCGATGAGTTGAATCAACTCCACAGTAACTACGTAAATTTATGCACAAACAATTCAGAAACATCCAGTTGATTTATAAAAGTTCCTAAAAGACTCTGGTTTAAACAATGTAAGGCTGAACACCGTTACTGACAATCGTCATTTTTGCGGTGTCGGATTCTCTAACCTTGTTGATGTTGAGCAACCGAAGCGTGAGCTGTTAAATCTCTGCCCTCGTTTGGAAAGGGGGCCGGTAGCAGCAGCTCATTTGCATTTAAAGCGACAAACAAAAAAATGGTGTGTTTTTGCTTACACCCAAATAGGGGCAAATTTGACAAGCTATAATAAATGATCTGTGGGGTATTTTGAGCTTAAACTTCTTTGATGCATTCTGGGTACACTAGAGACTTATATTACATCTTGTAAAGGGGGAACTCGCATTTTTTGATAGAGGCATCACCTGCTTTTTAATTCTATAACATGCATGAGCATTAGATGAACCATTTGGGGAGAAAAAAAAAGACTAATCCAGTTCAACTCAGTGACTCAATGCCATGTGAGTAAATGATAATGGTCAGTAAATAATGACATACATTTTCACTTGAAGTCATATAGACAAGTCGAATGACACTTTTTCACTCATTTTTTTATATTTATTTAAGATTTAAGATTTATCTGCACACAAGAAGTCATACAAGTTAATTTTTGGGTGAACGGACTGCTGTATTCTACAAATTTTTCAAATTACATCCTGAATCAGACTGAGCAGGTTCCGTAGATGTTGATTACAAGGGGAATGCAGATATTTCTCTGAATGTCTCTCTCTCTCTCCCCTCATGGAGTTTTCCGTTCCGGAAACATTCTTTGTTCTTTCACTCCTTACGCTTTTGTATCCTTAAAATACAAAGCATTCTTCCTGCCTCATTCTCTCTTTTTCTGTGTCTCTTCCCCTCTTTCAAGTTCTGTGTTCCTTATACTTCACAGGGAACAAGTAAAAAAAAAACTGATGATGAGAAGCAAGATTCGATTGTAAAGGGAGTTGAAACTGACTAAAAGAAAGCGCTGACTGAAAGAGAATGTGATAACATTCCGAAAGTGTAAAATAAAAGAAACAAACAAAAACCAACTGTACTGAAACCTAATGAAATTTCGAAAACGGCCGTGCAAAACGGGCTCTGTTTGATCATGTTACTTCCTCAAAGCTGGTTTAATGGACACAGATTACGCTTGTGTAGGATTAAAAAGGGTTTTCAATTGAAAGTCAGTTATTGAGCAATTAATCCAGAGCCTGGCTTTTGCATTAGGCTTCCGTCTGTTACACCATCCACAACTGTCCAGAAGTCTTTAACAGAACTCATTACAGACTTACAGGTTGAGAAATCCTGAACCCTGAGGAAAAAAAGCTTCATTCTCTGTGTACTAAAAACCTTCTCAGACAGAGAAAAAGTGAGCTGAGAGCCTGGCATGTCACGAAAACCTCTGACAAGTTTAGGAGCCCTGTTTGAGTCCATTGTCAGTCCAGTAAACACTGGAGTAAGGATTTTCACCAGAGAGAAAGATGGAGCTGGACATTATAATTCAATTTTTCTCAAAAGTTCTGCATAAAGAAAGAAAAATTGCAGGAGGGCCAAACACCAGGGGGGCTGAAAACTGCATTGTTCAACTTGGTGGATGACATCCTGACTGAGATATTGCAGAAAGTACCACTGTGACCAGCAGTTTCTCTGTAATAGATCTGAATCTAATACACATAGAACAAAATGACAGAGGAGTTTATTCTAAGCATTGTGCACTTGTGAATGCACACTATTTACTAAAGGGGACATATTTCACACTTTTGCATCATATTCTTTCTCTCGAGTCCAGTTATAAAGTTAGTTTTAACTATCCATTTTTCAACCCTCACTCTGGTAATCATAATGGATAATAACTCACATACTGGTAATTATAATGCATAACCACATTGAGTTGGTTTAACATGCTGCTACTCACCATACACTGGCACTGCTGGCAGTTCTCCACCCAGGTTTCTCCATTACTGTATGCTAGCAGACCGTTCTGATGCAAACACTGGGAACTCAGGCGAGGATCGCATTCAGGACAGCACAACACATCCACCGTGGGATTCTCACAATCACACACCATCCGTCTGCACATCACCAACCCCGACTAAAGCAGGAGAGAATGACAGAGACGGAGTAAAAACTCATTTCTCAGTTTTCCTTTGACTACATTCCTCCATCAGCCCCTTTGGCTCACCTGACAAGAGCAGACCGAGCACCTGTCATCATCCAGCACCCAGATCTGCCTGTTGTGTTTCACTTTGCCGTCGTGGGCGCAGTCTCCCGTGCAGTTCCTACCATGCGGACAGCGGCAGTCGTAACCTCCGTCCACATTAAAGCACACGGTGTCGTTAGCACAGCTGTGCCTCCCCATCTCGCATTCATCAATGTCTACCAACAAAAGCCACAATATAAGTCAATGGTTAAATCCACGGGGTCAAGGTTTGGCTGGTCAGTTCTCGTGGCCCAGTTAGCCCACTACAATGCTGAAGGGGAAATGGATGTTTCTCCATTGAAGAAGCACTGTTTCATTACAAATAAGTTACCTTCACATGACTCTCCATTGGCTGAGAACATTCCGTTGTCATGGTATCCGTCACGACATTCGCAGTGGTACCAGCCAGGTAGGTTGACGCAAGTGGCTCGACTGTCACACTCCACAAATCCATCGGAGCACTCGTCGATGTCTAAGGTGTCAAGGTGGAGACATGCATGAGGAAACCCAAGAAATGTATGAAAAAAAAATCAGTGTCACTCTAGGTGAGCATTTTTGTACCTGAAGCACGAGACACTAATTAGATGGAAAAATATCGGATCTGTCATGGCATTTAAAGCCAGAAAGACACTTGATTTAAGAAAATAAATTTGATTGCGTTTAAGAATTAAGAATTTATTCAGCATTAAATTCACGGTTTTCACTAAAATAATAAGCAGCACAACTGTTTTCTACAGTGATAATAATACAAAATGTTTCATGAGCACTAAATCAGCATATCGGAATGATAATCATGTGACACTGAAGACTGCAGTAATGATGCTGAAAAGTCAGCGTTGCCATCACAGGAAAAAATGACATTTTACAATATAACAAAAAAGAAAACAATTATTGTAAATGTTAATAATATTTCACAAAATTGCAGTTTTTATTGTATTAAAATGTTGTTATGCTAGACTGTATTATAGTGTCTCTACAACCTTTTCAAATTCCCAAATGAATGCAAAACTTCAAAAGCATATTTGATGTCTGTCCTCACACCAAAGACAAAGGGACAAATAGAGCTTTTGCCATGGTGGTCTTGAAAGGAGAGTATCCAACAGCTGTTGATAATGATGCTCAACAGAATCTATTCAACTTTCAGTCCTTGTCCTTGGATTTCACTCTCACAGAAAGCATCACTCAGACCAAGTCAGTTCAATGACATCGTCAAGCACAATGGCATACTGGGTTCGAAATGATTTTGTGACTTTAACCTCTGGCTATTCAGAATGTGTTTCACCTCACCCATCTCATAAGATTGCTGAGGGAGAATTAGATTGTGTTGTATTTCAATGCCAAATTTAATATCTGAAATAAAGGCAAGGCTGAGTAGAGAGGGTTAAACAAAAGCCAATGAATACTGTGAGTTTGGGGGTATGTGTAAGTGAGAGAAAAAAAGTATGCAGCTTTGAGGGTCTTTGTGAAAGAGCAAAGAATATGCGAAACAGTCAAAAGGACCTTGAGAAGTAGGTTTGCATGTGTTGTTTGTTAGCATTGTGGCTGAGAAATCGGGATCGTTTACCCAAAATAAAAGAAAATTCTAACTTTATTTAAACTTTATTGTTCATCTAAACATCTATGTTTGATTTCATATTGAACACAAAAATAGACGTTTCCAGGATATTAATGCTGCTCTCTTCCATACAAGGAAAGTAAATGGTGACCAGGGATTTTTGAAAGTCTCTTATACTCACCAAGACAAAATTACAGTAAATTAATATTGTGAATATTATTTCAATTTAAAATACTCTTTCCATTACTCGAATCAATTTTAAAATGTCATTTATTCCTGTTATGACAAAGCTGAATTTTCAGCATAATTTCTCCAGTCTTCAGTGTCACATGATCCTTTCTAATATGACGATCTGGTGCTCAAAAAACATTTCATATTATTACCAATGTTGAAAACCGAGGTGCTGCTTAAAGCCCTTGTGTAGTCAATAATTACATCCCTTAAAACATAACTTTAATCACCAAAATTACACATTTAACCATTTTTTCATTGGTGAAAAAAATATTCATGCCTTAAAATAGCTTGAATGTAACTCTACACCCTTGCCTCATATAGCATATGCAGTTATGAGTCTTTACTTTCATTTAAATTTTTAAAAAATAACTTTTTGTGAACATTCAAATATATTGTACATTAAAATGCATCAGAGCAGACATAATATTGTGAACATTTGAATATAAACATATTCAGATCACACTAATTAAATTTTAGTGCATTGATGGAGGGTTATTGTACCTTTTTGGGTTTGTAAATGATGACAAAACATTCTTCTCAGACTGAACTGTCCTTATAAGAGAAACCTTCTGAGGAACATTTCATCAGAAATAGAAAAATTTTCATGCAAGAGTTCTGAACAACTCGCTCCTCTCGCTCCACACTCACACAAAATCCCTCATCCATTAAAAAGAGAGAAAGGCGAAAATAACACAAACAATACTGAATAATACATAGATGTAGGCAGTGCTGATGACATTTATTCATTTTCTTCCTAGAGCACAAACACACCGCACTCATCTCTCTCAGAGGAACGGCTGGCATTTGTGCTGTCAGTAAGCAGTAGCGAGTATTGATTGACTGTGCATTCATGGGCAAACCCCCAGGGTTCCCGCTGTCCTGCAGCCCTGCCACTAATTTGTCATGGAATGTCACGAGTCGACGGCACAATACATAGTCTCCATCTCATTTGCTCCATCTTCATCATTTGGGATCTTCATACAGTTCTGTTTGTTTTCCCTGGTCAGTTTTGCTCTGGCAAAAACCAAGAGCGCTGTTTCTTTTAAAGGGGACATATTATGCCCCTTTTCAAAGTCTTGATTTTGTTTTTGCTAGAATAGGTTCATTTGCTTGAATTAAACAGCTTATTTTTCACATATTTTACATTACTGCAGCAACTCTCTTCCCAGTCTGTCCCAGGCAACACTCTGTTTAGTTCCTGTCTCTGTAAAAAATTATTTTCATGATTCGTTATAATTTTTAACATTTTTTCTTTTGTCAAATCAACTTAGATAATTACTGTGGTTCAGATAACATAATAGTTTGAGTCTCTGTTGATTAAACCAATCGTGTTCATTGCATTAACTCAATTTTTTTATTTCAATGACCTCGAAATTTTAAGGTAACTTATTTTTTTTAAGTTAAACTATTTTTTTTTTTTTTTTTACAGTGTAAGGCTTGGCGTCGCGAGCATTGGGCGGCCCAGTTTTTGATCTGCGCAGTCATCACTAGTTAGACATCGTTAGGGGTATTTTGACCAATTGACCCTTCGGAAAAACCCGCCCCCTTTAGTTACTGTTGCTATGTCTGACAAGCCATGCACTCTCACGCCACACATCATGTTCTCATGAAGTGGAAAATACATCGCGGAGCAAAGAGGACTCTGACAACGCGTCGACAGACAAGACAGACGAGGCTACTTTTGAAACGAATCAGTTTCATATTTAAAATATTCTAATTTTTTAAAGAAGTTTAAACAATAAATATCATATAGTGTCTCTTTAATATGTCATGACAGATTGCTGTAGCTCCTTCAAACGGCTCGTGAACCAACTATCTTCATACTAGTTCATTTATAGCATCAAATAAACATGAAGAAGGAATGTTGTTTCAAGCGCAGAAAGACGTGAGTACACACACATTTTCAAGTTTAAGTTCACTAATGTCTACTAACTCCAATGACTGTTTTGTCGGACAAAATGGCGGATTTGGGGTTATGATTGGTCAGATCGCCTGTCAATCAAACTGCCGGCAAAGGGTCAATTGAGCATGTTGAATCGCCGTCTGTCCATGACAGTGGCATCGGTGAGAGAGAGAACTCTTATTGGCTGTTCAGTTTAGCGAACGAGTGCATAGAATTAAATTGTTGACTTGTCTGAAAAGTGCAATGTGCTCTGATTGGTCGCCTGAAACAGTGTGTTGTAATTGGTCAACCGCTTCAAGCGGGTTTCGGAAATGTCTCCAGCTTCACCATGGCTGCAAGTTTCAACACATTAATAATGCAACGCAACAAGGCATCATCCCATTTTTTGCATATTAATTCTGTGGGAATTATTTAAATGAGAAATATTGTGATGTGAACGTTCCAGGAAGAAAATTCAAGACAACAAATGAGGCATTTCAGTGTGTTCAGAAACAGTGCTTACTGATAAAGAGAATAACTCGCTTTCTAGTAACTTTTTCTAGTAACGCTTTCATGCTCAAACAGCACTTACACGCTAAAGAAAGTTGAAAATGTAAAAAAGCATAATAGGACCCCTTTAAGATAATCAAGAGGATCAGGGTGCAAAATATACTATATACACATACAGTGTACATCTACAATATACAATCCAAAGAGGAAGGGAATAGTTATGGGTCCACAGTGGTATCCTCAAGTCAATTTAATCAGGGACGATTCTTCAAACAGTAAGTCATCAATCCACTCAGTCCCCTAACATCTTGGCTGTTCCCATCCCAGCTATATCCTTCATCTGCCCTGCTCTCATCCCCCCCCCCCCCTTTCCCCTCCATCCTCACACTAATGAACAGATCCACACCCACTGCTGGGACTCGCTGGGGAGCTCGGTACTGCAGAAGGGCCTCGATGCAAACAAGGGACTCCAAGTGCGGTTGTGTGCATGAAAGCCTGGTCCCATTCACAAAGTCTTACACTTTTTTTTTCTTTTCTTTTTTTCAACAGAGAGTTCAAAAGCACACCTTTTCTTACTGAGAAGACAGATAGCAGATCCTCAAGAGTTTCCCCAATAAAAGCGGCGATTCAGAGGAAAGTCTTATCTTTAAAGCCGAAAATGAGTTATCGTTCGCAACCCATTTTAATGGTGACGTATTTCAGAGTGAAACTGATATTCAGTAAGACAAAAAGTTTCTTTGGAATAACATGATGAAACAATAGGACCAGGAATGAATTTACCATTTAGAAAGTAAACACTGTCCCCTTTTACAAGATGTAATTTAACTCTCTGGTGTCCCCAGAATGCATCTAAGAGGTTTAAGCTCAAAATACCTCACAGATAATTTATTATAACTAGTCAAATTTCCCCCTATTTGGCGAAACAACAAGAAAACTGTAAAATCTCACACATCCAAAATGACACTTGTTCAGCCTTACATTGTTCAAACCAGAATCGGACACTGTGGGATAGACTGAGGAAGAAGTTACAGCTTAGAAAGTAACTGGACGTTACTGTGTTACTGTGGAGTTGGTTATCAACTAACATGTACCGTCAAGTTAATCTTTTGTGCAAATCCAGCATTGAATTGACCCTTGTTTGTGAAATGACAGCATGTTCAGCAACACTCGACTACAACTACTCTTCCTCTTCTCTAAAGCAGCCCAACATGACATCACCCCTTTGTTGCGTGTTCTTGGGGGCAGATTTTATATAAATTTGAGGGTTAGTGATGTCACTAACCAAGGAAGAAGCTTGTTGTAGTCCCTACAAGCTGTTTGTTGTAGTCCTTAAACAGAGAATTATTTAAAAGAAACTTGAACTAGAGCGTCGTAACATATATATACTTTACTTCATATAGTGCCTTTAAAAGCAGTTTCTCAAAGTACTGTACACAAAGTAAATAATACATGTATATTAATAATTATGATGAAAATCTCAGTACATTACATTGTATATTATAATGTATGCTAAAATATATAAAATCCTATAAAATATATGTATATAAATACAATATATAAAATTGTAATACATTTGATCATTATATTATAACATTATATATAATGAATAAAATATATACCTATTATATATTAGTTGTGCAGTATTAATCAGGATAAAAAAGAGGTCTGTGTTGTACAGTAAGGGAAGATAAGGGAAGACGATCAACAGCTAAACTCTAATTAGCTCCACCTCATTAGACATGATGACTAACGCCTTAGAATACATGAACCCAATGAAGCAGACAATCAGAGCGCTTAAATAAACATGGAGAACTTTTATCGGAGGACAGAACCAGCAGCTGTTTTGAATCTCTTTGTACACACAATGTTACGCTCCTCCCTGTGGGACTTTCCCACTAGAGCTTCTGAAGATATTCTCATTAAAATTTGATAGGGGTAGGGCTCCAATCTAGCTTTATATTACGAGAAAACATTTCTTAAGACTCCCATTGCAAAGAGACATGAGGTAGAATGCAGCCATTTTATCTGCAAGTTGAAGGTGCTTACGTCCTCTTGCTATACACCCATCACATAAAGAATTAACAAGTAGCCTGCAGAAACGTCTTGTTTAAAAGGAAGGACCCTCGAGCCCAGGGCGTTTAACCCCTGAGGACCTGCTGTAATTGGGTTTCCTTTATGAACAGAGCATGTGTGAAGCATCTGAGCCAATCCGATGGATAATACATGGTGCCAGTCTTCTAAGAGGTAAGGGCTGAATATGAAAGAAAATGTGACTCTCTACAGCTTTCTTTTTCAGAGAAAGATACAAAGAGAGTGATTCTTATTCAGAAAGCATCTCTGCAGCAGGATATTTGATGGAGAAGATAATTCTGTGTCTTTGTGTTTCAATCGATTACTCTCATTAAAGAAAAGATTAACAATAAAAACAATGCTCTCATTAAATAATTTCTCTTTTTTTTACCATGAGTACGCTATCCCCCAAACTAATGGATTGCTTTGTATTTACAAAACTGGCAGGGAGCCACCATATGTGGTCATATGTGCCAACGTCAATCTGCCGTAGATAAAAAAAAAAAAAAAAAGAGGAAGGGGAGGCTTACTGACAGAGACGGAGAGTTTAATAATGCAGTTCCTTTAGTGGAAGGATAGCAGGTTTCAAAGGAATGGAGAACAGACTTTTCTTTGCCTCTCATGTTTGTCTGTGCAATATTTATCCTTTTTGCGCCTTTGTCATAACATTATATTTCCCCTCAGAGGAAGAAAGAAAACATGAGGGAGAAACCGTGAGGGATTACAGACGACTGAGCACACAAAACAATCATAAAGCGCATAATCTGTCTCTCTCACATATATACACAAAATAACACAACATCAAAAAACCTTCTACAGAAATAAATATGGTGCTCTCCAAAAGTCAGAGTCATCAATAAAAATGTGGGTTTTAAAATCTAATTTGTTATGTAAATAAGAAAAAATGTTAGGATTTTTACAAAAATCAGAAACTTAGACTGAGAACAAAATTAATAAACTTAGACTGAGGGACAGCTTCGTTCACCAAGCTGTCAGGGCGCTGAACTCCCTCCCGACTCTTCCCCCTCTCCCCTCTTCTGCCCCACGCACATGAACCCCATACATCTACCTCATATCACGCACTGATTATTAGGCTCTTAAAATTGCACTACCATTTGATTTGCACTATATCGTACACATGCCACTTTACTTATTTATTTCTTGTTGTGTTTCATTGTTATTGTTACGTTGTTATGTTTTATGTTGTTATTGTACTGTTGTGTTACTGTTGTGTTACCTGTAAACAACGTGGGTCTGAGAGTAACGGAATTTCAATTCTCTGTATGTACGTGCTGTGTTATATAGTAGAATTGACAATAAAGCTGACTTTGACTTTTTGACTTTGGTGTCCACCACCGGGTTCGGGGATTGCCGCCACGACAGGCACCGGAGACTTTACGGCCACAGCTCTGAGCGGCCGCGTCGACAATGGAGGTAGAGAACATGGTCCACTCAGACTCAATGTCTCCAGCCTCCCTCGGTATCTGGTTGAAGCTCTGCTGGAGGTGTGAGTTGAAGATCTTTCTGACAGGGGACTCGGCCAAAGTTCCCAGCAGACCCTCACAGTACGTTTGGGTCTGCCGAGTCTGTCCAGCTTCCTCCCCTGCCATCAGATCCAACTCACCACCAGGTGGTGATCAGTTGACAGCTCCGCCCCTCTCTTCACCCGAGTGTCCAAGACACACAGCTGAAGGTCAGATGAAACAACTACAAAGTCTATCATCGACCTCCGCCCTAGGGTGTCCTGATGCCACGTGTAATGGTGGACACCCTTATGCTTGAACATGGTGTTCGTTATGGACAAACTGTGACTAGCACAGAAGTCCAATAACAGAACACCACTCTGGTTCAGATCAGGGGGGCCGTTCCTCCCAATCACGCCCCTCCAGGTAGCACTGTCGCTGCCCACGTGAGCGTTGAAGTCCCCCAGTTGAATGAACAAACGAATGAAAAAACAAATGAACGAACAAACAAACAAACAAACAAATAAATAAATAAATAAATGTGGTGTTGGTTTTTCTTTCTCTACAACATTTTTGGGTCATTTTAGATTTTATTTTTTGTTCTCTGATTTTTTTTCTTGTCTATTTCTCTGTAAAAAGTTTCTAAGGTTTTTGTCTGTGTCTATACTTTTTTGTTAATTTGGCTATGTAATTCACAAATAAATAAATAAATAATAACAATACTAAAATAACAACAAGTTTCCATTTGTTAACATCAGTTAACTACATTAGTTAACATGAACTAAAAATGAACACGCATTTAATAGTTAATGTTAATTTCAGCATTTACTAATATCTTATAAAATCAAAAGTTACATCTGTTAATATTATTTAATGAACCCGAGCTAATAATGAACAGTTGACTAACATTAACAAAGATGAACAAATACAGTAACAAATGTATTGCTCATTGCTAGTTAATATCATTTAATGCATTGGCCACCATTAACTAATGGGACTTTACTGTAAAGTGTTACAAACCAAATAGCTAAAAATAATAATAAAAAGAATTAGGCTTTGCCATGTTTATTAAGCCGTTTTCATATGTAGGTATTTTCAGCTTTTACAATCCTTGTGGGGACATTTGGTATAATGTAGGCAAAATCTGACCCACGTAACATAGCTGTGAGTTTGTCTGTGTGTCAGCCAGTTCTCCCTCCAAGAACGGTGAGTCAGGCGTTCAGCACACACAGTGTCTCGCAAACCACACCTCACTCTATCTTCTCTCTATCTCTCCACCAGCTGTCTCCTTTAGTCCCCATGCCTCTTCATTTCCTCTCTCCTCACTCCTCTTTTTCTCTTTCCCTTCATCATCCCTCTGTCACTCACACATAGCAGCGAGTGGGTGTTGGACCGGTTTGTAAAAAACCACCGGCAGATGCCCCGCTGGGTAACATTGAGCAAAAGGTTCTGAGGTTTCTGCTTCTCTATCTCACACACACACAAGCACTCTCCGATCCCCAGAGCCATAAAAAAGCTTCATGTCTATCTCTCTTCTGCTGTTCCAGAGTTCAGTGGCTCGCTTGAAATCATACCTGCCAACAGAAGCCTGCACCGAAAAAGAAAACTCTAAATCAGTATTTTTGGCTTGTTTTGGAGTAAAACTTTGAAATATCTTTAGGACTAGATCAATTTACAAGAGAAGGAAAAACTGCACAATAATAATAATAATAATAATAAACCCTTGTAAAATATTGTTAGAATCATGTTTAAAGTAAGAAATTATAATCTAATCTTCTAATTGGGCAAGAAAATAATTTAAGAAAAATTATATTGTTTTTAAAACGATATCAATATTTTTTAAATGAAAGAAAAGACAAATTATAATATTTTTTGCAGTCTGTTTTCACTAAAAACTTGTCCTCAGCATGACAAGACAAGTTCTCAGCATCAAGTCAACACTAAAAGCAAAATACTGCATGATGCCACAGCCCTTCAGAACATATTTAATGTTTAATATACAGGCGTGGATGGGGCTAGTCAGTGCAGTGTGACAAAATACAAAATAATACAAATACAGCAAGTGGCAAGACGTCTTGCTGTGCGTCACTTGTCGTGATTGATTAGAACACAAACTGAAATTACATGGAAGAGATGTGATCTGTATCTTGATGCTTTCATGTCACATTTGGTTAAAAAATGTTGTCGGGGGAAACAGGTTATCTATCTTCACAGTCAGACATATTAAAATGCAATGGCACACAGCTGATTACTGAATCTTGCTGATTGATGTTACAATGAAGGAACATTAACTTTCACTATGAGTCAAATGTTTAGAAATCTATTGTTTTCATAATTACTTGAAGTATTTATATTTATATATAATTATATCTTATAACTTTTTTGTTAAAATTGGCATGAGAAATAAGTAGCATTTCCACTACTGAAAATATTATTTTCTTATAATCTAGTAATTTAATCATAATAAAATAAAAAACATTACTTTTATTTGTTATATTGTGCATTATAACACAGAACTATATAGTGATGTTATGTAATCAGCAAAATATAGTGAATAAGTTTTAGTGCAAGCATTGCTTTAGATTATCCTATTCATCAGATGCATAGCAAACATACATATCTGCAGCATAATGAAATATTGCAGTCCACAGAGACTGTGGTCATGTTCACATTCATGGAAATCACCTCACCCGCATGGAAAATACCAAAAATAAATCACCTCTCCTCCATGCCTTCTGCAGCTCCAACAACTCAATATTTTTACCAACACAGTCCATCACTGTGATATGAAAACACTTGAGGGCCGACATCACAGTATGTGAATATGTTGTACACTTTTGCCCACTCTCAATTTCTTGCTCTGACTCCTGTTGAAATGTTACAGTAAATGCCCTTCCATTGACCGAAATGCATCTTACCTGTCTCACATCTCTTTCCAGTGAAGCCCTGCTGGCAGACACAGGTATCTGGAGTGACGCAGGAGCCTCCATTGAGACACTGGCCCTCACAGAGTGCTGCACACCAAACAGAGGTCAACACACATTTGAGAAGGGCTACAACATACCAGTAAAAAGGGTTTTTGAACACCAGAGGTGTGCCGATGCAAAAAGTACTGATTTTCAGTGTTGGAGAAAGTTACTTTTAAAAGTAATCCGTTACAATCAGGGCTTGACATTACCTTTTTTTCTCACCAGTTACTGCGGCTAATGGTTTTGCGGCTAATGGTTAATATTACTAGCCGCTCTGCATTGTCACTGGCCAATCGATAGCATAGAGGAAAACTGCTATACTGCATGAATTAAGAATATCTACTGTAATACAGAGACTAGTGCAAAGATGTTTGCCCTTACCGCTGCAGATGGTCCCGTTACCGATGTACCCTGGTTTACAGGAGCAACTGTGTCCGCCAACCGTATTGAAGCAAAGAGCGTTTTCGTCACAGGTATTCAGTCCACGCACACACTCATCGTGCTCTGAAAACACAAGGGGAGTGTGCGTCAGTGTGTTTTTGCACAACTTTTTGAATGTTCTGCATCTTCCTTGCTGCCGTTTCTTTCGGAGGGTATACAGTTCCATCTCATTCAAAGATAAAAAACAGGCAGAAGGAGAGAGAAAGAGACTGAAAGAAAGAGTAAAGCACGGTGCTTAGGGAATAACTGACACTATTGTGCAAAAATAATATGCCACAGTCTTTGCTGAAGGTTGTCTGCACATTTGAGATGCTGTCAAAGAGTTTTTGCACTTGGACTCTCTCTATATCTGAGCAAAAGCAAAGGCTCAAAACCCTGAAAAACACATATAGATTATTATGGTAAATAAATAATACAATTTTTACTGCCGTTTTTCTAAAACAAATCTCCCCAGGTGTAATAAACTATGGCCCAGTGTCTTGACGTGCAAAACCAAGTACACTAATATTATACTTTTCTTAAAGCCTGTTCATTCCAACTAAAGATAACTATAATGATAATAATATTAACGTCTACATTAGCGCACAGTATTTTAAGGATGCGCAGCAGTTTTGTCATCTATGATCTACCAGGCTTAATTTTCTGTTCAAGACTTCAATATTAATGCTCTCTTTGTATGAATGATGCAGGCTCAGATTTAACTTGCACTACTCCAGCCTTCCATTCTCATTATATTTTGATGGGTTTACAATAATATGTGCTGAAAAATTGCATTCAAATGGTTAAAGTCAGACTGCAATGAACAGGGACACTGGTAAAAATCTTCAGCTACTCTGACATGACTACATTATAAGATTAAAACACTGTGAATTATAAGAAAGACAGTGAAGCAGTCCATACATCGTTCAATAGAACAGGGGTCAACAGTAAAAAATCTTTCTTGAATCTTAATTGAAAATGATCATGAAACATTCAACAATCATCTCACAATGCTACAGTCTTACAATGACCGCCAGATGACCCGTGCTAAAAGAAAGTCTTCACTCAGCCTGCCTGAAATGCCAATGAAAGGTCCTCTGCTTCAGAGGCTCTGTTATTAATATTTCTGTTTGGGGTAAAATTTTCCCAAAGCAGCCAAGAGTTAAGGAGAATCGAAGACGCTCTCAGAGAGAATTGTGAAGTTATTGAGTAAAAACAGTGGTGAAACTCATAACAATGCAATTTTTATTAATTTTTCATACTTTAGTTCGTAGCTTTTAAAATGATCAATTTAGTTCTTTTTCTCCTCATTGTAAGACTCGAAAGAAAAAGAGTACGAAATTTACGCCAATAAACAAATTGGCCCAATATCAGATCCATTGGCTTCCCTGACGCCAGCTCTGTTTACCTCAATCAGTGATATTACAGTCATGCCAAGCAGCTGAGATGAATCCCTCGCAGTGGACATGTTTGTGTGGTCTGATTTCTCATCTGCGTTGACTCATCTGCCCATGACAGCTAAAATGACACCAATTATCCTTCTAATTACTCATTAACAAAGCTCTTCTCTCCTTCTCTCACATATATTCATGTACTTTCTATCTTCCAGATGGGCAGATCTGTCAGCTACCACCAGGTGAAAAATAGCGGATGTTCTCTCTGCTTCTCAGGCAAACACTAACTGTTTGGCCTGGTTTACAACATACAGAAGTGGAACTGCAACATCAGAATCACACACTCACACATATATAGAGATATAGAGATAGATAGATAGATGGATGGATAAATGGATAGATGGATAGATGGATAGATAGATAGATAGATAGATAGATAGATAGATAGATAGATAGATAGATAGATAGATAGATAGATAGATAGATAGATAGATAGATAGATAGATAGATAGATAGATAGATAGATAGATAGATATCCTTGATAACATTTCCTTCTCTTTTGTTTAATCTCCCAAATCCCAGTGTTTACACCTGTCTGGTGTCTTTTTCTTCACCGCATGTCACTTTTCATTCTCAAATTCCCTCCAGTGAAGTGAAACTGCCTAATCAACTTTAGTCATAAATCTTACAAAACAGATCTTTAAATCACACTCATTAAAATGTCATTAAATCATCTCATTAAACTGTCCTTTGACTGATGAATGTTGGTGATTGGCTGGGTGTTTTATACTGCAGTTCCTTGTCTAAGAACATCTCAGGATGCATTTCCAGCTGATTTGCGGATCGTTCACCAACATAATGCAGATCACATATTCAGTCTGAATGCTCTGCTTCTTTTCCCATCGAATAGAGAGACAAAAACCATATTCACTCTATGCCTCTAATCAATCATGCGGCAAAATCACTTTTGGAAGAGATGATTCTTTGAGTTTGTACGTGAAAGGGATAGTACATTCAAAAATTAAAATCATTTACTCCTCCTCACAGCTTTGGAAACCTGTTTGACTTGTTTATTCTGTGGAAAACAAAAGGAGACGTTTAGCAGAACTGCTCTTTTCTACAATGTAAAAGAATTGTAACATGGTTGTGAAAACCCCTTTCAGTATAATTTCTCAGACAAACATATCATATGGCTTCAGAAGGCTTTGAATATAGTGAATGAGTCAAAGGGACCAACTTTATGATGCTTTCATGGTGATTTTTGAAGCTTGAAAGCCCCTGGTCACAGTCCATGTTCATTGTATGTAACAGGACAGCATGACCATTCATCAAAACATCTCCTTTTGTGTTCCATGAAGCCACACAGATTTGGAATGACATGAGGGTGAGTAAACGACAATCATTTTAATTTCAGAGTGAACAATCCCTTAAAAAATAGAAACTAAACAAAAGTGAAACCTCCCTGATCTTTGAAGAAACATATACATGGACATCTCTTTCCAGAACAGCACATAAATGAGAGAAAATTGGAGACTAAAGTGCTTTTAAGCTTAACATCTGCTGACTGCTCAAGAGGAACTAATGAAGACAGAAAAAAAGGAGAAAGAAGAACTCCATAATAGGCATATATTCTTTTTTGACACAATAAACGCTAATGACTGGTACTGTTCATGTAACTGAAAACTTCTTATCATGGCTACAAGTTTGTTCATTGCCGAGTAAAAGATGTAATTAGTAAATATCACTGAGCCGATCATGAAGGCAAGACACAGCTTTAATGAAAAGATATGAAAACACTGAAGAACCGTTAAAATAATTACAGTGATTCCAATAACTTCTGATGTTTTAAATTAGAATAAGATCGGCTGATTAAAAGTGTTCTCGTTTTATATCAGGTAACGTCTATTCCAGCTTCTAAATTAAATGAATTTCAGTTTCAACTGTCGTGACTGCAGCCTGCAGATTATCTCACAACAATCCCACAGGCAAAATATGCAATATATTTTTCTATGTGACTGCACACATGAATAATTGAAAATAATAATGTTTTGCCATCAGAAAGCCAGTCTCGCTGAGACTCTAAGTAATTACAGAAGCAGATACACAGCTTTGAGCCAATCAAGAACACACGCAAGGCTTTCAACCAATCATCAATGGGCAAGAGATCCCGAGGGAAGGAGAAGAGATTAAACATATAGAGTTCAACTGCTGCAAGTAATGATTTTATTAACTTGCTATAAAAGCAGCAGTTTGTGCATTTTTATTTAAAAGACTTCTCCTGTACGTTTTGAGAAGACAGAGAAACAAACTAAAATCTGAATCTATAATAGAGTTTTAACCTTTGAATGGTCATTGTGAACACTATTTACTGATGAGTTTCATGCTCTAGGTAAATTTAACATTATAGAATAACTGACTGAACACCTCCAAATATGGTTGGGGCTGAGTATGCGGGTCTTTGGAGGTTTGCTCAAAGAAAGCAACACAAAGCAAGCAATGTTGATGCTCGTTTCATAGTGTGCTTGTGATTTCATACATTAATCCACCCCTTTTCCATTACAAAACAACATCATGCAGCATTAAAATGAACAGAGGTCAGAGAACTTGATTGTGTGGTCGGCATAATGCATACTACTTATAAATTATGACAATAAACAATAACAATGCAGCTGGCCTTGATTACTCATGGATTTCTGAAATGATCAGCAGGATAAAAAAAAGAAAAACTAGAATAGTTTCCGAAATAAAAGCTGAATTGTTGTGTACCTTACAGCCCAGGTGCGGTGTTCAATGCTTTTTTTTTTTGCGTATTTATTGGGATAGAAACCTTCCTGGACTCTGTTGTAATTAATTCAGTTTTAAAGTAGGTCACAGAAGGACTAAGGCTCATTTATCGTGTAGCTGTTCCCTTGTGCCGTGTTTCACTTCCTTATCCTGTGCTCCTGAAGTGATTTAATTGCTTTTTTAAGTTAAAGATCAGGAGAACGTACCATCTGTACTTTCCATCAGTGAAAACTTTTGCATATGCCTTATTTCTTGAACTTTTTTTGTTTCGCTTCCTCTACTGCACGCATTATTAAAATAATGTTAAACAATGCTTGATGAGATGCACAAAACAAACCTCATACAAAAACCCAGTTAATTACTAAATAAATATTATTATTTATATACAAACCATAATATTTTGTTGGGTCTGTATGTTGCCTGGAGATGTAATATATTTAACATTTTATTTATTTAAATATTAGTAATTAAATTAAATGATTTTCCTTTTTTATACTCCTATTAAAATATAAAAATAACAAAAAAACATGCTTTTAAAATTACACATCATTACACAACAGAACTGGCTCCTACTGTAGTTTTTTTTTTTTCAATGTTTTAATCCTAAAATAACAATAAAATACTGATA
The DNA here is from genome assembly GCA_037194245.1 of Opsariichthys bidens. NCBI lineage: Eukaryota > Metazoa > Chordata > Actinopteri > Cypriniformes > Xenocyprididae > Opsariichthys > Opsariichthys bidens. The sequence continues at coordinate 14,222,730 of CM074287.1, read as the reverse complement.
GATGATGATAGATAGATATTTAAGCCATGGTGCTCAACTGATGGATACAGGTTTGAATCCAGCCTACATTGTGTCCCATTCCCAATCTCCCCAATAATTCCTAATATATCCCTGGCAAAAAGCACATTATAATGATCTCTGTACTCACCTGTGCAGGAATAATCATCAATACGGACATAGCCGGTGTGACAGACACACATAAAGGAGCCAGGTGTGTTCATACACATTGTGTTCTCCCTGCAGTAGTGTTTCCCCTCTGCACACTCATCGATATCTGCAACCACAGCAGAACACAAGACACTCTGTACTATGACCTGAACATGGTTTTCAAAACATTTGGGAAGAAGCTTTGCCAAAAACCACCATTCACACGGGAGCTGTGATCAATTAACAGCATTTGTCAAGGTGCTGGGAGATCCAGTCATAACATCATGAGCGTTCTGTTCTACGGACAGCATTACTGTTCACACTGCTACAGGAACCGCTAAGACTGTAAAATAATAGGAACGCCAAGGCCATGTTAGAATGTTTTGAAGAATAAACAAAGGAAAAGCACAAAAAATTTAATTCTGTCATTAATTAATCAAGCTTTTGTTGCCTCCAAACTCATTTGACTCCCTGTCTTCCAATGAAAAAAATTAATTAATTAATTAATTAATTAACTATTTCTTTAAAATCGCTGCAGGTTCAGCATTTAAACATTTTATGCATCTGCCTGAAGGTTTGGCAGCCTTGATAAAAGAAAGAAGATAAATACAGCTAAAGAGTTAAAGTTGAATAACTTTTGAAAATAATGTACAGTACTGTATGCGTGACTCAATTCAGTCCTTAAACTGCACTAACAAAACATTGAGCACTTCTAGACCTTTCACTTTCAGTCCCTTTCCTGAACCTCCTTCACTTTCTCAGCCTCCAGTTTTTCTCATACACTTTTCACAGACACGCTCTTGTCCTTTGGTCCACCCACTCTCTTCTCCTCAAGAACACTTTATATAATCTTCCTCACATTTCTTTTCTTTGTTTAAATCTGCTCAAAATCATGTTCTTAATCAGCATTTTGTCACTTTTCCAGTAAAAATATCCCTAAAACAACATGTATTTAATGAAGAAACAGTTGCTTGAAATATAGTACTAAGAGAATATATCTTGAAGTTAATTTTTCTAACCCCATTAGCAGATTTTTTTTGTGACAGATATGAACAGAAATCCATCCATATATCCATCCCACCCATCCATCCATCCATCCCTCCAAGCATCCATGCATCCATCCATCCATCCATCCATTCATTCACTCCAACCAACCATCCATCCATCCATCCATCAATCCATCCATCCAAGCATCCATCCATCCATCCATCAATCCATCCATCCAAGCATCCATCCATCCATCACACCCACCCACCACTCCAACCATCCATTCACTCCACCCATCCAACACACCCATCCATCCATCACACCCACCCACCACTCCAACCATTCATTCACTCCACCCATCCAACACACCCATCCATCCATCCACCCCACCCACTTATCTATCCAACACACCCACCACTCCAACCATCCATCCATCCATTCATTTATTTCAACAAACAAACTATCCATCCATCCATCCACCACACCATCCACCCATCCATCAATCCATCCAACACACCCATCCATCCATCCACCCCACCCACCACCCATCCACACATATAAATAAAATGAAAAAATTTAATTAAATTAAATAAAAAGAATTATCTGAAAATGGAATATATTCTCTGAAAAACAAGTCTAACTAACAGAAGCATAACAACCACTTTTTGAGAAATAAAAATTATAAAATAGCCTTTGTCTACCAGTTGCTTTAGCAATTGACTGATAAAGTAAATTTTCTTTTTTAAGATGGCATTGCAGGGCAGCTCTAAACAAACTGTAAACCCATCAGAGCAATGCGTTTGTTGTAATGGTGAGACATTCTCCAAAGTCTTATCTGTCCCAATGTGTCTGCTGTGGAAGATTCAGAGGCTAAATTGAGGAGGGAAAAAACTCTCATAATTTCTGAAATTGAAAATGTAATGCCTTTTTCGCCTGCATTTGTTCTAGAAGATATGAATCCCAAATTAATAATTTAAAGTTTATTTCAGAGCCACATTGGCACTGGTTTTATTCATATGCCTGAGGCTGCTGCAAACATACAGGCTACATCAGTCCACGCAAACATGCTGAATTTCTCCGAAACTAACTGGACAAAGTCCTTCATTTAGAGGCCCTTGCCAGTTATTCACAGCTGATTTGTGCAATTTCAATGTTGAAACAGTTATATATTATTATATATTTATACCAGCTTAATATGAAGAGACAACAATAATAACGACCATTCACTGCTTAATTTCCAGAAAAACCAAAGAGACTTTCCACTTTAATGACTTTGCATCACAACAGAGTAAATCAACACATTCCCAATGGTAAAAAAGTCTAACAGTGCTTAATAAAGAGCACTATTATGACCTAGAAGGTCCTCTCAGAAATGATTTTGTCAAATCATTGGTCTTTGGTGTGGAAAAAGATATCCAATACATACTCGCTGGGCTGCCAAGCATGTTTAGACAAGGGTACAGCCGATTAAAAGTCAGCGAGCCACAGGAATCCTCCTTCACATTTGTACACACACTCACACAGCGTGAACTCCAGGGTTTACAATGCATTAATTACAGCTGTAAGGATAATAGTGGTGCTGAAATATTCATTCAGCGAGACACTAAGTAATCACCAGTCAACAGCTTTCATCGGCAACTCCTCCATCTGTGATTGCAGGCAATTTAGTGATTTGTGAAAGCCCTGTTATTTGCTTATACAAAACAGAAATTTAAGCAAGCAAATCTGTGGGGGGTCAGAAAACAGGTGCTATGGAGCCACAAAGGACTTGAGGGATTTAGAGTTTCAATCGTTTGTATAGTGTTTAGAAACATACATATATCAATGACCGGCAGGTTTGTCTGTGGGAGTTTGAATACCTTGGCAGTAGGCGCTGTCGTCCCTGAGAGCATGGTATCCCTCTTTACAGCTGCAGCAAGCTCCTGCCTCTAGGTTAATGCAATCTGAATTCTCCACACAATTGCGGCTGTGGCCCTCAGAACAGAAATCATGCCCTGGGATTAAGATAAATAGATTAGAAGTGCTATGCAATGCCTAAATCTGACATTTATATTTGATGGATTAGAAATCGTTTCCCCTATGATGACAAATTTTCACTAATACTTACTAATAGATGAAAGATTATACATTCAATTGGGGAGGATTTTTTGTTCACCTACTCCTGGCTAATTGACATGAAATTGGATACTGGAACGTTTTGGGACATTGCATGTCCTGCGTTGTGACAGGCTGTGCTCCATCTAAAACCATTTTAAACAGCATTTCGCTAATTATTTTATAATTGTTAATAAATGACTTCTTAATGAGTTTTTAATTGGTCTTTTTTACTTGTTTTCCAACAAACATCCTTAAAACTAGATCAGTTTACTAAGCCTTGTTTTTAATCGATTACATCTTAAATGTAACTGTGCATTATCCTACAGGTTACACTTGTTTTAAGTTGTTTTCACTGAAAACTAATGAAAAAATATAATATCATTTTATAAAATTGACAGAGAGAAAACATGGACTATTTGTACTTTTAAAAAATAGCCCAAACGCCACAGGACCCTTTTAAAATAGTGAAGCATAAACTGAATGACGTTGTGATGTAAAAAACAAAATGAGATGGAAGGAAAATCTGTATTTCAGTGCGTTTGCGAGTGACACAAAGCAAAGCGAACCAAAAAAACGAAACAAATTAAAACAAAACAAAAAAACAATAAAAAACTAAACTAAATATATTACTGCATGTATCAACCAAAAGTGTTACTGTACTCTGTGGCTCAATCTGTGAACTTTGAGAGTAACTATGTGGTAAAGTCGAGCATTACCGACCATTTGAAGCGTCACTGTTACACTGGGGTGTTTTGTGTCTGTGGTTATATGTGTGAAGAGTGCAAAAATGGATGTTTGCTGTCATGCACAGTCATGGCTTGGTGTTGAGCACAAATCTAGTTTGTGTGCACATTGGTCAAAGGTGGCTGCCCTTAATATGACTCCAATCAGTGGAGGGTGTGTGTTGTTTCAGCGTGTGCGAGCGTGTCTCACCTCTGCACACTTTGCAGCAGCGGTCTGTGAGTGTGATCTGCTCTGACTCTGGGCAGTTTAGCACTGGACAAGTAGTCATCTCAACCCTATGCATACTTCGATCCTGTAAACACACAAACAATGTTTATTCATTTCATCTTGCAAGTCAAACATCCAGCTAGCTGCTAGTAAAAAGATCCTAGTTTTGTAACATGGAAGCTGTTTCTAAGCTGGATAACGCAACAAACGAACTTCCTAGATGGTCCAGATGGATTCGGGAACATGACCAACCAGCTAATGAATAATGACCAGCTTGGACAGCTTGGACCACCTTATCAAAAAAAAAAAAAAAAAAAAAAGAACTTAAGATGGATTTTTGGATTCAAATTTGCAAACAGTCAGGCAGAACTCAAATTTAGTCTGGATTCAAATGCTGCTTGTAATTCCAATTCATAACCAAACTCATAAACAGATCCAGACAGAATTGATTCAGATTCTTATAACCAGGTCAAAACAGACTTCAAATTCTGCCTGAAATCAAATTCATAATCATACCCAGAGATAATTCAAATGCTCCCTAGAATTCAAATTAATAACCCGGCCCAGACAGGATACAAATTTGGCCTGAATTCAAACTCATAACCATACCTAGAAAAAAAAATGCCTGGAATTCAAATTCACAAACAACTCTAGACAGAATTCAAATTCAGATTCATATTCTGCCAGGAATTCAAATTTTTATAACCAGGACCAGACAGACTTCATATTCTGCCTGAAAGTCAAATTCATATTCAGACCCAAACCAGGACAGAATTCAAATTCAGATTCAAATTCATCCAACCTGTGTTTATTCATGACATTTTATGTTAGATCATGTTTTCATCAACAAATAAGAGAGCAGTACTTGCTAGCTCTAAATAACACCTTACACAAATCAGAGGTTTTCTCCAAAAATGAGGGCAAAAAAATCCAGAAGGGTCAGATTCTGGTATAGGTCTTCTGAACACCTTCAGCACCATCGGCCTGCAGTTCCACTTACCCTGCATTCAAACAGCAGACAGTTTCCCTCAGAGTCGTGTACGCTCTTACGATCACCCTCCACGTACACTCTTCCTCGGAATAGACACACGGCTAAAGACGGAAAGATATAGAGAAAAGGAAGAAAAAAAAATAAGCAACAGAAAAAAAATTAAGAGGACAGAGACAAAACAAAGCGATTTACAGAGCACAAACCAGTAAAGCATCGATCGGACAAGAATGTTAGATTAAGCCTACCAGAGCGCAATGTTAAATAAAGCCCTGGTCATCAGTCAAACTGCTATTAGCCTCTGCACATTAGCTCTGCTCACTCAAACACAACATGCTGCACACTGGCCTTGAATTATTAATGATACCAGAGAAAGTCTGTGACTGCGTTGTGTGTGTGTTGACATTCGAATTTGTGGCAGCGGTAACCTAGCAACACAGGGATGTGGTCAGTTTGTCATCAAGACCGCAGCATGATTATAAAAAAACGATTTGGGTGGAAAGAAAGATAGTGAGGAGAACATTGAGATGAGGGAGAGGAAAAGGAGCAAACTTGAGAAAAAGGGAGGGAGCTGGGAAATATATGCAGCTCTATAGATGCATGGCCTCATTTTGTGTTTGTTTGTGTGTATACTCACGCTGGCACTCTTTACAGCATGCTCCAGGCATGTAGATTGGAGCTGTATCAGGGGGGCACTGAGGTGGTGGGCAGAAAATACTCTCACACTCCACTGTACCATTCTGCAGGTGGAACACACACACACACACACACACACACACACCACCACAATCATATCAATAAAAGAGCTTCACAATCACATGATTCTGCAAAATAAGCTAACAGAATCAGACTTTTCATGAGTGTTGCTGGCAACTCAAATTGTCAGATCTTCACAACTACAACAAAGCCCAACAAAAACTTAAGGGTGCGTTGCCACACTGACAGCTACAAAACAGCTTGACTTGACAAACTTCTGTACTATTTATGGCTAAAAAACTTTTTTTATTTTAAGGTGACATAGTTACATTGTACTTAAATAAATACTTAGTAATATTAATTAACTACATCTATAGTTAATTAATACAGAGTTAGGGTTAGGTTTAGGGTTAATTACTTGTAATTAGGTATAATTTACGGCAGCAGCTATTTACACTAAGTGAAAACAGCAATATATTCTATTTACACTATATAAAAGTAGCTGTTTGTTGCTATAAGTGCAAATACTTGCTATTTATACTGGCAGTGGCAGATATTATTTGCACCTCAGTATTGTTGTACATTAAAAGGATGGAATAATAACATACAGTGTGAATGATTATGCTTACTGAAATTATTAAATGGATGGTGCCAATAAAATGGGGTCAATAAAGCCCTGCATACACCTACCCCTATCCTTACCAGATAAATATTTTATTAAAAAGCACTTGTCATGGGCACGTTATTTCCACTTTATTTCTTCTGTTATTGCTATAATAAGTTCATGAAGTAACTTAATACTTAAGTCACCTTAAAGTGTTAGCTAACATTTTATCTTTAATAAATGTTCAATGCTTTGAGGATGTTTGGATATTTTACTCCGTGGTGGATGCAGGGAGCAAAAAAAAACGCTAATTGTGACCTTTTACTGTATCTCACAATGCAGCCTTTTTTCCCCTTGCAATTTCGAGTTTATATTTCATAATTCTGAGACTTTTTTTCCTCAGAATTGTGAGATATAAATTCGTTATTCCAAGTTATAAAGTCCGAACTGCAAGATAAAGACGTAAAATTCTGGAAAAAAGTAAAGAACAGTGAAATATATACTTGCAATTGTGAGGGGAAAAAAGTATGAATTGTGAGATAAAAAAGTTGCAATTACCTTATTTAATTTTAAATTTTTATATTTCAATACTTTTACGCATTGAAAGCTACGCAAAACTTTCTCCTCTGAGAAACTTTGTGTCCACTCACAAAAATTTGCTGATGGAAATAAAGTCGTAGGAAAAACTGTATTTTTTAGTTTCTTGTAGAACGCAATAGTTTTGCTAGAAAAATCAAATGTTTTGTGAGCGAACACAAAGTTTAGGGAGGAGCATAATACTTTTGCAAGAGAATGCAAATGTTTTGTGAGAGAAAGCAAAAGCATTGGAAAAAAATTTTCCCATCACCATGTCCCCTCAGAGCACAGGAAAAAATGCTTTGATCCCACATGTAGTAGTCACATCATAGATTATTTCCATAATTTGCACTGGCACTTTAACTTTCAATGAAAAACAATGATTTGTCACTGAAAATCACTGCTATGGTGAATAGCCCTTGAGTTTGTAGTTTGGAGAACCATCTCTTGTTTAAAATCCTAAACAAACAATCCAAAATTACCCTGTCCTCACAATACATGAGCTTACTGAGCATGTGCAGTTCCTGCATCCATCTATCCAAGCATCATCATCCCTGTATATCTCTCCATTCAGGGTGCACGTCCTCTCACAGTAACAGCCATCCAAGTACTTCATCTTTTCTTCGGCAAGTGCCAACTGGTGCACAAAGAGGAAGAAGAGAGGGTGTGACTGAATGATGAATCAATATAGCGGGAAGCAATACAAAAAATGAAGAGAAATCAAAAAAAAAAAAAAAAAAAAAAACAAGTTAGAAGGAGAGGAAATAAGAGATTTATGACGAGGGAAGTATTTGTGGTGTTCACTATTAAGGACATTAAACATAGCATATGAAAACTAGTGACATCTAATACACACACACACACACACACACACACACACGCACACACACACTACTACGGAGCCCCTAAAGGGACATGATGATGAGGAATGGGGGGTGGGGGTTTGGAGGGCGCAAGGTTTCTCAGGGGAATGCAAAACATTTGCAAGAGAACGCAAAAACATTAAAATATGTTTTTTTTTTACTCTCATCTCATTTTTTCCCCCATCACCATGTCCCTTTAGGGTCTTTACACTTCAAAGTGAAGTGTAGTGAAAAGAAATGTCCCAATAAAATTAAACACATCAACTAACTTCTAGCTAACAATAGCAACATTAGCATCCTAAAGTAATATTTTTTCTCCACTCTTCACCACATATAACAAAAACTCATTTAAAGTCCAAGACCGATGGTCCTAACAGATCTCCTTCTTTTATCATTTTGCTCAAAACCACATACATTAATACTTAATTTCAACAGCAAAGCATGCTAGGAACTGTAAATTTCCCTTCTCAGATATTCTACTATTCATGTAGTCCCAGTGGTCCCAATGCAAATGGATTAAATAAATGTCAATTTCAAACGAACGTTAATTCCAATTCCAATAAACGTCATTACAGAATGAAAACAAAACTGACAAAATTTAGCAATTGCTTTGCATTAGCTCAGTTTAATTAACTAAATTGAGCAAGCAGAAAAATCAGTGTTTGAAGTCAGGCTACTCCAATGCTAAACATTTTTAAACTTGCCTTGTTTGATGTTTTAGCCAAAATATCTTGAAGTTCCATGATCTTCTGAACCAGCCCATGGAAATCATTACAAGTGGGACAAGCTGCAACGTGGTGGACGTGCATTAATGGCATTTCCAGAGCAGTGAGTAAACAAAGTGCATTTTTTTTCTGTACAGTCTAAAGAGAGCATGCACTTACTACGGTTGAGATCTGGACACTGGACGATGTATCCATGGGGTACGACAACCAACTGAACATCTTGCATCACTCCCTGAAAGATATTGCAGAAAGCAAGTCAGAGAGATATAGACAGGACTTATTGTATGGTCCATTTCCAATGTGAAAGGCTATGCTGTACCCTGAAGAAACCATGGGCATCATTTCTTTGACCAAGCCAGATGTTTGTTCCTCTGGGAAAGTCCATAGATGGCGTCTCCACAATCCTTTCATAAATTCTGAAAACAAGTACAAATAAAAAGCAATGAGTGAACATTGATAAGGATGAAGACAAGGCATTCAAATCCATCTATGGTGGTCCTTTAATTCTCAAGCCGTTCACCTGTTGCAGTCAATATGGAGCACCACTTGGGTGGCGCTGAATGCCAGGGAGACTTTGTGCCAGTGGCCATCTGCCAGACTATAGGGGAAGACCTCTTTCTGCTGCCGCTGGTCTGAAGTTTGGAAGAAGAGACGGATCTCATTACGCAGACCGCTATTCTCTACTTCCAGAAACCTGAGGAGGAAGCCAAGGAAACAGATTTACTATGTTAAAAGTCATAATAATTAATCGATTGCTTAAAATATGAGAACTCCTGGAAATAACTGCTGCCATAGCTCTTATGCTCCTATGCATAAGACTTCTGCAAGTTAAGCCAAATGGTCGTTATTAAATTCTGTAACGTGGCAACACAGCAGGGAAAAAAAATGGAGCTCAAGGGAATGTGTGAGTTCTGAACGGATGCGAAGACGAGCAGTGATCCATGAAACTCTTGGCCAGCACTCCGAGTGCTGACCTTAAAGAGGTGGCAGAATCAATACTGTGTGTGTTTAAGAAATGTCAGTGGACACCCTAATCAGAAATGTTACAGACATTCCATCAGGAGAAGAGATTATGTGTTCCTCTGAGAAACAGTAAATTAAAATAGAAAAACTAGAAAGAAGGTTTTACTGGAGCAAAGGCCTATATGGATGCACAGATAGGCCGATGGATGGAGAGATGGATGAATGGATAGATAGATGGATAGATAGATAGATGTTTAAACAAGTGGTATGCTGGTCTCGCAACCTGGTCAGGCTGATCTTTTGGTTGGTTTTATGGGAATTTTGTCTACTTTTCACCTTGGTCATGCTGGAAGATCAACTTATACCATCTAAAACCAACTTGTTTTTTTTTTTTTTAGCATGTGTGGGATGACAAGCATATTGTATAGCAATGTAAAAGACATAGGATATACCGATGCACATCTACACTCCATAAAAATGATTAAAATGCAGACAGACAGACAGATACCTCTGTTCTCCATAGTGGATGGACAGCAGCACTCCTGAGCTGAATTTCTCTTGTTTGAGGGTCAGTAGAAGAGTGAACTCTGTTCTTCCTCTCAACTTCTGAAGAATTCTCTCCGCTGCCTTGAGAGAAGCTCTTGCATTCCTTGATGAGCCTAATGGCAAGAGTGACAGAGAACGAGAGGAATACTTAAAAAAACAAACAACAAACACACACTACCCTATTAAGAAACAATATGCAATCATGACTGACACAAGACATGAGCCACAAGAATATCACATAGAGCCGACCATAAAATGAGGAGTTATGACACAATCCATGGTTGTCCATAGATGTTGAACTATTCTGTAACAAATGACATGAAAGCTTTTCCTGAATCAACTGACAAATTCGTCATTTAAATACAGATAAATTCAGTATTAAGGAAATTCAGATGTACTTACTCAGTCAACTTAGATCAACTTTATATATGATCTTACAGACTTTAAATATTAACAGAGCACGGAACAGATCAGACAGATGATAATGCTCCATCCATCACCGTGTCAAGTACGCAACACAATCATCAACTTGTAACTGAATTTGTTCATTAAGGCTCGTAACTAACAAAACAAAAGTGGCAAAGAGGTAGAAAGAAGTGGCTTTAGTTACCAGACCATAATGGACATAACTATGGCCGTTTTGCACCAAAGGGACCATCTGGTGATATTCACGTTTTAATAGAAACTACACCTAAAAGCATTTTTCGCCATTAATGTCTAGTCACTTTTTTGTTTGTGCCAAAAAAACAACAAGGTGCTTTTATTTTATTTCATTGCTGCTTTTTCACATCATAGAGCAGGATAGATAACGGTTTATGATTGTGCACATTCTTACTGTAATAATCCTTGTTATGATGTCATTTTTTTCAGTCAAATAACATTTACAGCTCAGGTGATTGGCTCTACAATACAATACAATACAATACAGTAAAAATATCATAACTAGCTCCAGAACCAAAGGCCCATGAGCAAACTTGGCATATTTTTCGTCACAAAGCATCAATCATTGGGAGTGTTAGCAGATGGTAGGTAGGCCTATTATTGTTATGGTTTGGCTTATATTGAAAATCCACAAACAATGTGTGATGCAAGAAGAACAGTAAAATTATATTTAACGACCAGAGAAAGCAATACAACAAAAATCACAACGATAAACACAAGAAAAAAAACTGAAAAAAAAAACTGAAGGCTTAAATACACAAGGGAGGCTAATTAACAGAACAGGGAACAGGTGTGCCTAATCAAAGACTATGGTCTCAGATGACAACAATGTCAATATGATCCCCATTTACACAGATCCATAAAAACGACTAAAAACGCTGTATTGTGCATGCCAGGCCAGTACTTGGCGACATCACTTTGTAAAGAAAGATTAGACACCTGCACACACACGCATTCTTTTACAGAGCACTTTCCTATATATGAAACACATAATACTCATGTGCATGCCATCACCGTTGTCACAGATTCACGTTTTTATAATTTACACAGGGATGATAACAGTATCATAATCAAAAAAATGCACTTTGAAACCCATTTTCAAAAGTTTGCACTTTCAGGCCCCCAAAACGTCATTGTCGTGTAAATGAATGACCAAAACTGTTGAAAAGTTGAAAACTGGGCCGTGTAAAGGCCCCTAAGTAAACAGAACATGATCATGACGGTTAAAGACCCCCTTGGAGCACACTAATGACAATTTTAAGGAAATGAGGATGGTAGACTGATAGTAGGTCATGTCGCGACACTGATGTAAGTGGCAATAGCACAGAAATAAAAAAGAGACAGAAGGAAGGAGGAAACACACTGGGAGATGTGATGAGTAGGCTGAGTAGTACACAGGAAGTTGACTATCTCCCCAGGGATTAATGTTTAAATCAGTCCTGTCAAAACATAAGAAATGTCTAGGTCTGGTCCTCTCAAAGGGTGGAAAAAAAATGCAACACATACACTCACACACACATAAAGGCCAACCGGGGAACACTAATGTTCTGTAGCTATTGTCAAGTAAAGCTCAGGGGAGTTGTAAGCTGCAGCCGTGAGCCTATTGTATGGCAGGAATGAGGCAGAGTTTCACCGCCTTCATTAATCAAATACACTGTATGACAGTGAGCTGAAGCTAACCTGGTAACCTCAACAATCCGCAGAGGACACCACGGCTGATCTAATGGATTCCAGGAGAGTTCACAAGTATCAGCATTAAAGTCCTCTGGGGTAGTGCAAGGAAAACAGGTTTTTTCTGACATCTCTCTGATTAATTTCCATTGGATCGACACTTCGTTCACTCAGATGCGCTATCCTTCTTTTACGATCACCACTGAGGATTGTATGCATGTGCTGTAAATCAAATGCTAGATGTTCGATGGCAGCATTTAAAGGTCAAAGAGCAGCTAGGGGCTGCATCTGCTAGGAAATTATGCAAATTACAAGTATTGACTCTTTAAAAAAAAAAAACAAATTTAAAATCTATATAAAATAAATAAATGATAACAAATCTTTACAGATAAAAAGTTAACTATTAAAATATTAATAAATAGTTACTCATATATACAGACAGAGTTCGCTAAATATAAAATTAATAAATAAACAAACTACTTAATTAATAGTTAGCTAAAAATTTAGATATAATACACAGTAATTTTAAATATGTTTTTAAACATCAAAAATTGCTAGTTTATTCATCTCTGACATTCAAATTCCCTGTTTTCAGGCCATGTGGATACACTCACCTTTCAGCAAGGAGGCTTTTTTTTTTTTACATCATGGATCTGTAATCAATCGCTCTCAATGATCAAACACCTCAGTCAAGCAATGCGCTTCAAGAGAACCGATAACTTCAATAATGATAAACGAGAAGTTCTTTGAGAACTTGGGAGCAAGACAAACATCGTGTGCAAATTATGTAACTTGGTCGACACCGTTCTGGCAGAATTTAAATTAAAAACCTTTCAAGAAGGTTTCTGGTGAGTTTTTTTCTAATGATGTTGAGTATCGAAGCCAGCAATGATATAAGCAATTACATCTAAAAAGAACTTAAATTGATCAAAAGTCAGGCTACTTATGATGCAAGCACTTAAAAGTGTGTCACCCTTGAGACATACCATAATAAAATTTTAAAGCCAATGTTAAAAAAAAAACCCTCATTTTTACAACTGATGAATTATGCACGGCCTATTACAATGACAAAATGAACAAGTGTCTCTCCTCAAATTAACATTGCATTAATCAAAAGACATGGGTCCATTACTCCCTGCCTCAAAGCAGTGTCCAAAACAGTGGCTGGGAACAGAAGCAGTGCAGCAGATGAGATTAATAAATGAAGAGTTGATGAATGAAAATTCTGTCATTCACTCATACTCTTGTCTTTTCAATCTGCTAAACATCTTCTTTTGTATTCCACATAAGTTACACGGTTTGGAACGGAGTGAGGGTGAGTAAATGATGACAGGATTTTCATTTTTGGGTTAAGTATCCCTTTGCAAAATATATGATCATACTGCAGACACAAAGTCGAGACATAGAATCTCAGTTTGGGAATACAGGTTGAGTGATACAAGTGACGTAGTGTATTTGTCTAGTCCAGACCGCATCTTTGTGCAGGAGAAACACTTAGCTGATGTCCCTTTTGGCTGCTGCATGCTCAAATAGCTGATGAATGAGCAGGAATCTGATCCTGGCACTTAAAAGACCCAGTCAGCACCAGGTCTGATGGAAGAGGTAAAACTTCTTTCTTTTATTGTTTGCTTCTGCTCTGTTGCACCCATTTGTGCATTAATTCAGGCAGTCAAGGCAAACTGTTCAGCAAAACATCTCAGACTTACAGGCGCATATTAGCACTTAGCACAGTAATGTTATACATTATGTGATAAAACAGTTCATTTGGGGGGTTCATTATGGTCGTTGATGGGGCCCCCCTATGGTCAAGTATTAACTGTGCATTAATCTGCCCCTGGTCGACATTGCTATTTTTATCTTTTTATCTACAAGATATACATTATGGACCAATTTTATGAAACTTTTGACATTTTGGAACTTTTCAGCATCAGTCCTAAATCACTTTCATTATATTGAGAACAGTGTCCAGGATATTCCAAAATTCACCTTTTGCAGTCCACAAAAATCATAAGGGTTTGGAATGATGAGTTAATAATGACAGAATTAAAATTTTTGGATGAACTATTCCTTTAATTCACTCCGTTCACCAACAGTTACTTAATGTGCTTAAATTTCCAACAAAAAGAACTGTTATATATGTTACTGTGATATACAATTACTCTTTTCATGATGTAAGCAGTGGTGGAACTAGAGTTTTATACATGGGGTGGCCAATGTGCCGTGCAGCTGCATGTCAAAATAAATGCTGCTTTCAACAAGAGGGGAAATTAAATTTCAATAAGCATCAAACTGGCAGTATAGTAAATTAAATTTTGGTGTGGCACCCGGAAAAGCCAATCGAAGGCAGGAATTTCCAATGCCATCCCAGACACCCCTCTGGCTCCACCACTGGATATAAGATTTTGTTTATACAGCCCACCCACACTTACTCAATACTACAATGTCTGGCTACAGTGTCACATTAGCATGTTTAGCCGTGAATTATCTCTAATATCTCCCCATCCTCCCCTGTTACTTTTCTCCTTTCCCCTTCTTTATAAACAGCACAGCACGGATGTCATTGACGGACATTGATAGGTCTCTCATCTGCATTCTGCACATTTATGACCTTGTCTCGGAGCCTGTCTGTTAGATCCCAATTCCGCAATCCCACTGGCATTTACTGGAGCGCCAATCAATACTGTGGAGGTGCCACCTGCCCAAATTAGAACAAGACTATTGCTTCCACAGAAATCAAATGCCTCTGATTATCCTAGAATGTCAGACTTTGTTTTTTCTGCCAAATATGAATGCATCCTAAGTCTGCCTAATGCAGTGTTTACCTTTTGTGTGTGTGTGTGTGTGTGTATGCATTTATGGGTGTACAGTTGCACACGTAGATTGTATCCAGTATAAATACATTCCCCAGAATTGCAGTATCTCATACACCATTCATACTGCAGTGCGGAACAGAAGTGATGACACAGATGCTGGCTAACTGCAAACCCAGAATGTTACTGCATGCATAAAAATCTGTCATCATTATAGGTCATGGGAGTGGTGACAGCTTATCGCTTAAGTAAATAAAAGGTTGGTGGGTTTTGTCCTAAGGTGCTGAATAGGGTTTGAGGAAGAAAGCAGAGAATGACCATCACCATTGTGCCCTTGAGTAAGAAGACACTTATCCCAAACTGCTCAGAGTGGGATGTCAATCTGGATAAAAAGCCACCTATAAATCACCAGAGGGACAGATCTGCTAAAGACAGATCTGCAAAAAACAACCCTCCAGATGAACAGAATGGAATGGAATGGAATGGAACAGACAAAAAATAGAAACACTATACAGACTAGAGAAGAGTAGAAGAGAACAGAGTAGAATACAGCAGAGCAGATAGAATAGAATAGAATAGAATAGAATAGAATAGAATAGAATAGAATAGAATAGAATAGAATAGAATAGAATAGAATAGCAGGCATACAACTGAATACAGAAAACCACAAACAATAGAGTATAAAAAGAATAGAATAGAATAGAATAGAATAAGAGGCACAGAACTGAATACAATAAACTACACAAATAATAGAGTATAAAAGAATTGAATATAGCAGATCAGAATTAGAATATCATTAGAACAGCAGGTATACAACTGAATACAGTAAACTACACAAATAATAGAGTATAAATAGAATTGAATACAGCAGAATATAATAGAATAGAATAGAATAGAATAGAATAGAATAGAATAGAATAGAATAGAATAGAAGGTACAGAACTGAACACAGTAAATTACACAAATAATAGAGCATAAAAATAATTGAATGTAGCAGATTAGAATTAGAATAGAATTAGGATAGAATTAGACCAGCAGGTATAAAACAGAATACAGTAAACTACACAAATAATAGAGTATAAATAGAATTGAATACAGCAGAATAGAATAGAATATACAAAGAACAGTACAGAACCAAAAAGAATAGAATAAATCCAGACATAGAATAGAATATAGTAGACATTAAGGGCCAGATTTACTAACAGTTTACGCAAGAGCAAATCCTATTTTGCCGTTAAAAAATTACTGTAAGGATTTGTTAAAGACACACAGTGAAAAATGGATAGTTGTTTTTGTGGCTGACCTTATTGCATATGCATTTGTAGGAGTTTCCCTTTCAGACGCAAAAATCATGGGAGGAGAGTATTTAAATGAATCATGCAAGGTGATTTACTAAGGTTTGCGCTAGTCAATTTACTGGTATTTGGACCATTATTTAAAGCCCCCAAAATAATGTCTTAAACCAGATGATAATTAACCCTTCGCAAAGACCCGTCCCCTATAGTCACTGTTGCAAAGCCCGACAACCCATACGCTCTCACGCCACACGTACTCACACAGTGAAAAATATATTGCGGAGCGAAGAGGACACTGACAACGTATGAAACAGTTTCATGTTTAAAATATTGTAATTTTTTTAAAGAAGTTTAAGCAATAAATACGTTATAGTGTCATACTGTAATATGTCATGACAGATTGCTGTAGTTCCTTCAAACGGCTCGTGAACCGAACCGATCATCTCTTCATGTTCATTATAGCATCAAATAAACATGAATGGACATCAGAAGGAATGTTGTTTCAAGCGCAGAAAGACGTGAATACACACAATTCAAGTTCAAGTTCACAGATGTTAATCTACTAACTCCACTGACTGCTTAGTCGGCTAAAATGGCGGATTTGGGGGGTATGATTGGTCAGATCGCCTGTGAATCAAACTGTTTGCAAAGGGTCAATTTGAGCCGCTCTTGGTAGATATCGTTGGCCATTACGGAAATGATCCGGCTGCATCTGTGTTCTTTAACTTGCACGTCGTCAGTAGAACACTTGCAGAACTTTCCGCTCCCATTGGTGCTTTTTGGAATTGTGCTTTCATGCTAATTTGCCCTGTTTAGTAAATCTGGCCCATAATGTCATAAAATAGACTGAGAAGAGAATAGAACAGAACAAAATAGAGCACAGTAGAGCAAAAATAAAATAAAACAGAACGTAAAGTAAAATAGAAGTACAGTATGGACACAAAAAACAGAATACAGCAGAGCAGTTAATAGATAGAATAGAATAGAAATGTGACCAGTAGACAATGACATAAAAAGTTAATTTTCAAAGCTCTAGAAACTCAGTTCTTTAATAACTGATTCGATTTATCATACTGTAACTCTAGAGCCATAAACAGCATCATCGTGGCATTCAGAGTGAGCCATGGAGCCAGATGCTATTCCCTTCTCTACTCACTGTCCTCATTAACTGCATCTCCTGAATGGGATGACAATTCTTTGATGGGCAAGAACTTGCTGCTCAACACAGCAGCCTGTTTACTCCTGGGACTGATGTTTTACTGTTGGGTTGATCCATTTTTCATGAGAGATTAAGAGGGATCTGGAATTATGCCGTTCTAAACCAGCTGTCTGCCTGGCTGCTTGGCTGTTTCCTCTCACCAGATGTTGACAATGGATTCCAATTTCTCTAAATTGATGGCTCACTGAAAAGGCTTTTTCTTGAAAGCTGCTCTGATGTCAGTTACACTCTGACGTCGAAACAAAAGCAAAGAACCACAAGCCAGTCCAACTAACTTGTTATAAGCCAGTTACTCGTACCTTCAAATAGATATGCTCTGCTCTCATTGTGGAACCCCTGGACCTGGGAGACTCCAGCACTTGACCTCACAAGATCAAACTCTTGGAAGACGTCCACATGTAATTCTGGATCAATCCCCAAACCTGAAACTAAGGGAACATGAACATGTGGAATCACTTTCTCTGATAAAAAAACAGAATTTAATAAAACAGCAATTATGTGAGACACACTGTATATTTGTAGAAAATATTTAAATAACACTTTACTACAAAAATCTGCTTTTGGTTATTTAAATATACTGATGACCACCACAATGATACATCTGGTAAAACAGAAACCCCACATAATATATTAATACATATTCAACTTAATCAACACTTGCATTTCCAATAAGCCTTGAATAATAAATATGTGCTCACACAAACTCCAAAACACCGTCGCACAAAACTAAACAAAAAATGGAGCATAAACCACCCTCATGTATTACAAGCTATTATTTTTTTCCCACAAAAGTAATAATTTTTTTACTTAAAAATATTTTAATAGATAGTAAATATTTTTTCAAAGAGTATAAATGTTACATGTAACCATAATCTACTGAGTAGCCTATAACACCAGTGGACACCAGGTACCCATCCCGTTGCTGAAATTCACTAGCAATAAGACATCTGACAAATGCTGAGCTTACCATAGAAAAGTCCGACAGCGCAAAGCGCAAAATAAAGTTTGAATAATCCCATTGTGAAGGAGGAGAGAAACGCCTATTCCATCATGCTGATGTTCTGCTGGAGACTGAGCGAGATGCGCATCAGTGATACATCTCCAATAAACGCATCCTCAAACCTTCATTACACTTCGGCAAAACTTTAGTAAATAAACACGGGGATATAAAGCAAGAGTGAAAACTCCATGAGGCGAAAATTCAGCTTGTGGAATGTCCTCTTGTGAATGCAGGTGCGTCTGTCCTCCCTCCTCTCACGAACAGAGAGAGAGAGAGAGAGAGAGAGAGAGGGAGAGAGAGAGAGAAAGAGAGATTGAACACAGGCACCTGCAGCTCATAAATTCTGCCACCTGCTGGTCATTCACAGGAACATGTTTATTAACAGCATTTGAAGTTTGCAGACACATTACAATACAACAAGTTAAAGATGTTAACATATTCTGCATTCAAATAGCTAAAAGGTGAAGTTTCATACAGAGAGCTAGTTGACTTTAAAAGCGTATTTCTGTTTTACATTTTTGCTGTTTCATGAATTTTTTTTTTCATAGTTTCCCTGAAAAGCCATAAAACTCAATGTTATTTTTGTTTTCATTTGAATTACTTTTAAATAAAGTAAAATAGTAATATTTAAAATATGATTTTCAAAAAGAGATCACTTTAATAATTTTATAACAATTATTCATTATTCTTGACTTTCAAAAACGTTTTTAAATGTGCTACTTGGAAGACTTAACTACTTAACTCCCCAATATGTTAATGACCTAAAATAGCTAATGCGAATCAGTGCAGATTATATGATTAAATATTCTTCCACTAAAGTCACATGGAAAGGATTTTGTTGCTTGGATTTTATGGCGCTCAAATAACTAAGACACGTTGCCATGGCATCTGCAGTGCATTTGCATATGGAGAAGGGTCAAAGAAGACGGCCATGAGAGGCAGAATTGATAATTGCAGAACCAATCAAACAGGTCATGCATCCAGCAAGCATTTTACAACGGCACATGTCAG
The DNA here is from genome assembly GCA_037194245.1 of Opsariichthys bidens. Taxonomy (NCBI): domain Eukaryota; kingdom Metazoa; phylum Chordata; class Actinopteri; order Cypriniformes; family Xenocyprididae; genus Opsariichthys; species Opsariichthys bidens. Next base: position 14,203,140 of record CM074287.1, on the reverse strand, counting down.
ACTTGCACCCTTGATACATGAAGCTCGGCACTGGTCTGCTTTCTGAAAATGTTACAGTTGCAGCTTTCCATGCGAATATGGCTGCAACGCACTGCATTAAAGAAAAAAAATGAGGGAGTTTATGTGTGCATATGCAGTGATAGCTCATGCATTATTAATGAATCATCTGGATGACAAACCTATAAATCTGATTACATGATCCCACCATCACTTATTATTTATTAGACCTCTATAGCAATATGCAGGATATTAATGTAAATGCTTATACATTTACATTAGAACCCAGGAGTGAAAACAGATAGAAAGGGCACGAGAAACTGTCGCACCTTTCGGTTTCCACAATGACAGCTCAAGGCATCGGTTAGACAGAAGGCAGCTTAAAAAGCAATGCACAGGGAGGTAGCTGTCCTCCATATCAGTTCAGGCACTCTATAACAAGTGTTTTAGACAACAGCCTGTCAGCATGACAATTTCTGTTGCCTTCAATAAAAGCAGTAGGGACAGTAGTAGGCTATGAGTACTGTGATCATTCTGAGATGATAGATTTGATAGATGTGGTCGATCGATCGATAGATGGATAGATGGAATGCGTTCGGTCGGTAGATGGATGGGCCGAGGTGGTCGATCGACCTATGTACATCTACACCCCGCTAAAAATGCAAAAATTATATTGCTGCTGTTAAGAACTTGACAGGTTCCCTGTGGAGTCTGTGTTTTTAATTAATCAGAACAAAGCCATCTTAACCTAAGCAGCCACTCAGAGATCACTGCAGATTCTATTATCTAACATGACTACTGTTCACTCAAACAAGCACTCACTGTCTCCACTTCACTAATGAATGAGTCTCTCTAAACCTGTGAGAGGCACACACAGCTCTGCAAGTGCACCATGAAAACACTTATCCAATGTACAAGTACAATTACGGAGGATGGAGTGTTATCCTGACTTCACAGGGAGGAGTAGTTCTCATCTTCAAAAGCTTGTTGCTCCTCAACCTGAGTCTGTGTCGCCAGGAAACAAACATTGCACTGTGACTGTTAAAGACTAATGTTACTGTATAATGCAGGCTTATTTGAAAGCATTCATAAAGAGTATAGCCTCAGGAAAAAATAAAGTTTAAGTGTACTATTTATGACTTTACATTATTTTTCATTGCAATAAATAATCAAACTTTCTGAATATAAATAATATCCACATAATAAGATGGATGGATGATATAAAAATATATAAAAGTTTTATTTGCTCCTTTAATGCTAAAAAAGTGAATGTCCCATTTAAAAAAGGAAGCCAAATTAGCGGAACAAAAATTTATAGAGATACAATGCTGACATCTAGTGGAAAACACAGATAAATGGAGGAAATGGAGGAATACCATTGACTAATATATATATACTGTGGGTACAAAAAGTATTCAGACCGCCTTAAATTTTTCATGCTTTGTTATATTACAGCCATGTGCTAAAATCATTTAAGTTCATTTTCTTCCTCATTAATGTACACACAGCCCCCCATATTGACAGGAAAACACAGAACATTTTTGTAGATTTATTAAAAAAGAAAAACTGAAATATCTCTTGGTCCTAAGTATTCAGACCCTTTGCTGTGAAACTCATATTTAACTCCAGTGTTGTCCATTTCTCCTGACCATCCTTGAGATGGCTCTACACCTTCATTTGAGTCCAGCTGTGTTTGATTACACTGATTGGACTTGATTAGGAAACCCACACCAGTCTATACAAGACCTTACAGCTCACAGTGCATGTCAGAGCAAATGAGAACCCAAAGATCACTGTGGCTGAGCTCCAGAGATGCAGTCGGGAGATGGGAGAAAGTTGTAGAAAGTCAACCATCACTGCAGCCCTCCACCAGTCGGGGCTTTATGGCAGAGTGGCCCGACGGAAGCCTCTTATCAGTGCAAGACACATGAAAGCCTTCATGGAGTTTGCTAAAAAATACCTGAAGGACTCCAAGATGGTGAGAAATAAGATTCTCTGGTCTGATGACACCAAGATCGAACATTTTGGGCTTAATTCTAAGTGGTATGTGTGGAGAAAACCAGGCACTGCTCATCACCTGTCCAATACAGCCCCAACAGTGAAGCATGGTGGTGGCAGCATCATGCTGTGGGGTGTTTTTCAGCTGCAGGGACAGAACTGGTTGCAATCGAGGGAAAGATGAATGCGGCCAAGTACAGGGATATCCTGGACGAAAACCTTCTCCAGAGTGCTCAGAACCTCAGACTGGACCGAAGGACAATGACCCTAAGCACACAGCTAAAATAACGAAGGAGTAGCTTCACAACAACTCCGTGACTGTTCTTGAAGACCCAGCCAGAGCCCTGACTTAAACCCAATTGAGCATCTCTGGAGAGACCTAAAAATGGCTATCCACCATCATTTACCATCTAATCTAACAGAACTGGAGAGGATCTGCAAGGAGGAATGGCAGAGGATCCCCAAATCCAAGTGTGAAAAACCTGCTGCATCTTTCCCAAAAAGACTCATGACTGTATTAGATCAAAAGGGTGCTTCTACTAATTACTGAGCAAAGGGTCTGAATATTTTGGACCATGTGATATTTCAGTTTTTCGTTTTTAATAAATCTGCAAAAATGTCAAGAATTCTGTGTTTTTCTGTCAATATGGGGTGCTGTGTGTACATTACTGAGAAAAAAAAGAACGTAAATGATTTTAGCAAATGGCTGCAATATAACAAAGAGTGAAAAAATGTAAGGGGGTCTTAATACTTTTCGTACCCACTGTATATTGTGTATGTATGTACATACATACACAATTATGCACTCTTAACATGCACTCATAATCACATGACCAACTGTGTCGTGCAGCTGACCAAAAACAGACAAAATTGGCAGTACTGCTGGAATGAAAAATAACTTGAAACAAAATACCTCAAAAATATTCAAAATATGCAGTAGCAAAGCATACAGTTATTGTAGATGTAGATAAAAAAGTAAACAGGAATATAAAATATAAACAAGCATAAATGGGCAGTCCAAGCTTAAAATGACTCATGGACACTGCTTTTCTGAAGAAGAAAAAAAATATCCCATAAAATCCACAACCTGACTGTAATGAATACCCAACTGTTCCGAATACTCCCTTTCCTGTCAGTGTTTGTTCACATCAGTTCACTGTACGACATCATAACCCACGTGAGCCAGCGCGCGTGGTCAAAGGTGAGTCTTATTGCTACCAAAACATTAGCGTGATTCAGCAACAGGCCGGCTACACTACACGAAAACGCAGTCAAACGTGAAGACCTCTGCCACCCCGTGTCATGCCATATTAACTAACTACTTTGCTAATAAATACTTTTTCCAAACACTTAAGAGGCGTCCCCTGCCGGCTGGATCTATGTAAAATTTTCTCCCCAGCCTGCCAGATCAGCTGTCAGATCATATGCAGCCTGCTAGTTCCATATGGAACCCATCTGAAGCTCACATAAACACAACTGCCCTCCTGCTCTGAGTGCATGAGACCCACCAGCAGTCTCTTTATCATGGACCCTCTAAAAGGCATTGCTGCCAAATAAATCTGTACACAAAGTGTAGGCAAGGATGTCCATCTATTATAAATGTGAACGCAGGTCATGAACATTCATGAAGGCCGGACATGAGCCAAAGCCTTTTCAGGAGGTCAGAAAACAACTTTGCAATTAGACGGAGATTTCTAAGAAATCTTTTTCATTTCAGCAACAATTTTCTCAAAGTACATTTTGGATTGCTCTCATGATTAAAAGGATCTAGAAGACATTGATGCTATTTATGTACATATATTGACTATACTGAGAGTCAGCCGTATACTTGAGAGTGCATTTGTCTATCTTTATGTGTGTTTTTAGGTGGAAATGTCAATCTGGCATGTACCCACTCGATGTATGATTCACAATGTCTTTTTTAAAGTTAATTTGTTCTTTCTTTGCAATTGAATGAGGTTGGACTTTTACAGAGCATGAAAGTTTGACGTACTACTTATTAAACGCTTTATAATCACTATGATTAGGTCATTAGTTAGGCCACATGTCCTGCCACGAAGATTTAAAAAAAAAAAAAAAAAAAAAAAAAAAATTCAGTTGCTGTCCATGGTGCTGGATCCTAAAAATAAAATAAAATAAAATAAAATAAAATAAAATAAAATAAAATAAAATAAAATAAAATAAAATAAAATAAAATAAAATAAAATAAAATAAAATAAAATAAAATAAAATAAAATAAAATAAAATAAAATAAAATTAAATTAAATTAAATATAAATAAAATAAATGCTGTGACTGGTGATCTTGTACCTAGCTGAGGAAGAGAGTCATAGCACATCTATAGGATGAAATGAGACAACAAGTCACTGAGAGAGACAAATATCAGAGCAGACAATCTAGTAAATGAACAGACAATATGCCCTGCATTAAACAATGTTGCATAACTTCAACACACTACATGGAGCCCTGCAGGGTGTCTGAATTTCCTTCCACATTGTGCTGTGTGTGAATGGAGACTGAGTCATTAGTTCTGTTCAACCTCACGTGGCGCCAAAAGACCTGATATATACACTTCTTTGACCCCTATACCTTACCAAACCCAAGAACAAGACTGGGTAGGTCTTTTCAGCATAAAATGCAGATCTTTGTTCTCAACCTCATTGGGAGACATTTTCTTTTCTTTTTTTTTTTTTTTACATTGTTTTAAATGATAACAATAAGAAATGTTTCTTGAGCACTGAATCAATACATTCGAACGAGTTCTGAAGGATCATGTGAAATGCTAAAATTCAGTTTTGCAAAAAAAAGTATCTTTAGTTGTAATAATATTTCACAATAATACTATTTTTAATGTATTTTTGATCCAATCAATGCAGCCTTCGTTCGTTAACGTAAGACACTTCTTTCAAAAACATTTTAAAATCTTACTTAAACTTTTGAATAGTAATACTTTAGCAACAAAAGAAAAGTATTTTTAGTCACTTCATTCTTATCACTTCTGTCAGATTGTTTCATACACATCATCATATAAGGTGGCATTTTGTCCACATGCTATTTTCATCCCAGAACATTTGAGACGAAGACTCACAGTTTTATGACAGTTTGTAAGATTTTGCATCTAATAATAGTCCTCCTGTCTTGTTTGACCCATTTCCAGCTGGCTGGCGTCATAGTTACATTCAGTTTAACATTGACCCGTCATAGCCACACATGTCGTGCCTTGAGGGTTGGGTGGCGTATGATCGTCGTCACAGTGAACATCCAACCACATTTACATAAATGTCTGAGGTCAAGTGTCTCTTACCAAGCACATGCAGCAAGAAATGCTGAATTAAAACACACAAGGATGAAGGGAAAAGCTAGATCATACTTGCCACATCAATCACCACATTCCAATGGTTGCTGGGTTTTGTCGGATCAGTGTGTTCACCTGAGTGCACTGGGCCTTAATAAGCAGAAACAGTGTTCACTGTGTTCACCTTAAGAATTTGCTGCAACTAAAACATACACATTTTTATTTTCCATTTCATACCCCAAGCAACCTCTATTTAGCTATCAGCATATACAGTCCATTTTCCTCCACCTCAAAACACTGAAAAGACAAATGATAATAATAATAATTTGTGAATGTTTTATACATATAATGATTTTTCTTTTTATTTGCTATCATTCTTTTATCTTTTCAAAAAAAATTTAGATTTTATTTATTACCATTTTATTTAAAGGTAAAAATGCGAGACATGCAAAGAATATAATATAATACAACATAATAAAATGTTGTCAAAATATAATGTAATATCATATAATATCATATCATATAATTTATATAACTATAACATTTATATTATATTATATTATATTATATTCCACTTCATTTAATGGTAAAAAGAAAGACATACAAAAAATACTTTACTTTTTTTTGTTTATTATAAAGACTGTCATTTAAAACGTTAATTAGATTAATAACCATTTACTTCACTCCTGATTGACTCAGCCATTTGAACAAATCAAATGAATGAACGAATGAATCAATGAATCATTTACCACCACATACTGTCAGTTTTAGTTTCTTATGAGAGTATAATAAAAAAATATTATTCCATAGTAATTTTTAAAAAGGTACAGTTCACCCAAAAATTCAAATTCCATCATTTACTCAACCTCATGTTGCAAAAGTTTGTGTGGTAAACTCTATGTTGGATCAAGTAAAATATTTCTTTCTGAAGCCATTTTTTTAATGTCTGTTTGATGCTTTACACAATAATGACTTTTAAGTGTCTTTTGGGGGCATTTTCTCCGCCAAATTTGATGTCATCACATAAAGTAATTAATTAGATTAAAAATTGAATCGACAGGCCTATATATACATATATATATATATATATATATATATATATATATATATATATATATGTATATATATGTATATATATAAATGTCAAAGATATATATATATATATATATATATATATATATATATATACATTCATATACATATTCAAATGCATCACTGAACACTGAGAAGGCTGAATTAATTAAAAACTCTAAAGTCATCTCAGTCCAGCTCTGTCAACTATTTATTCTCTACAATGACTATTTAAAGTGCACGACTCACTGGAGTTTTGGGTCATGTAGGATGTCAGAAGGCAAGAGTGCCAATCATCCAGGTTACTCTGATGGGGCAGATGACAGGAAGGAAAGGGGGTTAAAGAGGTAAGAGTGCAAAAATCGAAGCGGGCAGCCTGCAGGGACTGGGGTGGGGGGGAGGCATTAGTCACCATCTGATTGAAGGAACGGACACAATGGACTATGACAATCACGCCATCATCACGCACGCATACTTTTCATGCCCGCCCCCTTCGTTCCTTCCTTCTCTTTAATGGGCAGATTCGTCCCTCAGCACCTAAACTCCGGACACTTTAAATAGCAGTCCGACCCCTTGCTTTTCCACAACCTCTCCTCTCCTCTCAGAATGTCTAGGAGCCTGAAGCAAGGTATTTTCATGAAGTGACAGAGGCTCTGATTTAAGGAGACTAGCTAGCTTTTGAAGCCCGTGTGGCTGTCCACAGTTAGAAATCAGATCTCTTTCTCCATCTGTGGATGTATTTCTTGATGGAACTTACATTTTCTCTAACCCTCTGTTTCTATTTCTCTTTCTCTCTGTGGGTTTGTCTCTGCCGGCAGTGGCTGTGCTGCTTGTGGCACTTCTGTGCCTGGATCCTCACGGCCGTGTCGGCTCAGCACCCATCTGCGCACATGGGCCATCAGGATGCCACGTCCCGTCCCTGGCAGATCTCTTCGACAGGGTCATTCAGCACTCTGCCAGAATGCACAGCCTCTCTAACGATCTGCACTCAGAGTTTGTGAGTCACATCTGTCTGTTCTTCTACTTTTAATTGTTTTAATGCAACTGCAATTGAAACAAGAAGCTTATAAAATGTTCTGCAGAAGTTTTATTTCTACATTTTGTAAGTGCATTTTTAGCTTAATGAACATTTCTGATCATATAGAGTTCATCAAAATAAGTATGATCACATTTCAAAATCCTTGGCATATGATTTCCAAATATGATTTCCAAGATTTGTTGGTTTAACTTCAAGTAATTTGCCTGGTTGCCTTAAAAATTTGAGTTCATTGAAATTAAAAAATTGAGTTAATGCAATGAAGATTTAATCAACAGAAACTCAAAATATTATGTTTTCTGAACTACAATAATTATCCAAGTTGATTTGACAAAAGAAAAAATGTTCATAACAAATCAGAAAAATCTTTTTTCACAGTGCTGTTCTATTGTCAAAAGGGGAAGAAAATAACCATTTATTGGATGTCAAACCATTACACATGCACACAAAAAGTGCAAATTACGAACTGACTGAAATATTGTTTTCTTGCTAATACAAGATACAACTCTCTTTTTGCTCATATCAAGTATTAGTTAAAATAATAATTTTAAAATTAATTTTATGATTTTAAATTATTCAAAAGTCCATGATAATAAAATGCATAACAACAGAAAAAATAATTTTTTGCTAATATAAAGTATGAATTTAAATAATAATAATAGACATTTTTAGATTTAAATCTAAATATCAGATATTTTATTGTACATAATAACAAAATGCATTAAATAACATGTAAATTATTATTACAATCCATATTAATTGTATGCAATTTAAAATTTGACTAATATGATGAATAATGATTTTATTGTAATAGTTAAATTGTATTATAATTATACAAATTAGTGAACTTTTAGTGTGGCTTCAGTTTCTCTCCATTTTTTTCCCCACATCTTCTCTTTTTTTTACTCATTTATTTATTTGTTTGTTTAAAGGAACAGTATTTTCTGCCCAGCAAAAACCATATTGGAAAGATCTATCGCAAGTGTCACACCTCCAACATACTGACTCCAAATGGCAAAGAAAATGCACAGAAACTAGCTGTGAGTATAACATCCCAACAAACCCTTCCTAAAAAAAAACAAAAAAAAAAAACATTCAGATTGCAAATTCAGCTCTGAACATCGAGCATCTGTGCTTCTACTGCCATAGCTTGTCATTAAGGGACTGCGTTCTCTGATCGCACTGCTGTCTTATCACCTCTGTGCCCTTGAGCAAAGCACTTAACTGCAGTCCATCCCAGGAGGACTGTCCCATCAATTAATGTACTTTAAGCCACATCTGCTAAATTAAGTAACCCAGCAACCATCTCCACAAACTCTTAAGCCTCATTAGTTGGGTTTATGCCGTTTCAAACGAATCAATGGCTGTGGAAATGAAAATAGCTTCATGCATACCTGTAACTTCTAACTCTTTGAATGGTTTAAATCTCAGCGTGAAGAGTTAACGGAGGTGATTCTTAAATTGCTGTTGGCCTGGAGGGACCCTCTGTTCCAGCTGCACCAGAGCATGGCTCACCAGCAGGACTTCAATAGCTTCAGCAGTAACAAAGCCCTGGAGATGGGTGACATGGCACACGAGCTGAAGAAAGGGGTGGAGAAAGTAGCTGAAAAGGTGAGTCACGTCAAAGCAGGAAATAAGAAACGGAAGTGCATGGTTAAGAAGGTCCAGGAGAGGGGTATATGACAAAGGCCAGAGTGTGTCTGTGTCATTTATTAGAAGTATGAGTGTGCTGTGTAGGCTCTTTGATTTCCTACTATAAGCTTGATGATTTCTGTTGTGAAAACTACAGTATTATATATTTTAGATCAACTATCATATAACATAACATTATGAATAACTAAGTGATTTAAAACATTTAAACATTATCTATTATATCTACACATAAAATTATAATTTTTGAGATTATTTATTTATTTATTTATTTTTAAATGTACAATATCTAACAATTAAAATTATAAATCAATGTAATCATTTTGGCACAATCTGTTGACTGCTGGATAATATTTTTTTTTTAATTTTAGTATTATAATTAACATTTCATCCATAATAGTAAAACTTAAATTAACTAACTACTTAAACAAAATATTAATAAACAAACAAATAAATAAATAAAATACATTCCTTAAAATTGTGACATGAAGGGAAAAAAATAATAATTTGGACCCATTTCATTTTAATACAAATGTTAGTATTTACTATATTTGTCAAGCTTAACCATTTAACCTTACTCAAGTTATTGCAAATAGTAATAATAATAATAATAATAATAATACAGATTTAAACATTTTCTTTAATTCATTGGGAAATGTGTAGTTTCATTAATATCTAAATTAACATTTGGCCTCAGAATAAACCAACAATTTTTATGTAAAAAGATACAATAACTCAAACATTACACAACATTTGGAACAGAGTTGCAAAAATGGGTGGAAAAAAGAAACCAAACCAAACAAAACCAAAAACATAAAACTAAAACTAAGCAAAACAAAAGTATTTCGTTTGACCTCCTAGAGTTGACAAACAGTTTCTGAACTTTCTATACCTATTTATGGAAATTGCCTGTAACACTGTGATTCATTCATTGTTTGTCTCTCGTCATCTGTCAGATGAGGGTGCTGGGGATGCTTGGAAACTCTGTGACAGGACTGTCAGCACCAGAAACCATGCTTCCGATATCTGACAGCGGAGAGGCCATGAGCGACTACGAGCTCCTGTACTGCTTTCGCCGTGATTCGAACAAAGTCCAGAACTATTTAAAGATCCTTAAGTGCAGGATCGTACCTGAGCATGACTGTTAGGAAAAAAACATGGGCCTTTCACGTGCACTAATGGACTACACATGCTGGCCCTTATCAAGCATGTTTGACTCTTCACCATCAATTAAGACTTCATCAGATCCTTATCAAATCGCTAGTACTCCAAGCCAGTTCACTGCTATAATTATCAAAACGTAAAAGGTATGCAGCAGGAGAAGGGGAAATTCTGTTTCACCTCTAGCTGGAAAAGATCTCTAAAGTCAATTCATTCTTTAAAATATTTTTCTATGTACCAACTGCTTTCTATTTATATTTCCACATTAGTTACACTCCTTTTAATTATATTTTATTTTATTTCCAAAAGTTGCAAAGCAAATTTTCGCTGAATGAACTGACAACACAAAATTAAAATAAAACTGTAGATTCTTCAGCAGAGACAGTGTTTACTGTATTTATTAAAGAATATGACATCTTGAAATGGTCTTCCAAGCACATTTCCTACACAACACTACACATCGACAATTATTATTATAAAATATTATTTTCATATCAAGTTGTCCAGTGAGATGGCATTATTATTATTATTATTATTATTATTATTATGTTTAATAAACCAAACACACACACACACGATAATATAACCATATAAGGAGACTGTTTCTGATTTGATTTTTTTTTTTTAATTATGCCTTTTTATATCATTAAAAAAACAATGTAATAAAAAGGCATGTGCTTCGGGGTGAAAAATTATTTAATTAAATTAAATCTGGATGGGAGTTGTGTGTGTCTCTAGCTTGCCCTCTCCATGTAATGACAAGTTACTCTTCATACAGTAGGACAGAAAGACCTCCAATTAGAAAGAGTTCAGCCTCAGCCTGGGGCCAGTGCTTCTGCCTGAACTTTAGCATTTTACCAGAACATGTCATAGAATCTGGTGCGCTGTCATTTTCCAGGAGGAAACAGCTTTGAAAGAACACAATAGTGCTGTCTAGGAAAACATATCAAAAAACACAAGTTTTAAGGTGTGCTTAGATCAATAAATTATACAGATACCTTAAATATTTGTCTTAGAAAATGCTATTATGTCCTTCATTCATCATACTGCAAATGAAAGATGCAGTTTAGCACAAGGACCGTTCCACATTCTAGAAAATGTCACATCTGGGTATTCTGCGCACACAGAGTTATATGCTGGAATACGGTAGCCATAGATGTTCAGAAAATTTGGAGGGGGATGTGGTGGCAATTCTGTTCAGTGTCATAAACAAAGTGCATTTAAGATAAATGTCAGACCTGAAAAAAGACCCTTCAGGTCTGAAATGTATGCCTGCTTGATAGTATAGAGCCTTTTTTTCTGTTTCTTCGTAGGCTAAATGCTTTCCTCTATAGTGCATTATTGTCCTCTGGCATTCTGGGCTATATTTTGATGGACAGCTCTTAAAATCAGATGAGATGGCTGACACTCATCTTATGTTACCCTGCACAGACAACCCAAGAGCTGAGCTTTCTGGAACTGACAGTCAGATAGATAACAGCAATAAGTCAAGTGTGCAAGGCTTGCTGTGGCGAGTATGGATAGAAGTGAAAGATAGATTTAAAACTGCATGGCCTGTGGGGTATGGTGCTCACAAAGGGCAAACAGAAAGGTCTTGGTTTGATTGTTAGAAGACTTTGGGGTCATTAGCTCATATGACATTAGTCATATCTGCATGATTCAATCCTTGTGGTGTACAGGAAATGAATAATCAAGGTTGCTGAACGTACTGTGACTCTCGCCTGTATATATATATATACATATACATATATACACTATATATATATATATATATATATTGTATATTATAAATAACATTATTATTAATAAAAATGTTGAAAACAGTTATGCAAACTTTTTATTGAAGCCATGATCCAAATTTCTCAGGATTCTTTGATTAATAGAACCAGCATGTATTTGAAATAGAAATCTTTTGTAACAGTATCCCCAGTGTCACAGTCAAGGCTTAAGTCTCAGACTAAAATGTATGTTTGAGCTGTTTTAACTAAACTAAGTCACTAAAATAAGTTACTAAAACTTTTACTGGCACACCTTAAAATATGTCAGTGCTATTGTTTTGTCTCAAGATGCACAACAGTAATGTTATTTTTTTTCTAGGGTATATTTAGAAAACTACTTAAATGTCCTAATTGAACTAAGGCCTAATCCTGGCTTAGTCTATGAAACCGTGCCTATAAATGTCTATTCTGTCACGTTTGATCAATTTAATGCATCCTTGCTGAATAAAAGTAATGTAGTTCTAAAACAAGCCAACAATAAATCTTACTGACTACAAACATTTGAACAGTAAAGACACGTTACGGCCCAGTGAAAGTAGTGAAACAACATATACACCTAACAATGCCAACTATGTTTACAATAAGAAAGCAGCTTAACATTGTGTCTCACAATTTCATAATAGACAGTTATATGAGGGGAACAAAGTAGATCTCTCCGTAGCCAATTGTTCTCAATAAATCCAATACCAGCATCATTATTGTAGCAGGAAGTGGCCTCACCCTTTAAAAGGAAAGTGTAATTCGCCCTTTGCCCCACAGACCTATGAGTCTCCGAGTTACAGTGGCAGGCAAGACCCGAGCAGCCCGTCATCGGGGAACAGGTGAGCATTGCGCAATGCACATGCACAGGCTTACATCAGCACCAAAACACTCTCTCCAGCTGTTTCTGGATATTAGATACAGTAATACACCCATCACTCTTACATCATTCATATACGTCAGCAAACTTGTTTCTTGCTTTAAACGCCTCTTTGATTGGAAGTTTTCTTTTCTGTTGTAATGTGGGCAGGATATAGCAAAAAGCTTATGATACAGTTACATCACCGACACAAACAATGATGTACTACTTGGTTGCAGATGGACGAGGTCATGATGAGACTAATAAGGTCACATGATAAATGTTTGAAATGTTTCTTGCACTATTTCATCTGTTTCACTTACTATTTTTAAACAACAGGGCAGAATACAGTAGATATATATACATTTCCAATACTGCATACAAACTACAATTTTTGTGTTAAATCGCTGCAAATATTACAATTTCCAATAGATTTCAACTGTGAATCAACAATGAATTGGAAGTACACAGAGGCCTACTTCTGTTCATTCGATGCACAACAATACATATACTTCGGCAACAAAATGAGTATTCTGATTCTAGTACATATATTTCAGTCCTACTTTATGTCCTCCATATGATGGCAGTAGTTACCAATGATCCATGGCAGCAAGCTTTATGACAGCTGCACAGATATTGTGTTATAGCTAGAGGGCGCTGCTGAGCCATGTTTTGCCACTGCATAGTGTTTGCTTACTGTCCTGAGAGCATGACCAAAGTTTAGAAACACAACACAAACAAAAACAAACACGACAGGAGAAGAACAACCAGACATTCAGGATATGATGCCATGTCTAGCGGATTTCAAGGAAACCCAATCCAGAGATTCTTCATTAAAAAAGCCATTACAGCACCTGCTCAGTGCATTAAACTCCATATCATTCTCAGCACTGGAAGTAGTACCTAAAAGAAAGAGCTTGTTCCCATAACAGAGAGAAAGATAGAATGTTATTAAAGTAATGTCTTGTTAAATATTTATTTTAAACATTTCATTTTGTGTGTGTATGTGTGTGCGTGTTCTTTCATTGTACTGCATTCAGTTTTCCTATTTTTATATTGAGACTTACATTATATTTTGTTAACTTTCATTTTTATTCACTTAGCCTTATTTATTTGTCTGTTTTTGTACTTTGCACTTTCATATGTTACCATTATTAGCCATCTCGACCTTCTGTCATATTGTGATATTGTTATTATTTTGTTTAACTTTAAATTATTACTACAGAACACAGACATAGACTACATTATATCTGACTGGAAAATGTTTTGGTCATAGAAATGCCACATTACAATGAAGAATAATTGAGAGAGAAAGTGATGAAAGGAAAGCACTGACCAACCCTAACAACATACAGTTAAGTGTTCTCCATTACCCCATTATTCCATTAGAGAGAGAGAGAGAGAGAGAGAGAGAGAGAGAGAGAGAGAGAGAGAGACCTGCTATCATAACTCCTCCTCCGGCTTCATCCAGGCTGCATTCTTAATTCCTGTAGTCTTTACTCTGGAGAAAAGGGAAAAGGAGGGGAGGAGAAACACGCGCCGGTAGTGGGATGGACGGGAAAGCATGGAGTCCGCTCGCGCATATTTGAGCTGACAGAGGCGAGACGAGCGCATCCCGACACCAGAGCTCTTGATCACTTCACGGATGAATGAATGACGGGTCGCTCTCCTTATACGATCCCCCAAAACCCCTGACCCCATTCATCAGTTTAAACAACGACTGAACACTGAGTTCGGGATATCTGCGACTTTCTACAGCATATCAGCGGCGATCTCAAGATTTGTCGAGCATCTGGACACGTCGCTGAGGAAGCCATGGAGACGGAATCGTCCCAGTTAGGGAGTAACGGAGCGAGTGAAAGTGAGCTTCTACCGGTGGACTATCCGGGAGGAGAGATGCCAGCTTCTCTCGGTGAACGGAGAGGGTCCAGCGTGAAGAAACATCACCACAAACACAACCTGAAGCACCGCTACGAGCTGCTCGAGACCCTCGGGAGAGGTACATATGGAAAAGTGAAAAAAGCCATAGAGAGGCACACTGGACGAGTGGTGAGTTGACGATCATATAAAAGACTCAAATATTGCTCTTATATAGTTCAAGCAGCCCAGTGTAGTTCTCAACTAGCCTATATTTTGACATAAACAAACACCATCAAGAATAAGCTCTAAAATGCGCAAATTGGTGTCTTGGCAAATCTGAGACTTTTGATTATTGTGGTCTTTTTCCCATCATGGAGAGGCAAGAGACAAGAGAAGGTCACCATTTAATCTCCGAGATATTTAAAATAGCCTATTTAATTTTTCCTTTCCTATGGGAGAAGTTGTATGGGTATAACTCTGTATCAGTTGACTTAATTAAAGATTCCTTTGAAACGTTGGTGAAAGTTAATTCGCCACTAATGGCCATCATTACACGCACAATTTCACATGGCAAGTGCTGTCTTCCGTCGCTCAGTAACAGGGGTCAGATCATTTAGGTCATCTAGGGGTTGAGCAGGTCAAAGGTTTCAAAGCACAAGAGGTATGTTTCTGTCACAAGCAACCTAAGCTCCTTTACTTATGTATCACTCTGGACTTTCCACCGTCGCTAAGAAATGCATAACATCTGTAGAGTCAGATAAGTGGGAAAAACTAGGATAAATCACTTCTACTTTGGAACTAGGTCAGCGCATTAATCCTGAGACAGATCTGCATCTTGAGTAGGGCAGACATGGGCCCTGTGGGTCAGATCTGTGGGAGAAAAATGTGGCCTGATGTCAACAGCTGCTTGACCAGAGGTTGTTCTCAGAGTCACGTCCGGGACATGGTAACCTAATAAAGCAACCACTCAGGAGCGTTTCCGCAGAATTAACACCATCTGACTAGACGGACACATTAGATGGCGTGGTTCTCTGGAGACCAACACAGCGGGTTGTGTTTTCAGCATCAAAACCCAATGTGAAATCTGAAGGGTGCAGATAAACTCAAGTGTTTGTGTGGTGATGATTTGGCAGCAGCAAATAATGTTCCAGCATAAGTATTTAAAAGCTTTCCCTGCCCACACACGAGTGCGCTTCAGTCATTTGCTTCGTTAACTTTGTCGTTTAAATGCGTGTTCAAGGCGAAAAAAGACAGGTTGACATTGTAGACGGTAAATTTAAAGCAGCATTAAAACTCATTCACCACAGCAAAAAAATTCTGAAGTCGCAGTCCACACTCATTGTCTGAATGGAGCGATGTTTGAATCTTAAGAATGCATGACTCACGCTTGTAGCGAAAGGAAGAATTCATAACATTGAAGGGTAACTTAAACCAGAAGAATTATTCTTAACTTTTGCATGTGCCTCTTTATAGTATTGTAATCTTGGATAATGCTCTTTAGCAGATTTTATGTACACTTTAATATAGAGTGGGCATACACATTCTTACAGCATAAATATCAATACAATTCAATACAAGTTTAGTACCGCAATGAAAAAAAACAACCTATGGCATGAGGTACTTACAATTTCTGGACAATTTAAATGCTTAAAAATGTGATTTTTTTGATTGAAAGGACACTGATGGTGTACGTTTGGTGGGGTAGAAAGATGGAAAAGGCAGTGGAAGGTGAAAAGAAACAACAAATGTGACGACAGGCTTTTATTTATATTTTGCTCATTCATTGCGTTCAATTCTCTATGACGCATTGTTCTGCACGAGTGCTCCGGTGAATAAAGGTGCTCCCTTTCCCCCTTTAACGGCGGACAGGTAAAACAACACAGCTGTTGTGTGAGGCTTAGACAATGGGCTGGTCTATGCCTGTGAGACAATGAGAAGGCTTCAGTTGTAGCCAGGGGTTTGAGAAGAGCAAAGACTACAGCCAGCTGGCATAGGCATCAAACACAGGTTGGCTTAATGATCTGTAGCCACAGGCAGGGAAACAATACCACTCAACCATGTGCGCTTCCTTCAGCACGGTCAAAGAATCACCTGCGCATCCATCTGCTGCGATGCAGTTTTAATGAGTTTATGCTTTCACTGTAATTGATATAACACATTATATCACTTTAAGGTCCTAAAGTGTCGGGTACGCACTCTTTCTTACAGTCTCTTTAAAACCGTTCACCATTCTAGTGACACCAGACTGAAACCAGACAGGTCATATCTAAGTATGAGTGTTACATAAGTCACTGATAAGGCTGTAACATGCAATGCATGCACCGCAGATATCGTTAGACAATAAAACAATACATTACATGCCCACCCAGCTCAGACGTTTTCATTTTGTCCCTAAAAGGCTTGGGGTGGCAATATATCGGTGCCGTGAACAACACTGGGTGGACAGGAAGTCAGCTCTGTCAGCACCATTTCCCCTTCTTGCATGCTTTATGAGTCAGTGGAGGAACATACTGCAAACTTCCTGCAACTTTAATCCCTCCTCATGACCAGTCAGACTCAGCAAGGCAGAACTCTTCTCAGCATCCTCAAGCACATATATAAAGGATAAGATATGGAGTAAATACAATTACTTTACCAGCTAATGCAATTCGTTTTGTAGATAACAAAAAAACAGGTTCTTTGAAAGCAGGCCTTTGAGCGCTGACACGTCTCTGCGATAGAACCTGTTTGGGAGCTTCTAAATGGGACATTTAAAAATAACTCCTGTGGTGCGCCTTCTCCCGAAAAAGCCATTCACCTACACAGAAACCCATTTTTGCTCAAGGTTAGAGCAGATCTAGACCGCAATCCCTTAGATTACCAAGAAAAACATCTCTCTTTAGAACTCGCAAAGAAAAATAATACGAAAAATAGGAGTATGCCAATGTTTTCTAAGGAATAAAAAATATTTATATGATATACAGTATCTGTCTTTTCTTAATGTTCAAAGGTTTTCCCCAAAACAAATTGATACTTTAATTTAGCAAGGATTTAAATTTACCCCAAAAGTTAAATTATCAAGTCATCGTAAAGACATTCAAAATGTTACAAAAGATTAGTATTTTTTAACAATACTGTTCTTTTGACCTTTATATTCAAAAAATTCTGAAAAATGGATCTCAGCGCACACAAAAAATATGAAATAAGAAATGTTTATTGAGCATCAAATCAGCATATTAGAATGATTTCTGAGGGATCATGCAACACTAAAGACTAAACATTCAGCTTTGCCATCCCAGGAATATTTTATATTATTTTACATAATATTTTACAGGTAGCGACAGAAAGTATTTGGAGCACATGCACATTAGCTTGGTCCAGCCTGAAATTTTTTTTTTCGAGCATTTAGAAACACTTGTCAGATTTCATTGGTGATTTCAGATATGTAACTTAATCGTAAGCTTGGTACAGTTTTGGAGAATTTGATGTTTCCCCATTCAAAGAGGTAGGAGCTACGCTTGCATGCCCGAGAGGCGTATCAAAGATGGCCGCCGAGTGAAATGACTTGTTTTAAAGGTACTTTGACAAAACAAACCGACCTCAAACCACAGCAACACAAATATCTTTGAACCATGTCTTCATCAATACGACTCAATCAAACTGAGAAACTGAGCTGATAAACGAGGAATATATCACCAATTTCTAGTTACTCCAATCGAAAGAATCATTAATACTACTTTGCACTTAATGTAAGCATGCTACAAATAGGATTCATGCAGTTGATTTTAATAATGTGTTGGTTCTCAGGTGGCGATTAAATCCATCCGTAAGGAGAAGATTAAAGATGAACAAGACATGGTGCACATCCGCAGAGAGATCGAAATCATGTCTTCTCTCCGCCATCCACACATCATCACTATATATGAAGGTAGGCCTAGTCTTTTATACTGTTAAAACACATAGGCTAAAAATCTAACTAAGACAACACAACTCCACTTAATGTATTCAGAAAACAGAGCATAGTTGTCGGTATGGATCAAAAGTCTTCAAATCCCCTCACTTCTCAGCGGGTGTAAACTCCACACCCTTTTCTTGCAAAATGGGTTTTTTCTCAACTGCCAATCATCTCTAGATCAGTTACCCTCATGTTTTATTTATGCGATCTGACTGCGCCCTGCTAGCCCAAGGGTGTTGATCAGGCAACAATGTTGTTGGGGGTGTAAACTCTGTAATGGAGTTGAAGCAGATGCATTGAGGCCATTACAGTCCTGCCGCAATCAGCATGTTTAAAATGTCCCACGCATGTAGCTGTGCCTCTCAGAACATAAATCAAAAACTCATCAAATGAGGCCCCAAGAGCAGCACGCCTTGATCGACATACTCAAAACAAAGCTGCTTTATCTCCACGCTGACAGAGGAAGACGCCACGGCTGTGTACTCATGCCACGCTCTCAGCCAGGAGTCATTATTACTGACGCTGGATCGGTCTGAGAGTCTGTGCCAAAACGGAGCCCGCTCAGTCTCCTGTGTCTAATACGGATTAGCCGAGAGAGGTAATTACTCAGCGTTGGCCCGGGATCCAGTTCAATGTCTTGAACGTGGACTGAAGTTGTTATTCTAACAACCTCGGTTAGTCCTGACCTAGACAGTCAAAAGGTGTCCAAAAGCACATGTTGTTGTTGAAAGTGGCATCAAGAGAGCTGAAGGAAACCCACCTGATCAGCAGGATTCTTGATTGTCTCTTCGGTCCACTGACCATCAACTGTGACGACCAGCCTCTGGGAACTAAACAATGAAGGGTCACTATGGAGATGCTCTTGCTGTATCAGCAGAAGGTGGAAGAGGATCTAAATGGAGCAACAGCTTCACTCTCTTGCAAAATAAAAGATTTGCTGAGGTCCCATTTTTTCCATCAGGTTCTCCAGATAAACACTTCTCTGATTGGCTTAAATGATAGCTATTAATCTAAGAGCTGCTTCTAAGAATACCGTGTTGTGCAAAACAAGTACCTTTTCTTAGAACAGGAATGTTTATGCCACCATCCCTGCTCACGAACAGCAAATCTCACTTCCTGTTTGCACTTAACACCTGTTAACAGTTGTGGTCTCGCTTGCAAAGACAGCTCCTAATCGCCATGACCCTGACTAAAGCCAGACTCGCTGGAGATTTTGACTCCTACATACAGTACTGGCAACGGCCCAACAAAAGCTCGAGCCAAATAATTATACAGCAATGACAGAGAACTTTAGTTAATGAGTCGGACTTAAAGGGATAGTTCAGCCAAAAATTTAAATTCTGTCATCATTTACTCACCTTATAGTTGTTAGAAATATAAATTTATATATTTATAAACTGTATATATTTTGTTGTTCTGCCGAACACAAAGGTTGATATTTTAAAGAATTTTTGTAACCAAGGAGATCTCACCCCTGATTGACTACAATAGTAGGAAAACAATACTATTGTAGTCAATGGGAGGTGAGATCTGCTTGGTTACAAAAATTCTTCCAAATATCTTCCTTTGTGTTCAAAGAAATGTATACTGATTTGGAACAACTTGAAGGTGAGTAAAGATGACAGAATTTTCATTTTTGGGTGAACTATCCCTTTAAATGGGAAATATGCTATTTTAATGTCCATCTGCCATCCCTGTAACATGCATAATGCAGTGATGTTGTGTAAACTAATAAACTACTAGTGTATTTGCTTCTTATGTCTATCCTCAGTTTTCGAGAATAAGGATAAGATTGTGATCGTGATGGAATATGCCAGTAAGGGCGAGCTGTACGATTACATCAGTGAACGCCGAAGGCTCGGTGAAAGGGAGACGAGACACTTCTTCAGACAGATTGTCTCTGCTGTCCATTACTGCCACAAGGTGAGGACGGAGCGCACATACATCATATTCATGTGGTGAGAAAAATTAAACACTAAAATTTACTGACCCTCATGTTGTTCTGAACCTGTATGACACTCTTTCCTCCGTATAAGAAAAAAAAAAAAAGTCATACAGGTTTGGAATGACATGAGGGTGAGTAAATTGTGATATAAATTTCATGTTTGGGTGAACTAACCCTTTAAATGTTTACATAAATGCATATTTTTACACCCTTTCTAATAATCTAGTAAAAGATATGTTAACAAACAAAAGTGCATATTTGTGCATATATAGCTGCCGTTAAAGGAACTTTTGTACTATTCAGCTGGTCAGGATGGCCGCCATGGTAAACGTCAGCTTGGCCACAGCTAGACCAGTTTGGGCAGGCAGGTAGACCAGATTTAACTAGCTAACACTAGCAAACTAGCTTAAAAACTATCTAGCTGTTTTATTTTTCAGCATGGATATTGGAAATATTGGCTCTACTGCATGGATCTGCATGATAAATACAGCACCCAGTGCCACAGCTACACTTCCTATAGCACAGCATCTCATACCTTTAATGAAGCTTCTGAACTACTGACATCTGTGCAATGTTCACATGCAATCGCATGATTCACACATGAGCTCTCTATAGAGTAAATAAAATGATTTACTTTATGAAAGAGGACTTAACATGATATGAGAGGGATAAACTCAACTTCCAAGAATGTCTCGATATGAAAGGTTTTGGAGCCAGAGAGCAGCTGTGTTCTTCTGTCCTGGTGCCAAACCCATCCTCAACTCACATTTTCCCACTTTCTAAGCTTGATACTTCAAATTGACCTTTCACACTGATCCAACCCATATTTCTTAATTGTGTTCCCTTTTATTTCACATTGCATCACAGTGCATATTTTTTTTAAGCTTTACTGAGATTAAAGGTAGGATTAAGCAGAAGATGCTGTTCCTAGATCAGTACAAAGGGTCAGCCAGGAACCGAGGCAGTGTTAGCTGGAAATTTAAACGTCCTGAGGGAATTTAGGGTGGGCTTGGCCTTTGTTCCTGTACAGCTGGGTTGATGATGTCATCAACTCAGCTGGGGGATTCCAGCTCAGCCCTTCTGGTCAGGGGAAGCCAGGAGGTTGTCACGGAAATGGGGGAGGAGATACACAGATCAGGCCATTTGACATTCGGGTTATGATGGCGGATAAAGGGAAATGTCAATATTTCCTTCCCTAAAATCAAAAAAAAAAAAAAAAATTAGGTCCGTTAAAAGGGTTCACCCAAAAATGAAAGTTAACCCAAAAATGAAAATTATCACATGATTTACTCACCCTCAAGCCATCCTAGGTGTATATGACTACTTCTTTCAGACAAACACAATGGGAGATACATTTAAAAATATCCTGGCTCTTCCAAGCTTTATAATGGCAGCGCATGGGGGCCAGATTTTAAAGCCAAAATAAGTGCATCCATTCCTCGTAGAAGTACTCCACAAGTCTCCAGGGTGTTAATAAAGACTTCTGAAGCCAAGTGAGGGGTTTGTATTAGAGAAATATCCATATTTAAAACTTTATAAACTATAAAACTATCTTATTTACCACCTGGAGCTGTATGGAGTACTTTCATGATGGATGGATGCACTTTTTCCGAATGGAGAATGGAGAAAAAAACCTTGGGAGAAACCAGGCTAGGAAGCACCTAGGATGGCTTGAGGATGAGTAAATCAAGGGATAATTTTTATTTTTGTGTGAACTAACAGAAGTAATTTAATCAAAATAATTTTTTTTTGATGATGTCTTACAGAACGGTGTAGTACACCGAGATCTCAAGCTGGAAAACATTCTCCTGGACGAAAACGGTAACATTAAGGTATGTTATAATTTTCCTCCAGTGATTTATTATTCTCAATATTGGCCTGTTCTGACTGTCTTGTCTTCTAGATTGCAGATTTTGGTTTGTCCAACCTCTATCACAAAGACAAGCTTCTTCAAACGTTCTGCGGCAGCCCACTATATGCCTCCCCTGAGATTGTGAACGGACGACCATATAGAGGCCCAGAGGTGCATTATGAACTAATATTCTCCAGTTATGCAACCCTATATTGCCATTTAAGAGGTCTTCACCTTTAAAAAATTTGGGCTAGGAAACATAATCACATATTTCCTGTCTGAAAAGATAAGAGAGAACAAAACAGATAACAAAGAGAAAGAGAAAGTGTTTCCACTTATATCTGAGGGAGGTGAAACTACCCCCACCCCTCATTCCAAATCCGTTCCAAACTTAGTCACTCCTCACACAGGAATCACTGCACGGGCCAAGTTAGTCAGCGTACCCAACATCCTCTATAATCCAATGAGAAACAATGACTGCCAAAAAGAATGAGAACTAATGTCAAAGTTATTTTCAGGATATCAAGCATTCTTGCACCCCTTTCACGATTCCTAATATTTAATAGCCAAACACTAAGCCTGTCTGGAACACAGGAATACATCAAAATTCCCATACTTTTTCTGGTTTTAGTGCATGATGACACATCTACAACTCTAAAAGCCTCTCGACATTCAATCATACAGTGATTCCCCTTGGTCCCTCAATCACCCTTACATAACTGCTGACCATGGGAAAGGCAGCATTCTTCTCACTGGTCAGAGATCAGTGGATCAGGGCCAACAATCACAGAGCTCCTCACATCTACTCAGGGTCAGATAGGTCTGGAGTTAGGGGAGTGGACGCTTCCTGCACTGTAATCAGCCATTGTTTCCCTCGATACCTTCTGATTCCTGGCCTGCACCCCTGGCTAATCAGCAGAGGTGCAGAAGAGATCAGACGAGGTCAGGCACGAGAAATGATTAAATAACGAGCAGGAATTATGATGGCAGTTACTGCGCAAGATATATGTGAGATTACCTATTGTTCTCATACATTTTAAGTGTACAATGACAGCTTGATTAAATGTTCATAAATATAGGTGGAGTTAACTTCATGGCCCAGACAGGAAAACAAAATCATAGAACCTTTTAATCTATTGCTAAGTGACGACGAGTCTTCACTGGCATGTGTTCAACTAGTACAAAAGGCCAACAAGACTTTGAAGCCATTAAATATATCAAAAATTATATTGCATAACTTATGAACTAAAATAGCATTTTCATGTTCATAGTAAAATTAATAAATATATATTTAGTCCATAGAGAAAAAACTAAAAAACTATACGAATTAACACTTGAATTTCTTTGCATAAATGCAAATTTAATTGAAAATGTTCCATAAACCATTTTCCAAAACTGTATCTCCCAGTAGACCAATTTACCAGTGGTGTTTTGACAGGTTGACAGTTGGGCGCTGGGCGTATTACTCTACACTCTTGTGTACGGAACAATGCCCTTTGACGGAGGAGACCACCAAAGACTCATTCGTCAGATCAGCAATGGAGAGTACAGGGAACCGCCACAGTCATCAGGTATGTGTCTTTTCTACAGACATTTCTTAATCCAAATCTCCCAACCCCTACTGAACCCAGTTGAGAACCCTGACTGAGTTCAAATCTCTTCATCTCATTCAGATGCTCGTGGCTTGATCCGCTGGATGTTGATGGTTAATCCAGAGCGCAGGGCTACAATTGAGGACATTGCAAATCACTGGTGGGTGAACTGGGGCTGGAAGACCAGTGTATGCGACTGCCAAACACAAAGGGAAAACAGCTCCCCCATGCTTGCCCGCTTCATTGACTGGCAGAACCGCACCGAGGTCCGTCCTGGCAAAGCCCAGCGCCCAGAGTCTGGTACCAATAATGTCACTAATACAGCTTTGACTCCAGCCCGCCGTTTGAGAAAATCCACGAAGGAGAACGATGTTGGAATGTGGGGTGTTGCGGAGGAGAAGCCGGGCCTCAAGAGACCAAAGAGCATCTTGAAGACTCGGTCGACCAGTGGAGACCAACGATCTCAGAGTCTGTGTGAATTAGAGCTCAGGCGGTCCATTTGCTACCAAGACACCGAGTCCGGCTCCAGTCCAGAGCGAGAGGACACACTGGGTGGCTCGCCAGCCAAAATGGTGTCAATGTTACCTAAGAAAGGCATTCTGAAAAACAATCAGCAGCGCGAGTCTGGGTATTACTCCTCACCAGAGCGCAGCGAGTCCTCCGAACTGTTAGGGGGCGCTACTGTGCAGCCTCCCAACAGCTCACCGACCAAACGGTCTGTTGGTAGGAAAGGAATACTGAAGCGTAATGGGAAATATTCCACACACAGTGCCGCGGGAGTGCATGGGGAGGTCCCGGCAGACTCAACCCTCTCACGGAGCCAAAGCAGACCCTCTAGCATAGTATTCGAGGAGACGGGTCTTTCCAGCATGGGCTTAGACTGGCCGCCCGCTTCTCCGAAACCCAACATCCGGGGTTCACTGTCTGCCGAAGACTTGCTGCAGATGGCTGGGTTCAGGGGCCTGCAGACCGTTGCGCCCCTTCCCGGTGGAAAGGGTGCCCGCAGCCCTCCCGGCTCCCCTGGAGACAACGGCAGCTTCTCCTTGCTGGCCGATCTGGATGATGTTACCCAGGTGTACCAGAAAGCCCTGGATATCAGCAGCCAGTTGAGCTAGACTTGGACAAAAAGGCTGAATATATATGGAGGGACTGGAAGAGTGAATGTTTCCCAGCTTGTTCTTCTCGTCATAGTGCTGCTAGGTAAATGTTTACAGGTCGAGAAGCGGGACATTTCAAATCTCCATTCACCAACTCGCGTTGATGAGCATTTCTCATGATATACTCGTTTTAAACTCGACAGTTGAGGGGGAACAACAGAAGCACTTTAAAGAGGCTTTTCTCCGAGATGCAGCACGTATGAGAGCTGGGACCGTGTTATTTAAAAGTTATTTATCTGTCATTCATGTTTTGGCCTTTTGAAAATGCCAAGGCCATTCCATAGTCCTTCATCGATACAGGTCAAATTTGGAAAAGTGTTTGATAAAGGCCAAACATCTGCATAATAAATTCTCATTGTATAATACCAGCGATTTCAGTGAAGTACATGCACAACAGTCCATCAGTAATGCTAAGACTTAAAAGAAAGGAATTTTTTCAAGAATTTGGACGGATTTGAGTTTAATATACAGAAGTAATGGTAGCACTTTATTTTACAGTCCTGTTTCCCATGTACATACTATGTACTTATTATAGTAATTACAATAACCGGGTAATATTTAGGTACTCACCCTGAACCTACCATTAAACCTAACCTAAACCCATGTAGTTACATTATAATAGTACTTTCTTAGGTAAGTACACATTAGTGCACGTATTGTAAAATAAACTGCAACTGAAATAAGAACATTTTCTCTTTATTAGTATCTTTTGTAAACTGTTTTGACAACAGAAAGTACCAAAAGGTACTACCATGGTTTATTGAACATGAACCATGAAAAAACTTAATTAAAAAAAAAAAAAAAAAAAAAAAAGTTAATTTTGGCAGCCCTAAAATATTACAAACAAGAACAAAAAATAACCAAATAAATGGGGGGAAAATCCAACTAAAATGTGAAAATTGAAAGAAATAAGAAAATTGAAAATAAAATGGGAAATTATATTCATCAAATTTATAATAACAATTGGAGTATAATGTTAATTTCATTACTATGCCACATCAGTTTACCATGGTATCATCATTTGAAGCCATCATTGTACCATGGTACTTACTATTTTGTCAGAGACGTTAGATGATGTTATAGAGGGTACCAAAAACATACTGATCCCAGAGCTCATTTTTAACTTATTGTGACAGAGCCTTGCAAATGTTGACATATCTCTGAGATCAGTTAGATAGCAACTAGTGGAACAAAAACACATGAAAGGTCAAAGGGCAAAGGTTGTATCAGTGTTATGATACCATACATTCTCTTCAAGCACACACACACACACACACACACACACACACACACACTCATTGCTACTGCACACAGGCAATTATATGAGCTCCCTGAAGCATGAAAGTGTGGAAGGGCAAGCTTTGACCTATGGTGTAATTCTGGTCCTGCATTTCAACAACACATGCCATTTTAGACAGGAAAAGAGATGTCAAACTATTCTTTTCATGAGGTGGAGTGTTATGTGACATATTATGAAAGCAGTAGATTAAGAAAACAAAGATTAAGAATGAAAAGGTTTCATTTAAAAAAATGGGAATTCAAAAGGTTGTGTTTCAATCTGTAAAATCTTCAGGAAGCAGTATATATTGTCCATGTGCAATTGTTTTATTGTTCAACATAAAATGGCAAGCCAAGATTAACTGAAGATACTATGTCATTTTTCTCAGTATTTTCTGTTTGTTTTCGGTAGTTTAATTCTACAATTGCTCACAGAGGCTTAATTTCAAAATATTGGTTGCATGAGGCATTTTTCTAGGTTAAGTGTGAACAACAGCTTTAAACTTTAAGTATGTACTTAATATTAAAATCTGTGTTAAGGTATACAAGGCATTTCTGTAAACCTAAGCATCAATGTGGCAGTTTTATATGAAGTACAGTGTAACCTATATATATATGTATATATTTATGTATGAAATTAACTGGAAAAAGAATTGTATCCTATAGGATATCTGTTATTATAGGACATTGAGAAAACTTGACTGGATATAATACATATTTAAATTGTGTTATTTAATGTGTCTTGTATTATATACTGTACATTGTCATGGCTATTTGTTAATCTGTACTTTTTTTTTCAACTTTGACTTACGATTGTCTTCATTTGTGCCTTCATTGACATAAGATTGTGCTGATAATGTTAAT
Organism: Opsariichthys bidens; assembly: GCA_037194245.1. Taxonomy (NCBI): domain Eukaryota; kingdom Metazoa; phylum Chordata; class Actinopteri; order Cypriniformes; family Xenocyprididae; genus Opsariichthys; species Opsariichthys bidens. The sequence continues at coordinate 14,175,835 of CM074287.1, read as the reverse complement.
GTTATTCTCCGTTTAAATAATTTGCAGCACTGTTTTTAAAAGTTTTAAATAGGCATCCACGAAAAAGGAGATTGTGTGTATGGTTTGTTATGAGCACAGTTAGGTGGTGTATTAAGCCGTACTGTGCTGTTTGTGCTCAGTGCAAAGCAGTCACTTCTTCTAATAAATGTCTCGATCTAAATACCTTGTGCGTGTCTTGTTTGCGCACTTCATTAAATGTAGAACACAAAGTATTCATTAAAGTTTAGAGCCTCTCACCCAACCAACCAGCTGTTCAAGAATCAGTGCCATAAAAATAAATAAATAAATGAAATAATGCATAGCTTTAGTTATTTACACCAAAATATTTTTTAAACTTATGCATCTGAGAAACTTAGCTGTTTTGGAAAAAGTCACATGAGACGCAAATGCATTAGTTTGAGAAAATGTGTGCTTGTGTTGCACTGTGATCATGCGGGCTGAGGAACAAACAACAAGAAACGTATGTGGCCTGACACAACAAGGTCAGCACACCACAGTTTCTACAATGAGTATATATATATATATATAGGTCTTAATGTTTATATATTTTGGCATGAATTTTGGCATGAATAACTAATGGTAAGCATTTCAATAGACATTATCAGAAATAAAATCCAGTCACACAAATTTTTTTATGGTAAGATGTTTTCAATTTTTTTTTAAATAAATCTATTATGTTTACCAATGATGCATTTTTTTGTTCAAAAATGTAGTAAAATATTGCAACATTAGATAAATATTATTAAAATGTAAAGTTTTCTATTTTAATATATTTTCAGCAAAGCTGAAACTTTAGCATCATGTAATCATTCTAATATCTAATATGCTTTGATATTGAATTTGGTGCTCAAGAAACATTTTTTTATTATTATTATTAATGTTGAAAACAGCTGGGCTGCGTATATTTTTTTTTTTTTTTTTCCAGGAATCTTTAATTAACAGAAAAAACTATACATTTTCTGTAACATTAAAAGTATTTCGGTAACACTTTATTTAAAGGTGACGTAGTTACATTGTACTTACTCAAATAAGTACGGACTATTATTAATTAACATACTTAGTGTAGAGTTATGGTTAGGGTTGGGCTTAGGGTTAGATACTTGCAATTATGAATAATTTACTGTTAATAACATAGTAATTACATGTAATAACATGTAACTAGATCATCTTGAATTAAAGTGTTATCTGTAATGCTGGGCGAACTCAAAAACGAGAGAGGGCTGGATCCATATGCAGTTGTATTAACATACCATTAAATGAAAACGAAGACCAGAGAACCAGGGAACAGAAAGAACACACCAAAACACACAGCCATGAAGGAAAAGACTCGGCCGACAACATGGGAAAACACTATAGAAGAGAAAAAGAATAGAAGAATTATTTGATGGAACTACTGTAAAAGTTTAAACTGGAAAAGTCACTCACTTCCTAAACAACTCCAAAAAAAGATTTAGCAAGATTTAATGTGGAAAATTAAGCACAAGATCATGCTTGCATGGGCCAGGCTTCGCAGAAAAAAAACAAAAAACTGTCTCTTCATATGGCAGGAAAAACAATCAACAACAGTCAGAGAACAGTTGGTGTGTATGTGTGATTGTTTTAGTGGACACTCGTCCTGACACATGGTGTGAAACTCATCAATTACATCTTAATGCCTCCCGTCTGTGACTAAGTAGGTGTGTGTGTTTATGTTTGCGGGTTTGTGCAAGAATCTGTGAAAAATCTTGTGTGTCAGCACCTCCTCTACATATAAACACACATCCCATAAATCTCAACTAATTTTAGCTCAGCGTCTGCCCACAGTTTGCATCAATGCATGAGCTGCTCTGGAACTCTAGGCTACTCGTCTCTGAGGAATGTCTGGCCTTTGCGCAATAACCTCTACAAAGACACAGAGAGAAAAAGAGGAAAGGGATGGGGGGGGGGGTGAACAGACAAAAAAGGTGAGAGTGCTTCCAGTCAGAGAGCTGATGTCAAAGCCTCATTTTGAATCCTGACCGCATGGAAACCACGGCTACTGACGGCACAGAATTACAAAAAGGCCAAGAACAGCAGAGATTCACTCCTTCACTTTTCTTTTTCTTGCCTTTTTGTGAAACTGTGTTGATGTTTAGGTTTGTGTGTGGTCCAACCAAACAGAACGTCTAAATCCAAATAGGACGTAACGGGATAGCTCTCTCTTTTCTGTAGAAAAAAAAAAGCCTTTTCTCTCATTCCAGGGAGTGTTCAACCCATCTGGTCTTGATTGAAAACAACCCCCTTTTGTTCTCAAGGAGCTGCCTTGAATCTCTGCAGCAAGATCAAAGATAGATGTCCATTATTGCTGATTAAGGATCAGCTTACTATTCTAATACAAACTTGAAACCATGAAAAAGAAGAATGTGGTGAAACTGTTCTCAGATCAGCCCAGGCGCTTGACATTTACAAACACCTAGCCGCTTATCTGAAACCTCGTGAGCCAGGTCCTCTTAAGTGAGATGAATGACGGGGGGACGTCATAAGGGCTTCCATCCTCTCTCCAATCCCATAATCCCCCTCTTCCCTCTGTGCACTTTCACACTAATATCAAAGCCCTCCAAATATTTTTCCTCGAGTTCCTCTCATTCTTTCCTCCTCCTGGAAGACCATTAGCATGCTGTAGATGTTGTCACTGGTGAAAGGAAAGAAAAGCTCATGAAAGTTCACCTGATCTTAAATAGATTGATGGATGATGGCAACATGCCCACATATTCAGTCTGAGAGTTGAGTTAAGTATGCATCCTTTGTCAAAGAAATTCATTAATTCATTCAATTATTTCTTTATTTTGTTTATTTATTTTTTTAATATTTAGATTTTCTGGAAGATGCACAATATCCTTAAAAGCTGATCTTAAACGAGTATGCACAATTAAATATAAATATAAATAAATAAATATATATAAATATAATATATATATATATATATATATATATATATATCATTTATATATATTTATTTATTTAGTTTATATATATATATTATATATATATATATATATACACACTGAATAATGAAATAGTATACTGTACAGTATATGGCAATAGACAGACCTATAGGCCTTGAATAAAGTGTCTGTTTCATATGCAACAAATAAAACAAGTGAATTTAATTTCTTAATTTTGAATTTTAATTTAAATACTGTACAAGTTTGAATGTGGGATGGGATTAGTATTTAAAGGGTACACCCAAAATGAAAATTCTGTCAATTACTCACAGTAATTAATTAATGCAATTCTGTAATTACTCACCCTCGTGCCATTCCACACCCTTGAGAATTTCATTCCTCTTTGAAACACGAAGATATTTTTGTTAAAGCTGCTTTTGTTGTTCCTCCATTGGCAGTAATGCTACAACCACATTCAAGGTGCAGAACGGTAGTAGAGATATCATTAACTTAACTTCGGGTCAACACAACATGCATGGTGCTCCCCATGTGTTTTGTACTAACAAAGCATTTGCGTCGCTTCATAAAATTGAGATTAAACCACTGGAGCCGCATGGATTACTTTAATGATGTCTTTACTTGAACGTGGCAGTTGTATTAATCCCAATGGAAGGACAGAGAGTGCTCTGATTTCATTAAAAATATCTTCATTTGTGTTCTTATGGGTCTTATGGGTTTGGAACAACACGATGGTGAGTGAGTAATGAAAGAATTTTTATTTTTTGGTCAACTAACCCTTTAAGCAACTGTGTTCTTTTAGAAATTGCTAAAGACTGAATCAAAGCCTTTGTTTGGATCTAATTGGTGAAATACTCCACATACAGTACATTCCATTTGATGAAGACGTCTCATATTAAACAGATGACAGCTTGATGAGTAAAACATCACACTGGCTGAAGAAGAGCTAGTAGACCTGAAGTAAGAAGGCCTAATCTACACCGCCTGGAGTGAAATGAGCTGGCCCTGTGTGTGGGAATGATAATCAGCAAGAATAATTGTACTAACATGCAAGAGGTCTAATTCGTCTCTGAGGAATATATTTTAGAACAACCTCAAATTATAGACTGTAGACACTGCTGCAATCTTGAGCGCAGGCATTTTACTAAGGCTAAATCTAATCCAAATCTCTGTAGCCTAATCAAGGGTTAGCAGTTAATCTAGATTTCGAACAAAAACACATTAAAAAGTGATTTTGGATAACACCAATCTGAACACCAATCAAATTTTGTTGAATGTCACTGACTGTACACATGATTAAACTAGACCTTGTTTCTCCCGAACATCTACATCACGAACTTGGATGGAATTTAATTTTCAATGGCATTCGATGATAACAATCAACTCCAGCTTAACCACAGATTCGAAAAAGAATCGAACACTGGTATGCAAGAATGGACATTCATTCATGTCTACACTCCTAATGAAGGTGCATACAGACTCTGAGCGATGTCAGGAAGAATGTAATTGAAAGTAAAAAAGAGTTTGTCCTTATACTCCCGGTCACCAACTCTCTCATTTTCTGGAGGAAGACTAATACTGCCAAAACAAGCAACCATGAAAGGAAAAACTCACTCAATGTCTCTGCCCAAATGCTTTCATACTACACCCTTCTTTTCCCTTTTTTGTTTTCTTCAGCGATCCTGGATTCGCAAACATTTCATTGGTGTGTTCCGATCCATGCCATGCCTAATGAATTTTACAGCTCCGTATCGGCCAAAGACAACAGCAGGCCGACATTCTTGGTACTTGACATCAAAGATGCAAACAATCATATAGTGCACAGAGTCCACATATGGATACTGAACCCTAACAGGAGCAAAAGCCTCAGAATTCCAAACAGGTCTTAGGACACATAGAGGGGGGTGAAATTCCAAGGCATTTAAAGATAGCTCAGGATGTATGGGAGTTGACTTAAGATTCCCAAGCCAATATATTGCCCTGTGGCGATCAGAGAGAACACACATTCCAGACATTCCTCTGTGACCAACAGTAGGTCAGTCTAATGGCTAGTGCCTGAACTCAGTGAGATGCATCAGGGGATGAAGAGCATGACTCTTAAAGAATCTGCACTAGTCTGTACAGACCCTTCACTTCTTAATCTGCCTCTACAGATTCTAATCAAAGACACTTTGCTTCTGCATGACTGGCAACATCAGGCAACGTTAGCCACAGAAATTGGTGTGTCTACTATGTGGTGGGTTTTCTCAAATAGAAATTAATTATTTTATTGTGGAAGTATTGACTTTTTTTTATAAAACATATATGATATATATATATATATATATATATACAATTTTTTTGGTTTATTTGACAGGTTTCATTCGCTAACGTTAGTTAATGCACTAACTAACAATGAGCAACACATTCTTACAGCATTTAATTAACCTTTGTTAATGTTGGTTATTGAAAATGTTCATGTTCATCCTGTTAGTTCACACTGCATTAACTAATGTTAACAGATACACATTTTTAAGATTAAAAGTTGTAAGTTAATGTTGAGATTAACGTTAACTAAGATTAATAACTTGTGTAGAAGTATTGTGCATTGTAATATCATGTTAACTAATGTAGTTAACTAATGTTAACAAAATAAACCTTATTGAAATGTGATACCATTTTTTTTTTAATCTTACCAACCTCAAACTTTTGAATGGTATACAACTACTTTTGTCTAATTTTCCAGTTAAAATGTTAAGAACACTTATAAGAAAATTTATTTTTAATACCAGTGTACTTTGCACTGCCATTTTTATTTTTAGTGTATACAGCATTATAGCAGAAGAAAAAAGACCTTTGACATTTACTTTGTTCTTTTCTGGGCTTTAATGCAGATTTAATCCAATATTTCAAGGTTTTGGCACAGAACCTTAGGATTTATGCGAACATTTATCGTTTCAAACAGCAGATTTGTCACATGATTTCATTATGCTTTGCAATTTAATCATTTCCTGTTTACAATATAGTCAATAAAAAATAGTCATGTTTCTGTTTTTGATTCAGTTTGTTTAAAAATGTTACATTTAGCAAGCAACTTACAGGTCCGGTGTCACCTGTGCAGTTCTTCTTTAACATATGAAACAAGAAATTATGCAAACAGTATCAAAACGACTAAAAGTTCTAAGAGTTAAACTAATAAATCAAAGGTAAAAGGCCATCAGGTGATTTGAATTAAGCAACTGATTACTGCTTCAAACATCAATCAGATTCCAACTTTTCTACTTGATTCCACCAATCAGGAAGGATATGAGTGCAACCATGGGAACCTGACTGATTATGTTATGCTGGCATGAAATAGAAAACAAATAATCCCTGATGTTTTCATGTCTGCACATTCATCTCCGGTTTCTTTATCGGTATTTCTTTATCACTTTATCTCCTGACCATCAGGCCTGCATAACCGCAATTCTACTAACAGGGCGAAAGTCAAAACATTGGAATGTAGTTGTTCTACATGTGCTATTTTTATTCGGCTGTTATGCTAACACTTCCACAGTCTGTGCCCACTGACTTGGCCATTAAAGGAAAAGCCAAATAGCTGTTTTGCACACATACTCACAGACAGGTCAAAGTCCATCAATGCCTGCCAACTCTGCCCAAACATCGCGCAGAATTTGGCCAAATGGGTGCATACCATTTCAAGTTTGCATAAATACTGTAAGAGTTTAAAGGGAAATCATTAGTTTTTTCACCACCAAAGAACTCTTTTTGTTTGGGTAATGATAACAAATGCAGCACTGTGTTGATGTGTTTCAGAATAGTTCAGATTATTGGTAACATTATGAACACTTGCATAATTTGTTATTACAAGGCATGAATGAGATTTCAGGGCTACAACAAACTGAATACTTTGGTAAAGAAAACAGCAAAGAATGTGCGCTGAAAGGTGTTGAGGCTTAAAACAAGACGATCTCAGAGTGAGAATTTATTTACTCATTTGGAATTCCTTTTTTTTTTGTATTTTTATATGTACTGTTAATGTTGTTTGCTAAGGCTAACGTCACTATTATTATTAATCAAATTTATACGGATTTAAAATAATAATAATAATAATAATAATAATAATCCTAACTAAATTTTGCTAAACTGATACCTCAAATTGTGTGGCTTGTTACTTTTCCCATAACACTTTATAATAAGGTCCCATTAGTTAACATAATTTAACCATTAACATTAATAAACAATGAGCAATACATTCCTTGCTGTATTTATGAATTTTGGTTAACGTGGTTAGCTAAGGACCATTAAATAATATTAGATGCAACTTCTGATTTTAAAAATATATCAGTAAGTGTTGAAATCAAGTTGATAGTTCACCCAAAGGGCCAGTACTATCATCGTTTACTCACCCTCATGTCCTTCCAAACTGGAAAGGAAAAGAAAGAGATGCAAGCAGGTTTGGAAGGACACGAGGGTGAGTAAATGATGACAGAATTTGCATTTGTGTGTGTACTGTCTTTATTGAGTTATTGTCTCCATATGGCTAATGGGGCACGGAAAATCTCCTGTCAGTGACAAACTGTTGAAAGTCAGATCTGAGTTTAAAGTTATGAGCATCAGTCTGGGTTAACATTTGGACAAGCATCATGCTGTATGTTCACATGTTAAGAGTCCATTTACATTGTTTCACTGCTGAAAAGGGGGTTATTGCTGTAAGGCAACATATGCCATTGAAGACAGCAAGCAGTTTACCCAGTGATGTCATGTGATTTGTCATGTGAAGACAGATATAGTTGGGACATGCTGAGAGGTTTATGAAATAACATTTAATTGTTATGGAAAAAATCTAAAACTGTTTTCTCTGAAAAGAAATGCCGTCAACGTTGAGAGAGGCCTGCAAATTACGTTACCTCACAGTAAACAAGAAAAGTTTCAGAAGAATGTTCTGGCATTAAGAAACTATGCACAGTATTAGTGCATAAACATAATCAGACACTCGATTCAACATTATAGTAAAAAAAACACAGGAGTCTTGCTTAGAGGCACACAGTTTTTTCAGGGAAGTTTTCACAATTAGGTCATCAAATATACACAGGTGCCCTCTATTGGCAGCTTGATGTTTATGCAGGATAGTCAGGGGACATTTGATGAAAAGCAGAACTGACGAGGTCCCATTTCTAACTAAAATGATTATGAAAACAGAAGTTTTTAGAGAAGGGAGCAGTAAGGGGAGTGTTTGTTTTTGTTAGTAATGAGCTAAAATGTTTTTGAACCCAGAGCAGTTTGCCACCTGGTCTTGAGTAATAAAGAATGATTGTGTGGCTTTGAGAAAGAGAGAGAGTGAGAGAGAGAAGGTGAAAGGGACGAGTATGTATGTGTACAGCATGCCTGAATTTGAACATTTGCATGCAAACGGCCAAGAAAAATTCCTGTTCCACATGCATTTCCTTCATGTTAATATATACAAACCCTGTGTGGTTGTTGGACACGTTTTGGCCAGTTTCTGAGGAAAGTGAGTTTTGACTGTTTGTTGGTATGTTTAAAGAGTTAATTCACCTAAAATCATCATTTACTCCCCCTTATGTCATTCCAAACCTTGTCTTTATTCCCTGGTGGTATTATTTATATACTATCATAGAATTTATTGATAATGTGAATTAGGTTTTATTTTTAGGTGAACTGTCCCTCAACAGTGCATTTCATAGATGTGTGTGAGAAATATTTGGCCTATCATCCCTTTCCATCCCCAATAACGTTGCATCACACTCAAAACAAATGTAACTAACACCACACGGCATTTTAAATAGCTGTAATGAAAACACTGGCGATCACAAAAATCTTTGTCAAAGATGCACATTTCCAAAGTTTGCCTTGTACAAACAACTCCTCCTTTTCATTTTCACGTGCACTATCATCCCAAAACCTCACGTGAGGGGCCTATACGATCACTATCTTGCGTCTGAGAGCAGAACTCAAGGTCACATTCAGGGTTTTCCCCTCATTAGAGCCAGTGAAGGGCTTCATTCAAAGTGTCCGTGTCCTGCTGAGACTGAGCCCGGCTGGACTTTAATTGGGTTTGTGTTTGGGTTTAATGGACTATGAGTTTCTGGTCCTCCCACACACACAATTCATGGTCAGACTTGCGTCAAAGGCCAGCTTGCATCAGTCGTGATGGGACTTGTTCGGTCCCTGAGATCAGAATGCACGTGCTAGAAAATCTCATGTAGGCTTAGCTGAAGCTATATTGCAAAATATGAGACAAAAAGTTTATATTATATTTAAACTTTATAAGTTTATATACCTGCTATATACAGTTCACACCTTCTCTAAGCAATCAGAAATACAATTTTCAGCTGGCAAACAATATACAATATTATATATATATATATATATATATATATATATATATATATATATACACACACACACACACACATATATATATACATAAATATATACGTGTGTGTGTGTGTATGTATGTGTGAATATATATATATGTATATATATACATACATACATACACACATATATACATACATATACACACACACATACATACATATAATGAATTAACTTATAATTTACATATTTTATAATATATAAGCCTACTTATAATTATTTATATATTTATTATATTTTATAATTTTACATCTGTGAATACACACACATAACATTCAACATCATTCATATATTAAGGCAAGCACTGAGGTGGCTTATTTTTAGTTGTCTGTTTCGAAACTATTACATTTGTGCAGTGCATTGTTTCACATTGTAAACCTTTGCAATTCAGGATTTAGTGCTACAAAAATGAGCCCAACCATGCTCTGGGGTGTGAAGCGTTACTTAACCCAAGGGTTTTACCTATTTACCCAGGGTTAAGCTTAGTGCTAAAAGCTATTAAGAGTCCTGTGCCATTCACCCCCAGTGAGTAAACCGTCCGGGAATCACTAAACCGCTCTGAACCCAAACACCCCCATCTCATCTTTTACTTAATTGTTCTTTTACAGGCCCATTGGTATGTCAGGTATGTCTCTCTGTGGCACACCCACCACACCCAGAGACCAGAGAAAGGTACAAGCCAGGGCAAGCAGGTGAAGCTTTATTTCCAGTGCGTGAGAGGCCGAGGTGTCTGTTTCTCGCTTTCTCCCCACCCCCGTCTTACATCTGCCAGGCCGCTCTCTCTGGCTGGAGTCGGACTGGGAAAATTCCCATGAGTGCAATGAGGACGGAGGAAGTAGGAGGTTGATTTCAGGACAGCCAAACTGCAGGTCTCAGTGACTGTTGGAGGTCTTACTGCTCAGGTATCAGCTGAACGAAATGAATAGCATGTATCTGTGTGTGTGAGAGAGAGTGAACGTGTATATGTTACTGAGACAGAGACAGCGAGAATAATGCGTGTGAATGGCCATGTGAAAGAGAGCGTCTGTCTAGGCAGCCAGAGAGAAGAAGTCTTCTGGCTGAGCGGGTAAACCTGAAACTGCATTTGGAGCCATATGAAAAGTGTGTCGCTGGTCCTCTACCTGCTGCCCAGTTTCCAAACGTGCATCCACACAGTGTGAAAAAGCTCATGTTACTGCCACAATCGGTCATGCAATACCAATGTCTCAGTGCAGCAAACAAGATAAGGCCAAATGATGAATAACTTTACTTTGAAATTATATACATAAGCAAACACACAAACTATATTTGTTTTAGGTGGTTGCCTGGTCTTTTTTATGCAGTTGCTAAGGTGCTTTGCAGGGATATGCTAGCTGTATCCCAATTCAGAGACAGCATCCATCAATGGTCGGACCGAATTTTGTTAAATGGGACGGTCTAGCATATGACAAAACTGGGTTAGCAACCTGTCTAAATATGTTCACCTATCCATTTATGTACATAATCAAGAACAAAACTATCTATAAAATCGCATATTGGTAAAGTGTGTCAATATTTGAACATCTTTAAAATGTTTTTTTTTTTTTAAACAAACAAAACAACAATTGTATCATTAGATATTTGAGCAATTTGAAACCCCAGCACATAAAAAGGAGGACACATTTGAAGAAGGGTCCAGTAGAAAAAGAGAATTGGGACAGCCTACACACCGCTGTGCCACATCCTATTTAAACTTATTATTCTTCTGAGACTAATTTTTTGGACTGCTACTCCTGCTAGGGTTCAAGGTTCGGGCTTTCTCATGCCAACATCAAAGTTTGTTCACAAACTTCAGCCTCTAAATTTATTATGCTGTTCATATCATTCATGACTCCATGCAGACAAGTTACGAGTTTAAAAAAAAAAAAAAAAATCACAAACCCCAAGTAAGCAATAGAGACGCTTGACTTAACGAACATCAATAAAAACAGATCTAACCAAGAAATAATGAGAGTCGGTAACCATGCAATTAAATATCTGTGCTTCTTATTAAAATGCTGATGGTTTGATTCCATAGTCACTAAGGAGCAGCAATGAGCAGCTGGTGCATTGCTGACATCGTCTTTCTTTGTCCCTAATCTCAAGGAACATAAGTTCCACTTGCACCAAGGTAACATTTACCTGATATAATGTGCAATTATGTACCACTACATTGTAATATTTTCGGAACAAAATGGGATGTTTCTTCATGTATATTAAACACCAAATACATTCTGAACTGTATTTACACTTTCATTGTGAACACTCGAAACTTCTCATCTGGTTAAGACACTGTGTAAGAGTAATGAAGGAAATGGTTGGAGAACGAAAGACTTCCCAGAAGATTCATTCATTGTTATTGTAAGCGACACCACAAAAAGTTACCACAACAATAAATCATGAACATTAACATTCTTTCTGTAATTTAAATAAAAAGAATCATTCTTTGTGCTTTGATGAATGATTTAAAAATGTGCAAAAAGTTCTGGCCAGCAGCTGAGAACTGTGACACATACAAGCAAATAGGACTATGACTGATGTGTGTGTCAGAGAGACTCCCAGACTGTCTGAACTCTCTGCGATTGTGAGTGTGTGTTTGTTTGAGGAAGACAGTGTGACTTTTCCTTCTAAGGTGAGTTTCTCTTCATGGGTGGCAATCAGAAAAGAAAGAAGCGGAGTTAATGATGAGCATTATCGGTAAAAATGCACTCCACTCAGAGAACATTTGTAGACAGAGACTAATACAACAACCATGAACACTAGCCATACAAAGATAAACATCTCACGGTCACAAATGCACACACATGCACTCACACACTAATTGAATGGGTCCAGTTTGTTCAGGTGGCTTAAATCACAGACTGCTCTTAGTGGAAAAAAAATAGCCTGTTACCATGCTAAAACGTTAAAAAGCACGGGAGGTCATATATAGCACAATAACTCACCCCTGCTCTGGGAACATACGCATTAACAGTCATCAGTTACACAATCCAGGACTTGTCAGACAGAGAAACTAAACTGGAAATTACCAGTATGCACCAGTATGGCTGAGAAAAGTTTCTGTTAAGATTATGTTGTGCCTAACATCACCCCTTAAGCATTGTAAAATCACTATAACGGACCCCTAAAAGCTTTTACTGGGTAATATAAAGTATAACACACATGTATACACATCCTATTATGAAAATAGAGACAGACAGACCTTATACAAGCATGAGCTATTTCATGGAGGGACGGACGTACAGACAGACAGGTGAGTAGATGACATAATTTTCATTTTTGGGTGAACTATTCCATAACGGCATAAGAAAAGAGGTCAGGGAATACTATGATGATGGGAATTCAGCTATCCCCCTCAGTTTTTGGTACACATATTCTGATACTGCAAAGGAAAGCAAAAAATCAATAACTTTGCGAATAAAGAGGCAGTCGGAGAGGTCAGATAAATAAGCATGGGCTCCAAATCTGCAATTAAATAAAATAAAAAACAGAATCAGCTTAGGCATACTCTAAGAACATTTTCCAAAGTGATTAAAAAAAATTTGTACAAGACAAAATCCTTGTGCGCACACACACACACTCATCAGAGGATTACAGCAACTGTCAGCTCCCAAAACCGTTAAAACAATACCTTTAAATCTGTGACCCACTTATTACACAAGGCGCATTCAGTTCAAAAGTGCAGAAGCTCTGACAATGAGGTTTCGATGTCAGTGTGAGTTTAGAAGTCACCGCATAGAGGCGCATCAAAGAAGATCAGAGCAACTTTGCTCATCCTTGAGGTCAAACTAACATCCAAGTCCGGAGTGTGTATGGGGACAGCGAAGTTTGCAGAGAGATGCTCGGCTTCTCATAAAGTGGGTCGGGCCGGGAAAGTCTTGAATGAAGCGAACAGTTATTCACATGTGGCAACCTCGAAATGCACGAAAGTAATAAAGGCTAGAGGCTAATTAGATTTTACGTAACATGAATCTAATTTCAGTTCTCTACAATCTCAGGCCTCATTCAGGTAGATTTTAAATAAAGAAATGTGTCCCTGGAGTCTGTTATGTATACATACTAAAGCTCATCTCAGAGAAATTCAGAAAGGCAGAGAGTTTCACATTTGAAATTGAGTCTAACTACAATTTCAGCTGATGGGTTTAAGGAAGTTTTAATCAGCTTACCCTAAAACTAATCAGAATCTGAGAGAAGAAAATGCTCTTAACATTTATGAAAAAAGACTTGTCAAAATCACTGAAAACTACTGAATAAGCTTAGACAAACAATGAGGTGCAACTGACATTTTCTTCCCTGCAGGCGTGAGAGACTGTGTATGTGTGTAAACCGATCTCTGACAATGGCCACCCAGAGAAAACGGAACTCCACTAGCCTGAAGGGTTGCAGATATACCTCTATTTGTTCAGGGTTTAGCGCCTTTCTTTGGGCCGGAAAGATCAGGTCCATGAAACCAAATTTAGGCCTTTTCACATGGACAAAGGATTCAAGCCAACATGCCCTGACAGTGATGCTGTGCAGGTTTAGAGTTTTGTCCTGAAACCTTCCATTTTTCAGATCCTATCAAAAGTAGTACATGAAATCAGGATAGACGCTAGTGAACAGCTTGGGATTCTTCTGATATTTCCCAGTGGCTTCAGGGTGATTAATCACATTTACGGTATCATAAACAATTCAATCCAATCTCAGAATTGTTTTATTATCCGTTTGCAATGCTTGATCAAACAACAAACATATTCAAACAAATGTACACTGTGTAGGGTATAAGCTTAGCTAGCAGGCTAACTGGTTACTAGCGCTTTCAAGAAAGTTTTTTTAACTAACCTCACTTACTGCACAATCTATATGTTACATATCATTTAAAAGACATTAAGAGTGGTATCAACAGTTCACAACAACAAACTAAACATCATAAAGCGATTTTCTTAAAATGTGATTAAAAGAATTTCTCATTAGGTACTGAACTAAATACCCAGGAAAAGTTCTTTCAGCCAATGGAATCGCTTTGGGGTCCTAGGTGGACCAAACTGACAATGGCTCAGATGATTGCATCAATAATAACTGCATTACATGAGCAAAGACGCCAGATTTTAAACCGCAGAGCATACTGATAACATGTCTATACCTTGATTGCAAAGTCACTGTGAATAAAATTATGCAATAAAATGTAGAGCAACTGCCACTGAGATGCTAACAGAGAGCTTCTTTAAGGTATTATAAACCTCTTTGACTTCAACAACGTTCCTCTACCTATTTCCGTATCGCACTCACACACTAAAAATAAAACTTCCTCCTCGCTTCCTTCCATTAGCTCACATTAGCCTCATGTACCTCAATCTGCAGTGAGTAAAGCCTCCATCCACCCGTGACCATTCAGAACACAAGGCAGTGAAGGCGGACCTCCCGGACCTCCCAAGATGCCAAAATCATCAGCAGCAAGGCTGCAGGCCACAGACCCCCACAGAGCAGCAAAACTACCGGACTCAGAATCCTGTCCACTGGAGCAAACCCAGAAAATGGCTTTTCCACTTTAATCCATTACTTATTATTTTGTCCCATTTGTATTTTATATTGATAGAGGGTAACTGGTGGTTATACAGTGATGTTAGCACGTGACTGGTTAATATAATTTGTGCAGGAAGATTGAGCCAAACATTTGGTTGCCGCTTCCATTCACGGACATTTTATTGCATTACAGCTAATCTTGGCAATATTAGAAAACCAGACTATGGGCCATTCATTCAATCTGTCCTTTTTTAAATAGTTTTTCTTTATAGGCAGACGTTTGACTGTTACAGTGCTATTTTTTTCAGCATCACACAACATATGTACCGTTTTAAAGATGCCATAGGTTAAAACCTGTTCAAATTTAACACACATTTAAGAAAGTTTTGTGACTTTAAGTCTATGTGTTATGGTGTGGTCACCAGTGCTGGGGAAAGATTCTTTTTAAAGCAATCCATTACAATATTGTGTTGCTGCCTTAAAAAGTAACTACCTGTAGTTGTATTTTTTTTTTTTTTTTTCAGTCAATAAATAGGGAAACAAAGTAACTTGTGTTACTTATTTGGAAAAGTAACTCAGATATTTTGCTAAATTTTTAAAATTAAAAGTACTGCTTTACATTACTAGTTACTTGAACAAAGTAATTTGATCACTTGTAATGTGTTAGGACACTGGTGGTGTTAGGGATAACACATTTACCATTATTCTGTGAATTTCTGCAGGCAAAATCAAGCCATTTAGAATGGAATCCACACAAGCGAGAATTTCGTGCAAGGGCAAAAAATTTTGCAATAGGTTCTAGTTGATTCAGGTTCAGGTTGACCAACAGAAAGCTAGTTTGTCTGAAAGGGACTTGTGTGAACGTCATACATCACTACACTCTTGACAATAAACCTTTTTCTCCACTGAACTTTCACAAATATGATGACACCTTTTGAGTTGATCACTTTAAGCAGACTAAAATCATTCTCAAATTCACTTTCTTTTGCAAAATGTAGAGAAAAAATATTGATGCACAGATTTTTATCTAATCAAAGGCTCTCTAGATCATAGTCTCTTCATTTTTGGAGACGAGCCCAGTGGTTATGAATGAGGCTTGATCTGAGTCCTTATTTTGTGTGCAAGTATGAGTGAGAAAGTGTGATGGAGGTCTCCATTTACTAACACCACAGTTTAATCCATTTAATCCATGGAATGTAAAACATTTTACAATTCAGGACCCACACAAAGACGCACTAGCTTACTCACATATGGCTAACACAAAACACAAGCTTTTTTTCTGATGTCTTCATCTTAAAATGAATTATGCAATAGGGTTGTTGTGATACTTCACATCTTACATCACACCGGTTAAAATAACATTTTCACACCCAATAAGAACGGTCCCACTTAACACGTCTTTTCACTGTATATAGGGAAAAGCCCACCCATGAAAGTTTTGTCCTTGTGGATTCAAACATGGCTATAAATAATATTCAAATTTTTTGATAAAGAATGTGTGAAAATAGAAACAATATATGTATAAGTGAATACAATATATGTTATCACTGTATAAATGATTAGGTAAGGGATAAGCCAGTTATTAAGGCAAAATCAGGATCATGTTGCATCACCTGGAAGGGCTTTATTTTGCTTTAACGACTGTTAAAGTCGAAAATAAAAAGAGGCAATTGTGAGATTAAGCTTAAGCTAAACAAATATAGTCACACTGTAATATATAAAGTTCCATTTAGGAGATATAAAGTTACAAATACAAGTTTTAAACAAACACTGCAAGATATAAAGTGACATTGTCAGGAAGTGCCATAATTACAGTTTTGTTTGTTTTGCGCAGCAGCAGAAATTAGACATTTATAAAATACCAAATAAATAATTAACACGATTAATTGAAGTTTATATTTATATGAGAAGGAACAGATAGTACGGCCCTGAGAGTGATATGGAATATTTGTTAAATACAGATTAGTATATAATGTTTAGTATATAATAATATAATGCAATATTAGAACACAATGGAAGTTCCATTAAAGGCCGTTCACTGAAAAATGAGAGGTCCTCACTCAAAGATCCTGTTCATCCACACCACTTTAGGTAGATGATGTACTTCCACACACTCATGTTGGACTGGATTCCCACCTAATTTAACATGAGAGATACAGGAAACCAGGATGTCAGAGCAATGGGAGAGGGCAGCCACCAACGATTTCAATGTCCCACAGAGGTGAGAAGGAAATCATGTAGGGAGAAGGAGGAAGGATGTTTGGCCTTTCAAAGACAATCTCCGGCCAGCTCATCCTCTGCTACAATCACACCCTTAGCTTGCATATGGACAGTATTACGTCAGAGAAATTGCACACACACATCTCAGTGCGGTGTGAGTGAAGTATGTGTACACTGCCACTCCAAGGTCAAATTGAATGGGCAAAGCGAACAAGAGGCCAGTGTCCCACCCTGACGACATTACCATGTGACGCAAAATCAAGTTAAGGGTCAAACTGTGGTAAACTGCAGGGTTAAAGTGGTGCCACTGCGAAAAGTTAGAGTCTGAAAAATCCGGCTAATCTTAAACTTATATAATCATAAATCATGGCATAAATCATTCTAATATACAGATTTAGTGCTCAAGAAATGTTAAATATAAAAATAAAATGTAATATTTTTCATGTATTTTTATAAAATATTTACATGAACTAGATATATTAAAATAAGTACCCTCCTTCTAGTGTGCATGATAAATAATGCAGTTGGTTGGCCTTCACAGCATTTAACCGTGACAGTAATCCAAATTGCTTGTGCATTAGATTTGTGAATGAGTCAAATAACTGTGAACACAAATAGCATTAAAAAAAAAAAAAGTTCCTTTGTAGCCCCCTAAAATAATCTCTCAAACTGTATAAAGTAGGCTCTGGTTTCCAGTCTCAATTCAAATATCTTTGGATCATCTGTTCATGGCACAGAGGATCATTTTCAGCTCATCTTTATCAACCTCCATTAGTCTTGCAGATTAGTTTAACTGCTTTCCTTATCTGCTCTCATTAAAAGGCTTTGTGTTGTAAGTATGTCATATTTTAGTCTAACACGTTGTATGATGTGAGCTGGCAAGCTAAGACATGTTCACCGAGCTATATGTACAGGTGCATATGTTCAAACCAAAGAGTATTACATAATATCTGCTGAAACAAGGTGTTCTACAAGGCCAGCTGTACACATGTGGGTCAAACCCTGGGGAGTGGGCAGTTCGTAGACCAGGTGTGATGCCATAGGGCCCTGTAACAACAGTAATGACAGAGTGAATAGGTAAAAACAACATGACGCTTACATAACCAAAGGGAAATGAAGGATGCAATAAATCTTTTTTGAAACCAAAACCTTTTTAAAAGTACATTCTGCTCAGCCTTTTCCTGGCAACACTAAATGCATCACCAGATGATAAAAAGAGAGAGTTTCAGGCAGTCTCAAGTTTTAGGAACTTTCATCTCTACCTGAATTCACTTAAATTTTTCACTCAAGAAATATTTAAAATGATTAATGATATCCTTATAACCAAACAGATTTTTGGTCAGATTTGGAACTCTGTACAAATAGAATTTTGATGGATTGATTGGATTTGATGCAAAACTATCCATGCAACAGTTAGTTCCGTTCCTCAAATCTCTGTATACGTTTGTATACGTCTTCTTGTCTGTGCTTGAGACTGCTATATTCCAGTGACTATTTCTGCAGATTAAGGCTGAATTCGCTACAAAATATTATATTAACAGTACTAGTACAGTAGTTGCCAAAGTCAGAACCTGTCTTCAGATTTTGTTCATGGTTACTGATTTCACAGAAAATTGTGAAGTGTATGACGGGCACAGATTCGAATTTTTAGCTTCCGACTATTGTTGAATTTCAAACAGGATATATTTGAGTTTTCATTTGTCAAGTGACTCCCAGCAATGAGGCACAATTCTGTGTGA
Organism: Opsariichthys bidens; assembly: GCA_037194245.1. NCBI lineage: Eukaryota > Metazoa > Chordata > Actinopteri > Cypriniformes > Xenocyprididae > Opsariichthys > Opsariichthys bidens. The sequence goes on along the minus strand of CM074287.1, from coordinate 14,157,057 downwards.
CTTTGTGTGAGATCTTCTTTCGATAACAACTTTTTCTACAACAATTTACAAAGTATAATGCCTAGTGTTTAAAATTATTTTAAAAGCCTTGTAGTGTATGCCAATCTTTACAATGTTATACCAGCAGATAGCAACAAGTGACTTTTTGTGTAAGTGAGTATTTGAATCATTAGGGCCTAGTCCACACGTATACAGGTGAGATTTTCCTCCGATTAAAAAAAAAAAAACGTGTACACATTAAAACGTAAAAACACATGAAGCGCTGTAAAGAGCATGCCAAACCAACAGGTGGCGATATAACCCTAACCTTGAAGCCATGTTGGCCAATCAGAAGCCTAGAAAAAAAAAAAAAGTTATCCTGGTTCTGACGTCACAATCAAAAATTTCTGGTTTCACCATCAACTCAACAACAATCCAACCAGAGTTTCTGGAAATCTTCACCCTGGCTGGAGTTTTCAAAAATGCTCGGCCAAACCGCATAGAAAAAAGCAGCACTTTTGAAAATATTCGTGTTTGTGTCAACAGAGCCTTTTTCAACTGATTCATTAACTTAAAAGATTTGGCAAAAACAATGACCCATTTGAGAACAAAAGAAGTGGCTTTCTTCATGAGGGATTCATTGAAACATTCCCTCAACCAATTTGTAGAACCGAGTGGATACAACATCTGAATGAGAATGAACTTTGCGATTATTAAAAAGGATGTTCTACAGTAGGATGAATAAGTGTAGAATGAAATTCAGACAAACTTCATTGTCATGGATTCTGCTGGGACTTTGTTTGGAAATATTTTCATTCACGATATAAGATCACCTGGTCAGCTAATACTGAGTCAAAATACAACTGAACTGTAGTTTAAAAATAATAGCACACTCAGAATCATGTTGTATAATATGGCCAAGGCACAACTGTGCTGTACCATAGCTTGAAAAATAATACATTCATAATTTTATACAGCATTTTTTATTTTCTATTCTATTGACTATAAATTTTCAAATAAATTCAGTCATACACGACTACTAACCGTATCTCACTTAAACTCACAGACCTGAGGGTGGAACTGATGGCTTGTAATAATACTGTCAAAGAGATTATTACCTGGCCCATCAGAGCTGTTATCATCTTTAATAGCTGCCCCGTTCCAGTCTCTCTGCTTACATAAGTGCTCTCATTCTGGCCTTTTTCTGTAAAGGCGCAGTTGTGCCAGCTGGCAGAGGATTTTGGGTGCCAAACAGAGCCTGTAAGGGTCAAACTCAATTATTACTAAACAGTCTTAAATTGTGGAAGTACTGAGGGGGACTTAATTGAGATGCCAATCAGGGTACTCAATCTTACATAAGAGATACGCTTTAAAAGCCTGAGAAACACTTAAGTGAGTGGCCTGAAGAGACAGACCTGGTTTCTGGTTTGAATTAACTGGGATCTGGGAGGAATGTGCACTATGATAATATCTTAACCCAGGAGGAGACATATAAATGATGTAACATGATAAGTATCTTTCTGATTTTCACTTTTTCATTAAATTTAGCTTCATTCCATTTCTTGACTTCACAGATCCACTCCACTTGTGTACATCTCACCCTCGCTGCACCCCAGAATACAACGCTGTGATGTAAAAGCTTGATAGCCTATGTAAGAGACAGAAACAATACCCAAACTAATCCTTAGTGGCTTACAGTTTACATAGATTACACAATATTACAAGGTGGTAAAACAATTAATTTCTTTAACAACCATAATCTCACACGAAGCCTTTTCGGTTCAATGAATCAAAGACTAATAGGCTAATAGTTCATTTGTGCAGTTGGTTCAATCCTCTGGACTCTTTATTCACTGTGAATTGGCAGGGAGCCATTGGCTTCTGAAATGAAACATGTAGGAGCCAAATTTTAGTTGCTCATCTGGGACAGGGGATGTGAAGTTCATGACAGAAAAGCCTGACCTCTGTGACCCTGCAACCATTTGCCCTGATATTCACAAGAGCACTTTAAAACATTTCTGACTCTATTACTGAGTTTGGTTGCTTCTTGCAGTGAAGGAGAGGTTAAGAAGAAAAACAGGAGAAAGAGAAAAATTATAGCGGGTTCCAACAAGACGTGACCCCTATATGTGTGCGTAACCTCCAACACACTCACACACACTTTTACAAGCATCACTAATAGGAAATTCACTCATCACGGCATACCCAACCACACTCACAATCTCTCTGAATGTGGGAGGCCAGATCTTTTGCTGTAATCTCCACTGAACTAAGACACGCGTGAGAAAGCCTGACACCTCACAACAGCCTGGTGTTGAAAACTGCTCACGCGATGTCGGACTCTTTCACGCACACTCACACAAGTTTACTTGGTAATCTAAATGAAGACATACAACACTGAGGAGAAAGAAAAAATGAGTTTCTTACTATTTTAGTCTTGTTTTCCAGTACAGATATCTAAACGTGCTTAAAATCAATCAAACTTAAGTGAGTCTATGCTTAGAACAAGAAAAATTATATGTCAAGGGAGCCAGAAAAAAAATATATATATTCATTTTCTTTTCTATTCATTCATATATTCTTTAATGTATGTTTAAATATATTTTTCTAGAAAACAAGACTTAATATCTTTTAATAATTTCTATTTTCAAGTAAATGCACTTTATAAAGGCACAATTGCTACCTTCATGCTATACCCCCCACACACACAGAGGGAGAGAAGGAGAGAAAGAGAGACAGAGAGACAGACAGAGCGAGAGAGAGAGAGAGAGAGAGTGCGAAAGACACTCTTTTGCCCTACAGCCAAAGTCTGGATCCAAACTCTATCATCACTTACAGTTAGTCTTTGCTTTGTTCCTAATTTGTTTAACTGGAAAACAGATTATCACACATTAAAGTGCCTTAAAGAAAAGTCAATTCACTCTGCAGCCATCTTGGCAGCATCCTCAGGCTGTTTTTTTCTAGGTGGAAATCTATAGATAGAAGTATCTAAATATGTTTATCAATGGTATGTTTCAATAACATTTCAAGTAAGCAGAAAATTGAATCCATCTCCTCCTTGTTATACGATCGTGGCAAATAACATTAACCTATAAACTGATTCATACGAAGTGATATTTTAAAGTCAAATTTAATACCCAATATTACAATTTTGCTAATGTAACGTGACATTTAAAACAGTAGAATTTTAGGAACCTATGGATAGTAAAAAGTGGCTGTTCATTATCTGAATGAAGGAAGATCTTTGCCGATGCCTCGATGCCTAAAAATCTCCTAATGCAATGTCAACATCAGCACACAAAGGGATAATCACCGTAATGGGGCAATAGCTTAAAAAAAAAATCAATGTATGTATTTAATTTAAATAAAGTCCTTTAAACTTGCATACAGATGCACATTTTGATGTTAGCACACATATTCAACAAACCATGTGATGGAAGCACAGTCAATGGAATCACTTTTTATTTCACATTGACTTATTAAATAAATGGCCACTGGCATGAACATCAGGTTTAGAATAAGGGCCTGAACCCATTAATTCCACATTAGTGCCTGTTGCAGCAGGTTTACTTATCCAGAATCTCTTCAGCCTGATCCTCATTTTGTATACAATCACAGAGGCCCATGGGATATTTACAGCGGCCTCATTAGGCACAGGAAACAGACCAGATTCCAGAGTTATGAGTTTGTGGGGACCCAGACAACACCACAGCACAAAATCTGATATATCTGACCTGCTCTTATTTTCCTTAGTCTGCTGCCTGTCCGTCTATGAATAGCTATATGCCTGTGTTATGCTCTTTTTTTTGTTATAATGATTCAGGCTCTATTATCTTTTTAAAATCAAGTACAACATGTTCCTGGATCAACATCTTTGTTGATACTGGAATGGCGTTCCAATTAACCGAATTTGAGGGACACATTTACAGTTTATGTGAAGTTTAGATTTACAACCAGTGTCAGGTGCTTCTTCATCAGTGTTATTCACCTATCATTTCCCTTTGATTTGGGATAAGCTGTGGGAAGGGTTAGGTTTTGGGGTAGGACTAAATTTTCCAACAGGAACATGACCTACTTGGCAAAATCACAGTGACCAAGCAGGCTCCTTATAATAATATTCCAAGATCAATAACAGTTAAGCTCAACTGACAACATTTGTGGCATAATTTCATGGTGAGGCACAATTTTTTAGAGGATTTAAATGCAGGAATGTAAAGCTTACCATTTTACAAAAGCAATAATGTTGCCTTCTAATGGTCTCAGAAATTTATACTTGCAACCTCTGAAGTTGTGATAATGATCTCACTGCATTCAAGAGCGTAGTTGTCAGAAAATCAGGAATCATGGAGGACAGCAGGTATATTCTTGCCTGTTCATTGGGAAATTCTTATTAAAGCCAAAATGGCATTTACCATCCCATTAATTGATAAACATTCACAGCACTTTCTATATCAACAATTCAGGAATTTTGGTCAAAAACAGGGTATTTGTGATGTGTATAAAACATACAATGTGATTCAAATGGCTATTCATATACGTTAATAAGTGCTATTTTATGGTCAAGACAATAAGGCAATGTAACTGCTGTGGAAAAAACTAATAAAGAATATCACAGAAATCACTCTCCCCTCAGCCATGTTTTAATATGTTTCATATTTTAATTAGTTAGCTGCTAAGGCGACAGTTTTCATTTAGGTTAAGTTTTTCACTTAAAATTTTTTAGCTTAATTTAATGAAAAATTCTGGTTTGAGGAAAAACAACATTGGATGGTCCAACATGGAAAATCAGCACCAAACCAACCAGCCTAAATCCAAATGAAAGCACGAAAATCATGCTTTAGACACCATCCATCATACACATTTCAGTCTCCATTAACCCATGTACACTCAACCATTTCTTTCTTTATTTAGAAAGAAATTTATCATCTCTCTCCATTTCTCCTCTTCATTAAGCAGGTCACGGGTCACATTTGTAATAATTCGCACAGTTGAACGCACAGTTGCACGTGCTATTTGAACTTGACTGCTTCCCCAGGAGAAAATAAGGCTTTCCCAAAAATAAATAAATGAATTTAAAAATGTGCACTGAGAATTTAAAGCTAGTCAATCAAGATAGGCAGCTAACAGGACATGTGTGTGTTTGTGTGTTTAGTGAGAGTGGCCATTTTGAGCTCCGAACATCTTAATAGCCCATAATGAATGGTTTCCTGAGGATAACAACAATGCTAAATGAACTCAGCAACCCATGTTTTCAACAATGCTGGACGGCTCTTGTTATTCTCAGACAGACACACCAGTGCTGAACTGATGGGTTACGAATTGCTACATGAAAATGGGTCACAGGTCTGTCCTGACAAGTTTGCTGTCAGCAGGGGAAAAAGTTATGCCAATATAAAAAATAAAATACAGCAGACTATACAATTATAGATTGTTAAGATAGCAAAATACTATAAATCTTATCAACTTTACTTATGTATAGCCTATATATGCATTTCATGGTTATATATATATATATACACACTATATATGTACACTTTGGGACAATTCAAGCAAATTCAACATTTTAATGAATGTGAATTTCCACCCTCCTTCTGTAAATAAAAAAAACAACAAAAAATAAAATAAAATAATGTGCTCTAGAGCATTCGTTTGTTGCATACTTGGCACGGCATGAAAAATATAGAGCAAAACAGCTTTCAGCTTTTGTAATTGCTGAAAAACATGTGCAGTCTTACTAAATGCGTTTTAAAAGAGGAAAACATGGTCTCACTTTAACTGGGTAAACAGAGCAGCCCTGCTCAAACCTCACCATCTCCATATCCATGTCTGCAGCAGCATATTTCAATCAGGGAGAACATAACCTGAAAACCACATTTAACTCTCCGTGTCTATTTTGAGGCCGGCGTTGCTCTCACTGTCTCTTGGGCCGCTGATGCACTTCTATGTGGGTTAGAGGGGGTGGGTGGGGGGGGGGGGGGGTTTACAACTCTGTGCCTACTCAGGACACTAGAATGGCCGATTAGTGCCCAAATCTGGCATATAACAATTCACATGTTTCCTATTCCTCACAAAGAATCTATTAGCTCATTAGAGTCTGAAGCAATGTGTAGCCTACTTCAACAACCAAGGAACTGTTTAATCATTGAAAAGACATTAAATCAAGATTCCTAACAGGTTTACAGAGGTCCACAGCAGCCCATAATGATATTAGTCAAGGGCAATGGAGAAATTTAGATATTTTAAATGGCGATATAGCACCGCCCTACGGTAGAAGGGTGTAATTACATCAAATGTTATACGGATATCACTTTAGTTTAACCTATTAAAACAAAACAAACAAATAACTGAAGCATATGCAATTAATTCTTTGATCTAGACTGTGTGAGATATTTTCATTTCTGCCAGTCACACTGTTGGGGGTTTGTCTAATCCTACAATGACGTGAAACTAATCAATGTAAAATGTCAGAGATAATGTATGGAAAAGTTGCCTTTAAAGTGTCAAATGCTGCCGTGGGGAAAGGTTACGGTGCATGTGGCTGCTGTTTATTCCCCGTCAGGCTGGTAGAGGTCTGGGCTTCTCTGAATCATCAGGAGCACCAGTGAGACTCACAGACACCCCATAGAGCACAGACAGACCCCCCTCCCCCGCCTCATATATATATATATATATATATAAACATATAAAATTTATTGAAAAAACGTTGAGGGTCCATCCATCGATCCATCTCTTGTAATTTTAGCATGCGTCTCTTTAATCCAACATAAAGCGACTGATTTAAAATAGACAAAAATTCATTGTTCACAGTAATGAAATGCAGCACCGGAAACGGCTTGTTCACAATCCCTTTTCCCTTGAGATTATAAAGCACAATTGAGAAAGAGAGAAAGAGAAAGAGAAAGAGAGCTCATTGTGCCATGGTTCTGGCAGAATAAATTGGTCCATTATGAGAGCTTACAATCATTACAGAACAAGTACAGGTGAGAGATTCATACTGTACCCAAATCCACACTCCGTCACTTGTGTGAGAGAATAAGACAGATATTTCAATGTTTAACATGACCTACTGAAAGACAAGAATAATTTATGTCACTCATAAAAACACAATCTTGTTCATTTCACTTATTGACATCATGTTGAAATTAAAGAGCTTTTGAGATTATAGTATTATGTAATATTAAAGTTTATGCTGACGTAAAAAAAAGTGTTATTTTTGAAATTCCTGATACAGTAATTGGCCACGATTACCATTTGAAATGCAATTTGTAAACAATTCTTCACATTCATCCTTTACAAGTTTACAATTTTAATTTAAAGGTGAAGTGTGCCATTTCTGTGCCACTAGCAGCTATAAAAAATAAATAATTTACAGTTTTCATTCAGCTTTGCCAAGCAGACCTCCTGTCTATCAGTTCACAGACAAACAGCCAGTCCTGCCCAAAACTCACAGCAATGTTGCTCCTATGATACTCAAACAAAAAGAGCAATGTTTTAACAGAGACACTGTCCGGCAGCTTTCTGTGAAAAGACGTATCTGAAATCTGTCTCTTCAAATATTATCTATTCAATTCTGAATAACTGAATGAAAAAATAAATCACCGGGACATCTTGACATTTTGCCTTTAGACGGGTGTAACAAACATGCAAAGGACTCGGTGTAAATTTGTCCAAGATTTTCAGGAAACCACTGCTTTATTTGTGAAGTTGCTGGTGAGAGCTGCACCTGAAAATCACATTCATTTTTAGAATCTCTCATCTATAATGCGTGAAGGAGCTTTCACGCGGTTTAAAAGTGTGAGAGGGGAAGGGTGTAAATGTACTTGGGAACTTAAAAAAAAAAGCAAAAAATCCTGTCTAGCCCTAAAAATAGGACACAAATGTTCATACTGTACATTCCCTTACAATACATAGTCGTTTAAATCAAAAGAAAGGTTTTTTTTTTTAAAGAAATAAATATTTTTATTCAGCAAGGAATTGATTAAATTAATCAAAATTACAGAAAGGACATTTATAATGTTACAAAAGATTATATTTTAAATAAATGTTGTTCTTTTGAACTTTGAACATCATAGAATCCTGAAAAAAATGTATCTTGGTTTCCACAAAAATATATTAAGCAGCACAACTGTTTTCAAAATTGATAAAAACAAAAAAATATTTAATCATCAATTCAGCAGGTTAGAATGATTGCCGAGGGATCATGTGACACTGAAGACTGGACTAATGATGCTAAAAATTCAGCTTTTCCATCAAGGGATAAATTACATTTTAAAATATATTAAAATAGAAAAGTTATTTCACAATATTACTGTTTTCACTGTATTTTTGGTCAAATGAATGCAGCATTTGTGATTTATTTAAAAAAATAATAATTATGTGCTTTGAAATGATGTACGTTGTACAGTGTGACCAGTGCATTCTTCAAAATGCATTCTTTTGGATTTCACAGTGAAAAAAAAAAAACATACAGGTTTGGAATAAAATGATGGCAAGTAAATGACAAAAACATTGTTTTCAGGTGAACTACCCTGAAAATTTTCACTCGCCAACAGTTTTGTGAAAATCGCAGACAAATGGCCAAAATCTGTGCTTGTGAGTGACAATCGCATACTGTTTATTATCAAAGCCGAAAGAAGTGCGGATGCATCGCAGAAGCCAGAGAGATATTTAGTATGCAGTATGAATTGTGTTTTGACTGGAAATTACATCAGCGAGCAACAATTTTCTCCTTCATATTCTCCTCTTTTTTTTTTGCTGAAAATCTTTTTGCAAAACTTCATCACAAGCTTTTTTCTTGCACTATTTTAACATGAAGAAATCTTGTCTCACATGTGATTTTATGTTCTATCCTATCAATTCTTGCATGTAAAGTTTGTAGAACACAAAGAGTTGTCCATGATTCTTCCTTTTGAAATGTTGTGCAATACGTGAAAAACCCCTTTCGCCAATCCATTGTGTAACGTGCATAAAACGGCAGCTAAACGGTACCCCAGACAGTTGAGTAATCTGCAAAAGACAATCGCACAGTGTGTATCCGGCAGTAGGTTTGAGAAAATGGGAGTTTACGGGAGTTCAGCTAAAACCCGTGTCAGTGTCATCTGAAATATTGCCATCCCTCAAGAACCGGCCTTTCATTCAGCACCCGCTGTGAGATGGTCTGGCTCATGCGCCCTCTCACTTTTTTTTCACTCCCCGACTCATTTCCACTGTGTCACAGAGGTGTGTGTTCCAACTGACCTGATGCTGAAAAGTGCAATCGCTGGCCTACATTCACGGTCCTCAGAGTTCTTTCAGGTCAGGAGCTGCTGGCAAAGTCACACTTGTTTTGAAACTTGTTCTTCAGAGGCTCTCAGTGGGTCACTCTAATTGGGTTACCGGAATGGAGGGCCCTTAAAACCAATCACAAACACATAACCCTTGATTTCACCTCCGGACGACAGTAAAGGTCTTCAAGAAGCTCTCACCTCACAGACCATCGGCACAGACACAAGCTCCTTCAACAGGCACTTCATGTACCTTGTCTTGCAAACGTGACACTCACTAAATGAATTCTTTCTTATATAAGATTTCCTGCTATGACTAGAGAAGTGTGTCTGAGAGGACGTGGATCATGTTGAAAGGGCGAGTGCATAAAAAGTGCCTCCTTTGGAAACCACTTGACCCTTGTGAAACACCCTTAATAAACGTGACATGTTGTGAGGGAAAAGCACTGAGCTCAGAGACAGCTACAGAATCTCCATTGCTTTGTGATTGTCTGCCGTTGTCCTGAGAAACAAGGTGCAGGTAGCAGTTGCCCTTAAATGTTCTGAGTGTTGCTAACAAACTCAGTTTAGTCTCTGACCTCTGACATTGTCAGCAGAACCAATTCCAGTTCAGTTTTCTGAGCGTTCAATTAGATGATTGTCTCTCAGAGGATTCCGTCGTGTCCCAACGAGCCAACCAACAATGACGAAGATTGCGTCCTGCTGAGATTATTACGCAGCACTTTTCAGCCAAATTCCCTCCAGACAGCCCTGCGCGAGTTAAATGAGAAAGAGAGGCGTCAATGTACGTGCAAATACCAGCTTATCTTTCTAAGAAACCACTGCTATAAAACATAGTGTGTGGCCTACGAAACGCATCGATGGTTCCATGAAAAAACTTTAAAGAACTTTTTTCCTCACTGTGCACTGTAAAGGTTCCATTGATTTTAGACTACTGAAATATTCTTCACACTACGAAAAGAAAATCTTCGGGAAACCCAATGGTTTTTCTATGGCATTTCTGTGAAACCCCCTTTTGGAGCCCTTCTTTTGAGGCAGCATTTTAAGGGCACTTCCAACATGAAGTTGGAAATTCCAAAAGGTTGTCATATTCCGTGTTTTAATTAAATTTTCAGGCAGCATCACACATATCCTTCTCGAAGCAAGACAACCCAGAATACATTGCGACAAGCTAAGTGAAAGAAATCAAAGATGGTGGACGAAGTAGGATAACAAAGTCTAAAAATACTTATACTTCATTCAGTACTGTGAAAACGGTTGAAATATAATATTATAATTCAAACTGAACTAATGTAGTACTCAATGCTTGTGTGTGGAATTTTTTTGTACTTACTAAGAGTTTTGCGCTGTTAGCTTAGCGACATGCTAACATCAAACTGCATTGAAAAACGTGTAGCGTGAAGCACGAGGAGTTTTATTCACAGAGTTACTGACAATCTAGAGCATTCCAAATCAGGTACTAAGGTTGCCTTAGAATGTTTTTGGCAATAAATAATAATAATAAATAATGATTCGGCAAATTTTTTGTCATACATAGGCCTAGATGGAAACAGTTGTTACAACATACGATGACATTTTTATTCTGCAAATCCTCCAGTAACCACTAACATTTACAACAGGGAAAAAAAGAAAAACACATACATATATATATATATATATATATATATATATATATATATATATATATGGTATAATAAAATAACAGTAAAATCAAAATAATGGTTTAATGTAATGTGACATACTTTGAAGTTTGTAAAAGAAAGCAAAGTTGGGCTTACCTTTATATGTGCGTTCACTTCTGAATATCATTATTCTGTTGATGGAAATATGCGTTAGTTGACATAGCAAAGCACAATCCAGCTCTCTCACACATGAATGTGCATCAGTGTTATTTTATTATTATTTTTATACTATTATATAACATTTAATATTATTTTGAATTGGCTTTTATATTTACAGTTTTCATTTGAATTTTATTTTGAGTTTTAGTAATTCTGTTATGTGCTTCTGTCATTTTTTTTTTTAAATATTTCTATATTGCAGCTTTAGAATTTAGTATTTTATTTCAATCAAAAAACATTTTTTTTTAAAACATAGTTTTAGTTATTAACAGCACTGATGTGCATCCCCTCACAAACCTTTAGCTCTGTTAACACTCTCTTTGGCACTCAGCAGTTTCCACTTCCCCTGCGGAAAGATGTTTCTCCAATTAACACATCCCAGAGCCTCCAGGAACAACTCTCCCAAAACACACACACACACATCTATATATATATTATAAAATAATAATTCATTATTTTAAGATTTTTCTCCTTTTTTTTTTTAATTCTCCACGTCTTCATTTATTCTCCACGTGAGACCAGAGAGAATTGAGGAAATTGGTTTCCATTGAGTGAGTAATGAGTTTCAAGGAAGAGAAGGCCCACTGCATTCACACTTACACTTCCTTTAACCTTCTTTCTCTTTTAAATGTGTATATACCTCAGTGGATTAACAAGGTAAGAAGAGAAAAAAAAGTGTGTGGTCTTTTTTTTTTTTTAAGTTCACATGACCTTTTTACAAACACCATGTTTAAGATGAAATCAAATTACCCTGAAATAAAAAAAAAGTCTCAAGATTTGAACACCAGAAATACTGCAGCTAATACTGTAACTAATGATAAGCCAATATACGCATGTAAGTTCATGTAAAGCTGGGTCATTATCTCACCTTTGTGTGTGGAGGGCGTCTGGCCAATGGCCACGTTACTGAGGTCTGCAGGTAAGCCCACATACACTCCACCATAGTTCATCCTCTTCTCATCGTCAACAGACGAATCGTCTTGCCTGTGGGCCCAGAACCAGAACAGAACCATTAGATGATCCAGTGGGCTGATATGAGGCAAACGCACAAATTAGAAAAGTTTATTGAGCCTCACACAGAGCAGTTTCTTTGACTGATTAACTTTATCGAAGTCTTGAGGGGTCATGCATCAAATTATCCGATCCCACAGAGAACCTTGATTAGAAGCCATGAACATATATTAATAGTAGTGCAAATCTTACAAGAGACTTGTGAATATGTAAGACGCATTAGATCTCTACAGGTATGCCGTGTTATTGTGGTGTATGGCAGTCGCGGCCCTGATATCTGTGTGTGAGGCTCTCTCCTGCTGAGTGCTGGTGCTTGTTGCTCCCATGTGGGAGAATAAGTCCAGAAACTGTTTGGAAAATGACAGGCAGTGTTTAAGCCCCACTGCTTATATTCTCTGAAGGGAAATTGATTGACAAGCAGTTCCAAAAAGTGAAGGCTTACTTCCCTCCTGTTTATTTTATTCTCTCTCTCTGAAGTCAAAGCCTTTAGAAAAAAATACAATTTGCAGAAGAAAATTCAAAAATTCAACAAAATGGAAAAAGAATTACCAGGCAACAATAGTTTTCACAACAATACCAAAGTTAGTACATTGTCACAACTGAAAACAAACAAACAAAAAAACAAACAAAAAGTGTAAAAAGCTTTGAGATTATGAGAAACATACATATACATATACACATGTATACATGCATATATAAATATTTTATTTATTTTATGAGTTTAACCATCAACATAATACAAATATTTCAGTTTTATATGTATTAAGTTATATATACACATTTTATTTTGATAATTGTGGTGTTTTTGTGAAAACTATGAGTTTCCAAAGTATATATTTGTTGTTCCAGAAATACTCACACATCTTTGGCCGACTCGGATGGACCTGTGGATATAAAAAAAACAGATTAATCATACCACATGTTCCTTTTCATCAGTATACAGAATTATTTTAAATAAACATATCGCTCTCTTGAATCGGCTTAATCTACATAAAATACACAATCCAGCTTTGTGCAGACTTGGTTTGAAAGAAAACTGATTGAATTAAAATAAGCATACATAATTAAAATGACGTTATTATGTTATTACAGTGTCATAAATATATAAGGAAGGTGTTGTCGGGCAGATTTTTAGTTCGCTGGTAGGGTGAGAGCACCAACGTCTGGTCAATCAAACTATGAGTCATCAAGCTAACAATGTGTGTGTGCGTATGTGTGTGTGCACAAGTACAGATCTTAAAAGTTAGCTGACAAGTGATTATGAATCTATTAATAGCATAGATAAATGGTATGGGAGGAGAAAATATATTGGCTCAATCTCCAAAGAAATAATAGCATTAGTCTTAATCATTACACTCTGTTATAATGTATCCCCATGAATTCCTGCAGACACAAACCTGATTTAACAATGCAATGCATTTTTCAATGCAAATTACAACTTTTCATCCCACTGTAATGCTTAAAATGATGTTCATTTTTTGATGACTCCACTACGACCCTCATGCCCATTCCTGCCACGGCTCCTGTTTATTTGTGTGCGTGTGCGTACCCATGTGAGATGACTCATACTAGAGCATGTTCAGACTGCCGTCTAATTTTCTTGATTTTTGAGGACAGAACGTTCACACACTTGTCCACATCCAGCTGAGAGAAACACGTCAGTTCACGTCCCTTCCCAAGCGGTATAAACAAACCCCATTCATGAATTTCATTTAGTCTCAATGTACTTCTAGGCACAAAGACTTGACCACACTCAAGAAAAGCTTTACTTCTAATCGATAAACAGCTATATTTAAATATGCAAGGACTGGATTGAGTGAATCGATGTGTGAATGATTCACTCCTGACAGAGAGTCAGATCTCTCATTCATAACAACAGTGTGTTTGCTAGCAGCCAATGGTTAGTGGTAGAGAAAGAGAGAGAGAGATGACTAGATGGCTAAACTCGCATGAGCAGACATGGGCTTGTTTAAAGAGCTCACACACACCAACACACAGACTGACATACACTCGCACATACAGAAATAAGGGGAAAAAAGCAGCACACTTACCTGCAGCTGTGCTGGCAGCGGTGGAATTCCCACAGCCCATGGTTTAAACTTTACCAAAGTCAATCTAAGAGATGGAAAGAGACGAGATGGACAGTGCAAAGGGGAATGACGAGGGAAAAGATAAAGAGATTACGAGAATTAGACAGGAGAGGGATGAATGGAGGGATGAGGAGAGAGTGAGGATGAGGGAAGTGCAGTCAGATGGCTGAGTCTGAATGTGTCTGAGCTGCTATACTTCCCTCGAGTCTCTCAGAGAGAAGCAGGACGCTTATACAGGGGGAGAGAGACATTGAGAGAGGGAAAAGGGAGGAGGGAAGTGTAGGTGGTGAGAGGTATTCCTCCACCCTGGCAGGGTTGCCCAGGTAACAGAGATTGTGTGCATGTGCGTGTGAGTGTGGGTTGGGAAGAGGGCTGATAACACTGTTGGAAAGGCAAAGCTAATTACAGGAAGAAAAATGCGATGTGTGCAAATTCACATTCTCTTCAGATCAGTGGCTCTAATCCAAGGAGGAGCAACAAAATGTCCTAAAATTATTTAAAAAATAAAAATGTTAGTATATAATACATAAGAGTCATATAATAACAACATTTCAGTTTATTTTTTTATTATTATTTTAAGACAATAATTTAAAACATTTTAGCCCATTCTTTTGGAAATTATTATTAAAATATTAACATAAAATACATTATTATTATTATTATTATTATTCAGCATAATTTAAAATTCAACAAATAAAATGTTAAAACCAATGTAAAATTGTTTTGTCTTGTATTTTATTATTATTATTGGCCTGAAGTAAAATCTCTGTCTGACATTTTCTGACATTTTTAATTCGTTTCTTCAAAAATTGTTAGAAGAAAAGGTTTCTTCCACTCAAGTAAAAGCGACTAGGAAGTTTTTATATTATGACCATAATTGCAAATTCTGCATTCCAAAAAACTTCTACAGCATCAAGAAAATAGCCATTACAGAAGGTTGAGAACCACTGATGAACAACATAATTGGGAAATACACTAATATACACATTAATATATAATCTATATATAAATAATATATATTATATATATATATATATATATATATATATATATATATATATATATATATATATATATGCATATATACACACACACAATATCAATGTGCATGTGAAACTGGCAGAAAGACAGATACATGTGTCTTATTAAGAGCAGCATATGCCACCACACACTGTAAATGTCTCTGTATCCACGTTCCCAGTTGTTTTAGAAGGCAGGTGAGGACATAGACTAATTAAACATGCTGCTCTGGGCTGAAATGGGCCTCTGAGCAGAGTGCAAAAAGAAAAGAAACACAAGACACTAAGGAGATAAAAAGTTCTGACCAGAAAAGATTAAAGACTACATCACAGTACACATTATCTGTAAGTTGTGAGGAGATTGTGTGGACAGACACTACTGATCAAATCTATCCTGAGCCTTGGCAGGAAAACACAGGTCCAGCAATACACTTACAATCTAGGGGGTGAATGTAATTGTGGGTTTAAAAGCAGAAATGAGAAGCTTTTAATCTTGGGAAGCACCTGAATTATTCATTAAATATTCAAAATATTACAGTTGTGTTCAAAATTATTCAACCCCCCAATGCTGTAAATGGTTTTAGAGAATTTAGAGTACATTTGTAATTGAATTCAGAATGAAATCCTACAAGGACTTCTTAAAGAAGCATATGCAACTAAAATGACATCAATTGGTTTTGTAATACAGTAGTAAATGTTTCTTTTGTGAATTCTTCATTGACACAATTATTCAACCCCTTAAAGACTACCACTCTGAAGAACAGAGGTCCATTGAAGTGTTTTCAATCAGGTATTGAAAGCACCTGTGGATGTCAGGGAGCAGCAATAAAGCCTAATAAGCACCAATTAGGCAGCTTTAAAATGACTGTGATACTCAGCTCCTTCTAGACATTTACCGGTGTGGTTACAAACATGGTGAAGTCAAGAGAATGGTCCAGGAAGACAAGAGAAGAGGTGATTACTCTTCACAGGAAGGGCAATGGCTATAAGAAGATTGCAAAGATGTTAAACATACCAAGAGACACCATAGGAAGCATCATTCGCAAATTCAAGGCAAAGGGCACTGTTGAAACGCTACCTGGTCGTGGCAGAAAGAAGATGCTGACTTCGACTGCTGTGCGCTACCTGAAGCGTAGAGTGGAGAAAAGTCCCCGTGTGACTGCTGAGGAACTGAGAAAAGATTTGTCAGATGTAGGTACTGAAGTTTCTGCTCAGACAATACGGCGCACCCTGCGTAATGAAGGCCTCCATGCCAGAACTCCCAGGCGCACCCCCTTGCTGTCTCCAAAGAATAAGAAGAGTCGACTGCAGTATGCCAAAAGTCATGTGGACAAACCACAGAAGTTTTGGGATAGTGTTCTGTGGACTGATGAAACAAAATTAGAACGGTTTGGGCCCATGGATCAACGCTATGTTTGGAGGAGGAAGAACAAGGCCTATGAAGAAAAGAACACCTTGCCTACTGTGAAGCATGGCGGGGGGGTCAATCATGCTTTGGGGCTGTTTTGCTTCTGCAGGTACTGGGAAGCTTCAGCGTGTGCAAGGTACCATGAATTCTCTTCAGTACCAGGAGATATTGGAGGACAATGTGATGCAGTCCGTCACAAACCTGAGGCTTGGGAGACGTTGGACCTTTCAACAGGACAATGATCCCAAGCATACCTCCAAGTCCACTAGAGCATGGTTGCAGATTAAAGGCTGGAACATTTTGAAATGGCCATCGCAGTCACCAGACTTAAATCCGATTGAGAACCTCTGGTGGGACTTAAAGAAAGCAGTTGCAGTGCGCAAGCCTAAGAATGTGACTGAACTGGAGGCTTTTGCCCATGAAGAATGGGCGAAGATACCCGTAGCTCGCTGCAAGACACTTGTGTCAAGCTATGCTTCACGTTTAAAAGCTGTTATAACTGTAAAAGGATGTTGTACTAAGTATTAAGATTGAATGTCACTTGGGGGTTGAATAAAACTGATAATGATGTGAGCAGAGAAAAGACATTTGTGGTTATTTCATTATAAATGTTATGTTATATTTGTCTGACCTACACGTGCCTCTTTGATTTAATTGTAAGCAGGATGACTGAATGATCAAAATCAATGTCAAACCGGCCAAAACAATCAATTTCAGTGGGGGTTGAATAATTTTGAACACAACTGTAGATCTGTAAAGTTGTCTTCATCTTGATAAATTCTAGCCTATAACTTTAGTTATTTTCGCTCTCTGTATTCAGCCAGAAATGAGTCATACACTTGGCCTTTTCAAAACTTACTTCCCTAAACCATGTACCTCCACTTACACACAGAATAAAACTTCCTGAGAACATTTAATGGTTTAGAGTCATCAGGCCAATCAACAACTCCATTTAGACCTTAGACTAGTCAGCGTTATTCTTTGTCTGAGAAAGAAAGGCAGGATGCTTTATTATTATTATTATTATTTAACTTTCTCATCACAGGAACATAATTAAAATTTTCCCTTTTAGTCCAAGCTATAATGAGTGTAGTGAATCATTTAGGCAGCAGAGGGCAGTATATTAACATGTTGTGTTTTATTTTTAGCTTATTTAAGTAATCATGTGGTATTGACCTTTTATTCCTGTAACAAAACACCAAAAAAAAAAAAAAAAAAAAAAAAAAAAGTGTCAGGTTCAAGTGTCAGAGCAAGAGGAGGAAAAAGTCTGAAAGTAAAGCGAACAAACAACTTCAGCACACCACATCTAATTTAATGTCCTTTAGCTTGTTGTCCTCCCATAAATGGCGTCACAGCCTCGTCTTTATGTTGGAGTTAACTGGAATATGTCCATGTTTCACTCACGCCAGGGACCAGAAGTGATCCGTGTCCTAGTTTAGTCTGAAATCTCTCAGGCCTTCAGGCAGGACCATTCAGAGAAAACAACAATTAATGTCTACTTAAAAATAAACCAAGGAAGTTATCGATTTGGGGGTTTGGCGGGTGGAGGAGGAGGTTTAGAAGAAGTGAGAGATGGAGGTTTATGCAATCCTAAATTTACCTCTTCTAACAATGTTATTTTAGTATTATGTATTATTTAGTATTATGCTTTATAGTGCTTATTAATATTTTGAATGAGCTTTTATTTTAGTTTAATCCTTAGATTTTTGTGTTTTTGACAATTTTGTAGTTTGTAAAATTGTAGTTTTTGACATAATATCTCCTTTGCCACTTTATCGTACACATGCCACTTTACTTATTTATTTCTTGGTGTGTTTCATTGATATTGTTACGTTGTTATGTTTTATGTTGTTATTGTACTGTTGTGTTACTGTTATGTTACCTGTAAACAACGAGGGTCTGAGAGTAACGGAATTTCAATTCTCTATGTACGTGCTGTGTGTATATAGTAGAATTGACAATAAAGCTGACTTTGATATATATATATAAATATATATATAGTTTTATTTCAGTAATTTTACATACATCATTTAATTGCCTAGGTTTTACATTTTAATTTATTTCAGTTTTATTTCAATTAACAAAAATGTTTTAAATAGTTTTAGTTCACAATAACACTTATGCAAAATTAAATATTCATGCTGTAATTTATTTCAGACACGGAGGCATTCATTTCCTGGAAAGCACATCCAACACATTAACATTGACAGTAATGGCTTGACATTATACAGTACAAACCATTTACAGTCACTCCCATCCGCAGTAAGTTTAATACGAAGGCTTTCTAATCTGCGTAGATCAGAGCTACCTGTACAATCTTTTCCCTTTAGCTTTGGCCTCTAGACAGATGGTGGTTTAAAATGCACTTTTGGTCTTGACTCATTGATTTTGCCTCTTAATTTGTTCTCGATTGTTGTAAATGTGTCTGAAAGGTTCCATCAGCTGTCTATCATTGCTTTAAAACAAACAGTGTGTGGTCTGCACTGACCGCTGGTAAACAAACTCTGACTGCTGGTTTAATAAGGACTAATCGTTACTAGTTACCAACCATATAACAATAAAGCAAATGTTTAAATTGACTGACCATTAAAACAAAGTAAGAAAACAACTGAAGTCTTACCTCATCTCTGATGCCATCTTTAAAAGCTCTATAAGGCAATCAGAGCAGGATCCTCACCGAAGCATTAGTGTATAACATCATTTAACAGGCCAACATATACTTTTAAAGAAGTAGCGAATTGTACAAAAACACAGAAACAAAACTAAGGTCCCTATTGCAATTTTTAATGCAGACAATCACCACAGAACTGATCATTATTACTCATATTTGTAAGGCACTACCTGGTAAAGAAAGGCAAACAAGAAGCTTTACAATAAGCCACTGACACGGTCATAGACAACACAGGAGAACTGGCAGGAGGAGCGAGAAAAGGGAGAAAAGAATATGAAATCTTGGCAGTCTGGCTATATTTACAGTTAAAAGGCAATTCCTGCTATGTCCATCATGCTCAGAATGGGCGGTGCCAGCATCTGATTGGCTGCAGAGTGACTGTCACCGCCTACCAAAGGCAACATGAGTCACTCGCACTAGTAAAGTTCATGAATAAACATTATTCTTTTGTCATTAGGGTGTGCAGTGTTTGGCACATTCGAGTCAGAACAAACAGATAGAACAACCGTACCATTTACAAATGACCAAAACAAATTCTTGATGACTTACCATCAGCTGCCTTACCATCATATATATATATATATATATATATTTTATCCATTAAATCACACTTTAAACTATATAATTTGATACACATAAAACAACAGAAGTTTTAGATGCTTGCGGACAGCTGTGAAAAAAAATTTATTTAAACTTTGGTAAGCTCTAAATAAAAAATCACTTTTTTCAAAGAGGTTAAAACAAAACAGTATCAATAACTAAATTAAATTCATTTTATGATATTATGATTTAATCGGCACATGAATTGCGCACTCCAAACTATTGCGGTTAAGGCAAACGCTGAGAAAGTTACTTTCACTTGCATTTCGATATCACATTCAAAGAAAATTTTTGTGCTACACTTCTTTTTAAGAAAGGTAACCAGCAATGCGAACTTCCTTGATTGAATTGGTCTTATATTATTGATTTAAAATACAAAAATCATAATTGTGTCATAAAATAAGCCAAGCCATGTGTCAAAGTGTACATATATAAAAGCAAAGATGGTACAAAACATAAAACTGCAACAGACACCAAAGCAAAGGGAGATTAAAGCTTCCTTGGCCTTTGTTCCGAGCGTCTGCATGTCATGGATCAAATGCGCTTGCTCTGCAATAATGGCCTCTGTTCTTTTGCGCTGGGACTAAATTAGAAACTGACTCAATGACATTATTGCCCGCAATCACCGGTAAAATACAATAAAAATACTTGGGAGGGACAAAAGAAGCACTGGCTCGGACATCAGCATCACAAACACCAATACAAACCGATGCAACCACAAACTGAACCGTGAGCCAATGGCGTCAAAGAACCCACAAGATGGACATCACTGCACAGGAATGAAAGTGGCACTTAAAATACACAGCAAACAATAATCAATCTGTTTTGTCTAAAGCCTCTCTCTCTGAGCCTTAAGTGTAAAAATATATTTACATATAATACTATTTTATTTCATCTACACAGGAAGAATATACTGAACATCTGATTATTGGCATAGCAGAACAAAAAAAAAATTGCTGGGCTTTCGTTGTGCAGGTGCTGATATGTGAAGTACCATAGTGAGTTTTCATCCTCAGCGATGTTTGTGTTGTTCCCCTCGGGTCAGAGTTTATATTGGTCCCACTGAATCAAGAACAAAGCTGAAAGCCATGTGGAAAGGAAGGGTTCGCAATTAGTCTGTGTTCCACCTCACTCGACGGAGCAGAGGCTCCATCAACCAGAGTCCTCCAAAAGGGCTGTTCTCATTTTTGAGCCCATTAAATTGAGCTGCGTCTTGGATTTAGCAGCACTCCCATCTCCTTTCTCGAGTCTGGGCTTCCCGACACTAAAGGTCGGTCACTTTATTCTCCAACGCAGCGGCGATCTGCTGCAGTCTGAGGGTCAGCTGTTTGCTCTGGGCAGCAGGGTCGTCCTCCAGCGATGAGATAATCTACAGACGGCGTGGCAAGGAAGAGTAAGAAATTTGTGCTTTTTTACTCGATCTCAAGCATGAAATATGTGTAGTAGAGTATGCAAGTCGGTGTGGACATGACTGTCGACTGATGCGTAATAACACCTACCCCGTCGTAGTACTTGCTGGCATACTGGTAAAGTTGGTGCAATGCAACCTGGGTATTCAACTTATCCGTATGAGACTGGAGAAAGATAAACAGGCAAGATGTATTTGATTAAAATTAAATATTAAAAACACACAAAATATAAATTAAAGATAAAAACTACATTAAATGAAATAAATACAAAAAATAAACATTAAAATAAAATAAAAATTTAAATAAATTACATAAACACAAAAATGACAAAATATAGCAACATATAAACAATATTAAAAAAAACATACTCGTGAAATCTCTGCGAGGTGCGTGTTCATGTCTTGGTCACTGACTGGAACCATCTGCCGGATGCCTTTGTAATAACTGAAGAGCAAAGAGAACATGGTCACTTTTGCTGTGATTGCATATGTACAAACTGATAAACAGAACAGAAACCTACTCATCAACCATCTTCTTGTAAGTGGAGATTTCCTTTGCATAAAGCAGTTTGTTGCTGGGGGACTCCTGTGGAGGAGAGATCAAAAGAGGGAACATGAGACAGGAAGCCGCGATGAAATTACAGGATTGAAAAACTACATCTTTCAAGCCTTGCTGCTCACCCGGGTAAGTTTGTGCTCAGATTTGGTGCAGGCATCCATGAAGGTCTGGGCGATAACGGACAGAGAGGCGTCTACCACTTCCGTCACATGAACGTCAAAGATGAAGTGAGGGTTTTTCAAAATGTTCACCCAGAACCGTAGAGGCAAACTGCAGAAACACACAGAGAGAGCCACATACATTCATTTCTTTGAAGATGCCCTCGTATTAAACGACTTTTTTAAAACGGTGTTGTTTTTGGGCACAAATGAAGTGAAATATTAATATAAAAGACACCCAGATTTGTCAGTAAAACTAAAAACAAGATGCCAACCCAAGGTTTGTTTTCATCTAAAGTCTACCTGTCAAAATTAAGCTCGTACCAATCAATTTAGCTTAACAAAGACAACCACAACAAACCTCTACTGAATAGAAACGCCATTTTATTTTTTACTAAGGCATTGTTTTTTGTTTAAAGGATTGTAACAGCTTTATCTTCATTCCTCCAGAGCCGTTTTTAATCCCTCGATTTAATGCCTGAATCAGCTCCTCCTCATTCAATCAAAGAAGATCATTTGTCAGAAAAAAGGCATCTCTGAGTTTGGAATGAGATTTTAATATAACAACGTCCCAATGGCACTTATGGAAAAGGAGCTGCGAGCAATCCATACTGAGTCAATACTAGAGTCCCGTTGGCCTCGAGTTAGAACAAACCCTCGAAAATAAATCAAAACCTTGTTCGTGACTTACCCAGCAGTCACGGTTCTTCTGCCAAACAATAACGAGAAGGGTAATTTAATGGGCTACTGATGGCAGTGGATGAGAGTGGGGATGCAACAGAGAAGAGAGTACTTCAAGCATGCTGATACAGACTTCAACTGTCAATCTCTCTGCTCATCGAACAAGACACGCCGTGAATATTTGATCAAGACTCAACAAAGCTGGGATAATTTAATCTGCCAAGTTAAAAGGGTTTGGAGCATTTTCCTCCAGGGTTATCAAACCCTGCTGCATAGTTTGTTCTTGTTATTTTATGAACTGGAATTTTTTTTGGTTAGTTACATGTGAACAAGTAGCAAGCTATGAATGGATCCATACTGTAATTTGTCCCTAAAGTAAAGCAGTGTGCTTTTATTTCAGTTAATTCAACATGTATATATACTATACAATATATTATACAATTTACAAATGTTATTATAAAATAAATATTAATATGTATTTATATGTAAATACATACATATTTTTAAATTAAATATTTAATATTTTTATATATCTATATAATATAATTTAATTTAATATAATATAATATAGCAGTAAATTTACGATGAATTATTTAAAAATATCTCTCATTGTTAACAATGAAAGTCAATGAAACTGCTGAAGAAACAAAGTCATACATTTTGGAATGCAATTTTAGTGAACTATCCCTTTAAGGCAGTGTTTCTCACATTTTTTTGGTCACGCCCCCCTTAAAACCTTTAAAAAAAAAAACCTGTAAATCTTGTTCAGATGGTGACACGTCAACGATCCGAAGAAGAATCGTTCCATGGAATTGGTGTTTTGGTGGCGCTTTATAAAGGCAGAGGCATATTCATGCATTTGAACACTGTTGCGACAGCTGTTTTAGTTTTTTCTGCTGATCTCCTGCGCCCCCCCTGGGGTGCATGCCCGACACTTTGAGAACCACTGCTTTATGGGAATGTTCAGAACTGCTGAGTGCAATACAGCGCTTCAATACCTGTTGGTCTTCCATATGTGGATGGTCTCATCATCAACATTGTCAAGTTTTAGTGCTTGCTCATCCAAGAAGTCAAAGAAATATTTGACAGCAGGAGGAACCACAGTCCCAGAACATAACACACTGCGGAAGAAATCATCCACAAACTGCTGCAGTGTGCCCTGTAACAAACACAGTACATTACTTTCCAATTCACCTCAGCTGTTTCCAATTAAATTCATGCCTAAATGTGAATGAAATGTTCAAATGCAAATATTCAGTCTAACCCACCTTCATAGAGAGCAGTCTGGTCAGGTAAATCTCGGTGATGGCTTTCGTCGTGGCCTTGTCTTTCATACTTCCTCTCTTTGATTTCACTTCGTCAAGCTCATCCGCTGGTCTCACCAAGTGAAATACTTTATCGTCCTCCAGCAAAGCATTTCCTGCTCAACATAAAGCAAACCTATTTGTAGGACTGATTGCTCTTTATCTTTGGAGAACAGTTATTTTGAACATACTTTTTCAGGCCATTAGCTTGTATTCAGTTCTACTTCACTGTTCATTTAGTGCACAAGTAGATTTCATTCATTCTGTCTTTTTCCATCATTAAGGACTGTCAATATGTTTTGGACTATTAAGGGGATCAATAAGATGCAATGCGCTGGTGTCATTAAATACAATTGGATAAGTAGTTTAAGACTTCAATATACTTGAAAGTCACTTACTTTCTTCGTGGTTGTCTTGATTCTGGTCGAAAGACTGCTGGGTGTGCAGAACTCTAGACAAGACAAGGGTGGCACCATCCCTCACCTAACACACACACACACACACACACAATATAGACCAATCAATTTAGACACAAAAGAAACGGTATATTTTCAAAATTAACTTATGATTACTTAAATATGTATTTCATATTTTAAATGCCTCAAAATCTCAAAAAAAAATAGACAAGCAGAGAATTTTATTTTATATATATATAATATATATACACACACACACACACATATATATACATACATATATATATATACACATAAATACATACATACATACATATATATATATATACATACATACATACATACATATATATATATATATATATATACACTTATGTGGAAAATAATAAAATATTATACAATAAAATATAATATTTTATAATTGTATTGTACATATATAATGGTATTGTACATTGCTTATAAAATAAAGTAATACATAATATCATTATATAATACATAAAGCACAATAAAATAAAATAACAATAAATGGCCTGTGATGGAATAAAATAAGTTTAAATAAAAACGAAGCCCTGCAATAATAAATTAAAAAAAATAAAACATTTTAATAAAATAAATTGCATTAACTAAAAAAAAAATAATTAATCACAATTAAATAATTTGAATAGACTTTTATTATTTATATTATAAATAATATATTATATATTATAAATATATTATTATATAACATATAATATGTCTTATATATTATAATAACACAGTGGCATGCTCTTCAATTCAACATTAGTGAGAAACATGAGAGCCTTCATTTTTTGGCATTTGACAGGCAGCATTGTGATTGGGTATGTATGTTTATGCAAACACTCACATTGTAATGGGCCAGGGTGTTGATTCGTTTCCACCTTCCCTCTTTCTGTGATGTCAAGTCCAGATCAGACAGGATCTGCCCTGTAGAGCCAGGGCGCCACTCTGTGGCAAGAAGATGAAAAAATATCTTACAGAATGGGGGGGGGGGGGACCCAACAAACTTGGCACGTATTACACTTGACAACCTGAGAAGAAGAAAATCCCTGGCTGGTTTTTCCCTAAACTCCTTCTTTTTAACCATATTCATCTGTCTGATGGATGATGCAAGACATCGGCTTTAACAATTCAGCACATTTCGAAGAACAACTCATTAAGAATCGCAGGAGTGCAGACCGACATGCACAAGATCCCGCCATTAATCAAACCGCTATCTGTTCAGAGAGGGGATAAAAGCACGTCTTCCTCCAGTTCCTTAAAATGCAGCATGTTGTAAATAAAGAGAGCTATTTATGCGTGTTACTTTCATAAAGTTGGAGGCTTTTGGAAATATCCCTGCTGTAATGAATCATAAGTGATGGGTGGAAAGGAAATTCAAATATATGCAATGGGAGAGGTCTAACCGAGTGCAACGCTGTCCACCGTGGGTCTCTGGGAGTAGGGCAGATTCCTGTACACCTGCTCGATGATCTTCTCCTTCACCTGGGAGATCGTGTCGCAGTTCAGGACTTTGACAGGGGTCACATCGGGACCCTCACCGTGAACCAGCACCTGCAGGGTCTAAAAAGTTCAAATAGACTTTAGTACACTGGTACCATCAAGCATACAAAGGTCACCACATCAAATAAACAAACAGATCATCACTACCTACGAGTCAATTACTTGGGCTTAAATCTTGGTTGTAATCCGCTAACAAAATAGGAGTATCATTTTTGTTTGTTTTCTGAGATCTCATGAATTGTTCCCAGCCGAACAGTTTCCTCCAGCTGATAATGGCGGTTCAGTCCCTGAGGAGCAGTTTCACAGTCGAGAATGAGATTACAGACTCACTGCTGGCCAATGAAATGGTGTTTGGAGGAGAACAATGACGGACACACTAACACTGTCTCCGCTTTCCTGAGTCTCTCTTACAGCGAGACCCACTCTGTATTAACAAGCTTTCCGTTGCATGGGTCCCTTATTGACCATTTCTGCAAGGAAACTGTCTTTGTAGACATATTAGGAGTAAACAGACATGCCACACACTTCAGAAACAAGTGTGGATGCTAAAATATGTCTTCCAGGTAATTGTATTCACAGAAATTATTCTGTCCTACTGGAAATGAGAAATTTCTTGGTAGTACTTACCAAAATACTGTACTCAACATCATCACCCAGAAGTCCTGTGTCGTTCAGAGTGTACTTGGCTTTCTTCATCTTGGCATCAACTGGACCTTTTTCCACCTGGTGTTTAATGGCCTTAAAGAGCTTATAGAGCGGCTCACCAGCTGAGTCCTGCAAGGAAACATTAGTCAGCCTCAATAACCAGAAAACAACTTCTGAGATTCAATTCCTAGCAAAATTGTTCACCTTCAGGAACTGGTAGAGACATATGGACATCCAGTTACACAACATCCTCTCCACAACAGTCTCGGATCTAAAGAGGAAACACAGACCGACGATATCATTCCAGTACAGGCCATTCCTAAAAAAAGTGGCTTTTATCTTGCATTCGGATAAATTATGATCTTCGTTTGAACGATGCTGATGGTTAAAAACTCAGTGTCTATTTTCAGTGAATGTATTACACCTCAAAACAACTGCAATAAAACTGTTCAATAGATCCCTTGAGCTTAAAAACGAAGTACAACGCAACCAGTGTAGATTGAGTCACAAACAAATGATCCGTTTAATGAATGGTTCTAAATGACAAGTTGCCAGTCTAAAACACTGCCCTGTATGATTCACAGAATTATATGTAATGAATATGTAAGCTAAATAACCATAATCTTAATAAATCTGAATCAAAACAGTAATCGAAGTGAATGACAAGCTTATAAATTGGAATTAAACTGACTCCCTACTAAGTTGAGTGGTTGTGTTGTTAAATTAAAAGAACCAAGTCTATGATATACTGATCTAAAGTGCATAGTTAATCCGCTCAATCAATTGCATATTCATAAGTAAGTGATCATAAGTATGATCGCTTAGAAATGTAAAATCTAAGTGAGCAACAACAATAGCGATAATTATGGACACATGATTTTTATTTGTCGTCGGTTCAGACCTGCGGAGCATGAGTTTGGGGTTCTTGCTGTGGACATATTCCTCCATGAGTTCCAGCAGGAGGGTTCTCATGATGTCCGTGTAGTACTCCAGCTTGCCATGTAGCGCCACTGTCAACAGGGAGGCAAAGTAAACCTTATTCCTGGCATTGAACTCCTGCCGGCTCTCCAGGGTACGAATGAACTACAACACACAGATCCAGCACACAAGTCAGCCAATACATCAAATCCAGTAGCACATAGACATGTCAGCAGAGCAGAAAATACATTTCAAAATGTCGTCAGGGTGGAGACTGGAAATTATGTAAAGGGCCTCACATTGATGAGGAAGGTTTTGCTGTTCAGGAGATTGGAGAACTGGTTGAGTGCCTGGTCTACAATGGCTCTGCGGGATTCTGGGATATCCAGCTTTCCAGTGATCATGACATCGTTGGCTCCATCTTTGGAGGGCAGGAAGAAAACGCGGTTGGTGTAGTTCTTATAGTCCAGGAATGGGATTCGAGCTTCACTCAGATCACTAGTGTGATCCTCCATCTCTATCATAAGATCTAAGAGAAACAGAGAGTTATGTTTAATATACAAGTTGAAGTTTTCAGAATAACAAAACTCATCTTTGTTGTGCTAAAAAAAACAAATTGCTGAAGTGACCAGCAGCAAACAAACAGCAAACAAACAAAACCATATGTAATTAACAGTGTTGGTAAGTCAAGCAATGTAATCAGATTACTTATTCAAGTGTGCTGTGTGAACATGATGGTTATTGTAGTTCTAGACTAAATGTGAACATGCATTTACTCATCTCACTTACTTTCAAAATGATAAAAACAGTGAAATGCAGTCTTCAAATTTTACTTTATATTTGGCAAAAAAAGAACTTTTCTGTTATTAAACAAGCTCAGGTGAGAAAAAGTAACGCAAAAGTAATGTAAGGCATTACTTTCCATAAAAAGTAACAGAGTAACGCATTTGGTTACTTTTTTAGGGAGTGACGCAATATGTGACGTAATGCATTACTTATAATTGTAAATGTCCCCAACAATGGTAATCAATAGTTCAATTCCAATTGAATATATAAGACGTTGAACTATTTAAGAAGCAAGAATAAATCTGTAGATATGAATGGCTTGAGATCTTACCGGTGAACTCTTTTTTACAGCGATCACGGACACTCTCCTCTAAATTCGCCAGCTGATTTTTGATCTTCTCATACTCTCGTTCAGCCTGCTGGCTTTTCCTCCTGCACACATGCAAACATAAACATTATTTTTAATCTAATTTACTGCTTATGAGTTATGCTTATGACTTTTTTTTTTTAAGTAGAAAGAGGATCATAGGTTTATTTGTTGTTCAAAGTGAATTTAAATGTATGTTTTTTTTTTGTTTTTTTTTAAATTTCCTCATTTATTATTTGTTAACTTTTATTCGTTGATTTATTTACTTGCTATACTAGCCAGAGAAGACAAAAAATTATAGAGAGAAATGGAAAGAATGAAACCATATGGGGGGAAATTAACCTTATGTCTTAGAGTGTGCGCAACTCACTAGACCACAGCTTTGAAATCGAAGTTATTAAGTTCACATTATTACAGTCTGGTGCACTCTGAAGTTTGTTACCTGTAGCAGTAGATCGATGCTGCAATGAAAAGGATCATGGGAATGAGGACAGCAGGAACTATGATGTAAAGAGGAACCTCAGATTTCCTCTCAAAGCGTACAGAGCCGACTTTCCACTCGCCTTTTCCAAATTTGATCTGAAAAAGACAAGAAACTTTGAACGAAGGGTAAAATTGGTCAGAACAACTGAAGAAGTTTGAGGAGAACAGTCTCTAACCAGAAGCTCCATGGCCTCTGAGCTGGTGTCTTTGCGATGGCCGCTGGAGGGGGCCACAAGGAACAACTTATCATCCTCTAGGATTGTCACCACACAAGTCTCATCACCTACAAACGCCTCGGCCTCTTTGGCAGTCATAGCTTTGGAAAAACCTCGACCCTGTAACATAAAATCAACGAAGCAGTGATTTTTTTCTAAAAGCACAATCAGCAGCTGCTGAAACAAAAATCCCTCTAATATCTTTAGTGTAAAATCTGCTGTTAGCAAAAATACTTGCATTAACATTGATGATGCTGCCTTCCGTGATTGCTTTTTCGGTCAAAATATCGAACGAGGGGTCTGGATGGTAAACAAACTCTGACAAGTTCTCCACCAAGTTGTCCAGCTGGATGATGGTTCTTAAGGAGAGGTTCACGTACGTCTTGTTCACAACCGGAGATTCGAACTCCAGTACGGTTTCGTTCTTGTAGCTAAATTCTTGAACGAACTGCAGGAAAGAAAACAAGTCAGTTTATCTCTGTATGAAACATTTCACAAATGTCTAAGCACTAAAAAAGAAATGAGACAGCAGGATGTCAGCTGCCTGATTAATGTTGCTTATTAACATTAAGAGAAGGGAGACGGAGGGAAGGAAATATTAGGTAGACGCAGACAGAAGAAAGTGAAAGAGGGAAGGGAACTCTTCAGCTTGGAACCAAGCAATGGGTTATGACAGCCAGACATTAGATCAAAAGGAAATTACATGAAAATGAAATGCTGAAATTTCGTAAGAGTCAAAATCAATCACATCCGACAAAACAAAAACAGGAAACCTGAAGATTTAAAAAAAAAAAAAAAATGCTTTCATTAAACAATGACATAAATTTTAACCTGTTTCTCCAGCAACATTGTTGGATGGCTTCAAAAGACTTTGAATATAGAGAAATAATTGTTTAGACTACATTTATGGTAATTTTTTTATCCATTTTGGAACTTGTGGTCACTACGAACTATACAAATTCCTTGGCATTCCATGGACAAATTACATTCAACCAGTTTTATTTGAGTATTATTTATATGCTATATGATTTATAAATATTTTGATTTAGCTTTTATTTTTATATTTTCAGTTGTTATTTTCATTTTTTAATTTTTTTTTTTTAATTTTTATATTTATCTTCAATTTCATTTTGTCAGTTGTTATTTTCGTAATTTTAACACTAAAACTAATTTTAATTTTAAGGAAACACTTTTTCCATCTAATATTTCTATTTTATTTATTTCAGCCTTTTTCAATTAATCAAAGCTATTTTTAAGTTTTAGTTTACAATGACAACATCCAACAGGTTTGGAACAACATAACATGCCTGAGCTTTGAATTTTAAATTTTTAGGTGAACTATTCCAGTTAAGGAATTTGCTTCACTTCAAATTCCAGCCTTGCTTATTGTGAGATACCACTAAACTGACAGATTGGTGCAAAAGCATCATTACAAACATGAGACGCACCTCCATGTCGCTAGAGTTGAGATTGAACTCGTCAGAAGAGGGCAGCACTTGCATAGTGGCTTTTTGCACCTGATCAAATCCAGATCCCATCACTACGATCTTACGGCCTCCACTGAAAACACACAAACAAACATACAGACATGTAGCACTGATGTATATATTCTCACCCCTAAAACATTGTCTTATTTCTGATCAGATTTTCAAAGCAATGGCATTCAAGGTTAGAACTGCCCAACAGCAAGTGAAAGCAAAGTGATCTGTATGTGTGAGCAAAGATTAAGAACGGACTTACCAAACAAAGCTGGCCCGTGGGGTGTAATCTGTAACTTTGGGATTTGTTGAGTATTCGAATCCCATGACTTCTTTTATAGTGTCCTTGCCGTACTTCACAAAAACAGACAACTTATCTGAAGGAATCTTCTGTCCTTTATATGGGCCTGTCTTGCAGGTGATGCTATCGCCAAATTTCAATCTGCATGTTTGAAAACAGAGGCAAAACCAGCTCAGGAAAAAGATCCAAATCTGCTTTAATTCTCCCAGAAATTTACTTCTTGCTTGTTACTCACACTTCACAAGGCTCTTTGTCCACTGTGATGCTGATGTCATCTTTACTACCCGTGTCTAGGTACTGTCCGGTGATAGTGATGAGAGTTCCTCCAGCAGCTGGGCCTTTAGAGGGAGACACAGCCATGGGGACAGGTTCCTTGAAGATGGAGAAACCTTTCTGTTAACATTAGCTAACTTAACGCTCCCTTGGAGCTCATTTCCCTCCATCACTCTAGCTTTACTAAATATTAAAAAGGCTATGATTACAGTCAGTGTTTAGGAGAAAACAGTAACTTCAATTGAAACTCTGAAAAGATATAAAATTAGCCTATACATACACTACCTGTGAGATTTTAAGAAATTAATACATTCATTCAACAAGGATGCACTAAACTCATCAAAAGTGACAGCAAAGACATTTTGTCACCTTGGAATTATAAGGACATTTTTGTAAAAATAGAGTACATATTTTTATTCTGTGACAACTTATTTGTATTATGTCATTAGAAAACAAAAAGGTTCTATCTACCAATGAGTGCAAATGCAAACACTTTAAAGCTCAATATTTAAAATTGCTCAGAAAACAGATAGAACCTTATAATTCCAAAGTGGCGATTTGTAATGTTACAAAAGATTTATATTTTAAATACATTTTGTTCTTTTAAACATTCCATTTAATCACAGAATACAAAAAAATGTTTACCAGGGTTTGCACATTTTAACATTAAGTAAGCACAAGTGCTTTTAACGTTGATAATAATAATAAAAAAATGTTTCTTGAGCTCCAAATCAGCATATTAGAATGATTTCTGAAGGATCATGTGACACTGAATTTCAGTAGCTGTTATTTCAGTGTTCAAAGCAAGATTTCCTTGGTCAACCATCTTCACTAGCTCCATTTTTGGTGGTTAACATCGTGACTGGAAATTACTGCTAATCTAAACTGTCTTTTTTAGGGGTGCAATAAACTAGAAATAATATTACAATCTTCTTTTGTATGACTGAGAAAACTAAAAAGCCTACAAAGCCGTCAAAACAGAGAAAGCAGATACCCTGTAAGTGAATGACACATCCGACCGTCCTTTTCTCTCCCCTTCCACTTCCACTTCCACTGGCCCGGACTGGCTGGGCACATTCAGCAGGTCTACAAGGGGTGGTGAGGGAAAAGGCCCGATCTCACATATGACACTAAAACAAGGGCAGAACAGAACTATAAGCTAACCGGCTCTTTTAAATATACATTAACAAGATGGATGCATTTTAAATGCTCTGTATAATCAATATATATTCAACTAATATGGCGTTCACGCTGTACCTGGTAGAGACAGAGTATTTCTCTGGCTGATGTTTACATGCCACTCCAGCCACAGTGATTCTCTTAATGTCCTCCTGCTTGATGCCCAAGTTAGAGCCTTTTATTGTAACAGAGATCTGTCCTTTCATCGGCCCATACTGGGGAACAACCTGGATGAAAGCAGAACAGCAAAGTTAAGAGGCCTATAACACTCAAAACCGTAAACTAGAGTTACAAAGATCACCCATAACCATTGAGCCTTTGAGTAATACAGCCGCTTTGGAGAAAATCATTTGCCAGATGACAAATAATAAAACACCATCAGGCGCAGGCGGCGCGATCATTAGAGTCTCAGATGGATTCAACAAAACACTAGAGTGAAAGACTGAGTTTGTGAATACCAGAGAAGCCATCTATATATCATTTAGGCATGAAAAATGGAGAAGAGGATGAAAAGAAATGGTGTTTTCTAGAGAAGATGAGAAAGAAGATGAAGAGTACAAATTTATGAACTGCACTTGAACTGGGAATGGCTGTAATCGCTGACGTCACGCCAATGCTATTCTTGGATGCATTCTGAGTTTAGCTTGAAGAGTGATAATGAATTTTATGGACTGTATGCATTCCTAGAGTTAGCAAAGTTTAAAATAAGAGGATAAAGGAGATAAAAAATGGTCCTCACATCCGTGATCTTTGGAGAAGGACACCGCTGCAGCTCATTGCTACACAGACGTCTGTGGATGCAGGATTTTGTGGTGTCGCACCACACGCAGTTATACTTCTGGGCAGCGTTCTTACACAGACTGCAGTCCTCACGTCTTACTGAACAGTTGTAGAGCATCACTGGGTAGAAAAATGGAGGAAACAAAACAACACTGACACCGAATTCATCATCTTCAACAAATTATGGCTGAAAAACTAAACATTTCTTAGTCTTTTTGTTTTGTAGAGAAACAAACATTTCATTAAACACTGCTGTTTATCAGTATGCTTTCAGAAATTATGAGTTATGTAAATTAGGCTGTTTATTGTTGTATGTGGTGATTTATTAGTCACATTTAGCGCAACGATTTGTATTCAAGTTTGATGCCGTCACAAACTGTCCAACTGAGAGTCTCACTGTTTTTGTGGTAGATAAACACGGCTCAGAATATGTAGGCTGATAGATATACATTTTAAAAGATATTGGCTTCAAAGTACAGTAGTTAGCAACATTAAAGGGAAAGTTCATGTGTAGACATGTTTAGGAGATGTTTAGCGTTTGAAAAACACCTTCCCGTGAAATGCACATCAAACCGGAATTACGCACATGTGCTATACTTTAAAGTGCCCCAATTATGATGTTTCGGATATTACCTTTCAGTAGTGTGTAATTATAGCTGTTTGAGAATGTAAAAGGTCTGCCAAGTTTTGCAGAACTTTTTATTGTCTACCAAAAGAAAGAATCAATTCTGAACTGCTTGAAAGGAGTCATCAGTAATTCCCCCATTTACTTCCTGCATGCTTGCAACTAATTTGCATAATGCCCATATTTGGCCTTTATTGACTGCCCTCAAACAACGTCTACTCTGACCGGCCCTCAAACACTGTAGTTGTAGCTGAGGTATGGAAGAGTTTGGTTCATGTTGTCGACATGTCAAGAAGACTCTGTGCTGTGAAAGCAAATCCACTTCCCATGCACTTACAAAGGATACGGACTGAGGATTGAATTGGAATGGTAAAACTTTTTTTGTTTTTGTTGAAACTGGCCATCGTTACTGTTTGTATAATTGCGTACACAAGTGCTGAGGAAGCCTATGGATCTGAAATTCAGATATGTTAATGGCCGTTTCGTTACAAACACAATCTGTGAGCGGTAGACCAATCAAAATAAACTGGGCCATTTGACCAATCAGAGCAGAGCTGTCTCTCGGAAAGGAGGGGTTTACAGAAAATAAATCGTTTATTGAACTGTTTCAGATACTGTGAGAAAAGAGGTCATGCTTCAATGTATATTCTGAGAAAATTAAAGTGTATTTTGACCATGGGTGCATGTAAACCTATCGCAGAATTAGAAACCTTTAAAATAGCATAATAGGAACACTTTAAAGTGTTATTATAAATTAAAAACTATTTAATGCATGTTTTCATACGAAAGATGTCATTTTCAAAGTGCTCCTCTAAACATGTCTAAAACATCCCTGGTTGGATATAAAAACAAGATTCATGAGATCAGTTTCCAAGATGTTAATCTGATTATTCTAAGACATTCATCAGATGATTATTCACAGTCTAACTAAAACTTGAAGATCTACATGTTTACTGGATGAATGCAGTTTCAGAGATTATTCCTCCCTCTGAAAACTATTATGAACCAAATTCATTTAAATATACCTATGAGGGTGCTGTCAATCTTCCTCTCTGTGTCTTTCTCCTTTATGTAGAACGTCACATTCACCTCTGGCTCTTTGTCATAGGCAAACTGGCATAAAAACAACAGAATGTGTCATTAAACATGCAAACAAATACAGACAAACACATCACTGTATTTGGAACATTCTCCCCAGATGTCTTTGTGAACCTGATCACTATGTGTTTGCTACGCCCACATAGGACTGAGCCCTACACACACATGCAGCTCAATAGCTGTAAATGCCATATTGGCTGGTGCTCAAACTTCAGAAACAAATCGATGTGTGAACAAAGGAGAGGGGAGGAAGTGGGGAGACATAATAGGAGGAGGAATACAAGTGCAGCATACTGACCTCATATCCCTCAAAACTGTACTTTGACCCCTCAGCCTCCACAGTCACTTCGCCCACCTGTTTCATGAGCTCAGTGCCAATCTGAAAGGTTTTGCCCTGAGAGAGATTGAGAAAGTGTAATGATGTTTATGCAGACTTTAAAAGAAGGCATTTTACTATAAAAACAGTGCTGACAAATGGCCTCACTGAGATACTGGGTAAATATATTTCTGTATTACATTACTCTCTGAAATGATTTTTAATGGCTATGTTCTAATAATAAAATATAGTCTAAACTCTATTTTTGACCTTTGTCCTTGGTAGTGATGCGTGGATTGCGGTTATATCAGTGGACACTGGATAATCTAAGGGACGGGTGGGCCAAGTAATAAAATATAACATTCTGATTCATTTCTGGTGGGACGAGGGTGGAAGACATAAATCATTAATGATGGAAATATTACCGTGTTTAAAGCTTAATTTTTCGTTAAACACTTATTTGCACACTTCATTAAGCTACGCAGTTGCGGGGTTCACTTGTTTAAGCAGCAATGGAGGCTAAATAGATCTGAGAGAAATTTCAAAAAGGAGAATTAAAAACAAAACAAAAGGAAGGAAAGAGAAGTACCATGTGGGAACGTTTTAAGTTAAATAATTATCCAGGATGAATCAAGAGCTGGGTATGAGATTTGTAACAGCTGTGAAGTGCTGTATGTATTGGACAATAGACTAATAAAGCCTATATAATAAAGTCCAAGTCTTTTCTTGGGGTGATAAATTCATTTTTAACAGCAGATTAGGGTGAAGCTACAGCCGATCCGTGAAAGATACGTAGTCGGGCATAGTTTCATGTCTCTTGTTTCATTTCATATATTTGAATAAACATTACTGTTTAAAAGTTTGAGGTCATTTTGATTTTCAGCAAAGAATACTGACAAAAATGTATCACGGTTTGTGGTAAAATTGTTTTCAACATTGCCAATTATAATAGATGTTTCTTGAGCATCCAAATCAGCATATTGGATTGATTTCTGAAGGATCATGTGATGTTGAAGAATGAAGTAATGATGCTGAAAATTCAGCTTTGCCATTAGAGGAAAAATGATGAATAAAATAATAAAAATAATAAAAAAGAGAAAAGAAAAGAAAAAAGAAAATTAAATAAATGAACAAAACAAACAAAATAAAACAAACACAATAAAGAAGTTATTTTAAATTGTAATAATATTTCACAGTTTTTACTGTATTTTGATCAAATAAAATCCAGCCTCGGTGAGCATTAGAGACCTTACCGAGCCCAAACTTTTGAATGACGCATATTAAAATAAACAGAATTATATCAAAGAATGAATGAATTCATATCAAAATATCTGAATTCAATTCATTCATGAAACATAAATATCTCATTTTCATTAATTTACAGCATTTAGTAAGCATCTATAGAAGCCGGATAATGCACAGCCACCAGGTCATTATCACAAACTGAACCCATCCGGGACATACAAGACCACCCTAATCACCCACAACTGACTGTACTTTATCCCGTACATATCTTTGTAAAAACTTATTTTCTTCAAGAACATCTACTGTAGCAATGTATGTACTTTACCAAATATTTCTCTAGATTTTTGCCCCGAAATTGGATGGGCGTTTTGATGCCAACAGGAATAAGCAGAGGTTCAGGGATCTCAAACTGAGGACACCTGTCATCCTGCATGAATAAATAAAAGGGGAAAAAATTCACTATGATTATGTTTTGTTTCGTAACAAAAGATGATTGCTCACCATATATTAATATACAAACGGGCATATACGCATGCATTCACTAACTATCATCCAAACATGACTCACCTCCATTTGTCTGATGATATGATCACCCTCGACAGACTCATCTTTATCGCTGCATGTGTGATCCTGAATGTTCCACTGGCAGCCCCACTTACTGGTCACGCATGCCATGCACCTGCAGAAAACACAACCGACCAATCAGAAGGAGGGACAGAGTGAAATCCTGAATGGAAAACACATTTTTTTAAAATCTGCCGGATACTCACGGAGTATTCTCCGATCCTTTCACCACGGCCTCACAGTTGTAGAACTCAAATGCACTAGATGCCACTTCAATGCCGTCATTCACTGTGATCTTCACTGACACTGCCACAAAATCTACACACATGCATATAGGAAACTGGAATCATATTGGCTTTTAGGTAGGAGCAATTCATACAACCAATTTTTATAGCTCAATGATGACCATTGGGTTCATTTCCCAAGAAAAGCACAACCTGGTAAAAGCTTCTGTAACTCTACAAATCAACAAGTTCAATTTCAAAATCTCTGGTAATAGATGCTGCTTCAGTGTAATTGTTTCATCTGATCAGCCTCCAAAATTCAAATTAACAAATCTAGCAAATCACAAACCTGAAGAAATGAAAAACTATTCATGCCTGACCACATTTTTAGGCATTCTGCTCAACTAACACCATCTGTTTGTTCAGGGAGTAAAGGAGGATGGCTTCACAGTAGGAGATTATTGAAGTTAAAGGCAAACAGGATGCTCTCACCTTGTGTCTCAGGTGTGGGCGGTATATACTCAGAGGTTGGGAGCTGACAGATAACCTGTGTGTCTTCCATAATAGCGGTGCTTGTGTAGTCACCAAACACACATTTAAGTCTGTCAGGACTGTTGATACTGGGGAGGGACGGGATGTTAATCATCACCTGCAAGTTTAAACCAGAAAATATGGATTTAAGAATAAACATAATGAAATATATACAATTGCCATAATTACTTATACTTTTTCCTGTTCTCAAAATTATAATTTTAAAATTCAGTGACATTTCCAGGTTTTGCATGACTGTGGAAACCCAACAATATGCAATATGAAAGATTAAATAATATTGATTTCAGCAAATAAGTCAGGAGTATACTGTCATTCATCACAACTGATCCAGGAAGTTAATTACGGTATACAGGAAGAATCTTCGATCAGCCATGACCACTTTAGTTTCTAAGACATATTAGAAATGCACGAAGAGTGCTCTGTGCATTCATGTGGTATGATACAATAGTTTCAGGTGCCTTGTTTACTAACTTTATCACATCAGCTCATGAAAAAAGGATTAGATTTACAGACTGGATCTGTTACAGCCAGTAAATATCAATCCTGAGTCAATCCTTAAGAGGTTAGGTTTTAAAGTAACTGCAGACTGTATAACAATGAGTATGTGTTATGCTTTAGTACCAGTGCACTATCTGTTTTCTTGCAGCTGATGTTGGGGGGCTCAAAGGACTTAATGGTTACACATGTTTGTTTTGGACTCCACAACCAGCCATTCTCTCCTTCTCCCTTGCGACAATCCTTTTTCCTTGTACAACTGCAGGAGAAAAAACAAAACATTGGTAATGAGCCACACTGCATTTGCTTTAACTGGACTAAACACAGGTATCTACTGCATAGCACTCGCTAAAATTGAACAATTACAAGACTTGGATTACGCTATATTTTAGAGGTAAAGCATTTTTAAAATTACATCTCTGAACGGTGTCCTGTTAATCGAGATGGAAGTCACATGAGCCACAGGAGCAATGGGTCTTAGTTTATTTGACAGTCGAAGTATCAAACTCAGTTGTAGTGTGGCAGTGTTATTACTTGTCCGGTCCTTTTCCGGACAAGAATGACCAAATGACGTGCTTTTGGTAATAAAACGAAACAGACTTACCGGCCCTCCAACACACACCAGCCACAATATGGGTCCCGTTGAGACACACATGAGTGACAATCATTCTTCTGCTCACAGGCCTGCACTGGTACTTTGGTGATCTATACAAAAGAAAAGCAAGACAACGAAGACAACCTTCAAAAAGCAAATTTGTTTGTACAGTTTTATTATGAGTTACTTAATAGCTGATGCATCTGTGATTGAATGTTCTGTGTCTCCATTAAGAATGTTAAGATGTCACAATTCACAAAAAAGTTGTAATTTATCAATATCGCAGCAAAACATGAACTGCTCACACAGAGGTCACTTTCAAACCAAGGAGTTTTCTGTTTGTCAATGCTGCAAAAGTGAAATCTGCACAGGGAATTTTTTCGCCCTCAATAGGATTTTTAATACAGATTTTACCCAGTGGATGATCTCTATTGACGGAATGTGATCTAAGTGTTGTGGATGTGTTCAAACAAACCTTTCTACCAGTAGTGATGTACAAGTGGTCCAAAGTTGAATTAAAAAATAGGTTTTTGTTCACCGCACCATTTGTGCGTTCCCCTGGAATCCTGTGATAAAAGTCAGGGCTGCTGGGGTCAAGATGCACCTGCAAGCAAAAACGTTCATTTTGAAAATGCTTTTATCCAAAGCGATTTACAAGTATACACTGTATTACAGGAGTAGTACAGCTAGAGCAAGCCCTGGGTTTAAGCGCATTGCTCAAATGGTTGTAGCTCATAAATCACCCATCCTTGGGTTTGAACCAACAATCTTTTGGTTACCACCCCATATTGTTAACCACGATGCCAGACCACCACAGCAGTCAAACCTCAAGGGCTTAAGTGAAATCTTAAGAGAATAGAAACCAGACCCTGGAATGGGACTCACCTTTAAGACATCTGCTCCACTGGTTCCCAAGAATGCCACTGTGTGCTCATTCTCCACTGCTACAGCTACAGCTGTCATCATGTCATTTCGGGTGTAGATGGGTTTGACGGACAGAGCGTACTCCGGTTTACTGGCTAGTGGAGATGGTAGGAACTCGGCGCCACATTTATATTCCTTTACCCCACCCTTTTGTTGGGCAAAAATACAGAACACATTCAAAAAGGCTGCAACCGACCACACAACATGGAAAATAGCTGAATAAACAACAACTCACATGTATTTTGGTCTTGCAAATGGCCTCTGTCTTGGAGACGTAGGGTGAATAAACTGTTTTTGGTTTATCGTCTTCCAGAACTTCTCCTCTATAGCAGGATTCGATCACCTCCTCAAGCCTAGTGTTAATGCTGTTGAGTGGATACATGCACAAGGCTGATCGACCACTGTCCTCATCAGTGCTGAATATTGCAAATAGAACCTTATCGTTTGGTTTTGAAGAGGTGATATTTCTAGCTAAAACTTCCCCGGGTTTGGCCAGATATGCCGCTTGGATCTTGTTGTACGTGTTCTCCTGTTGTTCAATGCTGAGGGTGCAGTTGAGCTGAAGTTCGGTGTATGAATAATAATGATGATCATTCTCACAAAGGCGTGCAACAAACGTGCTCTTCCTGCTGTCGCTGGTGCCCTGAGTGCGCGAGAACAGGAAGTAAATGTAGCCGTTATCCTTGAATGCATGGCGAAAGTCGTGGAGGTAACGCTGTGCAAAAGAGCTAGACTGCACTGAAGCTTCAACCATGTTCTCGAAGACATCCATTTCCAAATGCTCCTGCAGCAACCGAGTGCTAATGAGTTTCGTGCTATCCGAGGTACCGTAGCCCTTCCCCACTAGAAATACGCTGAGATTAGCATAAGTATTAGTATCTATATGATAAGAAATCACCCCCACTACTGCAACAGACTCCTCCGTGCTGGCCACGTACGTCTTCTCGCCTTTGAGGTCACTGTAGTACACCAATTTTTCCACGCTGTTAAGGCTTAGCAAAGAGCAGATGCCCCTGAAAAGGCTTCCACAAACAACTAGGGTGCCATTGGCAGAGTTAACCAGTAGGAGTTTGTTGATATTGTCCGTTTCCTTTACGTTAGTGCACTGTGCAGTTATCGGT
Organism: Opsariichthys bidens; assembly: GCA_037194245.1. NCBI lineage: Eukaryota > Metazoa > Chordata > Actinopteri > Cypriniformes > Xenocyprididae > Opsariichthys > Opsariichthys bidens. The sequence continues at coordinate 14,115,944 of CM074287.1, read as the reverse complement.
GGAGTGCATTGTGGGTTGTCCTTCTCAGGGCCTGTTGCATAAGTGCTCTCCTGCTGTAGTTTATAGTCCAGTTGATGGATCGCATTTATGGCACCAAGGTAGATTCGACCAGTTTGAGGGTCCTGAACGACATTGTTGATGACTGTAGCAGACAAGAATTGGTCTTGAGTATCATCACAGTAAGATGAGCCAAAACACAGCAGAAGAGACAGCACTGCCATGGCGGTCCACGCCATCTCTTGAAGAGAGAGAGAGAAAGAAACAAGACATATTATTTATATATATAAAATTAGTTACATGGCCTGTGCAAAAGTTATCACCAACCACTAAAGTGTCTGGATCTTTTCATTTATTCAAACATATAATGACTTGAATCCACCACTCCTATGATGAATTCATGGTATTTATTACATTAGTAAAACAACAACAACAATAATGACAATAACAATAGCAATTATAACATTAATAATAATAATAATTCCTTACATTTAAATAGCACTTTTCTGGGTACTCAAAGCGCTTTATAACCATCACCAATGTGCAGCATCCACCTGGATAATGCGACGGCAACCATATTGTGCCAGAACGCCCACCACACACCAGCTTATTGGTGGAGAGAAAACAGAATAATGAAGCCAATCAGTATATGGGAATGATTAGGAGGCCATGATGAACAGAGGCCAATGGGCAAATTTGGCCAGGATGCCGGGGTTACACCCCTACTCTTTTCAAAAGACATCCTTGGACCTTTAGTGACCTCAGAGGGTCAGGACCTCTGTTTAACGTCTCATCTAAAGGACGGTGCTTTCTGACAGCATAGTGTCCCCATCACTATACTGGGCCATTAGGACTCACACAGACCACAGGGTGAGCACCCCCTGCTGACCTCACTAACCCCTCTTCCAGCAGCAACCTAGTTTTCCCAGGAGGTCTCCCATCCAGGTACCGACCAGGCTCAGCCCTGCTTAGCTTCAGTGGGCAACCAGTCTTGGGCTACAGGGTGATATGACTGCTGGCATACCAAAATACGATTCTTAAATTGAAAAGTATACTTAAAACTTTTTGAAATTGATGTTTATTATGTGTTTGTTATTTTTGCTTGACGGTCACACCCCAAAACAAACAATTTATCATTGTCATTGACCTAATAGAGAACTTAGCAAACTGCACCAATGAGAAACGCACTTGAAAACTGACATCAAAAGTGACACGAAAAATGTCTATTGTATGCATCATTATTCTATAGTGAAGTAAGCACAAGTCAGAAGTAGTACCAACAAAGACTAAGTTAAAAGAAAAATCGATCTGGCCTTTCAACTCTTCCCTTAGAAGGGTTGCAGATTGCTCCATGATTTGACACGACGATACAAGCGAAGCATTTCTAAAGAGCCTCGTCTTCCAGCCCTGATCTCTTTTCATTCTCCTTTTCATCCATCCCCTCACCACTTCAGCAGGTCCTAAAAAACACTGGGGCGGAAGTCAAATCCTCATCAAAGGAATCACAAGGCAGCCTGATACCAGCACAACAGAAGGTGGCTCAATGAATTATGGGTACACCCTCAGCAGGTGGGCCAAACAACCCTGTCCTCCTTCCTGTAAACAACTCCTATGATAACCAGTATGTACAGTTATTGTTTCAGGCAGGAAGATTTAATCACAGTTGTTGCTTGTATGAACATTCTTGAGCTAATTTTAGATGTTTATGAGTTTCAGGTTATAAAAGTACCAGTAGACCATTCCATTACTAGTACTGCCCAGTATTCCACAGGAACTCAATCTTATTTGCCTAAACATGGCGGCAATCCTCTGGAGTGAACTTCCACATAACTGACTGTGATGTTTTGATTGCAAGAACACATTCTTTCACTGCAAATCAAATGGCAGGAGTCTTTCAGACACAATGATCCTACGCCCAGAACTCATAAAGAATTCATGTTAAGAGTTGAGCGGATATTACAGCACTTATTGGCTTTAATGACGGGACTCCAGAGACATGATATGAGGCAGGGCAGCAGTGACGGCTTTTTCTCTTTACTTGGTGTCTGTCAGAGCTCCGTGCAGGGCTTGCAATGAGATTAGAGGGTACTGTAGGGGGAGTGTGTTAAATGTGCTAGTGTGTAAGTGTGTGTGACTGCCTGGTGTTAACTGTTAATGGGAGGCGGTCTTTGCTGCTGATTCAGAGCGCAAGGGCAAATTGTCTGGACTCTACGGCTTTAGAAAAATGTGACAGGAAGAAGTAGTTTTGGCAAATTGACAAGTTCCACTATAATTATCTGGACTGATGATCCCCTCTGCCCCCATAAACAAGGTCAAATTATTATCAGAAACAATAATGCCAGTATCTCAGTACAGACTTGATATTTGTGCCGAGTTTTCCACATGGCTCTGACTAAGCAAGCCATGTGATCACAAAAGAATGCAGTGTGCCTCATGACACACTCCTTGATTTGCATGTTAACACACAAACATCAGTCATTAGTAGAGCTTGCTAAGGCACGCTTTCCTATTGCTAGCTCATTGTCAGGCTTAAGTTTTAAAGTTGAAAAAACACTTTTCTTATCAAAATAATAAAAAAAAGTTCTTAGGATAAATTATAAGATGTTTATTATAATGTTCTTTCAAAATGACTTTGATCTCCAATGGGTTCACTGTATGGAGAAAAAAAAAGAGAGTTACGTTTTTTTATTGGAATCAGCGTTTTCATGAAAAATTTCCATGGAATCTTTCCATTGCACAACAGGTTCTTGGAATGACATGAGTAAAGGATTACGGAAGTTTCATTTTTGTGTGAACTATCCCTTTAATTGGAAGGCTATGTAAACTTTAAAAAATGGTTATTTAAGAATATTTTACAAGTTTATTCTTAAGGACAATCTTCAGAAGGCTTCAGAAAGTCAGAAATTCAGGGGTTGACTATTTTGCCTTGGGTCAGTCAGCAGCCATCATGAACACCATAGCAATAACCCTTAACACACTAGCAACCACATAACAACTTGCTAAAGACCACTTAGCAACTGCATAGTAACACCCTAGCAACCACCTCAAATACCCTAACATCATAACAGTGAATTTTCTGCAAGTTCTCCAAACACCACACACATTTTTGAGAAAATCAAACAGCAAACACATATTTCCAATGAGAAGGAAGTGTGTGTGTTTGTATCACTTTGTTCCTCGGATTTACAACTGAGGGCATGGCTCAGATGGAATTGCCTTTATTTCTTGATTATGTTCTGATCCGGAGCCAAAACCAAACACATTTCCTCTACATTACTTTGGGGCTATCTCCACCTGAGTTGACCGTAAATGAACTTGCAATGCAGCAAAAGCATGAGAGGTGGGAAGGAGGCCTGCGTTTGATGCTCATGTAGTGAATGGGAACGTGTATTGTGGTTCACATAAGCAGCACCAGTGTGTTATTCCTTCTTTATGCATTAAAAACAACATGACGGGTAGCTCACCACACAAGCAGACAAGTGCTGAACCAGCACTACCCTTACCGCAGGGTAGTACACTGCCGAGTTAATTGTAAACCCCACATCTTCTATCAAACTTCTTTGCAAACTTCCCCTCTTGCATACAAACTTTGTTTGACTTTCCAATAGCAGCTCATTTCTTGACTCTCCACAGTCAAGTTCAGCTAACTCATTCATCACTTATAACATTCCCTCATTAAACTGTCTTAAAAGTGATTTGTGTTAAAATACTATACTTTCTCCTATCCAAGCTTGATATGTAGAGATCCCTATAAGTGAACGATTCATATGCCAATTTCCTTGAAAAGTGTAAAGGGTCACTCTGCAACACTATCAAAACTTTGCTGTTCGAGTGAGGATCCCAACCAATCCAACAAAGCAACATCAGCCCAACCAATAGAGTAAGTTTAGGGCAGAGCTGTTTGTCTAACCAATGGTAAGTCAAGTTGGTTAACATGGTTCAATTAACCCCTTCTGGTAGATGGATGTTACTACATTGTTCTGCTAACAAAAAGCAAGCAAACAAGTATTTACTATACTAGGCCTGTATGATATATTGGATTAAAAACAACATTACAACATGGCTTAATGTGATTGTCAAAAGTGGGGTTTTTTCACATTATAGTAGATGTTTTGCTCGATTTTTATTTTTTTGGAGGGCTCTTGAAAGTGCACATGCTAGCATATAGAATTCTCCAAGTGTTGCAGACCTACTTGGTTGGAAAACAGCAATCATTCAAGGGATTTCGTTTGCTGATGCAAGTGGCATAGAAATCGCACACTTCACCTTTAAAACTTACTGTTTATTAATGCAGAGTAGGATGCCATGTTCTGCCCTCCTGTCATGGCCGCCTCTGCCTTTGCGTTTCAATGACTGTCTCCACGGATAGCTCGAAATGATTGACAGGTGAGACCGGCAGACTAATTAAGGCTGGGATCAGAGGGACCACGAGTGGCTGGACTTGCACAGGTAAAAGCAGGCCAGCACTGAATGAGCTTTTTTAATATGTTAAAATATTTAAACTATCCCAGTCTGCTGGAAGACCTGCCTCTCACTTTGTCTCTGTCCCAAACGGCACAATCAAAGTGGACTTACACGGCCTTAACTGGCACGTGTCTGTGAAGAAAATGACTAGATGGTGTCACAATTACGGTTCAAAAGGATCCATCATATCATTTTAGCCAAACATATCAGATGGCGGCGAAAAAAAGAAAAATTCAAATGTCCGTTCAAAATATATTCCTTTACTCTCTCAACGACCAGAATTTTGCCAATGCATCAATGAAAATGAATCAACGTTCATTTTAATTTGTTCTTTACAGAAAACTATTATACTGTGTGACTTCAGAAGACATGGAATATAGTGTACAGTTCGTTTAGACTACTTTTTCTGAAAATTTTATTTTAGATTTTATATACATTTACATTCATATATAAAGGACATTAAGACTGTATTAATATAATCACCAGTGATTAGACTAAATCCATCAATTGTAACTTTTTTTTTTAAATCTTAAATTTACATTGAAAGTTAGAGCCATTTCATACGATAATCAATGATTAAGAAAATTAACACTAACTTTAATAGTCACAAAATCATTTCTTCATTATTTTAATGTTTTTTTGTGAATGTGTGTCTCAAAGGTCAAAAGGTTGTTTGTCAATATATTTTGAGAACGGCTCGACAAGTAGATTCCTCAACTTTTCTCTTTTTTTTGCTCTACAAAAGAAATCAAGCCATACAATTTGCAACGATGTTGAGGATGAGTAAGTGATGAAATATAAGAGTTCAAATATGCATCTTATATCCAGGGTTAGGGAGTAACGAAATACATGAAACTTAGTTACGCATTTAAAATACAAACGTTGAGTAACTGTATTTCATTACAGTTACATTTTAAATGGGTGGTAATTAGATTACAGTTACATCTGAAAAGTATTTTAGATTACCAAAGTGATTACTTTGAATTTTAATGTCATTTAAACAGCGTTTGGTGATATATATATACACCAATTACTGAATTTATAAAAAAAATTGCCCAACTGTCAACTTAACTGTCCATACATACATAATTCTGACTTCTCAATATTGCGAGTTTATATCTCAATTCTGACTTTATAACTCATATAATTGCAATTTTGTACAATTTAAGTTACTAAATTTGAGTTATGTAACGAAATATGTTACAAATGACTTTTTAAAGCATGTATTTTGTAATCTGTGGTGAAATACATTTTCAAAAGTAACCTACCCAGTCCTGCTTATATCCTTTAACATGTTCTGGTGTTTGACTGGAAAATGAAGAGACATAGATGCAGGACGGACAATTAAAGTGTTTACAATTGAGCAAAGCTGTACTGAGGCGCTTACAGATTAAGGTTAATAGCTAGAATGCCCTTGGTCTAGTGAGTGTGTGTGAGTGGGGGGGGGGGGGGAGTGAAGGAGAGTGTGTGTGTTCACTACCCAGCTGGTCCCAATCAAGTGAGAGAAGAGTGCAAAGGTTAAGGTAATTACTCTGGCTGGAAGAGAACTAGTTCAGGGCTCTGATGGTCGCCAGGAGGACGAAAGGGACAAACAAACGGATAAAGAGCATCTCTCTGAAAATAGAATGTAGACCGACAGCATGTATTTGTAGACAGACAGCATGTATTTGTGTCTTTATGAATCTGCTGAATTTACCCCCTTCCTCATTAGCGTTCCTGAAACATCTCTATCACAATCTCTGCCTCTTGCGGTCTTTCCATCTCGCGCTCCTGCGTTTTTGCACTCAATCACTGGTGCTGCAGATAATCACTCCATTCTACAGCTGTCAGCCACAGAGAGAGAAAGTGAATGTGAGATGAAAGTGAGTGAAACACGTAGCCCAGGCTTTCATAAGCCAGGTTCGAGCGCAGAATGCCCAAATGCAGTTTAGTTTCATAAATCTCTTCAAAAACAATTTTGATGCAATTTGTCAGCAACACATCAACTGCTGTTACACGGGCAGGGATCAAAGCGAGGCATGCATGTGCGTGAGCGTGATATGCATGCTGTAAGATCGTAGGATCAACAGAGTCATGAGGATAGAGTCTGTTATGCTAATGTAATCTAAACGACTCTTGTTAAGGACAGAGTTCATTAATGCCCTGATATATCAGCCCATCCCCATTAATCTCCAAACACGAGGCATTATTTGGCATTAAAGCTGCACTTTAGACAATTTAGAAATCTCTGGCTACTCGATATAACCACTGGAATGGTCCTCGAGGTCACACATCTGACGAGAGATGCACCATGACATCATTTCCAAGAGGGCAGCAACTTTGGTAACCGGAAACGGCAAGGGTGTTATGGGCTTCACAGAATTTGCGCACAACAACTGAAAATAGACCATTTATTTTTTAGGGCTGTCAAACGTAACAGGCTAATTTTATTAAAGCAATAATTTAAATAACAATTGAGAAAAGCAAATTACAAATTATTAAAAGTGAATTATTTTACTTTATATAGCTATAAATAAGGATTTTTACCTTACAAAAAAACATTGATTCATTTCAAAAAGCCTTTAATCACACACCAGAGCCGCGTGGAGTATGTTTTATGATCGGTTGATGCACTTTTTTGGGCTTCAAAATCTCACGTTCCAATCACCCCCATTATAAAGCTCAGTGTTTGTGTTTGGCTGAAAGAAGAAAGTCATATGCACCAAGGATGGCTTGAGGGAGAGTAAATTATGGGGTTATGTTCATTTTTGGGTGAACTATCGCTTTAAGCGGTTTTCAAAGGTGCTATAGGAAAGGTGTTATATACATACAAATATATCACACTTAATATTTTTCCTCACGCAGTATGGATGGGTATTGGTACATGAAAATATATCCACCTTATTCTGTAAGTCTCTTCATGTAAATGTGCAAAACTTCAGATTCATTAGCCGCTTTAAGTAAATAACTTGATAAATAAATTGAAGCACACAGTAAAGCAATTTGCACTACATACCAGCAAGTTTATGATTATGATAACACATTAAAATAATATGATCAGTTCCCAATTACAAGCAGCATAAAGTACCTTTTTCAGACATCTACAATAACTGGAAGAGACTGAAACTGGAAGCCTTGCACATTCAAGGTAAAAATGACTGTGCCTGCTGGTAATGTTAAAAATAAGGTGGATTAGCTGCCATTATATTTAGGAAGGGGTCCCTTGCAATGGGATCATATTATTTGGGCGTCCTTGGCATCAACAAAAAACGCCTAAACAGGTCAACGTTAACTAACAGCCTGCAATAGGTATGCAGCAAGAATATGTATTAAAGTAAATGGCATCAATTTCTACAGTCTGGGGCGATAAGTCCTTTCATCGTGATTCTGATTCCAAACTCCCTTATTCACATGAATAAACACAAACAAATGTCGACAAGTTTGGCTCCTTTGCATTCTGCTACTCCGAAACAAACTCATAGCATGCACGTATGCACACAGACACATGCAGGCAGTGGTGTGGAGCTGTGTCATCTCTCCCAGTGGCTCCTGAAGAACAGCAGGCATGTTGATTAAATTTGACTGCTCATTGTGCCGAATCTATAATTCTCTCCACTTCGGTGCCTTCAACAAGCTAAGAATACAGAGAGGATCCCCCAAGCCATTACCTCAAATATGCACACGCACACACAAAGTTAAGGGATTGTCTTCGCACCTCCATGTGCCTCGAGTTCACAAAAATGAAACCTCAACATGAATACAAATGGTTTACAACGTGTGCCGTTATGTGCAAGTGTGTTTTCTGAAGCATTTTAAAGTACTTTTATCTGGCATGTCCATGATAATATAACAAAATTGAATACTAAAGAACTGTTCGCTTCAGAGTGCCCTTGAAGTAATGCTAGGGTAGATGGTAACCACTTAACACTAGCTGCGAGCGATTGTGCGTGTGTGCGAGCATGTTAACAAAAGAGAGAGAGAGAGAGAGAGACCACTGGAAAGGAAGAGAGGGAGACAATTAGAGACAGAGGAAGCCAAGTACGACTCGGCACCGCCGCAACAAGGCCGTCTTTGTGTGTGTGTCCGCTGGTGGGATCGTGCCCCTGATGGGAGTGTAAAATAACACAGCGATCCACATTCCAGACTATCGGCCGGCAAACTTTGCTTCGCTTGCCAGCTAGAAGAGCAAAAACAAGCATTTAAATTGAGGAATAGAAGCAAACTTAATGAATGGATGGGTGAATAAGTAAATGAATTGCTACATGGCCAGAAGCATGTGGATGGATGCCCCTTTCTAATTAAAGGGCTAGTTCATCCAAAAATGATTTACTCAACCTCATGTCCTTCAAAACCTGTATAACTAACTGGGGAGCATAGAAATAGATATTTTTAAAGATGTTTATTTATTTATTTTTGTCGTCGTCCATACAATGAATGTCAATGAGTCCAATGTTGTTTTGGTCCCCATTGAGTTTCACTGGATGAAAAAAAGCAAAAAAAAACAAAACAAAATCAAGCATACAGCCATTTAATCTTTGTAAATTACAATGCACAAAAAAGATCAGTAGAAAATCCCAATGCAATAATTGAAAATATAGGTAAAACACATATGAAAAAAATCAATTTGGAAAATCATATTTACACAGTACATTTGGCTTTATTAATAAACATTAACAGTAAAATTATGTGGATTTCAGGTTTAATCGTGTGGTTGCCAAGTTAAAATATAGTTTGTTGAATAGTTTAAGGGGGCATAAAGTTTACTCGGCGAGGTGATGAAGCAAGCAAAAGCTTCCTAAAGCATTATCTATCCCTCCTTTTCCATCTCTCTCTCTCCCTGTTTTCCCTGCAGCTATGGAGTTTACTGCAGAGATAACGTATCTTTTCCGCTTGATAGGTTTCCTAATTGCTCTCACTTAAACACACAACCGGCAGCTCCATCCAGAATACATTGTATTAATAAATTACACTGGGGTTTAATTAGCCAAGGCTCCAATGCCGCAGGCCAACACACACGCACACACACACACCTTATTAGGTGTGAATCTCAGAGTCTGTCAACAGAAAAGTCTCCCTATTGCACAGAATTGTGGGTAAAAGTCAATAACTTTACCAGGGCTGACAGATTCAGCAGTCTTTAGAGCGATGGGGATAGAGATGGAAAGAAAGAGAAAGTGATTATTACTGCTAAAGAGGGTTTTGGGGAGCAAAAAAATACAATAGAAATCTGTCAGAAAGATCACATAGGGGTCAATTCAATTTGCCAAGAGCTGAATTTATTCGCAAAACTGCTGACTAGTGATGGACGAGATATCGGGCAGGTCAAATAACTAGTGGATATTTTGAAATTATTGACACTGGCTAATTGTCTTGATTAAAAAAGAAGTGGTAGTGCCCCCTGTGTCAGTCACAAACTTGCCATATCGGTGGATACAATTTTATTTCTGACTACTTCTGAAAAAAAAAACAAAAAAAAAAAAAACACGTTTTAATGCAACAATTCTGAGTGTATCTTAGTATACAAACATATGGACACACACACACACATATACATATATATATATATATATATATATATATATATATATATATATATATATATATATATATATATATATATATATATATATATATATATATATATTCGTAATTTTGACCTTGATATACACACACACAATATATATATATATATATATATATATATATATATATATATATATATATATATGATATTGCATAATAGTAAATGCAAAACATTATTTAATAAATGCTGAATTGTTAATATGTCCACACTGAAAATAATTAAAAATAAAAAATATATTAAAAATAAAAAAATATAATGCAAACCTTTTTGTGTTTCCCTTGTGACATTGAGTATTTTTATTAAGACTACTTCCTCCTGGTGGTCTGCTGCTGCTCCTCATATAGGTGTTTTCAGGTTTTAATATCCTTGTAGGGACATTTGAACCCCAGAATTAAAGCAAAATCTGACCACTATATGGTGGCCCACTTTACCCTGAACTGTACCTCTTCAAATAATTGGATGGACCCAGTGGATTATAGGGGATTTGATAACATTTTCAGGGGGCAAATTATTCAGCATAACCCTAATGAACAGACTTTAGCCATCATATTTGTAGTCCTTGTACTTGGACCACAGAACATGCCATCAAAACCTTCATGCCACTACACTCATTACGAAGGGTTTAAAGAGCCTCTGTAATTTCCATAATGAATAAATTCCAATAACCACAGCTGCAGGCATTAATACTTCACAAATCCTCTATGGCTAACCCACTGTATATGACCCACAATGCCTAATGCCAAAGGGGCTTTATACAGGAAATCCTACTAATAAGAAGTACTGTGGTCAGTTCTCACACTCTGGCACGCATTGTCATTCCCACCTAAACCTCGTTATTTAGCTAAGCTACTTCTTTCTTAGCTGCTCGGGTCTGACCGCGCACCCCTGAACATTTTCAGTTCACTAAAATCCATTTACTTTCTATTGACTGCAATATACTATAAACAAGGCATGCTTTTCCCGTTACATAATGAGTGAGCATTTATACATCTATGGTGTCATGTAACAATAGAGAATCTGTAAATATGCCAAAACTTACACACTTTCTAAACAACAGGGCTCAATAATAAGCATGACCCGCTGGCCTTGGGCCAATGTGAGGAAGTTATAAGACAGCTGATGGACAAGTTCCCTTACATCTTATGAATGATGATCATGTGCATGTCTTTTTTTTATTATTTGAAAGCTGAAACATCTGGATTGCTATGATGTACTGAATGTGCTGTTGTGAATTATGCTGATTTAAAAATGTCACCAAGTTAATGTATCTAGCTGGCTATTATAAATGAGGATTTGTTGAAATTGCAAGAATGACTTGTGATAGTCTTGGGATCATCAGTTAGAAAGCGTTGAAAAATTATAAACAAATCAGTAATGTTCTGCAGCATATGCCATCGTTTTTATAACTTAGTGTAAGAAAGATATAATAAATGTATATCCCATACATCTGAATCTACCGCTCACAGAAACCTTGTTGCAGTTTACATTTTAATTAAAACATTTAGTATGTTTACATGTTTAGAAGCCATTTTCCTCACGGGAACCACACAATATTGTTGATTTCAGGTTTTGCTATCCTTGTGGGGACATTTGTTCCGCTCAATGAAGGTAAAAGCTGACCTTCAAACACCTTAATCAGTCAGCTCTACATACTCAGAGCGCTGATTCTGATTTTGAAGTGGTTCATAATTGGACCAGCAAAAACCACCCACGAGCACATCCACCAAGGCATTATCGAAGAGCCTTTCCAAAGCCCTTTAAAACCAAGCGACGAGCATTCACTGAGAGCGTGTTTGCCCGTGTACAAAACAAACAGTGGATGATTGATGTCGAATGGTATTAGGAAGATGTTTGCTGATTTATGGTCGTCTAAAAGGTGAACGTGCTACATTATGAATGCAATACCAATTACAGCGTTTACATGCCAACATTTGTGTTTTGAGAGATAGAAAGTGTGTGTGTGTTGCAATGAGGGCAATATTTTATCTAACAGACAGTAGACAAACCAGAACTTTTCTGTTAACGCTCTGTCTTATGCAATTCCCACATTTACAGCTGAAACACACACGTTTTTACATCTGGGAACTTTCTTTTGCTGTTATACTGAGCTATTTTCTATCCCCTCAACCTAAACTTCAAGTACCTTTTTTTTTTTTTTTTACATCTTCAAGACCTTAAGGGCGTTTTCACTGCTGTAGATCATTTGCTTTGTTCTGAAGCAGGGATTAATCGTTACAATTTCTTTTTGGTTAGGTTTGCAACATTTCTAAATGGACCAAAATTTAATACAATCAAATGCGAGTAAACCGTCCTCTTACTGGTCAGAGTACTGGTCTGTTTATTTTTCAGGCTTCCCCCTCATAGTGGTCATCAGTCAGGATGGATAGACCACAGCTCTGCAGGCTTATTGTGGATTTCTGCATTAGCTGTTATATTACTTCTGTATTTGTGACAGTGATTTGAATGGTTGTTCTGAAAAATGTTTTATCAACCAAATTTCAATTTGGCATTTCACTTTGACTTTGTTGGAGGTTTGCAGGTGAATCCACAAATCATTCTGAAAGGCATTAGCAAAACAAACACTGCTTTTCACACAATGTACGAAATTGTCCATCATACACTGATACAGCCTGGTTCATTGGTCCATTGGGTTGGATTGCTTTCTCCACACAAGCGAACCACTACCTCATAAACTACCTCATTCAGGTGATTTTGAGACTATTCTTTTGGCGCAGATCCGAATGTTATTGCCATGTTCATATATGGCTAAACCAGGTGTGCCAAAAGAGTCCTGAAAAGTGAAGCCGAAGTGTTGATCGCACCCAGGTGGCTGAATGCAGAATAGGTCAAAAACCCTGCCCTCTCCTTATGACTGAAAGGGTCAAATATGTTTTTTCCAAAGACGGATTCAGTCATTTTAGGCAGTTCGTTATCACTATGTTGTTAGATAAAGTGTTCGTTCATTAAAATAGTTTGATTTTAGTTAGGCATTTGATGCTATAAAACGCCTGATTGACAGCTGCGATGGGCAGCTTCTCTGAGCGAAGTAGTCACTGAAGCACCAACCGACTTTTTTCTGGATCTTCAGGAAAAGATTGGAGCTTTAACTTTAAATTTATACATTTCCATAACTGTTTATTTAACAATGACATAATGAGTTGTTCTGTAGTATTAACAGATTCTGCCTGAGTGTGGGCGGGACCTTGATATCGCAGTTCCACTTCACGCTCCATACTTTGCAGACTTGGGCTCCAAGTTCACTACACACAGACTCGAAACTCAAGATGTCAGCGTCACATTGGTACACTGGCGGCTTCACTTACTACAATGGAAGAAAGTGAAGGTACGTCATCCATCTTTTTTTTTACAGTCTATGGCCTAAACGAACCGAACCAAGACAAAATGCACCCGGTTCTGAAACAAACACACCACACGAGCCATGTGTGGAAAAAGGTGAAAAAATGTCCACAAATGAATGAATTGAGGTCCTGGTGGGGACATTTGATGGGGACAAAACCACACGGACACACACAGAATTCATTCTCCTGACTCCCGAAGACACATGCCACTGTCTCAAGACACACACACAGTTTCAGGATGACACAAATGTTTCATCATCCAGAGAGCACATTGCTCTTTTCAATCTCCCAATGTGTCCTTGTTCTCTGTCTGTCTGTCCATCTTGGATTAACTCTTCCAGACTATTTGCCTGTATCTTTTCTGTTCTATCTTTTCTGTGTGTCTCAGTTTTATGTCCCCCAATGTGACTCTAGATTGTAAGAGGAAAAACAAAAACTGAAATTAAAACTTCTGTATTAAAGGGCATTTCATTTAATTTACTAGCAGGAGATTTTGTGGTAGAAGCAGGGTGAACGTATATGTGGATTTTAAGGGCTTTTTTTCCAGAATATTAAAGAGAAAGTGATAGAAAAGCAGTTGTGTATGGTTATGTAGCTGTTTTTTTTTGTGATATGCGAGTATGGAATAGCATGGCTGATTTAGATGGAGAGGTTTTGAAGTTATCAGCTGGAAAAATTGATTGAGTGTTGCTTAGAAACGGCAGAACTTTTTTGTAATAACATTGTTGGGTTGAGTGGCCGGGGAGTTTAGGAATTAAACAATACGCTCTTAAAACACTTTCAATTTATACTTGAACAAGTTAAGCAAGTGGTTGTATGAAATGCAATTTCTTAATTTATGGCTCACGAGCATAAATGGTTTGGTGAAGAACCAGTACAGCCAAAAGGATGGATTACACAATCAGAGAAACGGACATGTTTGGAGCAGGAATGCAGAGATACAGTTTTTTTGTGTATGTATTTGTATGTGTGTGTATAAAACGTCTGTTAGGAGAGGGAGTTGCGCCTTGTATCTTGCTTAATTCATAAGGAAACGCATCAACATAATTAAACACATCGAACCATAATCTATAATATGTGACAGGTCACAAACATGCAGAGAGATTGCATGCAATAAAATAAATCACATGTACATATATCTACTCTAAAGAGGGTTCATGAAATGAAACCCAAATCTAAGCATATTCCAAAAACACAGCTTTCACTGTTTGACTAGCTTGACCACCTTAGGCTGGTATGACCTGGTTTTTCCAGCAATTCCCTTTCACACACTTTTCAATGCAAAAAGGAGGAAAATCAGCTTTGGCTTCCTCTGCGTTTATGAGTCAACGTGATTTAGACAGCAAAACCAAGTAACATTCCCCATGCAACCCTCTCTCTTCAATAGCATAACCACATAACCACATCTCCAAAGAACTGGCCTGAACCCACACCATATTAAAAAGGAATAATAACTGCTGTAACTGTAAATAGAAAAGACAAGTGGTTATTTTAGTTTGAGCCATTGTGCTGCTTAAGCTGTGTGAGTAGGCTAATCGCTAATGCTAGCTCATGTGATGAGGCAAGAGGAAAATCTCTAATCTGTATTACAATACACATTCTATTCAAATTCCTCAAAAGAATGGAAGGAATAATGCCGCGTTCCATTCAAAGTCGAATATGCAATATTTCTATTTGATATCGCTGACTTCTTTGCAGATGTTTAAAGAAACAAAACGTGCTAGCACATGCTCTGTGGGTGTACTATTACGAAAAAGGGATTAATTTAAAAATGTTTTTGCACAACAGTGCTTGAATATGTTTGCTAAACAGAATAAACAATGAATGTATTCAATTTTACTTCTTGATGTTTTTTCTTTGCTTACAAGTAGCAGCTCCCTGAGTGCTGCTATATTTCCTTGACGGCATATATCCACATCTAAATCAAGTTTGAATATTCCAACTGAGTTCCCATGACTGAATTCTATTTAATTTCATTATAACATAAATTTTCAAACAGGAAGCTGGAAATCGTGACTTTACGATATCAATAGAACCCAGCATACACAACAAGGAAGGTTGAAATTGAAAATATTAGAGTAATTTTGACCCAGATAAGCTAGAGATAGTAAGAAAGAGCTAGTTTGAGAGTCACAATTGCCTACTTTACATCTGATGCGGTTCATGCACCCTGCTGTTGATCCGTACAGCAGATAGTAAGAAAGCAGGGCATTTTCAGGCTGCCTGGAGCTCTGTATACCGGCTGCGTGGGATTCTGTTCTGGCTGCAATGCTCTGATAATTTCTTAATAGGCTGTTGAGAAACCAATTCAGCTTATAGGGACTAATGCAGAAACAACTTAGCAGACATAGAGAGAAAAGAGAGAGAAACATTTCAGAGACAGGTACTGAGACCCGTGACTCATTGCACCAGAGATTAAAGGGTGATGACTGCAGTCAAGTTCAGACTGGTGGTGGCAGCGATATCCATTAGTGCACAATTACTATAATCAGTATGTGTGCAGATTGGTCCACCTCCAACCCACTTGCACACACACACACTAAGTCCACAGGTTTCGATTAAGGAGAAATCTGGGCAGTGATCTCATCAGCAATGAGCATATATGCATGCAATGGGTCTCCATCTGGCTTTGACCTGTGGGCTTACGTAATGATCCATCCTTCATATATTGTTCATTATAGAAATTAAAACAGAGTATGGATTCAATTTAATAAAAAGCATAAAATGAACACACTAGATGCTAGACACTTCAGGAAGCAGGTGGACGGTTTAACATGCAGGCTGCAGCACTCAGACAGCAGCATAATTTTTTAATAGGCAGTCAGAGGAAGTGAGAGAGGTTATATTTACTCGTTCTCTTCCTACTACTATTTCTAAGAGAGATTTCACAATTTGGGAGTCACAACCCTCTTCCCGTGTTGATGGGGGAAAGTGAGGAAAGAATGAGTATCACACACACAAAAAGGATATAACCATTTTACTGTACTGGTACTCGATATTTCTGTGCTATGACAAGAGTCAAAACATGTATAATATAATATAATATAATTTAATATAATATAATATAATATAATATAATGTGCACTATATAACAGGCTAAGTGAACAGATGAACTGAATTTCAGAATTTCTTTGTATCTGTAGTTTCCCCCGTTTGCTTTAATGACATCTTGGAGTCGAGCACTCAGACATCTGTCAAACCCCCGGAAATGATGACTAGCGGAATAACTGTACTTCTGTTGAGTAAGCGAAAGGATCGGTCTTCCTCTGGTTCAGCTCTCATAACTTTTGCTTTTAATATATCTGACAAAGTGCCCGAATCACTCTCTTTCCCAGGCTAAGAAAATCATTTCTAAAGAAACAATATATCATTTCAGAGAAAGTGAGACAGAATAAGAGTGTACCAGAGAGATTTGTCCTCCCCTCTGCAGTTTTAACTCTGCATCCACTGGAAAGATTGGAATGGGGAAGATGCACATCTGAGATAGCAGGAGGAAGAGGATGAGAGAGGAAGGAGAATCGATACTCTGTCAGAGCTGAAGCTCCTCAGCGGGCGGCTTGGGACACGGCCAGTCTCACCGCATCTGACAGCTAATTGTTTCTCAGGAGCTTCTAGAAAGACATTGTCACAGTCAGGGAACACAACCGTATTATTATCAAAATACCAAGTGACACAGTGAAAGGTCAACAGAATCGTTATGTGTCATACCTGTCCATGTCTGCCAAAGACACAGAAAAAATAAGAGATGTGGAGAAGCATGCAGAGAAGCACTTGTCATAACGTCAAGACCTGATGTGACCTCAAGTCAGAAGAAAAAACCCTCAACAAACACCGAAGAATTTTACAAGTCAATTAAAACCTCATTTGGAGGCCAAAGTCTGTGTCAAGAAAGCTATGGAGGCCTGCAGATTTCCTTTCAGAAGCTCGCTCTCACGACCTCTGACCTTCGTGCTCTCATTTATCGACCCAGTTGTAGACAGACAAGAGGCTGTTTACTTGGAGAAGGGATATGAACTGTCAGGACATCATGCATTAGATAAAACAGCAAAATAAGACATTTATGGTTCTCACTGCGTCTGCGCAGTTGCTAGGGTGTTGCTAAGTGACTGCTGAAGTGATTTTTTCCACATTATTATGCAATTGCTAGAACGTCATGGGTGGTCCTCATCGGCTTAAAGGTCCATTCACACAAAGAACGATAACTGTACAGACACCATTGACAACAACACACAATAACATTGTTTATTATAAGTTCACACTGCAGTTATGTCATGTTCTTTAAATGCACAAGCTCTTTAAAGTCGGATGGATTCTGACTGGCTATCAAGGCTATTAAGCATTCATCAGATGGAAAAATATCTTCTTAAAGTGGTTCAAACAACATAATTTATCTGTGTTGTTATTGTTAAAGTTGTGGTTTGTACTATTCTCATAGAATTAGTTCTGATTCTAAACAGCTGATGGAAAACACACAGGGCATGACGGCTTAAATATTAACAGGGAAAATGATTCTGAAAACGGTAATCTCCATTGATAGGCAAGTATTTATCAGTAATATTTTACTGGGGCATGGCGGTATTTCCCAAGCTATCACCCTTGGTGTGAATGTGAAAGTTCTTGTAGAATCTATTCGAAAGCATTCTTGATATTCTTTTCCCTAAATATGGCATCAACAAGCCACATTTTTTGAAGTATAACTTCAAAAAAGCACAAAAAGTGCAGGATAAATTCAGAAGTTTAATATTTGGGAGTGTTGAATTCCATAATGGAGGTGCTTCCTAAATACAAGCATGTAGTAAAAAGGTCAAATTTTAAATAAGAGGATAAAAGCTGTGGTATATTCGTGTTGGTAAATTTATTAGGATCAAAATTGACTGAGGCAGATGGTCTGTCTTTGGTTCACCATGGTGAATATGTTTTACAGAGCAAATGCTCAGACAGAAACGAACTCTAATTCATTTACCCATTCACCCCCCACCCCCCATCCCCTTCACATATTCACCTCACTCTCACTCGCTCTCCTTCCAATCTTTCTGTCAGCTCCTCTGGGTCAAATTACCCCTGCCAAGCATGACGAGATTTTGATGCTCTCCCTCCGATTGATGCCTTGAAAAGCTTTAAATCGAACTATGATGCAGGATCAGCTCGAGAGCCAAATACAAGTCTGAGAAACTTCATGGAGGCTGAACTCCGATAAAAAACTAAGGAGCATTACTGTCTTTCAGGATCTCAAGGAAAACAACTTCCCCTCCAACTTGTGCACCATCCAGCAGGCTCAGAACCACTAAAGCGCTCCATCTCCACTGGCATGTCGTGTCATGGCCTCTCTGCTAGATCATGGATAGTGGAATAGATTACAG
Source organism: Opsariichthys bidens (assembly GCA_037194245.1). Classification (NCBI taxonomy): domain Eukaryota; kingdom Metazoa; phylum Chordata; class Actinopteri; order Cypriniformes; family Xenocyprididae; genus Opsariichthys; species Opsariichthys bidens. Next base: position 14,097,201 of record CM074287.1, on the reverse strand, counting down.
CAGTGCAGACTTCTGGGATAGATCACAACTATTACAGCTGAGAGAGCAAATATATCCATCAAACCATGTCTTGAAAGAGAAACTCTTGCTCCATTCCAAAACCTAAAGAGCTGATAACTAAGGCACAATTTTAAGACTTGAAGGCTGTTCCAAAATATAGAGCTGTTCACCATGATGCCTTGTTTAAGCCAAATTCCAAGGCAGCATCGTATGCATCCTTTGCAGAAAAGGCCAGAATTCACAGCGAAAGTGTCAGTGAAAACAAATGCAAGATGGCGGTCTAGTCCAAAGAAATGCTAACTATAAATAAGCTTGTATTTCATTAACAGTGACTTACTAAGTACTGATAAAAAAAGTTATAGAATAGATTAATTAAATTTGTAAAAAAAAAAATTTACCTAATATTTGTGTACACTATGCATTATCAAATATCATGTTAGCTTGGCAACATGCTAGCAAAAAAAGTTGCAAGACAAGTTCCCCATGAGGAAGAGAACTAATCTCTTCCGTGAACACTTGATCCCCTCATAAAAAAAAAAAAACCTTTCCTTCCCTTTTCCCTTCCTACTCTAGCTTATGGTACTGAGCAATGTATGAAACTTGTACTGTGAGCACTTCCTGTGTCTATTTGCCAATTCATGAAGAATCGCTTGTTTGTTTTCCTCACTTGTAAGTCGCTTTGGATAAAAGCGTCTGCTAAATGACTAAATGTAAATGAGGAGGCGCAGAAGCTGCTGCTTATATCGAGCGTTACAAAATCAAATCAGCCACGTATAAGGATGTTGTCTTGGAAGGTAATAAGTGAGCTGACTAAGTTTTGGAACACAGCATCTGAAAAGAGTGGCGCGTGTCTTTCCTGATACCATCTTCCTTTGGATCTATGACCAGGTTTTGGGTCTATTTTTTGAAAACTGCTCTTTTCTCTCCATCCCCTGCACTCTGGCTTCCATCTCTCACAGATTATGAACTAGTGGGGAGGACAGGTGACACTGCCTATAATTCTTCCTCAGCAGAGGGTCGATAATTTCAGGAAGGGGCTATATATCTGACTCCATTGCTTATTATTACACAAGGGCTCTAATTCCCCAGCTCTTGATGTATAAGACGGCAGAGTTTCACTCTATCAGAGTCACCTGGCTAAACTATGGCTTCCCACAATGTAACAGATCATCTAACAAATAGGGAGCACTGGCAGAAACGCATACTCTCACAAGGTCCAAAATTAAATTTTTGCCACATCTGCCAATGGAAAATGAGAAGATTTATAGTCCCTATATATTTTATAAAAGTGTATTTTGCACGTTTTTAAAATAAAGTAGTTAAGGAATGCATATACATTTAACTAATTACATAAAGTAAATAAGTAAATAAAGACAATTACCTAAGTAAATAAATAAATTAATATACAAGTATAAATAAATATGTTGAGTGCGTGAACACAGTGGCCGATCAGAAATGTTTAAGTATCTGTGCTCAGTGCTCAAAATACTCAAAATGGGGGAAATGCTGGAATCGTTATATTTTTATATATTATATATATATATATATATATATATATATATATATATATATATATATATATATATATATATATATATATATATATATATATATATATATATGTATATATATATTATTTTAAATTTCAGACTTGGTACCGGACTTGGTACTGACACACACACGCCAACTAGTTGTATTTATTCACCAGAAAGCAATTTTGACTCACATCTCGAGTGTTAATTTGAATCCTGCTCACACACATGCAAAGCACAGGAATGTATGGCACTGCTCCAAGCATAACACACCAGTCACTGTGTCTCCATCACATCGTGTGTGCGCGCGCGTGCGTGTGTGCGTGCGTGTGTGTGTGTGCGCGCGCGTGTGTGTGACTCTGCGGTGTGAATGAGTGCTAGTCTCCCAAGCACTTAAGTTAACTTCATGTAAATTTGTTATTACTTGCCCCCTGGGCTCTAACCTCTCTCCAAAAACCAGTCTTCTGCTCAAACAGGGTTCCCTGGCATTTAAACTCCAAAAAGGAGCCCTAAAGACCTTTCGTTCAACACAGCTGTTTGAATAAACCATTAAAACTAATAACGACAAGACCTACAGCAAATAAGCATGTTCGACAAGAGGTGACGGTGGTTTAACCTCTCCGTAAAATGATGTGAGGCCCGGTGGCTGACAAGAAGTAATCATAAGAAGACACACAAATTTTCTCTGTACTTACACACGCACACAAACAACACACAAACCTACAGCAAATAAGCATGCACACAAACTTTTAGACTCCAGGGGCACTTCACAAATAGACCTAGTCCAAATCTAGAGACAAATGTTTGAAATAATCACTTGGTCTCTCTCATATATCAGCATGTGTATTGATATTCACAATGTATTGTTTGCTGTTAAACAGTCATTAAGCAGGGGCATATTATAGCTCCTTAGCCTGCAGTATGGCAGTTTAGGCTACATGGGTCATGTGATCTGGCTCATAAACAAATAAATGTTTTTCGTGTGTCTGAAGAATTCTATGCAAATCGACTAGTCTATAACTACTTCATTTACAATTAGATTTACAAACACTGAGCCTGATCCATAAAACACAAGCAGAACAAATTTTTTAGAAATACATAAATTGCTCAAGGATTTTTGTTTGATTTAATGTGTGTTTTTGTCTATATAAGAAGGCAGAATTGGAATAGGATAGTGTTGCATTTACAGAAAATTCCAGATTCAAGAGCACTCCCCCATCTGCCATTGGTGGAAAAATCAGATGGCCCCGCCCCAAAAACACACCAATCCTGAACAACCAGATATACAAGTCACCTTTTATGGATCTCAGATCGAAATAATATCGATCTGGAATACATCTTTAAGGGCATTTAAACTTGCCATTTTCATGATCAGATCCCATCAGGCAAAACACACACTACCATACAAGTTTGGAAATTTTTTATGAGTAAAATTAAGACTTTGTTTATTTTAATGCATAATTTCTGAATCAAAGACATTTCTAATGTTACAAAAGGTTCCATTTCAAATAAATTCTGTTCTTTTGAACTTCAAATTCATCAAATTCCTGAAAAAAGCACCAGTTACAACAAAAATATTATGCAGCACAACTGCTCAACATTGATAATAATAATGCATCTTTTTTTAAGCACCAAATCAGCATGTTAGAAAGAATATTAAAAATATTGTATAATAACATTATAAAATATTTTTAAATATAAACCAGCTATTTTCAATTGTAAAAATATTTCACAATTTTTACTGTATTTTGGGTCAAATAAATGCAGCCTTGGTGCATATAAGAAACTTTCAAAAACATTTAAAAATCTTACTGACCCCAAACTTTCTAAAGATAAATGTCCTTATGATTCAGCTACTTTTGATTCATTTCCAGTCACATCAATACCACTGGTGACACAAAACGATTTTATGCCTCAGGAAATGGCCTGAAGCGATGAGTTTGTCTGCTGTTTAGCTGGTAAACACGGATTACTATAACTATCCAACAGACAGCATTTACATATAATATCACTTACTTCCAGGGCGTAATCACCTAGTGAGAAACAAATGCGTATAAACACTTATTATCATAGTGACGTGACTGACAGGAGCTATTAATCATTGTCAGTGACTGAGGCAAAATCCGCATTGAGGGTTTATGAAAAATGGTTTGCGATAGCAGAACAACATTTACCAAGGTCTCGCTCTCTCTTTATGTATGTGAAGCTAATATTTTCTTTCTGTAATAGGAGCTCAATGTCCTCTGTTGCTGCTTAATAACCGCCAAAAAGAAAAACTAGGTGTCGGGATCTCATGGCAAAATCAAGAGCAGCAAGTAATCTGCCTCGCAATCAGAATTTCCTCGCCGTCTCATGAAAAAGAGCAGACTGCCTCAGGCTGCAATATAAATGCAATAAGGTAAGGGTGGAAAGAGAGTGTGTTTATAGTATTGAAAGCGCTAGCATTTTTTTCTTTTCTTCTGGTTGGAGGATCTGGTTTCATGTTTCATTGACCTTCTCTGTATAAGAAGCACGGACCCAAACCCTCATTGAAGAACAACAGAGGTCGCGGCTGCCAATAGCAGACGTGAGTCAAAAGCAGGAGATCAGGGAGTGGCCAGAGAACATTCAAGGCAATCCCATGAGTAATTTACGCTCTCAGGCTTCTCTGCTTCCTTTCTCTCCCTAACAACCTGAAAAACGATTTATCCTATTACATTACTTCTTCATTTCCACCTCACATTTTTTTATTTGAAGCTTTAATTGAAGATTAATCGACAAGTCATTCTTAAGGAAGCGATTCTTTTTCGTTGTTTACATAGGATGCATTATGTTCAAAAACAAATCATATGATGAGATAAATTATCAACAATAACTGATATATAGTAATTGATTAAAAATTCTTATTTTGTCTAGTTACATTAGCATTTGGGGTCTGTAATTAAGTCTGTATTTTTTTTTTTTTTTTTTTATATTTTGAATCCAGTCTTCATTTATTTGATGAAATATACAGTCAAAACTGTAACGTTTTAATACAATTTAAAATATTTTAAACTTTAATACACATTAAAATTAATTTTTATTTTACTATACAATAAATGACAAATTTATTCAGTGTTCTGAATTCTCAGCCGCCATTACTCCATGCAGTCTTCAGTGTCATGATCCTTTAGAAATTATTCTAATATGCAGATTTGGTGATCAAAAAATTCTTAAGCTAAAAAAGGTTGTGCTACTATTTTTCAGTATTATTTGATGAATATAAACCTTTTATTTGAAATATTTGTTTTTTCTTTATACCTAATATTAGACGACATATATTCAATATCACAAATCTAAAGACACAAGATGAGACGCAACAGCCAAATATATCCATCTGCATGTGTACGCAAACAAACTTTTTAAATATACATTCAACTAACTGCTCAAAACTGTCACAGCCCTTTCATTTCTCTCAAAAGTTCATTTAAGTCCAAAACAATGTTCTGAAATGTATTCCTAAAGGTGGTGAATGTGATGCTTTAAACTTCTCTCCGAGAGTCCACAGTGACGACACAGTCTAACAGCTAAAGCACAGCATGCTGTCAGCGTGTCAAAACTATTTCTGGAAAGTTTCATCTTGATATTTATCCCATTTAAAGCATGACACCGTAAGCATAAAACAGTGTAGGTAATCTATACCATCCCTACTCACTGCCAAACATTCGCATCTTCTTATTCGCCACTTACTTTTGACTTTCCCCCTCTGTCTGCCCTCCTCCTCCTCTATTGTTTCCTCTGATCCTCTTGAGTGCTGCTGCAGACACACTACAAGAAAGAAGAGAGAGAGAGAAAGAAAGAAAGAAAGAACAAAGGGCATTATTACAATAAAATGGATGGAGAAGCGCACAAAAAAAAAAAAACGTGCACATTTCCAATTCTGTGGCAGGCACTCAGATGAGGCTAAAGTCAATTATGCCTCGGCTTAGCCCATTCTGCAACCCGATTCAATTATTTAAATGAAAAATTTGCAATGAAACCTATGAGAGAATTAAAAAAGCATAATTTGGACCACAATTGACTGTAGGTTATAGCTCTAGACTGCTGAATACTTACAATAAACCGAACGCAGTCAAGTGCTGGGTGATTTTTCAATGAACGAGCAATACTAAAGGAATGATGATGGCTTATCTGTGTTACCTTCAAATCTGTTAGAGTGGCTGTGTATGTGGGCTGAATCACATGCACAAGGAACTTTGATTGGACCTGGCCTATTTTTTTTAACAGTGGGTGTTGTAAATAGCAAAGAACAACAGAGAAGCCTTCAGACAAGGGCTGGATCAAGGCAACACCAAAGTGATCCTCAATGCAATACAGAGTAACTGATTTGAGGTAGAATTAGTGATGTCAAAAGCACTGGAACCAAGTCAATAGTAAAAGAAATCAGGCTCAATTTGGTACCACAGTCTTTGAGGTCAAGCCATCTGTGTGGAAAATATTGGTGTGCTGCTGTTACCAAAATTACAATAATCTCCAGCAAGAGCAAAATGGCCTGACTTAACCCAGAGAGACGGTGGTTTACAGATGAACAACATGATGAGGGTAAACGACAGACATGTTTCATTACTGCTAACGTCACAGACGAAGAGTCCCTGATGTGCCTTAAACAAACTTACACACTCACTCTCTCCATGCATCAGTGGAAGAGCATTTATCCGTATCTGTGGACTCACACACCTGTCTCTCTTCTCTCAGAGCGATCATTGTGTTAATAAGATGAGCTCACATATGGCAACTCCTCTAAATCTGTGACAGTGATCTGAACGAAATACTACCGTGATGAATACTGTGCAGTACATTTTATCATTAATAAAATTACCTACACCTACTACTACTACTACATCCACTTATGCTATACAGATAATTCAGATATTTTATTCTGAATATGTCTTCAATCACAATGTGTTTGTGTCCATTCATTCTGATGTCTTTCACACATGGAGAGGTTGCCTGGGCCATTGGATGATTTCAGAGCCTTGGTGTCAGGGGTCAAAGGGATTTGGGTGTGGGTAGTGAGGTGGGCTTGAAACTTCGTGATCCATTTCACTGCCGTTGTGTGCCAATGTATGTTCTAATTCAGTGTGTATGTTGCCAGTCACCAGAATGGTTGGCGCTTTTGTGGACTCACAATGAGAAGCAGATGTGTGTAGTCGTGTTTCTGAATTCTGATCTCTTTCTGTCGCTTCCCTTCTCAATCACACCCGCATAGAGTTCATGTATTTACAGGTTCATAGCCAAAAAGGCGAGTCATTTTTTTCCCCTTCAGTCAGACTGCATGGTTTGATCCATGTATGCCGACAAAATACACACAAAAACACATGCTTTTATAAACAAACTGTGCAAAGTCCAAAGGGGGTTTTCCATAAACTCAGAGTTGAGGTATTTAGGAGCAAGCGAGCCAGAAAAAAAACCTCTGTGAAGAACAAAGGCTGTCCGTAATCTGAGTTGAGGCGTAAATTGCCCAAAACATTCTGAATTTTGTTCAAAACTCTGGAGGCATGACGTGCCAGAACCCGAATGTTCCTAAAAATATTTTCCAGAAGGAAGCGGAGGGCTGTTTCAGTAATCTGTCCCGCAGCTAGAGTCAGTCCACTCCTGGCACTCAACTCTGTTCCAACACAGTGAAAAGCCCACCAAAAAACTGGCAAAAACTTCAAAAACTGCAGTAACCACTCATTAAACACACATACCACAACCACACAGAGCTGATCGGCAGATGAAAGAAACGTCAGGGTCGGAAGTTAAAAATGCAGATCCTTTGCTGGCGTTCCCTCACCCAAGCATCAATCCATCCAGAGAGGGAAAGAGGATGAATTGTGCTGAATGAGGGTGAGTATGATGTGATGTTGGAAAAGATCTTCTGGGCTCGGAGAATCGGCTGGGAAAGTTTACGGCTGGAAGTAATGAAGAAAACATGCACACACACGCATACACACACAAAAAGAGGGAATGCACACTCAAACTCTGTCTGGAAGCAACCACCGAACCACAATCTGACCTTTATGATCAAGAACACACACAGACTTGGACTGCAAACAATTGTAGCCCACCAAATGCTCTTTGCACATATGCATAAAAACACATAACATAGCTTAGGCTCACTCTGGAAGAATTGAGGGAGCTACCACCATCTGTGTTCTGAATGCTTTAACAGAGGTGGGTGTGAGTGAGGACAAAACGGGCAGGACAGCAGAAGGTAATGTTACAACTGACACCATCAACACAATTACCACAATACCGCCAGAGCCAAAACTACAGCATGCTTGAGCTGAGCATTCCAGAGATTCTTTCAAACAGGACTTTAACCTCTACTGGGTGAACTCTGACCTTTCAGAGTATAGCATTACCAAATTTCCATGTTTGTTTTTTCCCACTCAAAGTGATTTAATTTTGTATCATTCAAATATGGCTTTCATTTGAGTTCAAATTACATTGAGCTTAGGGCTGCACGATATTGGAAAAACTGACATTGCGATATTTTGTTTTTCTGCGATATATATTGTGATATGAAAAAAAAATTTCGCCAGTTTTACGTGCATTTTGACCTTTTTTTTTTTGCATGTGTCCGTTCAGACACAAATAGTTGCGGAAGAGAACGGCGGTTCTTGTGCGCGCAGAAAGCAGCTGCACGTTCTGAATCAAGTTCTCTATCGCGACTTGTGCACTCGAATCACTTGAATGTTTAAACTGACAGGACCTAAAACACTTTCAGATAATACATTTTCATTGTATGGTGTCAACGATCCAGCAATGTGACTATTGCTGTGAGCTATACTATACCACTTGGTTAAAATAATAAATGTAGTTTAGCTTTGCATTGAAATTTTGTTATGAAAGCTGTATTAATCGATATTGGTTCCTAGGTTAAGACTAGTAGGTCTAAGGGGATGGTGCAAAAACTATTTTTCCAGCTCAGAACTGCATTTTCTTTAGTGGAAATTCACAGAATGGGTGAGATTGGGCATTGACTTAGGAATCAGCACCTGCACTGTGTCTGTGAAAAAACAGGTAAGCATCATGTAACACCCAATTAACACCAATTCCTTCTTTAAAATGCAATCTCAGTCTCTCTCACAACAGTATATCAGACAGCGTAGTAACGCAGAGGTCCTTGAATCAAAAACCAACCTCACATACCATCATCGAGCTCCATGTTTCCTGCCTCGACTAGCCGCTTCATCTCTGGGGCTTATGGCTCCCAGGCACTGAAACTCTCAGTCAACACACACAAGTGATAAATGCGATCTTAAATTCAGCAAGACTTCATGAAGCTACCGCATGGTTCAGAGATTATGTTTTTACAGGTGTGTGAGAATGTGATAACAGTGAGCATACAGCCACACAATCGAACACATTCACAGACCCTGTTGACCTGTGAGGACACGACTGAGCATGTAACAGCCGACGGCTAGCAATGTATCATTTTGCACAAAACTTTGTCTTTTTTTTTTTTTAGTATTCTAAACCTCTGTAAAACGAGATAAAGGGGTATATGCACACACACACACACATATATATATATATATATATATATATATATATATATATATATATATATATATATATATATATATATATATATATATATATATATATATATATATATACATATACATATACATATACATATACATATACATATATATACACACGCACACATATATACACACACACTTTATATATATATATATATATATATACACACATACATACACATACACATATACATACACATACATACACACACATATATATACACATATATACATACATATACATATATACACATACACAAAAACTATTTTTAAATATAACTAAAAAATTTAAATATTTTTATATATAACTTTTTTGCAGTATATGACATATCAGTAAGAGCCGTTTACTGGAAAGTAAGTTTTGATGTTTAAACTAGGCAATAAACGCACCATAAAACAACATTCTACTGACTAAGCAACGTCCGACACACATCAATAATAAGTGCTGTTGTTCCATGGAGTGCGGTTAGTCTGTGTGAATATGTGCGGACTCAATTCCCATGGTAAAATGCTGAAGTAAACTAGTAGCATATGGGAACTGGGGCATTAAAGACTCATATCAAGACATGCCATCAGAGACTGAAAGAGTGGGAGATGTAAAAAGAGAAGACAGAGAGAGACAGATTGGGCCAGACTCCAATGATGGCCGCTTTCTCACACACCCACTGCAAAGCTTGAGGCAGGAAAGAGCTGGCAGCATCGCTCGGGAACCTGCTCCCATGGCAACAACAACCCAGAACCCAGCGAATCTAGCGCCTGAGTGAGACGACATGGTTTAACACGAGAGGACAACGAGCGCGAGACCTGGGACCGGTGTGGAGAGAGTAACCGGCTAACTGCAAATTCCATTTTTCAATATTGCTTGTGTGAAGATGGGGATAAGGAATAGTGTGTGCGTGCATTTTGGGGGGGCATTCAGAGACCAATTCTGACAATAAAACGCTTGATGGTACCCATGGAAATACTTCACAGCACAGAAAGCAATTTAATTTCATAGGAGAGACAAAATGAAGAAAGAGAGAGAGAGTGAGAGAGTGTGTGTGAGTGTGTGTGTGTGTGTGTGTGTGTGTGTGTGTGTGTGTGTGTGTGTGTGTGTGAGTGTGCGCGCGTGCGTGCGTGTGTGTGTGTAAAAGGAATTACAGGGCCACAAAAATCATTTCACTATCATTTTCTAGTGAAATGGCAGCTGACAGCGTTTCACACAGGTTGACAAGGTGAGGAGTCTTTGCTTTTGTTTAAGCGGTGACACACAATCATGGCTCATAGCACACACTAACTGCTATCTCTGCACTGCTATCATGCAACGGCACACTGCATACTATCTGTTAAACACATGTACTCTTAACCGTGCTTGTAAAAAAAAAATGTAAAAGAGAAAATGTCAACTGGCATCTTTCCCTGGTATAAATGGGCTGTATTAGAGAAAGGAAAAACCTGATGTAGAAAAAAATATATATATATCCTTTCATAATTTACTCTTTCTTCTGTGGAACACGAACCGAAATTATATGCATTCATATTGCTAGAGAAGACCTAAAGTACAGCAAATGAGTGATAAGAACTATCTTCATGCATTTTATTTTGCCAATTTCAGAGGTTATCAGACTACAAAACACTTTGTTGTATGGAAAAAGAGTATGGAAAACATCTCCTTATATATCCCATTTGCAAACGGATTTGTAATGCCAGAAAAAATAACTCAATTGTCATATTTTTGGGAGTGAACTGATCCTTTAAGGCTGGTAGATGTGGGAATTTGAAGCAGATGTGTTTTCATTTCCTGTATTTTATTTTCATTGGAAAGAATCATTTCAAGATCCTGATCGGGATCCAACACACACGTACGGTTTTGCTTGACAGGTACACAGAATAGGAGGAAACCCACTCGTAAAAAGTCTATTCCATCAGCAGGTACTCAATTTATCTTTGAAATGAGCTGGAAAAGAATCATTTGTGGGACTGAGTGAAATTTTAGAGTAGGCCTACGCATGTTTAGACTACTGGCTAAAACAAACTGGTGTTCAGAAGCTGTCTTCAAGATTGTTTATTTGTACATTAACAGAAAGGACATGTTTTTAGAGCCAATCAATCAGTAATTTCTACAAAAAAAAGCAGCCTATTAGCGTTAGCCTGTTGGCATTCATTTGAACATTTCTACTCTGTGCTTAAAACAATTCCTAACAGCAACACATTCCTGTAGGCGTTCATATTTTAGTGAATCAAGCTGTTGTTTATAAATGTGATCAACAATGTCATATTTCCAGAGGCATCTAACATTGCTATATGAACCTCCCTCAGTGATTAAACTCTGAAATGCTGTTTGCAGATCAGTTTTAGATCAAGACAGTTTTACTTGGCTCACTAAACTGATCTTGAACATCAAAAAAAGCCTACGGATGAAAAATTGTAATACATTCCAGCCCTTGAGACCCTTGACCTAGTAATTTCGCTTGGAAAATCTGATCTATGTTTGAGTGGAGTATGTAAACAAGCTAGGGTGGCCATGAGAACATTTCTGTCATTTTTGAGGGCTGTTCAGTTTTAAATATGAAATGTGCAGCCAGAACCAAGTCAGGAAAGAAAAGAAACAAATCAATTTGGGGGGGAAAAAAAGGTGACATTAAGTTATACAAACTCTGACCTTTTCGTTTTCAAAGTAAACATTCAGAACAGCCACATGAACTAAAATAGCATGGCCTGTAATGGATTTCACATTGCACTCTTAACGTTTTACAAAATCATTCTGTCGTTTCACCAATCTCTGCATGACTTTCCAGAAATGTCTACTGCGTAAAGCCATATGCTCTAGAAACACACACAGATGGCCAATAGGCAGCAGAAGGGCTCGGCACCCTATTCCCACAAACTATGTTGTCTTCCATCTGCCACAAAAAAATAAGGTTTACAGGTGGCACCATTTTCTTGCCAGCTCTATTTTAGATCACGTTTGGTGAATGATCATGTCTGGTGGTAAGGCCCTTTGAGCTTTCATGTGATGCAAAAACAAACCATCATAGTGATCATTTAAAAGAACAGGCAGCATTCTCTGTTTGTTCTGAAGCTCTATAAACTTATGGTATTTGCAGAGAACACGCTTATCCGCTTTTTTGTTTAGCTGACAAACAGAACAAAACAAATGCAGAATAATCCACCTTAAATATAGAAACTGGTAATCATTGGCACCTTTACCTGAGACGCACCATAGGAGGATTCACCTAAAGCAGAAAAAGGAAGATCTCAGGTACTCCATCTTAGCTGGCAAGTATAGGATTAACCCGTATATCTAACAAATTAAAATTAAAAGCCTTCTCATTTGAGCCAACATACCATAAAATCTAGCTCTACTACTGATCCAGAGTGTCTTAGAGTATCCCATAGTCTGTGTACTAGATGCTTGAATAACTCTATAGCTGGAGGAAAAGCCGCAGGCAACTGAACAGAGGCTTCCAGGAAGGCCAGCCCTCTGCTCTCCACATTAACTGACCTGGATCCTGTGAGCATGAATGGCAGAACTAAGTCTGATGTTCCTTAGAGACGTTTTGAGGGTTCATTGGCCCAGTCTGGAACATAATTACGCTTGGCCTAAACCTATTTAAGGCCAGACACTGAAGAGAGTCTGGAATTGGAAGCCACGGCCTTTAAAAGGATCCTTACCTGGTCATATTTCCTGTCCCAAGGGCGAAACGCATGTAATACATTTGAATTGAGTGAGGCACAGCGAGGAGATGTGATACCTGACAGAAAACAATCCAAAAGCCTGGGGCCTTAAACGAGTTCAGCAGACACTCTCGGAAATAAAATAAAATGTAGCTCCTTGTATGTTTCCCCTGTGCAGTATGCTATGTCACAGAAAGGAAATGATCCTTGTCTTCATTTCCTGCCTGGCTTGGAGAGTTGATCTAAAATTATTCTCAGAATAAAAATAAATAAATAAATATAAAAGTCCACAGTGGAAATACTAAAGTTATCAAACACGTGGCAAAATATGGCATGGCATAAAATGTACAGTCAAATTTAGCTTTTGCATTAACATTCAGCTTAGCCGTAGCCCATATAGCATACTATGTGGCAGTAACCAGAAAATAGTAAATAAGATTTTTTTTTTAACCCCCCCCCTCCCCCTTTTTTCTTGAGAAATAACATTTTATGGAGAAATTAATGCCACATGTGTCTATATGTGTTTAATTTGGCACAAATTAATATTCAATGTGGAATTCAATATGGCAACCTGCTAGTTACAGATGCAGAACGTTTACACTCGCTAGCATTGAACTGTAGCAGTAACCGCAACGTTGCGCTAGCATGTTCCCTTGTGTGTCTGGAAAGAGAGGTGGGAAAATGCATATTGTATAAAATGCCCTTAAGATTTCCATGACATTGTTTAGTCAGAATTGACTCTTTTCTAATAAAGGGTGTGACTGCTTGTTTCCTTAAGGGGAAGGTTGTGTAATGCTTGATTGCAGGCATAATTATAATTACTGAAACTTTATAAAATAGGAAGTATGAATTTGACATTTTAATTAGACCACTTTTCTTGGTGTGTAAGTACAAACTAATGAGCCACCTCGCTGTCTGCTGCCTACATAGGCTACAAGCTTTTATGGCAGCATGTTAAATGAAATGTTACTCATAGTTGACTGACGTCAAACACTTGACATAGGCGGGTACTCTGCATGCTAGACAAATACACATGATGCCTTTCATGAAGTGCACAAGAGACTCGATTCACAATTGATTCCAATCACATTTGATGTTAGCATTTCGCTAAGCTAACAACAGGATTTTCTAAGCACTGATAGTGTTGAAAGGCATACTGAGATTACCTGATCTGCCAAGGATACATACAATGCTGCCTTTAAATAGCTAAAAGTTAGATATCTTATAGGGCACTATAACTTAAAATAGCTTTTTTTTTTTTTGACCAAAAATGCTGTCTAAGTAGACAGCTAACTTGGTATTAAAACAGAGCTCAAGAATATTTGATCCTCAAAAAATTTCACAATGCTTTCACAACTAAAGAGAAATCCAACAGAAAAGGACATTAAAAACCAAGTAGAGCACCTTATTATGAACATTAAGCTTCCTAATGACCTTTTTAATCTCCAACATTAACTTTGCTTCACAATTATACTAGCAACTAATGTCAATGTGCATGGGTGGGGGTGAAGAGGTGTAAACAGTACTTTAGATAAACAAAAACACGCAATCACACCTTCCGCCGCACTTACAAACACTCTTAACCACAGTAACCAACAAGATGCCATTACGCTCTGCTGAGCATGAGACAGGCTCTTATGCCAAGCAGAATCATCGACACACAGAAATGTTCACACATGCCTTCTCACAGAGAAAGAGAGAGGCAAGAGAAACGAAACTCCAAGAACAATAGCTCAGATCTAAAACAAGAGTTCAAAGAGGTCTTGGGGGTTTAGATAAAAGATCCTAACTTCTTTGGGGAAAAAGCAGCTGTGTATACCAATATATTTAGATTTAATTTAAAATTTTTAAGAGTTTTTATACGATGTAAATGCATTGTTAAGGCATTAAACAATAACATAATATTGGGAAAAGCATTTGCATTTTTAAAGGGTGTTGAAGATTGCCTCAGTTCGGCGACAGTCAGTCAGGCTGTCACGCAACACCGGCCATGGCGGTCAGACCCTAAACCCAATTAATTTTGACTTCACTTTCATGTTCCAAACATGAAAGAACCTTGAGTGAAAGAGAGAGAGGGAAAGAGAGCGACAGAGCTCCATAACAGATATTTTGAAATTTTTGAGGAGTATGACAATGACACAGACTCACTTCTGAAAGCTATGAGCCAATAGCAGGGTCTCAATGTCTGAGACCACTAGTGAAAATGCTTCAGTTGTAGAATTTTGTAATTTAATGCATTAATCATCATCATGTAATCATCACCAATATAATATAATATAACAGTCTTAAAGGTAATATATTATATATATATAATTTATAAATGTGTGTGTAAGTGTGTAATTAATGTACTGTAATACATGAATACATATTGTATAAAAAAAATCTATTTTTAATTTATTTTATCTATTTTAAATCTATTTTATTTTATTTTTTATATAATATAAGATAATATAATACTAAAATACATTTTAATAATTTTACATGTTTGTTTATATTTTTCTATATGTAATTATATATTATTTTACTTTTTTATATCCTAAAACTGTACATTTCCAAGCATAAATTCCTATTTTCCTTCTCTCTATTCACCAGATGTTTCTCGAAATGTTAATAGAGTAGGACTATGTTGGGCAGCTGGGGAGGTAGGTGAGTTTCTGACTCCATGTCGACATCAAATCAACCCAAATCCACCCTTCTCCTACCCACAATACTCTCCTGCACTCAGAGATAGTTTGTGTGAGGGCTTTTGGAGAGGTCTTAAAATCAATAGGTCAAGGTTTTGGTGAGCTGGATGTTCAGAGGAAAAAGCCTGTCATGCCTGAGAGGACAGGAAGTGTAGAAATGATCCGCAGCATAATGCCTCATGGCCCAGTAAGGAGTGAGTGAGAAAACTCTGCCAGAGAGCGCAATGACCACATGGCTCCTAGAACATTTTACAATTTAACAGAGATAAGACACACGCTGACTTTTTAGAGAGAGAGAGAGAGAGAGAGAGAGAGAGAGAGAGAGAGAGAGAGAGAGAGAGAGAGAGAGAGAATGAGAAAGGATAAAGAACCAAGTAAGTGGACCATTGAAAAAAAATGACTAAATGACTAAATAAAAACATTAAAGAGAAAAGGAGAGAACATAAAGGAGAGAGATTATAGACAGGGTATTATGGCACTTTTAAAACTCCAGGCTGAAGACCTTATCCACCGGCCCACACAGAATCTGAGCATGCAGAACTCTGCAGAAAGATTAACAGAACTGGAATGGTCATTCATATCCCCTAAAACCTGCATGTTCGATTTAAGGAGTATTCGAAAAAATATTTCAACCAAAATGTTTCATTTATAGTCAATATACATTACATTTCAAAGTTATGACTGTGTACCACTAAATACATTTTAACTTTTAAAAATACATTTCCAGACCCCTGGCTGCCTCTCTAGTTGTGTTTGAAAGGAAGTCCCGTGTGTGAATACCTTCAACAATTTACAGTGCTGATGCAAATTATTGTCTGTTGGACCAAAACTACCAAAAATAATGCCGCAAACTATAAATATTAAACAATACAAATTACTATGCAACAAAATAATTTTTACACAAACAATGCAACTGAAATTCAATTTTTCATTAAGCCAAAAGCCGAAAACTGAATATAAAGTTTCGGTAAATTCTGGCAACAGGCCACCACATTATTTCGACTTTAGAATAGTTTTTGGTCACAGTGAAGTGGGTCCACACTGCTGACGTTTACCTTTTAGCTTATCCGAGTTATTCCACATGAAATATGCACTGACACGGTTGGAGAAGTGCTAATTAAACGGCATTTAAATTTCATTAATGATTTTGGGCATCTAAAACCATGTCATCTGAAACCAAAAATTTTCAGGTGCATCACAAAAAAATTAGGCCTCTTTTTGGCTTATCTGTGAAATGGAAATATGTGTTCATGATCACCAAAGATGTCACTTTTGAGTACTGAATTTGAATGTATTCACCTACCAATAAGAATCTAACATTTAGCTTTCAGCTCCATTAAACACATTTTTCAACATCTATTCGCCATCAGATTTTCTACCTAAAAAAAAAAAAAAAAAAAGTCCATAGATTCTGTCTGGGCCTGCTTATATGTCAAAGATCAGCAAAATTAGCTCATGACCTAAAAGAGAGAGAGACCAGATAAAGAGAGGGCGAAAAAAGTGTAGGGGTCATATTGAACAGAGCGAGTGTATGACCAGAGGTCACATCAGATCTCAATGGATTGAAATGCCTTAAAGCACCAGTGACCTGCAAGCATCACTACTACTCTACGGATTGTTTTTGAAAGAGGCCCAGAATTGTAAGGTCAGGCCACAAGTAAGGGACACAAACCAACTGAGAGGAAGAAGAGAGCGATGGAGGGATGGAAGAAGAGGGTTGGGGGTTGAGGTTACACATCTGGTTGTGTTCAGGATGTTTGAGATTCCTCTGTGGTCTGTTTGGGGTCTCTGTGCCAAGGGGAGGAGGGGTGAAGAGACGGGTCTATTCAGCCTGAACACTTCGGATTAAAGCTACTCCCAGCCTGATTTTTTTTAAACGCATCGAGGGATGGGATAAGTAGTTGACTAGTCAATTCAACAACTGATAGGTGCTTTTCCACTTTTTTTAGTTTTGATATTTTTAGTTGCTGCAGTTATTTATTTTATACTGACAGCTTGAACTGCTATAGACACACATGTAGGCAAATGCCTTTGACCGCTGCACAGCAACTTGTGGGTTTTTTAATGTGCAATGCTACAGTGTAAATTAAAAATCATTCTTTTATAACATGTTTATAGTAATGCACATACAAAGGATGTCTATGGGGTTTTAAAGCAGGTTAGTAAGTGATTCGATCACAATAGTCTCATTAGGTTTAGGCGATAAGACCAAAATCTTATATCACGATATCAATTTTATTTTACGATATAGTTATTTCTGCTTTAAAAAGGTTTTGATGATATCAAAATTTTTGATACCATTGAAATTTCATAATTCTTATCACCATTTCAAGATCACAAAAAACTACCACTATCCCAAGTAGAAAAAAAAACAAAATACTCAAGCTTACTGAAGACAAGTAAACAGTAAAAAGCAACTAATTACAAGCATACTGACAGCACAGATCCAATTTACCTGTGTGTTTTCTTTCTCAACTGTTTAGGTTCACTTAAAGACATAAATTAACGTTTCCTTGGTCACTTTAACACACAAGTGTGTATTTAAACGTTTAAACCCAATTAGGTGGCAAAAAGAACTCTGTACTCACACACTGCATGAGCAACGGTTTAAAACAGTGCTCAGAAACCATCTTTCTGACAGCGCACACATAGCAAAATGAAGTGTCTTTCAGTTTTAAACCGTTTTAAATCACTTGTTTTTAAACCGCAGTGCTTAAAAAGGCATGCAAATGATAAGCTTTCATGACCGCGCAAGCACAGCAACGTCACATGAGCACAATCGAGAGAGAAGATAGTCCAAATCTCTACCAGTTGACAAATTTCTACCGGTTAATCACTTTAATGGTATATCACCCAACCCTGAGTCTCATGTTACCAAGTATAAAGTCTCGTAGATATGCGTGTTGTAACGGTCATTCCAAACATGCCTTGAAATTCACATCATGGAGGGTTTAAAAGCAGTTTAGCATGTGATTCTAGTCTCATGTTAAAAGTGTAATGTTTTAGCGTTCATTCAAAACATATCTTAAGATTCCTGCTTAAACATTTACAGTAATACATTTACAATGGAAGTCTACAGGGCAAGACATTACAAAAGGTTTTGAAGCAGGGTACGACTCGTACTAGTATTGTGATAAATAATGTTTAAGTCATGTGGACATGTGATTTAATGTACATTCCAAACATGTTTTGAGATCTATGTATATTGCAGAGAGTCAGTGATTCTATCACACTACTCTCACGTTGACAAGTATAATGTTTAAGTGTTGTGGATAGGTTTGTTTTAAATGTTCATTCCGACGCATTGCCTCTTCCGGTGCTTTACTGCAAGAACAATTTTAACTCATTTTTTTATGAACTAATATAGAGGTTGAAATTATTTTCTGTGACAACAAAGCTTAGCTTCTGCTCAATCGGCTGAGCCCAGAACATTCCTATAAAATTCAAGAACTTTCAAAAAGGGCAGAGATTTGACAGGCCATGTCTGTCTCATCTACAGCAGAAAGACAAGGACCTCAGGGAGTGCAAAGGTCAGATTTAACAGTGTTTTTCCACAAAAAGAGACCACTTTCCCCCGTGTGTTAAGATCTGACCGAGTACTACATTTAAAAACATCAAATGGAGCTCTTTCTTGGCTATGAAAGTGTTTGAAGGCTGCAACAGGGAGTGAACTCATACAATCGTCTGGCCCCACACACACACACACACACTTCTACCTCAAATGCCAAGAATTTAATCATCAAAAATAACAACCGGTCTTTAGTTCCGAAAACCAAAGCATCCGGTTCCTACATGCACCATTTCAATACATACTTGTTCAAACAAGTCCATCTATTCATATCACTATTCATTCATTGCCATCAATGCAAATACATAACTTAAACAGTCATACCTCAGCACTGACGCTCTTGATAGCTCAATGCCTTTGTTGGACCTAAAAGAGTCCACAATAAAAGAAATTTAAAAAAAGATGCTAAAGAAAAGCCAAAACAGCTGCCATCACAGCCTAGAGCTTTATCCATGTACAATTTATTATGAGACAAAATTGAAATGGGGAGATATTCATCTTTATTACTATGTGGCAGATCAGACGATGATTTGAGACATGGGGTAATGTAATGAACCTGTCTATGGCGCTGTCGCTAGAAAAGAGGGCTGAGGGTAGTCATTACCTCGAGCTGTCAAACGCTGCCTCTCTCATTCACCTCACTCATAATAGAGCTTTTCTCATTGCCTAAATGAATACAAATGTCTTCCTGTGAATGCCTCTGACATTCCACCTGACAGCCAGGTGTACATGGGTGGAGAGCAATTTGTTTCTGAAAGTGAGCGTTAGCTATTGTGTATGTGCGCGCTTGTATGCAGTAGGTGTGTAGGCTTGTAGGTGTGTGAGATTGTACGTAGGTGTGCGTTAGATTAACCAGTCCCAAATGATATGTTCTCAAAAGACAGCTGCATGTGAATGTGGAGGTGTAACTATTGTGCGTCTGGTTTTAATATTGTCTAATGTCTTTCTCTAATGTCCTATGTGTGTCGGTCACATCTCAATGGAGTACAGCAGCTGTAGGAGTAACTAAGCTTGCTTGCAAAAAGAGCTCCTCCTTAACCCTGGAGAGCCGAACACCCTCTGACTGAATTGCCCCATTAATCTAAAAGTCTTGCGTCATGCTACCCTATTATCATGCTATTCCTATTAGATGAAAATAAAATAAAATAAAATAAAATAAAATGTTCATGGACGTGTCAAAAGGAGAATTGTAAATTTACTTAAATATGACAGATGTTATATTAGCTGCAAACATGGTAATTACACAGTATCACCCTGGATAATGTCACGGAAAACAACAGATGAGCAGGATGAGGGTGAGGAATCCCTGGGAGCAATTTTCCGCCGTCTCAGAGCGTGAAAAGCACTATGTCCGGGATGCGAGATGTCCTATGATGCACTGATCTAGAGATGGTTTACCAAATCAACATCCTGCCCTGATCTGTGTCAGAAAAACTGTAAAACTGATCTCAGATTAGCATCTAAAAGAGAAAAGTGGAATCTGTGGAAGAACTGCAAGGTCATAATCAATCAGGCTCAAAGCCATTGACGACAGACATTGACACATAAATATCCAAAACATGTTTGAGGGCCGTGCTTTTTTAGGCGCGATATGTGAACTGCCCCTAAAGCAGTAGCCGAACTATGGTTTTCGTAGTACCAAAACTTCAGATGTCGGTAACAATAACAGTCAAGTTTTCGGTTCTTGGTACCATGCCATTTCAGTACCATGGCAAAAACTGTTCAACTACTTTGTACTTTAAAAAATTGAAATTGAAAAATTTTGTCCTATTTTGCAGTTTCCATCGCGCATTTAAATACAGATTTATTGCAGTATTGCAAGAGAAGAGTACAACGTTTTTATACTTTGTTGGTTATACTGAAAAGATTCGGAAGCGTGCAATCACATTGAACAAAACCTTTTGCATTTTCAGCTGTGTTATGCGGATTCTGACTAACTTACTGACTAGCACCTTTGATTGACCACTGTGTTCACACGTTCAACAGATATGACTGTGATTGCTTACAATGCTCAACATATGTAAAAACACACTCTAAAAGAAAGCACTGATGTTTAGGGAGTGCTCAAACATGAGTCAGACATTTTATTCAGAAACTGAACGGAACAAAACGAAACTAAAATGAAACTGAACAGAACGCAACGGAATGAAATGAAACCGAAAGGAACTAAAAACAAAGATTCCGAAGGAAACTAAACTGAAATGAAATGAGCGAAACTACACAAAACTAAAAAAAAAAAAAAAACTAAAACAAATATTCTTTCTTGTACATTGATATCGATGTACATTATATAACACCACCCTGGACAATATCACTTAAATCTAGAGGGATACAGAAATAAGCATAAAAATACATAACATAGTACTAAGTAAAATTATAAACTTTTGTTAAGAAGTGGTTTATAAAACAACATTTCCCGAGTTTGTCACCATCTTGGATTTATTTTTTCACAGAGCTCAGGAGGAGAATGTACTAAAATGACCTGTATATGAGGATGTCAGTTAGAAGACCAGGTATGTACTTCATTAATATGTTCAGTCCTGTATAAATAGGCTATAAAGTGCATTTGTAGGACAGCTGAGATCAGCATCATCCAATATGCTAAGGACACTTTTGGGACGGGATCTGCCAGGGAGTTAGCATTTTTATTAGTATGAAAAAGACAAGAGGGCAGAGCTAATGTCAATAATTAGATAATTTTCATAATTTGTATCTCCATATTTCTGATTGGCTCAACCACAATATAAAAAGGTCATCTACAACTGTGTGACCTCACTTACCCTTGCTCAATATCTTTCTGTGCCTAACATCAAGACATACGTAACTGGTGTCTTCTACTTCCGGATCACATTCACAAGCCCAAAACTGACACGGATGACAACTCATTTATCCTGTGCAACCAAATGCAGTTTTCAGCAAGACAATTTAACTCAAGAACAGTAAGGATTAGGAAGGGGCATGGACTGAGTCACCTCTGTGGGCTTCCACAGAGAACCTGTACACAATACAAAACTCAGAGCTTTACAGCTATTTTAGGTCAGATCAGCCAGTGAAACTAATATTTCTCATTTAACACAAAGTATGAGAATCATAAGAATTTATCAACAATTTGGCATTACAAGACTGAAAGTAACTTACATTTTGATGATCGAGTCAGATTATTTGAGTAACTGTGATTCATGAGTTATTCACTCATAGGAGTCATTTGTTTTTGAATCAGACTACATTGGTCGCACCCTATACATGTTGTTGCATTCAGTAGAAAGATGAGCTGTCAATTTATTGTCTTTTTAATGTTTTAACATGCATAATAAAACACTGAATATTTTTTGTGGCATAACAGTGGTGAAGAAAACAGTATTTTTGTGCTATGTTCAGTATGCGCAAGCCTAAGAATGCATGTTAATGAAAACAAAAGCTTCCAGAATTTTTCATAAAACTGAACTGGTTCTGAGTAAGAACTGGTTCTCAGTTCCCAACTGTATTAACACACATTTTATAATCAAATTATAACTGTGATAGAGCAGAATTGGGGTCTCAAGAACACTCAATCGGTGTCTCTGAACCACTGAAACTCCTACCGATGGCCCAGATTTGTAACTATTATGTTTCCACCTCCTAATGAACTGAACAAGTTGATTAGAGTCATCATGCACCAAGTGATCCATGCAACAATTCCAACAGCAGTTTTAATCAGTGACATTTATGGACCAGAAAGATTGGCACTCAGTGCGGGAACGTTACAATCATGGGTCCATGATACAGCTTAGAGAGCGAGACTGAGAAAAAGCACCACAACACCCGCCAAGAAACACAATACTCGATATTGACATGCAGCCACCATGAAGAACCCCTCATGAGCCTCAATGGAAATCATATTTGTGATGAATAATTTTCTTGTGGTTACAAACGCGATCAAGTAATCTGAAGCCGGATTCCTATTAGATTAAGATCTTTTTTCCCATAGTTTCGTGCATAGAGGAATGTGAACGGTGCTGTTATGGATTTCCTGTCAGTCAAGGCTTTTGCACAAGCTCTAATGCTTCATTACAAACAGACATCCAAATTCTATTTGGCGAAGGCATTAAAGCATTAATAGTTCTGCAGTTCTCGGTTTCAATATTTGGATTGACATAAAATACAATAGGAAATAGGCTGTCAGTGTTTATTAGAGACAATACAGATGACAAAAGAAAGCCCTTTTTAAACTCTCTCTTTAAACTTCTTTCAATGTTTCAATGAACAGCCCATCTTGTCCTTTAAGTGTGAACAAGTTTTTTCGAAGGTGTATTTGTCTGTGCACACATCCATGTGTTGATTAAATCAGAGTAAATGAGTGATACAGAGTTAAAGCAGAGCAAAGTTGCATGATTATAAGAGCGAGTAGAAATGCTTGCTCCAAGATCACTCCAATGCCACTTCAGTATAAGCGTTATATGTTAACAGCACATAACGCAATTGCGTGCGAGCAGGAATTCACCAAGGCCATACACTTAAAGTCAATGAGGTTCAATGTGCATCAGTTCAATCAATCAACACTTTTGTGTGAAGAAAGAAAGTCAAGTTTAAAAAAAAAAAAATAACATAGGAGTGAGTAAATTACGATATTTTGATTTCTGTGTGAAGTATTTCTTTAAGATATGTGCAACTTTATAGTGGAAAATGATAGACAAAACAAAAAAAAGAACAAAAAGATATTGAGCGACCTGAAAAATCTGCAGTGTCGTTATAGCAAAGTGAATACTCTAGATCAGATGGCAGGCAGTGACATTCATGAGAGTGTTGAGTTTCTGACAATCTACTGGCTCAGACAATGTCATTGAATCTATAATAGTCCCCATATCAACACACCTGCGATGCAATTACCTCTTCACTTCAGTCACATCTACCTCCCGTCATTCTCCCATGATTAATCATGAGAGAGGGGGCAAGAAAGATAAGGAGGTGGGGAGGGGGGGTATATGTGAAAAAGGAGAAAAAGAAGAGATGTGATGAAATCTAATGAAAAGCATTGTAATCACACTGAAGAGCCCATCTGTGCTCAGGAGTCTAATCAAACTTTGGATTAGACAGTAACAACAACACACCTCACACAGATATTTCTCACTCACTCACACACACACACCAAAAGAGCAGAACTGCAGGATTTAGGTGTGGAAATCAAAGCTTCCACCATTAACAGCTCATTCGCTTGGCACAGACAAAAATTTAAACCTTTTGGAAAGCATTTGTTCCATCTTACACTCCATCACACTTTATTAAATCTCTAGTAAACAGGGGCAGGCAGCAGATGTAACAGATCTAGTCCGTTTACCTGCTGCTTCTGAAATATATATATTAAAAAAAAAAAAAAAAAAAAAAAAATGACAGCTACGAACCAAAGTTCACAAATGTGTAATTTCAAGCAAGTCACACAATATATAACATTAACACTAACTGTTCTACATATAGAGCCTGCAACATTTACATTTAATTATTTGGCAAACGCTTTTATCCAAAGCGACTTGCAAGTGATTCATCATGAAGAGGCAAATAGACACAGGAAGTGCTCACAATACAAGTTTCATACATTCCTTAGAGTAGCATAAGCTAGAATAGGGAGGGATTAGAGAAACGAAATGATACGGGTTTTTTTTGCTTTGTTTTTTTTTTTAGGATGAGGCTAAGAGCTCATGAAAGAGATGAGTTTTCAGCCGTCTTTTGAATATTGCCAGGGATTCTGCATTCCTGATGAAGGTATTGAGATCAATCCACCAGAAAGGAACAGTGTTCTACAGTGATTTTGCAACACTGGAATGTGAACAAAATGGTGTAGAAACATCCATTACTCCAGTCTTTAGTGTAACATGATTATTCAGAAATCATATTCTAAATTGCTGCTCACACAAAAAAAAATATTTTAAGATGTGCGGATTAATATTTGTGTGGAAACCATATGTTTTAATGTCTTTCATAAAATTTCAAAATAAAAGCATTTATTTAAAAATAGAAATCTTTCGGAACAATATAAAGATAAATAAAAGTATTAAGTTTAAAAAAAATAAAGGCAGTAAAGGTAAAAAAAAATAAAGGTACATTATTATTCACTGATGATCAAGAATGTCAAAAGACTGAGAATGTAGAGCAGAAGTTGTAAGGACTACATGAATGCCATTTTTATGGAGTGTTTGAAACGGGGGGGGGGGGGGGGGTGCAATTCCCATCTATTGTATTTGCATGCAAAAAGCAAAAAAAAAAAAAAAAAAGTCAATCAGAATTTCTTCTTTTGTGTTCCACAGCAGCCATACAAGGTTGGAACAACATGAGGGTGAATAAATTATGTCAATTTTCTTTTTTGGGTGAAGTATCCCTTTGAAGTCAACATGAAAGTGCATTCATAACCCATTTTACTAAAATAATATGACATTTTTACAGTAAAATCCTAAATTCAAAGAAAGAAAGATTATTTTGGATTAATTGATTGACTACATTATGAAGACAATTTTATGTTCTGTGGAATAATGTGCACCGATGAATCATGCAGGCACATGTATTAACACTATAGTGAGAGGAATGATGGCATTATTGCACTGAGAATTAATATCAAGAACTAGACTCAAAAGACCTGGACAAGAAAAGAGCAGCAACCCAGAGCTAGCATCAGGAAGAGGTGCTATGGCAACACTCACAGCTTTTCTTCTTATAAAAATGTTCAAGTCCCACGCTTAACTAGCCACATGTGTAAACGCTGGTGAAAACGAGCTGTCAGCTTCAAAATTTTGGAGCAGTCAATGCCGACTGAGCAAACTGCTGATCATGTTTCCCTCAGGCCAAAACAACAAACCTGACAGCCTGCTGTAGCAAGATGCTGCCCTTTAACACTGATCTCAGTCCAGCTATGACGTTTCTGCTATTATGGTGAAAAAGACAACGTGGGAGAGCAAGCAAACTTGAAAAAAGGTGGTGTGTTTTAGATTTCAAAGTAGATGCCACATTTAATTAGAAGAGAAATGGGCTCCGATGTCAGATTGTCATAATAATCAAAGCTTCAAAACAGTACTAATTTTCATAAAATAGCTAAATATAATATGGTACAGGACACATACTAACATTAAGATAATGAAATGTAGTATTCAAGTGTTTCCCACTTATTGTTATATGTAAGTTACACAATTATAGTGCTACATCAGCTGATTTTTAGTTACAAATATTGAGAAAAGATGAAGGAACTGGACGTGCGCACATGGTCATACACACAAGCCAGCTTGTGGCTTTGAAAGCAATCCATATCAAATGACAAGCAAATGTTCTCCTTCAGAAATTCCTGCTGGTTTGGAAAAAGCAGAACTCAAGACTGATG
The DNA here is from genome assembly GCA_037194245.1 of Opsariichthys bidens. NCBI lineage: Eukaryota > Metazoa > Chordata > Actinopteri > Cypriniformes > Xenocyprididae > Opsariichthys > Opsariichthys bidens. The sequence continues at coordinate 14,070,868 of CM074287.1, read as the reverse complement.
GTTTGATCTGATTGTACAGAGGTTTGAGTAGGAGGGCATGATTACAGAGAACAGGATAGACTCCATGGCTGGAAGTCTGTCGGACCTCACGTTTGTAAATTCTGCATAAGGACTGAGGCAAACAAATGACTAGCGAGAAAAAGCAAGAAAGAGAACAAAAAAAACATTAAGAGATCATCTTCTCAAACCATGACACAACGACAACATTCATACATGCCCCAGAAAACAAGCACACACTTCAATAGTGTTCTTCTCTAATTAAACATTGATTGCATCATGTAATGAAGGAGGTGGTTATTACTGCCGTTACAGAGATGATGGAACCAAAACACTAGTAAACTGCAGATACAACAGAGCATCTTAAACACCAATTTTCCTATCCTTAAAATATGTTTGTGTTTGTGTATGTGAGGGGAGGCGAAGTTAGCCCACAGAGAGGTCATAAATGTCCCCAAAAGGCTAGTAAAATATGAAATTATCAACATCACCAATGGTCCCCAGGAGCAATATAGCTTCATAAACATACTAAATAAAGACTTCATGAAAATGCAAAAGGCTGTTTATGATGTTTAGCGGCTAGAAATTACAATTAGCCCAGTAGAAAAATCAACAGAAATCAATGGAAAGTCCCCACCATGACCGAAAACAAACGAGTGATCTCAGAAAGCAACCTATAAGGCAGCCTTGAGCAAAACTTGCCCAATTAACCACCAAGAGAGCCCAGTCTCGTTTGAGAAGTACAGAGAGAATGTGAGAGTCGCCTCATTGCCTGAGGACCGGGGGCAAAAGGTTGCAGCAAAAAGGCCTGGGAGATTCCGATTCCGACATACATCATACACATCCTTTTTTTTCGCTTTCAAGTATTCAAGCACACACGCACACATATATAAGAACTTGAACAGCTCTCCACACAGGCAGTTCAAGATGTAATAATTTCCTGGGAGTGAATTTTGCCTCCTTTTTTTGGATAGACACCACAGGGAGTGGTGAAGCGACTGGAATACGATGCAGGCGTTTCGAATATTCAAAATCAAATATTATTGCATACAATATTAAATCAACAAAGTAGGGCTGCAACAATTAATCGATAAAATCGATAATAATCGATAATGAAAATCATCGACAACGATTGTCATAATCGATTAGTCGGGTCTGCCCACGTGCACGCTAAACATTCGCCAGTCTTGTCAAATTACAGCACTGAATAACGCATTTCTATGGACAAAATGCATTTAAAAACAGCTGCTGCGGGAAAGGTGCGTGATCCAAACTGCCCAAAACATGAGAACTCTTTATTTGAAGCTTCAAGCTAATGCATTAGCTCCGTGTTTAGCATGGCTTGCCGTCAGGCACTTGACAGATGCGCGTGCGTCCTCAGCGCAAAACGTTCAATCTACGGCGATATCCTTATCAGTACATGTTTCAAATTCACGTGAGGATTTCCGTTCTGCATAAAGGTTTGTCCAGACAGTCTGCATTAAACTTCAAACTTTACATTACTGAACGAGCGCCGGCATGCGCGCACCCACGTCAGACAGACGGAACGCGCTAGAGAGGGAGACAATTAATGTTCAGCGCAAAAATATTCATTTTGCTGAAATATCTGTTGACAGTTCAGTTTAGGTTTAAAAATCAGTATGTGATTCAGGAACTCATGGGAGTAGTAACTAAAGGGACAACAGCATGTAACTGAATAAATGTAAGACGTTTCTATTATTTACAGGATAAAGAAATGACAGGAAGAGGTTATGTGTGTGTTCCTGCAGAACATTTCTCTTGACTGTTGGTTAACACTGAGTTTGTGTTTTTGATTTTCTTTATTATCTTTTTTTTTTTTTAATGTAGAGATTTAAACTATATTAACTATATACAGTGCTTAAATTTATTAGATCACCGCCACCTAAACTAATGGTACTGGTGTTTTTAATTTTTCTGTAATGGTTAATACACCGGAATGTGTAAGCTGTTTAGTCACAGTAGTATTTCTAATGCTAAAATATAAATATTGTCATCATGAATTTTCAAATTTACTGTTTTACAAGAAAGACAGAAAATTGGGCATCTTTTTTCAGATGCCCAATTACAGTCAATAACAGAGACTGTGGAAAAGTACATGAAAACAATGCCAGCAAGAATGTAAGCTGTTATCAAAGCCAAAGGAGGCCAAACAAAATATAAAGTTTTTTTGGACATTGTGTTAATAATGACTTTTTGTCAGATCCCTAAAATATTTGTGTTTTCTTTTCCTTGACGGGTAGTCCAAGAAATTACTTTATTCACTGTATGTGTTCATAGCATTCATTTGGCACATTTGTTTGAAGAACATTGGGCAGGATGTGCAATAATGTGTTTTTTGTCAATAAAATAATTTAAAAAAAGAAAATTAGGATTTTTATTCGATTAATCGAAAAAATAATCGGCCAACTAATCGATTATCAAAATAATTGCAGCCCTACAACAAACTATATAAAAAATTTTAATGTTAAAATGAAACATTTAAAAAAAAAAAATAATTATTGGCAAACCCAATAATTAGTATCATCCAGAACTGTAATATCAATGACTCTCTAATTCACAAGTTGAAATGACATTAGTCAAGTTCATATACGCTGCAGCTCACAGAAAACATCTTCACCAAATATGAAAATGACGTAAACCACATTTAATCGCTTTGACTGTATCATCATACCTCAATTTTTAGAGCAGAGCCCATTCACACACTCCACCGAAGCGCTGGTTATCTCTATTCCTGTCTCTCTCTGTATTTATCTGCCACTCTGACTGAATTGACTGATAAAAGTGTGGACTTCTCATACAGATAAAACCACAAACACAACCAAATACACACAGGAAGTGTGTTTGCCTCAATTTCTAGTTCATCTATCTCTCTCTCTGCATGTGTTAGTGTCGTTTGTGTTCCACTTCGCTGGGAAGGCTGGGGTTATTAATTAAAAACAGCAGTGCAGTCGTGTCTAACACTAAGTGCAAACAACTTATTAAAAATTCTGTTTTATAAACTTTAGTTTCAGAGGGAACAAAAAAACAATGACACAAGAGGGTAATGCATGAGCCGGTAATACGTGTGCAGATAGCAAATTGAGAGTGTGTGTGATGTGTGTGTTACATTATCAGTATCTGAGAATATTAAGCTAGTTGAGTACAGTGCTAGGGAAGCTACTTTGAAACTGTAGTCTGTTATACTCAAATGCATTTCAACCTTTTAAAGACGTTATCTACAAGCGTTATCTCAATAATTCTATGCTTAAATTAAAAAAAAAAAGAGCCATCAGGATGTCAAGGACATCAGTTAGCATAAACTAGCATCAAGTCACCTTTTCACTGCTAACAGTGGTAGCAGTTAAATGGTTAGATAAATAGCAGTTTTTAACTAAATATTTATTTTGTCAAAAAAAAATAGCCTCAGTTTACGAGACTACATAACAAGAATGGTATATATCGCGCTACATGTTTGAAAAAGCAAAGTAGTTCAAATACAATCAAGCTAAATTTTACTTTTATAAAACGTAGTTAGCTGCTAGCTAGCTAGCAACAAAAAGTAGCTAATAAACCTGAAACAATGTAAGTGGGCGGTATTTTTCAAACTACATATGTCAAGTTATTTGATTCAGGACATCAATGAGCATAAATTAAGCCAAATTTTCACTACAAAAATGACAATGAAAATGAATTAAGATTCAAATGGATGGAACGATGCTAAAAAAAAAAAGTAGTAGAGTTTTGTGACTGCTTGCTCAATGTAATATTAGCATTATGTCGCGCTACACCGCTACGTGTTAGGAAAGTAGCTTGTTACTGGAAAAGCTACACCCCTTTGAAAACAGTAAAGCTAATGATTTTTAAGTAGTTCAAATAACTTTAACTTTTAAAACAATTAGTTAGCCACTAGCTACAAACAAAAAAGTAGCTTACTAAAATAAAACAATGAAAGGGGTCTGTACCTTCTGGAATATATAATTATCAGATTATAGTAAGTGCAGTAATGCAGTTATCTAAATAGCAGAACTTAAATTAATTATTCTGCTACAAAATAGACGATGGAAAGTCATTGATGATTCATTAGATTTAAACGTTAAAAAAGAGGTTCTTGTTGAGCACGTTTGATTTTTTATCATCTCGCTCAGTTGCAAGGCTGCACAATTTATCAAGAATATTGTTGCGCAACATGTTAGAAAACGCAGCTACTGGAAAAGTTACACCACTTTGAAAACATCAGAGCTACTGTCACACTACTGCAAAATGTAGTTAAGTCAATAGTGTCGCTTCGGTTGCGTGTTTGTGCCTGAATTTCCTCATCACATCTTAAACTGCAGTTTTCCATCTTGGCTGTCATAAAGTGTGTGATTGTGCGTGCCCCTGTTTCGGAGCAGGGCATTCAATCAAACCAAAGCAGAGGCATACACACATTCATCACTGTTTAGCCACGACTCCCTGATGAAGTGCGTGCCGCACCGATGACAACACGCACTCGTAAGCTGGCACTACAGTATGACGTTCACTTGACAAACAACATGCACGCACAAACGCGAATAAATTCACAAGCAACACACGCACATGATGGAGAACACCCCTGAGGAACACTTCATTGTGCGATTCCTGCCTCTCTCTTGTTAATTCAGCTGGGATCGATATGGCAAAGCTGCTAATTGTAGTTATGTTCTCTGCATTGATTAAAAGACAAAAGTGCCATAGAGAGCTAATGAGAGCGAGAGAGTGAGCGAACAAATGGGTACGTTTCTGCTTTGGGAAGAAACTCTATTCATTCGTTTTCTACACCTGAGCGTACTGATTTCACTCCACTGTAAACCGGAGCTAGCAAGAGATACGTCTGTGATACTGATAAAGGAGGACATAAATTGGACTTAAGAGAAAAGTTTGTCCACTACGGTCCACTAAATTGATTTCCAATTGGCCCAAAGAAACTTAATGAGCTCAAATGCAAGATCATTGGACACTTAATACACTTGCTGTGTATAAAGGAGATTTACCCTTAACCACTTTTTAATTGGGTGTGGTTTGCATTCATTCAGGGGTTTTTGTCAGGGCAGGGTCAATGCTTCTTGGCTTACAGGACAATAAAGCCAGCAAATAAAGTTTAGCCATTATGCCTTGGTCTTAAGTGTCAAATTGGATGAAGTTTAGCTAAGGCTAATCTTAACATCACTTAAACTTGTGAATAATCTGAAAATTTAAAGGGCATGTCTAATGCTATTTCATGCATTGACTTGTTTACATTGTTAAAGAGTTAAATTCTCATCCTAAACTGGTTAAAGTGTCAAATAAACGAGTTGGACGTATGACTGAGTTTTTTGTTTGTTCCTGGCATTTCGGTGACAATTTTTTTATGGACAAGGCTCAGTTCGACGCTGGATTTGCAAAGCGTTTGAAACTGAAAGATGGAGCAGTCCCAGTGATAAAAGATCCCGGTCTTGGGTCAGAACTGCAGGCTAGCGAGTAAAACCGCATCGAAATGTCTGTTTTGTCGGCATGTGGCGCTTAAGCGCATATAATATAAACGTATAGTGAATCAAAAGTTAGCTCCACCCATACCTCCAGGAGCTCGACTTTTTCGGAAAGAAGCGTTACAGCCGTATCTGTATTTTATAAATCTGATAAAAACTAAAGACTCTTCAGAGATATGAAGGATGCAATACTACTCTATAGATACTCAAGACTAACATGAGATTAGCAGAAACTTGTCAGAAAAAGTTATTTGCCTTTCCCATATTTATTGTATTTTATTTGTTATAACTATTTGTCCCTCTTTTCCCAAGAGGCATAGTATACAGAACAAAAGAAAAGGGGGGAAAAAATCAATTATTTTTCTTCTATAATCTGTATTTTTTCTTGTTGACAAATTATGAAAACAACAAAAAAAGCAAATGTCCAAAAAACAAAAAAAAAGTACCAGATTTCACAGAATTCAAACTTTTTTGAACATGCAGTCCCTAAAAGTTTGTGCACGACTGTCAGAAGACTTCAGAACTCTTCGGCCAGAAAAAGTTATTGAATGTATTAATATTCAAACAGATCATGTGTTGCACTGTAATGTCATAAAAGGAAGTATATTCTGGTATGCCGTCCGCAGGCATGATAAAGATATGTGGACACGCTTCTGGAACTGTCAATCAAATTCCCCAGAGGCTGAAGCCCTCTCTCACAAAAACCAGGCTTGACTGGGATTCTCTGGGGACTTCCAAAAGAGCCACTACAGGTTTTTTTTTTTTTGCCGCTCACTCCCGGTCTCCCTCGCTCCATTTAATTTCCTTCCTCTTTCTGCATTGCCCACAATCTCCCTTCATTTCTCTTTCTCCCGATTCTCACTTCCCACAATCCATTTCTCTGACCTTTCTCTGACTTAACTTTGCCCTCTCCATCCCTCTCTTTCTTCCATTATGCCTGCTGTCTGGACCTTCGAAGGCACACAAGAATGGTCCCGGTGTTGCCTTTTCTGCACATTAAGCGATGCGCTTAAACAGGAAAACTCTTCAAAGCCCTGTCACTCAAACTCAAGGACTCCTGTCCTCTAGCCAATTAAAAGTTGGTGTTGATCCAGCAGGTTACACGGTCATTCTGAAGGCAGGATCATGGAAAGTGGTGGATCGGTGTGTGTGCTTCAACGCCGAGACTCAAGCTTTGTTCCTAAACATAGTGAGCTGCCTCCCTTCCTTCTATGGGAGCACTTCATGGTCTCTTCTATGATTGGAACACTTCAAGAACATTTTGGGCCCCATTTACACCTGTATTAAGCTGCTCACTTGAGATTGGACCCTAGGCAGATGCTAATACCAGGTGTAACTGGGTTCATACCAGCAACAAGACATGTTCATCACTAACAGGATAAGATAATAAATAAATCAAACTCATTAAGACACATATATGCTGCAGTGGCTATTTCCCAATCATTTAAATGGCCAGACAGAGCATTTCAGGAGATTTCTTCCAGATATTAAAACTTGTTGATTTGGCTGTAAGCCAAGATAGTGCATTCTTGCAGTGTTTACTTCTGTTTCCACTTTCCGACCTTTTTCAGCCTTGATCATCCGCAGTCATTGTTTGGCTAGTGAATCCGGTAGCTTAAGAGGTTCATATACTCAGCGGCTATTGTTAATAAACAAAAGCGCATCAAGATACAATGAGCTTAATTCACCAACATAATATACTCAGACATGCACGTACATGCAGGGATAAATCAAGCATGAATTTAACTCGACAGTTTCCTCCACATTGTCACAATGGGTCTGCCATCCCATTATTCCAGAAAAAAAGTGATGATAATATATATTAAAATCATCATATAATCATTTTTTACAATATATATATATATATATATATATATATATAAATAATGTATTTTTTTCCCTGAAGTAAGGTCTCCTGAGAGCTGACGCTTCTGATTAAACAGGTGCTCAGCATTAGACACGGACGAAGGAGTCTGATTTGCTCTAGCTAGCTGTGGCCATGTGATCTCCCACAGCTTTGGTTGCTTTGCCAACGTGTCAACACTCCATTTATCATCTACCTGACCTTCAACAGCAATCAGGTGAGCAGAAGCAAAAATGTGCACGTGTTCAGTTACATACCTCAATATTATTTTAGCTGCATATTACTTGCATATTACTAGATTGAGTAGTTTAAAAAAAAGCAGCAGCTCTGATTCTGAAAAGAGAAGTAGTTGTGTTTCACATTTAACATACTTAATCATACGCCCTTTTACTGCATTGTTTGTTTTATTCAGCAAAGATGCATTCAATTGATGAAAAGTGAGACCGTAAGGACATTTATAATGTTACAAAAGATTACAATTTCAGACAAATACTTTCTATTCAAAGAATCCTGAAAAAAATGCATCACGGATTCCACAAAAACATTAATTAACTAATTAAAATAATAAATGTTTCTTGAGCAACAAATCAGCATATTTGAATGATTTGTGAGGGATCATGTAACACTGAAGAGTGGAATAATGATGCTGAAAATTCAGCTTTGCTTTAAGGAATAAATGACATCTTAAAATATATAAAAATAGTAGGGCTGCCCCCTAATAGTCGACTAGAAGAGGCTTAGTCAACCAAGATTTTATCAGTCAGTTAGTCACAAGAAACAAAAAATTCCATAGGAAGTGGCAAAGTCATGCAGTACGTGAGGGACAGATTGCTAACAGAGGGTCCTTATGGTATTACAGTACCCTATGTCAGACAAGAAATCCAATCGTTCGCCTATCATCCTTTGACCTCAAACATAGCTTATCATTTGAAACATGCAAGTAGTAGCAACTTTACATGGCTGCTCTCTCTAAAGTTAACAATATTTCCCAATTTTACTGTATCTTGGGTTATATAAATACAGCCATGGTGAGCATAAGAGACAAATCATACATATCCTCAAAAATCTTACCAACGCCATAGTTTTGAACAGTAGGATACAAATGTAAATTTGCAACACTATAGATATATTTTTTCATTTTCATTTCATTTTTCATCATTTAGTATACGCTTTTATCCAAAGCGACTTACAAGGGGAGCAATTAGGGGTTAGGTGCCTTGCTCAAGGGCACTTTAGTCATGGTATCGAAGGTGGAGAAAGTGCTGTTTATTCCTGCCAGCGTGGGAATCGAACCGGCAACCTTCTGATTGCAAGCCCGACTCCCTCACCACTAGGCCACGACTACTATATATAAGCCAAGCCAAACCAAACAATCAACGAAATGTAGGTCAGACAACAATGCAAAATTTATATGAAAGAGATTTTATCATTTGTTGTAGCATTGTCACGCCTGATTAGGATAGGGTGAAACCACATTAGCAAAAGACTGCCCTAAGGTGTTATGGGCAACGTTAGCCCAAAAAGCCTACTCGTTAAAAAAAAAAAAAAAAAAAAACACGTTACATTACCTAGGTTGTTTTTTAGTTTTTTAAATACACTGTGATTTGGGATGCACTTCTTCTTAGCTGTTGCATACTACATAGTGCTGATCCTGTACGAATAATAATACAGTATATGAGAGACGAAGTGCAGTATGAACAAGAAGGTGGTCAGCTGATCACAAACATACCAAATTACCAAATTAGGGACTTACAGTGGTGCATCACACTAGGAAAACTCAATTTATTGGATTCAGAAATGCAATGTCATGTATTACACTACTTATTGGACTGTATCATCCTGTCTCACTCCTCCCAACCCATCTCTCTCTCCCTCACACACACACACACACACACGAACACTCAAAGTTAATTTACATAATCAAGTTCACGAAGCCAGTTTAATAATTTGGCCTCCTGGCCAGCTGCCTGCCACAAGCGCCATTCCATTGTTGGCTTCTTATTAAATATCTCGCATTCCGTCCTGAGCTGTGAGCCGGTCACTAAGTAATTAAGGCAGAGACATTGAAGGAAAAGACACACACACACACACACACTTACACAATAACATATCTAGTTATCCTCAGTGCTCTTCATTTCCATTTGCTTTATATATACACATCTGTGCATTTCCTTGATATACAGCTGCACTAACTTTGTGGCGGTAATTCTCAATCCTTATATTTAGTTTATCATCTACACAAACACTTTATAGCATGTGCACTCACTTCAGGGTTAAATATGGCTGGCAGAAAACATTTAGACTCTCTGAAATAACAATACAGATTGTTTTGGCCTCTGGCTGTCAGACACATATGGTGGTAACAACGGAGTAGAGTATTAAAATGAGGCGGTTAAGCAGATATGAGTCTGTGAAGCTCAGATTTGTTGCAGTAACACTAATGGACATGGGGAGAGTCAGCATGCTGGGACACGAATGCCGAAAAATCGTTGCAAAAAGCAGGGAAACGTGCCTAGTGTCTTGGTGTGTGTGTGTTTGTGTGAGAGGAGGTTAGTGTGAATTCAGGTCAAAATAATATGTTTTATTTATATATATATATATATATATATATATATATATATATATATATATAAATATAAAAATCACATTGTAACAATTACAACACACAGAGAATATACGGGTGACTCCCACAGAAATGTTCAAGAACAAGTCCAGGTCATATTTCACCCCATTAAAATAAATTAAATGTGATAATCCAAAATTAATTTTAGCATCCTCAAATAGCAGACCATAGCTTGGTTCCAAACAGACCTCTAGACAAAATGACACTGTAGCTCAATTTTACCGGTTCTACAGTTGAAAGTGAGCAGTACACACCAGAAGCCCTCAGGGTCATTTATGATAATGATCTTTTTGGCACTAAAACCTCTAATGTTTTTATCAGGAGCCAATCCCGGTTCATTCAAGCACTTTCTATTCCGTGTTGCTTCTCTCTCCCAGTAAAGATTCTACAGATGACGTGACTACTTTATCAACAGTTTCAAAAACAGCCAGATGGATCGATACTTATGCTAAAATACTGCAGAAAAGGAGATTGCAGCAAATACAATTATTTTTATCTGTCATACATGACTCTGACCTTAAGTTTTTTGACAAGATACTTTTTCCCTCTACATTTAACATTATTAATCAGCATGTTAAAAGAATAATAAACAATGATAACAATTGGGAAAATTATTTGTAGATGGCAAGGGAAGACAAAAAAAACTTTTAAATTACTAGTTAACTTTGTTTCATGATGAGATTGTTTTTATTATGTACATTTTGTTGTTGTTGTTGTTTTAGTAAATACTTGTTTTAAGCAAAATAAAATAAAATAATAAAATAAAATAAAATAAAAATAAAAAGTGTCTTTTATCAGTCACATTGCCTTCTGGTTAAAATGCATTTAAATATCATTACAATAATTTCACAATGCACATAAAAAATGCTTGGCTTTTTTTAAAATAATAAATTAAAAAATTAAAAAATAAAATTAAAAATAAAAGCATTACTGTAGTATACTGCTTTTAAACAAATTAAAAAATTTTTTTAAATGCATTACAGTATTTTTATGTAATACAGTAAAAATGTAGTAGAGTTTAAATGTCATGAAAAATCTTACTATTCTTAAAATAGGCTTGATATATATATATATATACACACACACACACACATTCATAATGTATATATTTAAAAAAAAAACAATTTTTTTTTTAAAATAAAGAGAAAAATGAGAAGGAAATTAAGAATGTCTCACAAAAACATCCTGTAAATATATTGACCATTTAGATCCTTCTCCAAATGACAATTCGCAATATTAAAACATCCATAAATAAATACACACAAAGAAAACAGCCTGTCATTTGTTTCTCAATGGTCCATTAAAGCAGTAAGGCATAGTCACACCTGCTAATGGCTTCCACCCACAAGCACTCACACACACACACACACACACACACACACAGTGCAATCAAGCGAGCTATCATAGCCCGGGGGGAACATGATTCACGAAGTCATTAACGGCACTGACATGAATCAACCTCAATCAGGTGTACAGTAGAGCAGCACACCTAACCGTATTTTTCAGATGTAATATCTGACAGAGGGCCGGGCTCAGAATGTCTACCTCTTAAGAATGTGTGTGCTGTGAATCTCTTGTTATTGTGATACATGATTAGCTCTGCAGGTGAACGGTTAAGACCTCACACTTCGTCTGCTGCCACCAACACAGACGTGTTGATTCGTCTGCGTGCGCTCGTCCGTTCTCAACATAATCATCAGTGCCAGGTTCCACTTTAACTTCATAATATGAACTTGGGCTCTGAGTGAAAGCTTTATTTTATAATTATGTCTGAACTAAACAGCTACAAGCCCTTACTCTTTTCCTAGCCATTGTGTTTTATGGTAACTTAAAGATAAACAAGAAAGAAATTGAATTGCTGTTTGTGTTATGAAACGAAAGACATTATGCGAGACGCTCTGTGGTTTCGGCCTCTCCAAGCCAGAACTGAACACAATGTACTTGATATCAAGTCCCTCAACAGTTTGTTTCAATAATCTGCTTATGTAAGCACAAGTATTATACAGAATCTGAGTTATAATACAAATATAACATAGAAGCCAGTGTCAGGCATGTCTGGTGGATTTGGCAGCGTGTTAAGCAGACAAAAGCGACTCTTGTGGTGTGCCGTTCAGCCGGTTCTGTTACTACAAAGCTGCAGAAGTCATTTTTAGACAACTTTTTCTACACTTTGTGAAGCTGTGACTTCTGCTTAAATTCAACACACACAGACAGACAGAAAAATAACAAGCAGTGGGCACATGCTGTAAAAAAAAAAAAAAAAAAAAAAAAAAGACTGCCAGAAATAAATTGTTAAAAATATAGTGACAAAGTTTTAGGCATCATGGGATGGTATTTTGGTGCCTTGTATATTTGCCTATATACATTTATCATCAGGACTAAATTACATTTTAAAATATATTGAAATAGAAAAAAAGTCATTTTAATTTGTAACTTTTTGCCTCAAAATATTACTATATTTTTGAATAAATGCAGCCTTGACGAGCATACAAGACTTCTTTCAAAAACATTAAAAAGTCTTACCAACCCCAAACTTAATCATAATAAAGCAACTTACACAGTGTAAAAAAAAAAGATTGATTTTAACAGTAAAAGACTGTAAAAATGCTATGATAAAAAAACTGTTGATTGGTTTCCGTAGTATATACGGTGAATAACTAATAAATCTAACAACACATTTAATGCAATTATACAGTAAGATACCATTAAATTTACCATTTTTAAAAGTGAAAAATAAGAAGTCACTGTGTAATTTACAGTGAAAAAAACCTAAATTGACACTCTGTGACACATAATGCATTTTTGTTGAAATATCTATGATTTTTTTTTTCTAATCAGTTATGTTCATTAGGGTTTTATGTTCCATCTAATGTTGTTAAATGAATGTTTGTTACATTTATTATTTTGTGTTATGTGTTACCATGATGGTGTTTAGTGTTTGTGTGAATGACACTGTGCACATTCTATACATGAGTATTTACTTTCTCAGCTTGTGGAAGAGCTGCCTCCTTTGATTCATCATGCGACTTTGACAACCACCAAAATCAGGTGGTAATGAGAGTATATTACACAGGTAGTAAAAAAGATTAGTACTTCAAAAGGTTGTTAAATAAACATTATAATCGGTAAATGAAATACTTTTACTGTAAATTTACTTCAAATCTGTAAAACCTAAAATGTTCCTACCGTATTTTTTACAGTAAATTTCTGGCAACCATAGCTACCAGTTTTTTTTACAGTAAATTAACCTTTTTTACAGTGTAAACCGCTAAAATGTTTTTAGCATTTATACATTTTTTTCTGTTCACGAATTCACAAACACTTTAACCGTGAAGAGTGTCAGATAATGGAATACAAGGTTCATAACTGAACTTAAAAATGTGTGTGAATGTAGAAAACGGAATTGGCTGGCTTTAATGAGAGAGATGGAGTCTGTGAAGATGCCTGTTTATATGAAGCTTCAATGACACTAGATACGAGAGTTAAATGCTGTGAAACACAGCCACTCTACAGAAGCATAATTGCAGGAAATGACAAGTAGGACTGTGGAATGCAGCCAGTGAACATACACCATTCAGCAGAGGTTCGCTGCCCCTAAACACACCTCAGTCTGTGTACCTCTTTATAACTGGACTGGTACGTACAAAATACACAATAGCATGTGGGAGTGATCCGAGATGATCGCATTCCTCAAATGTCTATAAGACGACCTTCTGCTCCGATTGGAAAGAAAAAGACAAGCCCTGCAATTACAGGAGGAAGGCACCACAATTGTGACTATCAAAGCAACAAAAAGAGACAGAGAGGTCAAGGGTCAAGCCTGTCGAACCGGGGGAGGCAGAGCCAGAACCATGCTGAGACTTTCGGGAACAGACAGTTGTCATGGAGATGGAAGCGTGGTCTTTGCATAGCTGCCGGTCTAATGGAGAAGTTTGAAATCTGACAGCTCTGACAGGCGTGGAGTCTAATCTCACTGCCCACTGGTTCCCTGTTCACAATTTATTGAAATTTCTTGAGTGCAGGAGACATTTAAATACATCTGGAGAAATAAAAAAAAAAGCGAGTTTCTTTAAAAAATAAAAAATAAAAAATAAAAAAAAAATCAATGGTAACAAGAACTTTCTTATTAAAACAGGACCGGCTACTGCAGACTAATCTCTGAGAGCTCTGACCAAAATGTTGTTATGGGTCGAGGAGGATGATGATGATGACGATGATGAAGGTTTTGAAAGGCATGTGGAAAGAACTCGAGCGGAGAAAATGCTGCTCCGTGGTGTGATGAGACAGACACCATCATCACAAATCCGGTTAAGGCTCCAGTTGGTGTGAGGAGAATTGATTTGAGTGTGTGTGTGCGTGCGTGTGTGTGCGAGAGAGGCTTCGAGGTCAGTGTGTATAATGGAACAGACAGGGTACATCAGCCTCTAATCACTTCAGCACTCTCGTCCTCCACACACACACACACACACACACCTCATACCTGCAGATGCTCTTATCTCAGCAATTCTAGAGATGGAGAGAAAGACACTCTAAGCTAATAAAGTTGAGACTAACTGCATATTACTTAAGTCACAGAGCGAGAACATGAGTAGCAACATCACCTTTCTCCACCCATAATGCACTGCACACCATCTTAAAGTAAAAGCAAATAGCAGAGGCAAGTAGAACATGTTCCTGGATCAACATCCTTGTGAGTCCTGAAACAACATTCCTGGAATAATAATAAGTTCCCTCTGAGTGATTCTTTCATAAAGTCCCCCTGTAGTGAAAAATCAAACTTTTAAATGTTGTCTATATGTAGTGTTTTTAATACGCTTTGAGAGAAACTATGTGTATTTTCACCTTAAAACTGCAGTGAACCAAACATGTTTTAAACATTTCTTAAAACAGTAAGAAAAAAAATAATTCATATAGGGAATTATTGGGTCAAAAAAATGTGCACCCATCTGTTTTTAAACCCCTCTCCTCCAACCACCTGTAAGTGTAGAGATCTGTACTGTGTCTGCATGCCCCAAGCTCTGCTTTAACATCCAACAACGTGGAGAAAACCATCTAATGGAAAATGCATTAAGAATATCCAACCGTATGTGTTATGGGTGATTGTCCCTTACAGGTTTTGCCATATCACAAGCCTGCGACTATTACCTCCTACAACTCAAGCACTAATGGGAGTCTGTCCTGCTCTCGTTCTCCCAATCCCACTCTGTCCCACACACACATATATACACACGCATCATGGCTCAAGGACACCACAGTAGAACCTTGTTAAGATGGGGCGGAGCAGGTAAGATTGGATTCAGGCTCATACCAAACACATTGAATTACATTATTGATCACAAGACAGAAAGGTTATGAAAGAGCCATGGGGGCTATGCCAGTTTCCAATCTGTGAAGCAAGAGTATCTGTGAGTCCCAAGAGAGCATGGGGTGCTCTGTCGGACATTTCATAACACACACACACACAGTGTGGTTCTATAATTGATTAAAACTGGCTCAGAGGGCAACTGGTGTGCTGACCCTCATGCATAATTCCCGATCTGTGCCCAAGTTGCACTGAAACCCTCCTTATGATAATGTCCCATCAGTCCTTGGTGATGGAGAGAGAAACAAAGCGCGAGACGCAGTTACCGGTGCATCTGTTCGACGGAAAGGCTAACTAGGCCAAGCTACAAACTAGAAGCGATGGCGGACACACTCGCACGCACTTCATGTTGACAGAAGCCGGCTGGAGCCCTTATCTCAGTGGAATGCACAGCGGCCACTGTCTGATAAGGGCCGATGTTCCAGAGGTCGTTCAAACGCTTAGGCAATGGCCAGGCGGAAAGGAGGAATGGTGCTGGAAAGCAAACCAGCTCACTATCTCGGGTTTTGTTTGTGTGTTCCAGCGCCTGCTTGTTGTAATGCCCCAAGTAGCTGTTGAGGGCATGAGAGATGCTTTAGATGTTCTTGTGCTGATCCCTGATGGTAACTACATCATCAAATTGTTATGACGTGAAAAAACAAAAGCAAAACCTGACAAAAGAACCCTCTGGCATATTTCTCCATAAGGTACTTTCCGTAACTTGGACTATGCAATCAAGCAGGACTAATTACTTAGATTAACAGTCAGCTCTGCTCTGTATGGAGCACTAGTGAGACAGCATGCTGAGAAGAAAAACAGCAGAGACAGAACATGAGAGGGGGTTGGGAAACATGGGACATTCCATAGTGAACAATTTAAAGACAGAAAAGTACTCCACTTTGCGTGAAGACGTGAATGCAATGCTAATAGAGATGACATGTCCTGTTTATTTTAACATAGTGTTACTGTGATGGTTAACAATATCAGTCTTCATAGAGCATTCTTCAAATGTGCCCTCAAACCAGATTGCTATTATTGGAAATAGCAGGCTATAAACAAGATTGAAAAATCCTACAAAAATATTTTCGGTAGAAATTATAGCAATTAATGTGAAAATGCCAACCCATCGCTTTTGTGATACAGCTTGTTTACTCTCAAGTGCACTAGCGTATTAGCTGGAACGGTCTGAAAAAACTAGCTTTTTACCATAACTTAAGCTAACAAAACTCACAATGATTTAATGAACTTATTGCCGTTTAGAAAATATATTAATAAAACAATCCTGGCAAAAGAATTCTGAGATTTTAGCCATTTCTCAATTAAGTAGATGCGTGTATGCCTACAGTCTTCATAAAAGACCAAGATGGCTTAGATTTACATTCAGGAAACAGGTTACAAAAACACTGACAATCTAACTTCCGCAACAGGATTCTCTACAAAAGGTGGCACAGCCATCACAGTGGTCATTTTTTGTGACCACAGAAGAAGAAAGTTTATGCTAATTCTATGCAATGGTTCCCTTATGTGGCAATGCTGAGAAGTCAAGACATACTTTGTTATTGTTGTAATACAATGCAGGGCTCAATACTAAGGATGTTTCTGTTCTGATCGGCTTATTTTTTCTGGTTCAAATTTTCACTGGCCCCACTACAAAAAAAAGTCATAAATAAAAAAATAAAATGGGCCTAGTTGTTTGTGTAGTTGTTTTTAACCATGTGACCTTAATAAATAAGGTTATGACACCAAAAACTACTAGCCTAACTCAAAATTTTAAATATTGTTACAGTTATTCAATCAAGAGCAGTGATAGATTTTCTGGTCTTTTGTTTGATTAACATAACACACCGCAGCAGGAATATTGGGCTGCTGTCACTTTAAGAGCTCCACGGATCCAAAACACTGTTACTCATGCATCTTTTCACACGTTTACTTTCACTACTTTCAACACGTTTTACTTTACGTTTACAATGATATGTGACAAGATGAGCAATTTAACAATTTTGTGTGAATATGTCCGTGCAAGCTCATGAAGACATGAAAGAGTGTTCGCATGCTGAGAGAAGCAGCGTTCTTGGTGTGCGCTTTGAATGCGTGTTGCTGTGCACTCAAAACTTTTCACACAGTGTGCGAGTACCAAACTAAGAGATGCGAGTACTTTCCTGTCTACGACCGGTTGAATATTTAAATTAGCAAGGCTTACAAATGTGCAAATTATCATCTTCCGTGAAGATGCAGCACTGGCCTGATCGGTCAGGTGACAGTTCGGTCAACTGGCCTGAGAGTCTTTCACTCTGGCCCCGGGCCAGTCCTTATTGTCGAGCCCTGCAAAAGTCATGTCATTGAATACAATTTCAGAACAGTAAGCATACTTGTGTGAAGAGTGAAAATTAAAATTATAATAATAATTCTTGAGTTTCTGCCATAAAAACGTTGTTTCTTTAACCATGAAGCGTTATTATAGTGTCTGGGCTGCGATTCTCAAAAGCATCATTAGCCAACTATGGTGGCAAGTTCTGTTAAATTGTGTTCATAATGACGGAACTTGCAACCATAGTTGGCTTTGGGAAATGCAGCTCTGGAAAGCAAGATCAAGCGAGAGAGAGAGAGAGCGACGGGATGAGAGAGAAAGGGCAGCCAAAAGTGTTTCACCCCATAAGTGGGATGAGGTACATACTGTGCAATGGAGAAAACACTGATAAGGAAGAAATTGGGAAAGAGAGGAAACTAGAGAGAATCACTATAATAAGCTTTTTTTAATGATCTGTAATGAAGCAAGTAGGAGGTTAGAGGAATCATGCTTTGTATGTAAAAACAACTTTAACACAGCCCATAATGCTTTTCCTGAAAGAGTCAGTCAAACAGAATCTCATGTTTTGGTGCGTGAAGGAAGAGATGAGGTCAGTCCTCTGAAAGCAGGACTGTGACATTTGTTTCTGTTTAACAGCTATAGACTGATGCAGTGGGCCACTTTGATGAACGCCGAGACGCTGGCAGGGAATTCTGGGAAAGCTGCTGTGGTCAGAGTTGGAACTAAGCAAAGTGAAAGAGAAAGGGAAAGACAGAGAGCAGAAGAGAGGGAGAGGGAGAGAAGGAAATAGAAAGGCATCCAGCCAACATCAGGCGGGCAGGGAGCCAGCGCACAGGAAATTAAGCTCATGAGCTGAAACAGACTCCGACACACACCAACATACACAGAACAACTTCATGGAACAAAATTATGCTGTTTATGTATGAGCATCTATACGTGAAATTGGTTAATTCTCCATTTTACGCATACTCATATTTCTCACTCACACATGTATATGTGGACACACTCTACATTATATGTTCGCTGTATCTCTGAAACCGATGTAAAAAAGACTGTGTGTGTGTGTGTGTGAGTGAGTGTGTGAGAGAGACGGAGAGAGCGAGAGAGAGAGAATTTTCCCACCCGGCTCAACTTGGAAATGCCAGAGTAGATTCAGAGCTCAAACATAAACGCATCACGACTAATATTACTCATACTTAGGGTTAGGGATTTCAACAAACCTCAATCCAAGTATTAAACTTAAGAAACATTTGTACTACGGACATGAACTGTAAAAATCGCATGGCTTGTTGAGAAGGTGCATGCTGTTATTTGTTTAAATAAGCATATCTGAAAGATATGGATATCATATTTTGTTCAGGCAGCGCAAAAAAAAAATCGTAACCTCTGAAGAGTACAAAAACACTTGCAATCTAATGCAAACTACATTTCATGTGTGGTTTGAAATCCAATTAATAGATTTTTTTTAATAGATTTTTTGGTATGAGTCTCAGTCTGACTGGTCAGACTGGGTTGAAAGAACTTTTCAGACTCAAATTAGTATGTAACATGAAACAACTAGCAACTATAAGATATTAATTACACAAACAATGATTTTACCACTTGCAAAATGACCATGGATTCAGTTAATGGAAAGACTGGTTGGAAAAGAAAAGTGGATCTGTATATGCAAGTATACTTTTGTGTTAGGCTATATATTATCATCTCTGACCTGTGCATAACCTCTGTGTGTATCTGCTGCATTGATGTGTCAAAATGATCACTGCAGCACATGCTTACCACACACACTTGGAAGTCAATAACTGTGCTAGGTCACTCTGGAGGAAGAACGAGATGATTTACTAACCATTAAATGCAACTGGAGGCAAGTGGAGGTCAATCTGTTAACAGGTCGTTCACTTCCCAAGTTAGCAGCACTCCATCTCTTTCGCTCTCCCTCTTCCTATCTCTCTTTTGAAATCAACAATGTTCACAGACTATCAATGAAGCTTCAAAGTAGGGATAAGCCATGCTTATCATTAAGGGTTACGAGACCTCAATCAGGCAGATGAAAACAATATGACTCACTGCTAACTAGTCACTACTGGGACAGGAATTACTGTGTCAGTTCCTTTCCCAAACTTCCAGAATTTCCAAAGTAAGGAATTCTAATTTGCGATCCAAGTTGGAGTTCCCCCTTCTGTCAGCATACAGTGATAGGATCAGCATGACAACCAGGCCTGTGTGACACCACCTCCTCAATACCTCATGATCTGACAGTTGATGTTTAAATGACCTTCATCTCTAGCTGTTACTCATGTACCCTCCTTCCCCCACATTCCCAAGGATAAAACATGTAAAAACACACATTTAAACAAACACTAATCCCACCATTCCATGCCCGCAACATGCTTGTGGTTATTAGCGTCTCTCATGGTAAACAGGAAAAAGAACGCAAACTTATGAAATCTTTTCAATACACACGCACATATCATCACGCCTTAAGCCCCAGAAGAGTCTCTGTCTCCGTAATTAATATTACTGATCCCGGAAAAAAGGGAGGAGGAAATATCCTACAGCTCAGGGCTACTGGCACAGCGCAGCAGGACAAAATATTAGCAGTATTTTAAAGATGATAATTAAAATTAAAGCTCAGTGTGAGGAAATTGGACTGTTTGAGGATTAACAGCACCACTGCTGATGCCCGTGGAGGAATTAAATCCCGCTGTGTCAATGTTATCGAGGAGCAATTCACCGGTACATATCACAGACACAAAAGGCCAACTAGCAAGTCTTTTAAGCAGCTTTTTCATGAAAAAAATAAACCTGACAAAAAACAAAATGCGCTTAAAAAGTTGTAGGGAGGATGAATAAATTCATAAGAGACGAATGGAGGGATTGGATTGGGATGGGATGGATGCCAACAAAGCTTCCAATTGTCAAATTAAACTAACCCCTGTTACCTTTCTGAAGCCATAATGAAAATCAAGACAATGAAATAGCACAAATACATCTAACAATGTTAAAAAAAACTATATAAGAGCCATATATAAAACTAAAAGAGCCACCCTTTTATAAAAACACCACATGAATCAGCCATATGTCAATTCACATGGGCCTCATTTTTGGCCAGGGCCGAAGAGCATGGGACGTTCCAAGTGTTTTTGTGTATTCAAGATTTCGACCTGCATGACTCAGTGGGATGTGTTTACATAAACAGCGACTGCCATTTTTGCACGGCTGCGGCTCCTGTTGAGTTCCTGTGTGGTTCATCAAGTCGCCCCGTTACGCAAGTGCATTTATCATCCAAATTAGATGGATCTAAATGCAGAAAAGCAGCGTCTGCTTTGAAGTTCTGCAAATGAGAAGCACTTGACTGACATTAGGGCAGAGATGAATAGATGTTGCCACCTCTCTCGCTCTCTCTGTCTCCTGGCAAGCAGTGAGTAGAACATGTTCTTGTTTTTTTCAGGACCCTGAATAAAAAGCAAGCTGAAAGGGAGAACTCAGTTGGAGGGTCTTCAAAACAGCAATAGTTTCAATCTTGGAAGCCTCCTAAAACGGTCCGAACACAGAGCGAGTCTGTAAGGACAAGCACCTTGTTCAATAACTGCTCAATCAATGGACTTTTGTTAGGATTGTGTAACGTTGTAAAACCCAGGTCAAAGTCCTCATGTTTCTGGTTGAAAGAGATTTAGCGTTCATAGAAGCGTAACCTGACCCCAAAGAGCTTGCCGACTGAATTCAAAGTGAAAGATGCTGGTCATTTTTTTCCTAAACAAAACAATAAACCCTAATGGTGATCATGATTACATTAAAACGGCCTTTTGAGGTACAGATCATCATGTCGTGATGTTAAACACTTTCTAGGGTATAAAAAGGTGGTGAATGGATGAATGAATGAAGCAATCAATCATCTTAATGGCCATTTCAGTTCATTATGAGCTTTTGTTAGACGTTAGCTACGGGGCAAAGAGACAGCCAGACAGGACGACAGGTTGCGGAATTGTGGGAGGCTCCATATGTTTTGAGACACGGTAGGACATTGGGGGATGTGGCATCATGTGCGTCCCCACAGGAGACTTACAGCTGTCACTCAGATGCAGAAGTAGTGTGATCTCACCTCACACACTCTTTGACACCTGCTGACACCACCCACGTGTTTGGCCACACACACACACACACACACACACACTTTTCCCAGCCTGACAGGAAATGTAAACACCTGGCAAAATACCCGACAAGGGCAGCTAATGGATCTGTGGTTGGTGACAGGTTCCTAAACAAACCGTTTGAAAGCTGAGAGGCCATCTCGCATGAACCCTGAAATGCACCAGAGACATTACTGTGAGAATTCACTCAATTGCTCTCGGCATGACGCCGATACAGAGTTACTAATTAATATGATCAACTACATTTAGAGACAAAACCCAACCTCACATATGCGCTAAAGTCACACCCACGGATATGACAAGCACGGTCAAAAAACCCCAGAGCTGACATGCCTATTCACTGAGTCACTGTATAGGAGGACGGATGGCTGTCATACAGATCCAGTTTGTCAGAAACTAGTACAAACAAAACAGAAGAAGTGTTGATGACACTGACCTTTACACAAAGTCCAAACATGATGAGTTTTTCTATTTAGGATTATTTTTTTAGACTTTAAAAAAAAAAAAAAAAAATTCACTTTACATCAGCTATAACCTTTTATTTCATTCTCACACCAGCACTGTGCATTGATTTACCTGCCAGGCCAGTTTATCAGCCAATATTTGCCAATAAAATGATTCTGGTATTTTTAAGCCAAATGTACCAACAGCTATGTCAATATAAAACAAGTAACTGAGTCAATAGTTTTGAATTCAAGCTAGAGATGGACCACAATCAAAAATGTAATCGATATCAAACAGCCGATAATATTTCTTCCGACATTTTCGATAACCGATAAATGGCCAGTAAAAATTCTATTCTTTATTGTAAATAAAATAAAACATACAAAACTAAAAATTAGTCAGTCAATCCATACCAACAGCTTTGTCAATAATAAAAATAAGTTGAGTAAATGGTGAAAGTGTAAAATTTAAGCATTTTGAGACCCGATAAATGGCCGATGTTACAATTCTATACAATGTCGTCAAAATAAATTAAACAAAACACTAAAAATGAGTCAATCTGCCAACAGCTTTTTAATTAATAATAAATGATCCAAGCAAATAGTGTTAAAATTTCAGCTAACACACACACACACACACATATATATATATATATACACAAAGAATCAATATTGCAGCTAGATACACTTGCCACTGTATTAGCATTATATCAGCTACCCTGCTCTCAAGGTATCAGCTGTTGAAAACCCCATATTGATTGAGCGCTAACTCTGAGCGAAACAGTTCTTATATCTTATAACTCTCTCAAAAGCAGTTCCATGCCTTCTCAGTAGGGAATGGCACTCGTGTGGTTATCCATACACGAATCAATGACTATTGAAGCGTGTGACTGAATTTAAACAAAGTTTGGGAGAAGCATAGGCACAAAAAAAATAAAAAGATATCCCTCATCACAAACAATATTGCACCAGGCAGTCCAGGCCAACAGCTTAAACGGAAGTCTGATATAAACATAACCTTTGTCCCCTAATGCACAAGAAGGGTAATGCGAGCAAACGAGTCCGCCTGCTCCAACACCAGAAGACGTGTGCTCTAGGACATCATAACATGCCCTGGCATGTCTCCATCGAACACTTCCTCTCCACCTCATTCTTCATAATTAAATATGATGCCCGAAAGCCACATTCTGTATTAAATAAAGCTGATTGGAGGGGGGGGGGGGGGGGGGAGGTTGTATCAGGCATTGTGGCAAAGCGGTGGCTTCTCGATAGACATCGGCCTTTGTGCAACTTTTTCATTATTCTCAGCACAATCTACCAGTGCAGATCCATTAGTGTGACATAGGCCTAAATTAGTGCCCATAGAAATCCATTAGCGTCACAGAATATGAAGCTGAAGTGCTTTTCTCAGATTGACAAGATGCTTTCTTCAATTCCAAAAGCTGACAGAGAAGGGCAACCTGCAGAAGGATGTTCTGAGGCACACGGGACTACAAAGGTTAGCTGACCTTAAAAGTATAGTTCATCATCAAACTTTTACTATATTATTACTACTACTACTACATTATGTTTTTATACGTTGGAATATGCATTTATATGGGCCACAAACAAATTGACCGTTATACAAAAAACAGTCAGTATGACACATTTCCCAAGTCTTATGAGTTTATGAGAGTTCATGAATAAATTGTTCTTTTGAGTCAAATCTTTTTATTGAATTGGTCGATCTAGTTCACAAACCAGCCTGATGTTCATGAATCAAACTGATCCATTTCTCAAGTTCAACTCACTGACCTAATGATCCTGACACAGCAATTAACGGCTCACTATTCATTAAGATTATTTGTGAAAAAACAACTTAAAGGGATAGCGCACTCAAAAATGAAAATTGTGTCATTATTAACTTGCACTCACGTCATCAAGGTGACTTGTTTAAAGAACAACCTGACCAATATATTTAATATAAATGCGAACTAGGGATGTTAAACTCCAAAAAAAGAGCATTAAAGCACCATAAAAGTTGCTCATATGATTTGTGTGATATATTCCAAGTCTTTTGAAGCCATACAACACCTTTACATCAGCCTTAATGAGAGTTTATCAATGACTCATTCGGAATCATTATGAATGAGTCAAATCTTTTCAATGTATCGGTTGATCCAGTCCATAAACCGGTCTGAATGACTTGAATCGGACTGAACTTATTCTCAAGATCAACACACTGACAGAAAAATCTTCAGACAATTTAAAATAGAAGCACAAAAGGTACAGAATTACATTCTTCAAATGTTCCGCAGAAGTCCGTCATACAGGTTTGAAAACAACATGAGGGGGAATAGAATGACTATTTTAAATTTTTCTGTGTTCTGAGATCTGTTTCAGCGTAATGTCTCATTATGCGAAACTCATCTCCAGAGCACAAAGAGAAAATAATTGGACTTACATAATTATTAGCAACAGTACCTTAAAAAAACCTAACCATGCAAAAACAATTCTACTCCTGCTATTCAAGCACCAAAAGTGATTTTGAAAATCGTAACACAGAACAGAGAGAAAAGCCTTTGTGATTAGCTCATAAATGTGTGGGTTGCTCAGGAAGTGAGAACATCCAGACCACAGATGGGCTTATATAGGAGGCCCCGCGAAGATGTACGAACAAGGACATTGAAACCACAAACACGGATACATACTGTACACGCTGTCAGCAGAAAACACTGCTTTGCCTTCGCCTATCTTTAACAACAATTATTCAGCACTATCGCTCTCATAACAATCAACACTCTGATATCACAGACCAAAGGACCACAAGTCAGTGACTCAAAACACAGAGATGAGGGTTTCACTTTATTATCATGATTCTTTAATCAAGACTCACAGAAGCCAGCTCCATGTTTTATGGGTGGCATGAACAAACACACAAAGTCCTCAGGAAGTGCATGAATGAGGCCACTGTGTACCGTGTGCTTGTTCCTCAACAAGAAACACAAATAAACACAGTCATTGCTCATAATAGAAGAAGAATGGAGGAAAAAAGAGGAGTAAAAAGAGCACTCTCTCTCTCTCCACGCTCTCTGTTTTCGACCATTGATCTTTGACCTTGAGGGGGCCGGATGACTTCCTGCTCTGAATCACTCAAGCTGCAGGATCGTTCTCATACTGAAGAACCCAAATAAAGTTTTGTGCCTGTTTATGTATATTCAATGACTTTAATAATTAACAACTTATTTAAATAATAATTAAGGAAACTGGGTTTCAAGTTTCTGGACATTTCCACACAGTATTTAAAGTCTGAAATGAAAATTCTGTTATCTACTCACCTTCATGTTGTTCCAAACCTGTAAGACTTTGTGCATCTTCAGAACACAAATCAAGATATTTTTAATGAAATCTGAGAGATTCCAGTCCCTCCATCCACCTGTTAAGTCGTGATGTATAAGGAATACCGTTTCCAGGTCCAAGTCCGCACTCATTTCAAGTGAGAATAGAAATACTACATCAACAGCCATGAGCACAATTTGTTCATATCGCACAAGTTGAGCTTTTATATACCCAGCGCACACTACAGTCTATGAGCTCACGGACACCAATATTTTAACAATTTATAAAAGATGAATCACTGTCTGGCCATCTGGGATTTCAGCAGGAAGATAAAGGTTAGGGTTGTGATTTTTTGATAGTTTCACAGCACACAGACATCGTATATTAATCCAGTTTGTTGTTTGCTTCTGAAACATTGACGCATGACATCACACTAAACGTCTACTCACCCAAAATTCTGACACTTCAAAGCGTTCAAAGAGAGACTGTAAAAGAAATCCATAAGAATCGAGCGGTTTAATCCAAAAAAGAACGTTTTGAAGCGTCAGCGTTTCAATGGACGAACAGAGAGCTCTCAGACTTCATTAAAAAAAAATCCTTATTTGTGTTTTAAAGATGAACGAAAGTCTTATGGCAACATCTGTTAATTGTTAATAACACCCCTTAACGGAGCTTACAGTCATCAAATTCATGCAAGCCCACTGAAATGAATGTAAGCTAATGAAAAACACTACTGGTTTTCAAGAGGTAGTTGGGAATATGGTTAAAATGGGTTAATAGATAAGAATTAAGCACATTTAAAGGAGATATTTCCCATAAGCATTGCGTATTAGTATTGTATGCCATCTGTCGTCAACGTCAATCTGGAATAATCCAGGTGAGCTTTTCCAAGTTGCTGCTGATTTGTACACCTGGACTTGAACTTTAAAGTAAAAGGTTCAGCAGTTGAGCAACATGCCTTTAACTCACATACAAACATTCAAAGTGATCAGTTGTGTAACACGGTCACCAATGAACTTCACTGAAATACAAACAGCAACGCAGCCATCCAATTAGAGAGCATGGGGAAATTTGATTACCTCATTACAGTTGATTTTATCACAACAGCTTGTATAATATGAGAGCTGGGTGTAATTGGGAGAATAAACAAACCAGGAGAAAATGAAATGAAGGTAACAGAGATAGCTGTGCTTTCCTCGGGCTGTGACAAATGGTTCACGGCCAATCAAACACAACATGTATTACTAAATATCTCATCAGTAAACCTTGTTTCACATCACAGAGAGCATCTTAGGTGGCAGTTACACTATTAAGAAAGCATATGTCAAGCATCGGAAAAGTGTTACAAGAACAAACATCCGGCTACAAAATGCAAACCGCTTGAGGTAACTATCAACAACATGCGAACATGTGTAAAACCCGAAAATCTTGTTTTTTCAAGACCTCGAAGATTAGATCTGAAGACATAAAACGACTGAATTGTCTTTTAAACAAAAGTGCCATGGTATTACATAGTGCTATTTGACACAGTAGCCTACTACTATCATGTTTTTTGTCATTTCCCCCCATGGAACTGCTATGGTGTTTTGGACAGTACCATGGTATTCTTGGAAGTTCCCAGGAATACAAGTAAACACCATGGTAAAGAATATCAGTACCATGGTACTTTTTTTGTTGTTGTAAGGAACATCGGCGAATCGACGTCGCATATCTTTCCACATTCTTACGACCCCAGCGCGTGCTTAATCACTCATTTCCATATTCAAACAATCAGCGTCAAACTGAAACAATGCGCTATAAAGTTGCATGTCAATGAGACTCGATGTTTGAGTTGGTGACTGTGAATCCCCTAAAATCAAATAAATCTGCTTTAATTTCCAAGAAATTCCCAAACGTAACGATAGGCTAATAGTTAAAGTCTTGATGTAACGCACGAGACTCAAAGAAACAAAGCGAAGGGACGTTGTTTTAAACGTTTACAAACATGCGCGACTGAAAAATGTAAACCACACAGTTGAAACAAACAGAAAGTTGAACACTCACCTTTCTGGAGAAACAACTCGCGATGGCAGATCAAGATTTCTCTCCGTAAACTGTCAGAGACCGACTGCGATGAAACATTTACATTATTCGTCTCCCAAATAGATCACTGAAGCTAGTAGAAAAAAAACAGTATTCCTTCCAAAAAGCCGGGGAGGCAGTACACTTTGTTAGGGAAATCCGAAGAACTATGGGCGATGTTGGGAATCCAGCGTCGAAAACAGTTCCCGGCTTTTCCACGCCCTTGTAGGCTGAGCTTCAGATAAGCCGCCAGGTGCGCGTGAAGTCTGGATGTTCACTAATACCTGTGTGAGTTTTCAAAGAATATCGGTGGAGCAAAAGTCCTCACAGCTGATGAATGAGGACACGGGACTCATCTGGACCTGCCCGACTGACCAGAGGGAGCACTCGCTCTCTCTCTCTCTCTCTCTCTCTCTCTCTCTCTCTCTCTCTCTCTCTCTCTCTCTCTCTCTCTCTCTCTCTCTCTCTCTCTCTCTCTCTCTCTCTCTCTCTCTGTCTCTCTATCTCTCTCTCTCTCTCTCTCTCTCTCTCTCTCTCTCTCAATAAAATAAGATAAATTATATACCCAACAATAAAATATAACAGATAAGATTAATTTCAATGTTGCTGAAGCATCAATGAACCAAAACAGTCAAATAATAAAATTAGTTTCAGTAAAGTTAATACATTAAAAAATTGCAACAGCCAGTGGTTGTTCCTTTACCACAAATGATTGTCTTTTTCAATACTTTAATAACTGTGGTTGCTGTGATCTGTATTTGGGAAGGATCTATCAACTTGTAATCTCTGATAGTGAAGAGACATTCCTCCGGATGTCTTTGAAGTCTTTCTTCCCTTAGCAGATCGTAGATCCATTCTGCCTGTTTCGGTCTACAAATGTGCTTGAAAAAAGCATTTTCCAGAGTGGAAGTAGGAATCAGAAATAGCTCTTTGCTCTAACCTTGCTTCAAACACCCTTGAGGTCCCCCACGGGCCCCCTGTGAAGTCTGAGCTGGAATGAAAGAATGATCCTTTCCTCTCCCACCTACAGTAAATCGGAGATTTGCTGTAATCTGGCTCATGCCGAGACTGAGATTAAGGCCAAACCAATTGTAAACCATAATCAAAGGACATATTAATGATGGATGCAGAAAATTGTGTTGCGACAACATATTTAAGCCTGCCTCTTTCATTAGTCCAATGTTTTTAATCCAATGTTTTTAGTGCGGTTTTGAAGATTAACATGCAGCAGGAGAATTCAGAAAAATAAAGTTTAGACTAATGGCAGTTTGACAAGCAAAAAAAAAAAAAAAAAAAAAATTAATACACCAAAGAGAAAAAAGAGGGAGTCAATAATGTAAAAAAAAAAAAAAATAAGTAAATTGAATAGATAAAATAATAAATACAATGAAATTTTAAATAAATAAATGTTTTTGCATGCAATATTGCCAAAGCATTAAAACACAAAAAGGTGATAAAAAAGAGAAAATAATAATATTAATAAACAAAATGCTGTAAATATTAATTACAATTGTAAAAGAATAATAATAACACAAAAAAGATCAACTCAGGAAACTTCCACCATCTTGTTTCTTGACTATAGAACCTGTGTTAATTTGGCTGGATTTGAGCTCTTTAACAGACTGACCTTCATAAACCCACCAAATTCTTCTGTCATGCACAGGTAGCCGAGGTCTTTGAAGTAAGCCAGGCTTTGCCTTCAGAGGACACTCTGAGTAACATGAGCAACATCATTAATGCAGTGTCTATTTAAAACGTTGTTTTGGACCCCCGTGTGTTATTGCAGCAAAAGTGCGCTTGCACGTGTGTGTATGTTGTAGTTAGACCCGAGTGTCAAAGCTGAATGATTTGAATAATTCATGACTATGGAAATTAGTCTGTCTGAAGGAAAAGAGTGCGGTCTTTGCCCCGAGGCCTGTAGGGACAGAGATGCTGTGCTTTTTTTCATTTATTCTCTCTCTCTCTTTCTCTCTCTCTCTCTCTCTCTCTCTCTCCCATCCCTCCTAAATGCACTTCTCAAATATTTTATAGTGTAAAATGCAGTGAAAATTTGAAGATGATCAAAACGCAAGAAATATAACAGGAGCAGTGATGGAAATAGACAGAAAATCAGAGAAAAAGGAAGAATAATGATAGCTGTCAGGGCGAATGAGATGGCATTGTGCCCGAGCGTGGAACACACAAAGCTGGCTGTCATCGACAACCATTGTTCTATTTTCTCTCAAATAGCCCTGTTGCTCAGAATGTCACACCTCTTTTAGTAAATGATAAGAAATAGATGACTGAATCATCTGACAAATCAGAAACAAGACAGAGCAGGTCATTTTATACTTCACTGGTCATGTTTTGAGCAGAATGACAGATATTGATTGTGGCTCACATGTAGCCTATTCCAGTGACAATTCTAGTCATTTCAAGATATTTTGACTCTTGTATAATAAGTTGAGTTTGACATCTAGACATTGAGAACAAATAAATAAATCTCGTGGGAAAAGAATGTAATGGTTACTGTGTTTAATTATAACTCTATTATATTGTTGTGGCGCCCTCTACTGTTTAGACTTGTTGTATCAACTCAAATAGTGAATCATAATAATCTCAAGGGGACTTTAGAGCTGGATAACCCCCTCCACGAGACTGCCACACCCATAAAGTACCATTTAACGTCAATAATATTCTCGCCGTGTTCGTGAAACAAGAAACAGACGTTTCTTGCTGCCGTCCGTGTGCAGCTGAATTTGGCACATCCAGAACGGCGGCGAAGACAGATGAGCAGAAACAGTTACGCTGTCAGTTGGCAGAGAAAGACAATATGCTGTGAGACAGCAAACAGAAGGAGATGTGAAGAGGGAGGGGGAGATAAACATGAACAAAAGTGAGAGAGAGCGAGAAAGGAGTTATTTTTAGACCGTGCAATGATTAGATTTGCCTCCCTGTTGCACCGAGCCAAGTTGGTCGGGCGGCTGTCAATATGAGTTATTGCATAGACCTCGCTCTAATCAAAAATGTGTGAATGTGTGTGTGCTTTCACGTGAGTGACATGGTCGAGTGTGTGTGTAAATGTATGAGATATATGTTGCTGTGCGTGTTTGTTTGTATGAATATGAATTCCAGCTACTACTATTACTTAGTGTCTGGAGATGTTTGTTTAGCTTGGTGGATCCGGTATTCCCTCCAGTGCCAGTTTGGTGCAGTGCCACTAATGAGCCATCTGGTCCTCTCACCATCAATCCCACAAGTCCTGGGACCATCACCCAGAATTCAGCACCCCTGTGTTCAGCCAAATGACGAGGCGTCTGTAGGGAACAAGATCAAGATGAAGGGCAAAGTTGGGTTCAAATTTGCAAGGTACAAAAAGAGTAAAATTATTATTATTGTGTTTTTCAATTTAATTATGAATCGATCATATTTATAGATGTTATGTATAATATAAAACACCATATTTATTAAACAAAAATTATTTTGTTTAAAAAGAACATTTGATATAGTAGCCTACAATAGATAGATAATGCACATACTCAAGTGTTTAAAGTTTTATCACTTTAGAAGTTAAAAATAAGTATTTTTAAAATTATTATAGCATATTTGAATTAGCACACACACACATACACGCACAAACCAACACACACACAAAAAAAAAATATATATATATATATATATTTATATATAAACAAATAAATATCATTGGCCCATCAAATAGGTTTAAATGCCTAAAAGAAGAAAAAAGAATTGAAAAATTGGCAAATGGTTAGGAAAAAGGGTTTTTTTTGTATACAATTTTGCACAAATTTTACTTTTAATGTATCTTATTTAAATATTTTTACAAATAATTATAGACAACATAATCAATGATTCTTTCAGTTGGCAACTTGAGCCATGAAATACCCAGTTCTCATCATCAACCTGATTACAAGTGCTCAGAGATGTGAGAACGCTAATGAAGCCACTAATGAAGCCTGAGAGCAGCTCTTTGAAGGAAGACACTGTGCCAGAGTGTCCAATGTGGTTGATCAGATTCCCAGATTATTCCCAATACAAACAATGCAAATGTTCAAAAGACAATTATTTAAATAAATTCTTTGCAGCTCTTTTAAGAGCCAGAAATCATTCTTTGCATTCAAAATTTCTGCTTTGATTGATTAATTGCCTGGAGTGTTGCTTACACACACAAACACACATAACAGGAAGCTCTTTGTTTGTTCTAATGATTAAAACCTGATTCTATAATCTATTGCATCAATGTTTGATTAAATCAAATTTATTCATTTCTGTGGTTTTACGGCTGGTTGGTATCAAATAATAGGCTTCACAGAGCAGAAAAATGCAATAGGAAGTTCTGAAATTGTAATTGGGGCAACAGTCTTCCAGATAACCTTCAGAAGTTGAAAATAAAATAAATTTAAAAAATCATAATGGGGTTGTGCTACTGTCCCCAGGATAACAAATTGCTTTGGCTATGGAACACTGAATAACCAGCTAACAAGAACATTGTTTTTTTGTGAGGAAATGTGAGTAAATAATTGCACTTTTTCAAAATCACTTTTTGTCTCACTGCTAATTAAAAGCAGTGCTGGAGCACCATGAACCCATAACTGAGTCAACAGAGAACGGTTCGGAATTAGCGTTGTTGTTAACTAAACTAAAAAAAAAATAAGATCACTAAAAGTCATTCAGTCACTTAAAATCACTTAAAATTGAAATGAAGCTTAAATAAAATATAATTATTAGATGAAAAACAAACTTAAACTTGTTCCTTGACGGCTTACTGAAATAACTAAGTTTAGGTACTAAAATGACTAAATCTATAATTGAAATAAAAATTAAAAGCACATAAAGAAAACGGTTTCTGCTTGAAATATATTGTGTACAACTTAAGTGTACTTTGAGTGTCAAACCACTAGGTGACAGCATATTGTCATTTTAAAATGAATGCTAATCAAAGGAGCAAAGAAATCTATACCCAGTCTTATAAACAATAAGACTAATAAGACATATATCTTATTAGTTATTATTATTATTATATATATATATTCTTAAGTCTAATTATGGAAAATCAAACAATGAAGATGTCCTATATAGAGACAGAAACATTTGAGCTGCCTATTTAGGCTAATTGAGGTTAGCATAGGTGCACCCGAGAGGTCTAGTTGCTGTATCTAAGATTTAGAAACAAACAAA
Organism: Opsariichthys bidens; assembly: GCA_037194245.1. Classification (NCBI taxonomy): domain Eukaryota; kingdom Metazoa; phylum Chordata; class Actinopteri; order Cypriniformes; family Xenocyprididae; genus Opsariichthys; species Opsariichthys bidens. The sequence continues at coordinate 14,038,101 of CM074287.1, read as the reverse complement.
CAAATTGGAGTTTCGTTTTCTATGAGACATAGAGATGCTCTGTTTTCAACCATTCTGTCTCACGTGTCTTGAAATGCACACATTTACCACATGAAACAGATGTCCAAAAGGTGCAGTTTGTTTTGCTAGCATACAGCACTCATGCTAACACGTATACAGTAGAGGACAGTAAGGTCTATGTTAGCAAGTGCAAGTGTTTAATCATGGTTTGAACTAACATTGCAGTCTAGGTCTGTTTATTGCATAGGGCTGTTTATATGAAAGTACCTTAATGGTAATACCAGAACAAAGTTCACACAGAGAGCAAGGGAGAGTGACAGTTTATTTAATGGAGGTGCGTGTGCAGTTTAATGTTTCCACTCTTCCACTTGTTACTTTCTCATCTTCCCCCTTCATCTGTGGCTCTGTATTTATGTTGATTATTGAGTTTATAAATTCACATGATGCTTGGGGCGTGTAGAAGCCCTCTTGTCCTTTGCCAACCACTTAAAATGAACCCAGTACACTGAGCCAAGAGACAACATTTGAGTCAGCTCAAACCTTACATTTCAGCTCAAGTAAAGCCTTGTTTCTTTTTTTGATTTCACAAGCAACTCAAGGAAAAACATCACTTTCCATTTATTTAGTTTAGGCATAAAAGATAAAGCTTAATTTCCCATGGATGTCCCTCTCACAAAGGTCTCCCAGGTTCCCAGTCCCAGAATCAATGTTAGCACTGAGGTTATGATTCATCAAATGCGGTTTGCGATGGTACTCCCCAGAAACTAATTTTGAAAATGTCAAGCCTGTTGGAAAATGCATGTTGTGCTGATAGCTGTTCTACAGTAGAAGCTGGTTTAAACTCTTCATTAGCTAGTTCAAGCTAGTCGATATTTGGTTCATGTAGGTCATTATCTGGCTCAAACTGGTCCTCAGCTTGTCCTAGATGGTCATTAGTTGGTTCAAGCTGGTCATTAGCTGATCATTATGATGCTGGTAATTAGCTGGTCAAAGCTTGTCAGTTGATGTATACTCCAAAACTAGTATTCGCCAGCTAATGACCTATTTGAACCAGTATACACCAGTTTATACCAGCTAATAATTAGCTTCTATGTTCCAAAACACAACTTCTGGCTTAAAATGCATGTCAATACAGTCAATTTGTAATAGAAGACCGACTACTTACTCTTAAAACACAAATATCACAGATGGAACATTGCAGTCATTTGTACTTTTGATTATAGTGAAACAATCAGAGATTCAAGGGGAATAGCTTAATTGTCTCTGGCTTTGTCTCATTTGATGACGCACACCACATGCATACGTGCATTCTCATATGTGCAACCGCCGATTCTCAGCTTAGTTATGGGAAACTAAAACTTTCTCAAAGAAGTTGTGTTTGACCCCCTGGCCTCCAGAATCCTTCAGCCTCAACTGCACCACTCTGTCCCCAGCCACAGCACCTCGTCCCAGGATCTGGGTGTCACCACAGGGGCTTTGATGGCTCACACATGGGCTGCATCCTGTACTACTTCCTGTGGTTAATGGGGGAGAGACTGGATTAGGGCTGCCCCCTTCTGGTCTCTAGGGAAACACAGGGGAAGTCACTGTTTGCACACACACACACTCACACACAAACACTTTTCCATAATCCCTATACAAACCCAGCGCTTCTTCAACCTCTCACACACCCTCACTTCCCTCGGTCATATACACATTCACCCTGCAGCAGTTCTCATCACACTTCAGTCTCTAAACCATCTGTGACCTTTGAGTTCTGTCCCTCTGGAATGGAGGTCCTTCTTCCCATGAAGTCCCAGCATCAGTCTATCAGTTGCTTTGAAGATCCTTAATATTTTGTATATGCCAACCAAGGATATGTGGTCAATATATATATATAAATATATATATATATATATATATATATATATATATATATTTTTTTTTTAAATTTTTTTATTTGCTTTGCTAAAATCTATATATAACAAACTTTTATATATAAAAATATAACGAACTACTGTGATGACTATTTCAGATTCTGGTTTGGTATTAATAACGTTATTGGTGCCTGTAGGGGTAAATAAGACAAAAACAATAATAATAATTTTGAAACACTGTGCAAGACGTCTTCCTTCAATTAATTATAAAATATGAAAACAGTAAAATCATCAGTTAAGGTTCTCAGTGTCTTTGCTTGTGAACTGTTTTCATTTTCCTTTATTTTCATAAACCTTATTAGATTATTTTACGCTGTTTTATTTGTGATAGTTGGATGTTTAAACAGACAGAAAGACAAGCAGACAGACTGATAGAATTTCTAACAAAACTACAAACGTGAATAAAAAAAAAACTACAACTCCCACGACACTGTTCTTCCATGAGGAATATACAAGCGGCATGATTTGGTTAATATTTGGAGGGTCATTAAAAGAAAAGCATGCCGCAAACAGAGTAAAATGCCTTGAGAAGATCGAAATAACTGTTTTTATATTTTTTACACCGCATGGCCCCTGGTCCATAAGCGAAATCTACACACACCCTACTCAATGAAATCACAATGCATTCCTTTCAATTGCTCATGTGGCGTAATGTAGGACCACATTCTCTCTTTCTTTTAGTTATCAAGCCGCCAGTAAATCCTCTTTAATTTAGTGAGTATTATCCACCTGCCAGTGAATCTTCGGTATGATCCCGTTATTCTTAATGTGACCTACATCAGGAGGAGACGCTCTCGTGCACGGGCATCCCTCCTTCATATCTGACGCCATAGCAACGCTATGCGAAGCCGTGATGCGCGCTTTCTTCAATACCGCAAGGACACGGAGATACAACAACCATCGTGTTCATTGTCTATCCGCTGATGTCGGAGCGTGTTTACTGCATGTATCGATGACAAAAACTACAATCGGAGACATCTAGGTGAGTGTTCCCGCAGCCTTGGTGCATTACATCTTAAATTCATTCATTCAAAAGGTTGATCTTGAATGATGTTCACTGCCTTTTTAACAACGGTCTTTCTATGGATTTGTTATTGTTACGTTGCATTTTAATTGTGTTTTGACGCTTGGTCGTAATGTCATAAACTGATTATTATGGATTTGGTTCCCTGAGCTCATGTGGAGAGAGATGCAATTTTGTAAAACATCAGAACAAGGTTAAATCGAGATTAAATTTAATATAGTTTCTTTGTCAGGTAAACTTGTTTTACACAAACAGCAACCATGTGACTTCTGTGTACCTATTACGGTAGACAAACAAATTATGAACAATATTAAATACAACAATGTTTATAATTCAGTAAGTCAAAAATGAATGTAATTGTAACAAATACCTTTAGATAAAGTATAACTATTAATCTCAAGAATTTGATTATTAAACACAATTATTATTTTAATAGATTATTTGAGAGACTTATTTTAATAGAACAATGACATCCACTAGACTAGACATTACATGCCCCTGTGCATGCTGGGAAAACAACTGGGACTTGAAGCACTATTCCGGAAACTGGGTGAGGAAAAGGTGTACTTGGACAGGATGTAGTTATAAAATGAAACTGTTTATTGACATCATGTAGGACTCGCTTAATAAAATATTTATTAATATAATATATAAAAATATTTTTAAATGGAATAAATTGTGGTTTAATGGTGGTGTTTTTTTATTACATTTTTAAATTATGTAAAAAAATATAACTTGCATAATATTTTAAAAAATTACATAAATACAGATACAGTTGCACAGAATCATTTGAATTTTAAGTAAATATTGAATATTTTAAAATAAGTATTTATTTATTTAATCAATTTTCTGTATATCTTATTTGTTATTTATATCATATTAGTTTTCTTTTGTTAAAAAACTCTTTTCAGTCAGCCATTAGTTAACACATTGTAACCTCTGCTTACCTAGACATCATGTTTGAGCATCACACACACACCCCTGATGGCCAAAAATGCTGTGTAGGCAGGCAGCTCACAAGGTTTTGAGACGCAGCCACAGTGTCACAGTCGATCTCTATTTTCTCAGGAGGGTCCATACGTTCATGCCAACATTCCTGTTCGAGTTTGGAAACACGATCCAAGAGCAAGAGGCAGAGCGAGACCATGAGCAGCTGATACACAACAGCTAAAAATAATATTCCATGTGAATCATACTCTCTAACACCAGGCAACGGGCATGAAAAGCTGCTAAAGCAGAGCAGTTACTAAGGTAAGTGATTGTTAAATAATCATATATGACTGTCAATGTGGGTTTTACTATTTTATTTACTATTCATGTCAATTAAAAGTAGAGAAAAGTGTCAGTTAGCATGTGGAGGGATTTTAATAGCCGTCAGGGTGGGTGGTATCCTAAAAGTAGAGCGATGAGTATGAATGAGCTTGTTACAGGAGACTATTGCATTTAATGCACTTGCCATTTGTAATTCACTTCATTTCACCTCAACCAAGACTCAGCAATTCATTTTTCCTCACTGTATCACATGTTTTTTTTTTTGTTAATACTGTCTATAAGACCATACATGACAGAGTTTTACTTTTTATAAAATTATGGTGTGAAGACCGCTGTCATATTAGTAGCTTAATAAAAGCTGTTTTATTTTACATGGAGGGTCGCCTCTCGGTGGCCGACATGTTGTGATCATGTGACCCGCCGAATGCATTATATGCTAATAATATTAGCATTTAAAACTTTTTAATCACGTACATTCCGATAACTGACAATTTAAAAATATTGTTTCAGCCACATGAACAATTTTTTTTTTCTGCCAATATGGTGATATTTATTTCGTGATGTTATGATTGAAACCATATCGATATTTTAATATAATTTTAAAATGATAAAATAGGTCTGTTAAAAAACAATCCTTTGTGCAAAAAAAAAAAATAAAAAATGAAAAAGCACACTTTGATGGGTCACTTATACAGCATGCAAGCTTTAATCTACTAGAGTATATTCCACACAAGCAAACATTACTGTTTGTGATGTTGTATAATGCAGCTCTCCTGAATGAGAAATTAAACTTTGTTGGTAAATGAGTTGGCTGATGTGTACAAGCACTGTCCCTAAAAAAGGTTTGTTAATCTTGCTCTTACACTGATTGGCAGCAGAGGATCAATGTAGTCAAGTATTATGCCAGACCTCAGAGTCAATAATGATTACAGGAATACTGCTTTTAGTGCTGTCAGTCAAAGCTGGCATTCTGCTGGACGTACAAGTCAGTTTAAATGCACACTTCATTTTTTTTTTTTTTATTATTATTATATGTCTTAATTTTTAGGTTAATGTTAACTTTTTTTGAATGCTATATGGTCAAATCTAACATCAACTCTTTTTTAAATTGTGCCCAGGCTCCTTTAGCCCAATCAGGTGACATGGCCTTGGCTTTCTGTGGGAACGACAGGGGTAGTAATGCCTACAGCGTGGACAAAGGAGTCCTGGACAATGGCTGCTTCGTGGACGCCCTCAACCTCGTCCCTCATGTATTTCTTCTCTTCATCACCTTCCCTATCCTCTTCATTGGTATGAATGCCCTTGTCTTTTATTCTTTTATTCTGCCAAATGCGGGTGGATTTCAGCTGTGGGATGTAACACAGTCGCTCCTAGTAGCCACTCTGGCCTGTTGAAGTTTATATATATGATATACATTTTACAATCGTAGTCTTTTAAAAAGACAACTGAAATTATAAACTAAGTGCAAAGAAGATGTTGAAATATCTGAAATGCTGCCAATACACAATACCAGCTGCGCTTTCTCACTCTCTCATCTCTCCAACAGCGAGTTGACACACAAACCCACCTCTTACTCACTCGTTGCTTCGGCTGAATATTGTTGGTATTGAATTTTGGCATGGGATTGCACATAATTTTACTCATTTACCTGAAGCGTGCGCACTTAAAGCCACCTCTCAGTACTAAATTGAGTTTTTTTTCGCTGCTTATTGCATTTAATTAGTCAAATACACACAAAATAATGTCAAAAATGCAATTGTAACTGAATAATTGATCTGTACGTCAGGTCTTAAAGTGACAGCAGCCTAATATAGCTGCTGCCAAATTATGAGCTAATGTTAAAAATATCTATATCGCAGCTTTCCCCCCATGGTGCTGATGTCAAAATTGTGGCCAGTGAAAATGCTGAGTGGCTAGTAACTTTGGAAAACCCACTAACCACAGTGGCTGGTGACCAAAAAAAGTTAATGTTAAGATCTCTTGTTATGTAAATTTTGTAAATGGAGCCAAAAAACATTAAGCTCACAAAGTGAAAGCCTTAAACTGAGCATCTGATGTGTGAATTCATTAATAAGACTTCCTCTTCTTGTCATTTCAATTCAACTTCCTGTGGACTGTAGCCAGTTCAGTTCAAATTCAAAGTTAATTCTTAAATTGTGACTCCCAGGTGGTTTATGACATCCGTCATGTCTTCAGAAGCTGTGGGGCTTAGACACTGTATCAGACCTTCTTCGGCCAATTCATCATCTGTATCGGCTCCCATAAGAGTCTTTACTCAAAACAGTCGCAAAATCCTTTACACTGACACCATAATTGTGTCAGTGCCATTCCTCCTTTGGTCTGTGATCATTTTACCCTATCTCATAATGAAAAAATGTTTCCCATAGAAGAATTATTACACTATTAGCCAAAGAAAGGAAAACAACAAATGAACGAGACAGGTGGGGACAGATACAAAGTGCTGATAAACAAACGTCTAGGAAAAAGTAATTGTTAACTGTATATTATATTAGATACACAAGGGAATAATAAAATGATACAATTATAAAATAGTTTCATGCTGCCAGACATGTTCACGAGTGCTGCTAGCCACACAACAGGCTGGGTCATTTGGTTCAGATAATACATTTGAAAATAAAGACATTGTTTTTGTGTTCAGGCTGGGGTAGCCAGAGCTCGAAGGTGCAGATCCACCACAACACCTGGCTGCACTTCCCAGGCCACAACCTGCGCTGGATCCTCACCTTCACACTGCTGTTTGTGCACGTGTGCGAGATCGCAGAGGGAATCGTTTCCAATACGTGGGTTTCAACACACATTGAGTTTATTTGTGCGTTTATGACCGGCATGTGTTTATGTCTTTGTGTATGAATGGATTATTTTAGGCAGATGGAGTCCAATCACTTGCACCTCTTCATGCCAGCGCTAATGGGCTTCATAGCAGCCACGACATCAGTCGTGTATTATCACAATATAGAAACTGCCAATTTCCCCAAACTGCTGCTTGGTAAGTCAAAGTCCATTTCATTATGCAAACGTAATGCTGGCAGTTAATAATAAATCTTACTTTGAGTGTGGCCGTTTCATCACTTTCATTATTTAACGGACAGTCCGGGTCCTCTAATTTAGGTTTGTTGCTTAGCAACATGTAACGGTCGATCCATATTTTTAGCCATTATCAATGTTAGTTTCTGTCCTTGGAAGTATGTATGAGAATGATACCTAACCTCAGACATACTCTTTCACAGCTTTGTTCATTTACTGGATTCTGGCTTTCATCACCAAGATGATAAAGTTATGGAAGTTTGCAGAGGCAGGTTTGGGGGTGCAAGATCTACGTTTCTGTATCACAGCTTTGCTCGTGATTCTGTACGGCCTGCTCATGGCTGTCGAGATCAATGTTATCAGAGTCAGGGTGAGTTCATATAGGGCCACATGGAATTTTTTTTTTTTATTCCATTATTTTTGTCTATATTCCTTTTATTGGATCCACTAATTTAAGGCAGTTAATTTTTTTATTTTATTAAAAAATAACAATAATTATATATATACATATGTATATTAATTTTTTTAATATATTTTAATTTTATTTAATTTTATTTGTCCACTAATTTAAGACAGAATTTAATTTAACTTTTATTTAATTGTTGTCATTTTGTCTACATGCCTCTGATTTGATCTACTAATTTAAGACAAAAATCGTAGGCTGTTTTATAATTGTAACAATAGTTGCTAATCTGCTGAAAAAACACCTTGGACTGGCTCAGATTTTCATGATTTGTCCTGCCATGCTGTACCATCAAAGCTGCTTTCTTTCTGGTTGATCAAATTAGTCTAGCTGATTTAGTTAAAGTAAACATAAAAATCCAAATCCAACATCCAAAACACAGGTTCGTAATCATACACTGTACTAACAAGCCACCCGTATTTTTCATTTTTGTCTTACCTGCAGAAGTACGTGTTCTTTGCGAACCCCCAGAGGGTGAAGCCCCCAGAAGACTTGCAGGACTTGGGCGTCCGATTCCTCCAGCCCTTCGTCAACCTCCTCTCCAAGGCAACATATTGGTGGATGAACCCGCTCATCATTGGAGCCCATAAGAGACCCATTGAGCTGAAGAAGATTGGCAAACTTCCTATAGCGATGAGGGCCTTGACCAACTATCTACGTCTGAAGGATTCCTATGAGGAACAGAGGGTATGTGTAGAAGATCACAGGTTTAAAATCAAATATTATAATTCATAATCTAAATAAACATTATTTTCACATTTGATGACGAAGAGAAGTCTTTGTTAACCAGTACCTCTTTGCTTGTCCAATTTTGACAGCAGAATACAGAAGACCCAGAAAAATCCCCATCCATCTGGAAATCCATGTATCGGGCCTTTGGGGGGCCAATCCTCCTCAGCAGCACCTTCCGATACATGGCGGACCTACTGGGCTTCGCTGGGCCACTCTGCATCTCTGGGATTGTGGAACATCTGGATAACTCAACAGAGATTGACAGGATGAACAAGGTGTGTGTTTCCTCCCATTTTGTAGTGTTTGTCACTTATCAGTATGGTTTCTGCCGCTATTCGTAGTATAGTGAGAATAGAAACCGTGTCAATAGAAAACATTTTTTCAGTGTGACACATACAAGACTTTGCAAAGAATGAGTGAAAACACAGGGCTTAAACAGGCAGGCATTAACAAGATAATGAGACACAGGTGGAAGTAATCAAACATAATGAGTCCAGGCAATGGGTTATGGGAATTGAAGTTCATGAAAGCAAGGGAGTTGGTAGGAGTGCCCTCTGGTGGAAATCATGGGCTCTCCAGCTGGAGGATGTAACAGTTCTATATAAACAGGACAATTTGAGGATAAAAACGATTGTCAATTCCTAATACACATCGGAATGATGGTAAAACTGGGAAATGGAGTGACTAATGTAATGGAAATATATCACAATCCAGTCACTGTCTCACAGCACTACGATATTATCTATTTACTTTGGAGCCCATTTACAGCATGCCTTGTTAAATCATTTAGGATGTTGTTCAAATAACTGTCGATTAAATGATTTGCTGCATTTTTGGGATATTGGGCTAGTGGTTATGCAACTAATTAGACTGTATTTATTTTTTCTGAGTGCAAAGTGACATCATTGTAGAGAATGATCTACAGATTGATGTCTTCTGTTTTTCCTTGCCATTTATCACTTCCTGTGTGATGTCACAGAGGCGTCAGTGCTATTAATGAGAGAACTGTATGTCATCGCCTGAGATGACAACAATTATTAGATTTCAGACAGTGTGTTTTCCCTGCTCAGATGACCATGATGTCATGTGCGTTTGAAAAGACACTCTCATGAGGTTTAGATAAGGATGGATTCAGGGCTGGAAAACTCAGGATGTAATAAAAACTTATTTGATAACTGATTGAATAAATGATATCACTGCATTTGTCTTGTCATGTTGTCTCCAACCAAGTGTCCAGTTTTTATTATTATAGTAATTTTGAACAAATACACTACTTTTCAAAAAAATGTGAAACAAATTCTTTCATTCATGCATTAAATTGATAAAAAGTAACAGTAACGACAATGTTACAAAAATGTGTAGTTCAGATATTGATAATATTGATACACTTCAACATTGATAATAATAATAAATGTTCCTTGACACTGAAGACAGGAGCAATTTAAACCTAACAACCCTCTTTTTGGGAAAAGTGTTGTTTGAAAAATATGTTTATGCTATCTTTCTTGAAAATAAAATTGCTGTTAGTTTGATATTTTGTGTCAAATGCAATGACATTTATGTGGCTTAAATGTTCAAATACTTATTGGGGTCACTGTATATGAAACTAAAACAGATGTGCATATCTGTTTGACATGGAAAATTCCCAACTCACATCACACTCTCTCTCACACACACGTTGCTGCCAGCGACACTCTGTTTAAGTGACTCCTTCTCTTGTAGTGTGTGTCTGTATGCTTGTGTATGACGTCATTAAGTGCTGAAATGCCTTAGTGTTTTTATGTATTAAGTGCGTGTGTGTTCATCCTCTTTTATGTCCTGTCAGACAGGGAACATGATTTTTGGGGTTTACTTCATGTCTTCCACTGAGCTGCTGAAGAACACGTCTGTTCTAGCTGTCCTGCTGTTCCTGGCGCTCGTGCTGCAGAGAACATTCCTGCAGGCCTCCTACTATGTCACAATAGAAACTGGCATTAACCTGCGCGGGGCGCTGCTTGTAAGTTTTGTCAAATCAGACAAATGTATATTTATTTCATATTCATCAGCCTGTACCACTCATTTCAAGTTATATTGTATAATACAAAAATATTGTATAAAACTAATTCTTTCCTTACTTGGAAAGTGAATTCTATTCTATTTTATTCTATTCCAATTTTTCCTGTTCTTATTCTTTTCTACTCAACTTTGTCCAATATTTTGTCTGTTTCATTCTTTCTATTCTCTTCTATTGAATTCTATTCACTTTGTTCTATTTTATGCTATTCTATTCTGCATTATTATGTTCATTTCACTTCAATTATGTGTCCAATTATTCTATTCTATTCTATTTTGTCCTTTTCTATTCTATTCTGCTTTTTTATTGTTTGATTCTATTCTACTCTACTTTGTCACATTATTATTTTCTACTCAAATTCTCCAGTATTCTGTCTGCTCTATTCTATTCTATTCTTTTCTATTCTATTATGCTTTGTTCTTTTCTGTTCTATTCTGCTTTTTCACGTTTGATTCTATTCTACTCCACTTTGTCCCATTAATCATTTCTACTCAACTTTGTTCAATATTCTGTCTGTTTTATTCTTTCTACTCCCTTCTATTGAATTCTATTCAGTTCATTCTGTTTAATGCTATTCTGTTCTGCATTATTCTGTTCATTTCATTTATATTTCCAATTCTATTCTATTTTGCTTTGTCCTTTTCTATTCTATTCTGCTTTTTCCTGTTTGATTCTATTCTACTCTACTTTGTCACATTATTATTTTCTACTCAAATTCTCCAGTATTCTGTCTGTTCTATTCTATTCTTTTCTATTCTATTATGCTTTTTCACGTTTGATTCTATTCTACTCTACTTTGTCACATTATTATTTTCTACTCAAATTCTCCAGTATTCTGTCTGTTCTATTCTATTCTTTTCTATTCTATTATGCTTTTTCACGTTTGATTCTATTCTACTCTACTTTGTCCCATTAATCATTTCTACTCAACTTTGTTCAATATTCTGTCTGTTTTATTCTTTCGACGCCCCTCTATTGAATTATATTCAGTTCATTCTATTTTATGCTATTATCTTCTGCATTATTGTGTTTCTTTCAATTATATTTCCAATTATTCTATTCCACTCTATTTTGTCCTATTTTATTTTTATTCTGTTCTATTAATGTCAGTGTTGTTATCGTTAACTTAAACTAAAACTAAGTTTTTGTTTTATTGAAATGAAGCCGAAATAAAATGTAAAATGAAAAATGAAAATTGGCAACTAACTGAAATTAATAACTTTAAGATGAAGTACTAAAATTAAAACAAAAAATTAAAGCTAAATAGAAATATTTAACAATATAATGTCATTTAATAATCTAATAAAAATTATTACATAAAGCAAATATCAAACATTTTTAAAAAATAATAATAATTAAAAAGCGGTACATTTTTTTGTGATTCACATGTTGGTTCTCATCCTCTAGGCGATGATCTACAATAAAATACTGCGTCTTTCCACTTCAAACATGTCCATGGGAGAGATGACACTCGGCCAGATCAACAATCTTGTTGCCATAGAAACCAATCAGCTCATGTGGTTTCTCTTCTTATGTCCTAACCTGTGGGCCATGCCAGTTCAGGTAGATCATAGCGAAAACACTTCTGAAGCAGATAAATCAACAGCACTGTTGTCCCTAAACAAAAATAAACAAAAAAAAAAAAAATCTTATTTCTGTTCCTAGATCATTATGGGAGTGATCCTGCTATATTATTTGTTGGGTGACAGCGCGTTGATAGGGGCTGGTGTCATTTTGCTGCTGGCCCCGGTTCAGTACCTCATCGCAACCAAGTTGGCAGACACACAGAAGAGCACGCTGGTGAGCTTCACTTATACCTTTGTGCATGTGCGTGTTGTCAACACACCAATAAGCTCATGTTTGTGACTCCTAAATATATTCTCAGGACTACTCGACAGACCGTCTTAAAAAGACAACAGAGATCTTGAAAGGAATAAAGCTGCTGAAGCTCTACGCGTGGGAGAACATCTTCTGTGACCGTGTGGAAGAGACCCGAGGAAAAGAGCTGACCAGTCTCAAGACTTTCGCCCTCTACACATCAATGTCCAGTATGAGAGGCTCCACCTTCCATCATACGCCCCTCCCCTTGTTATTACCCCACCCCCAACACTTATTCTCATTTGTTTAACTTTCTGAATCAGGGCTATTTGGATCTAATAGCTGAGAGTTTGTTTGTTGGAAATTAGTTTTGTCCCTCTTTATCTTCACAGTATTTATGAACGCCGCCATCCCCATCGCTGCGGTTTTGGCGGTAAGAGATGCATCATTACATCATTCGATCAGCTGTATTTTATCCACCATGTAGACCATATGTTATCTTCTTGTTCTTCTAGACCTTTGTCACACATGCCTATATTGAAGAGGTGAGGCTCAGTCCAGCCAAGGCGTTTGCCTCTTTGGCTCTATTCCACATTCTGGTCACGCCGCTCTTCCTGTTGTCCACGGTTGTCAGGTTTGCCGTCAAGGCCCTTGTTAGGTATGTTGCTAAGCTAAACTAGTAATCCAACTCCAACATTACTTCATATCGGCTTCTTTGGAAAGATATATATCTGATTGGTCATCTGATTTGATGTCTGCAGTGTACAGAAGCTCAGCGAGTTCCTGCAAAGTGATGAGATTGGAGATGACAGCTGGAGAAACGGAGATATGTCCATGTCTCTAGAGGTTGGAAAGAAATACAAATACCAAGGGGATGTGAGTGCTCACAAATTTGCACCTTAAAGGTGTGGTCACATTTACTGCTGTTCGGCAAAATTTTCAAAAGGGTGAAAGATTTCCTCATATAGAAATCGCAACGGGTTTTCAAGTTGGTCAACATGCTGAATGGTGACTTGAACCCACTGAACCAGTTGCAAAATCAGAGTTGTGAATTGTCGCAGACGAAATCCTGTCATTTCAATAGGAGCACATGGATTCGCCACCAACAGAAAGCTGCATGGTTTGAAAGTGACCTGTGTGAGCTGTGCTTCATACATCACTCGTGACTATAGACAGTGGAGCTTTTTGCCTGCAAAATTTTGCTAATGTGACTACAGCTTAACACATTTTGCAATACTCATAAACAATTCCAAGCCTTGATGTTGAGCAGAGCTTTATTGGGAACAAGGAGCAGTTCAGAAACTAGCTGTTTTAGAATGATAATCTCATTTTTAGTTCTCTGGAAAGAATTTTGTAATATGTTTGGCATTTTTTTCTGAAGTTTAAAAATGGATAGAATGTTCTTGGATCAGTTTTAGGGGAGAAATATTATATGTTGGTTATCTGGGACACATCCTGTAACTGAACAAGAGAAACAAATGAATATTAATGTTTAGAACTTATCTCACTGGATTTTTTCACCAAACACTGAGAACATTGTAGATAAGTGGCCAAAGTTCTACATTTGGGTTAGCAAAAGTCATCAAATAAATATATATATTTTTAGATTTTCTGATGAAAATGCAGGGCTGTTTTCAGTGGCATGATGCAGTTGCAAGGGCATTTCTTTGTTTGATTAAAGGTTTAATTTAAAGCATTGTTTCACCCAAAAATAAAATTTCTGTTATTAATTACTCACCCTCACATCATTACAAACCCGTAAGACTTTCGTTCATCTTCAGAACACAAAGTAAAATATTTTTGATGAAATCCAAGAGGTTTTTTTTAATCTCCCATAGAAAGCAATGAAATGACCACATTCAAGGTCCAGAGAAGTAATAAAGACATCGTTAAAATAGTCAACATGACTACAGTGGTTCAACCTCAATGTTATGAAGTGACAAAAATACTTTTTGTGCGCCAAAACAAAACAAAACAAAAACAACAGCGTTATTTAACAATTAAAACGCGGCTGACATAGTGAACGCAGTGCAGGCTTCCGTGTTTATGTTCGGACATATATCCGAACACATGTTTGTGACCAATAATAAGTCGGCATTCGGACACGGAAGCCTGCACTGCATATGACAACAGTTCAAATTGTTAAATGAAGTCGTTATTTTTGTTGTTGTTTTGTTCATTAAGGTTGAACCACTGTAATCACTGTTTTAACAGTGTCTTTACTACTTCTCTGGACCTTGAGTGTGGTAATTTCATTGCTTTCAATGGGAGATAAAAAACCTCTTGGATTTCATCAAAAATATCTTAAATGGTGTTCCGAAGATGAACAAAAATCTTGTTGGTTTAGAACGACATGAGGGTGAGAAATTATTGCGGAGGTTTTTTAGTAAAGTAAAGCAACTGAAGTCAATTGTGGCATCAAATATTTTCAAAGCTCTTGTATTTGTGTCTATAAAGTACACATAAAAACAGTGATTCAAACTGAGATAAACTTGATGTCACAACACTTCTTATGACCTCCAATAATAGCAAACATGAGACTCCACACAGTCATGTCTCCAGAAACAACTCTCCCATGTTTATGGGGCTGAAACGGGAGATGGTCATTCCTCAGCCGGCATAGCTAAGATCTCATAAACGTGTTGAGGAGGAACTTCTCTCTCTGGTCAGTGCAGTGGCCCTCAGCTGTTCTCTGAAAGAGGGACAGAACTATTAACTACCCCTCCCCAGAGAGGAGGAGAGCTGGAGCCAGGGGTGAAGGAAAGGGAGGGAACGAGAGATTAAGGCTAAGGATGGAAATATATACTGTGACAGGAAGAAGAAGGAAGGGGGTCCAGGAGAGGGAATGGTGTTAAGTTGGGAAAATGGTTTGGCTAGATGCAAGCGAGAACTCATGTTCCTTGTTTTAGGTTACGACAGCAGCTTTTGAGCGTCATATGATATTTGTTGACCCAAAATGACAATTCTGTCACTATTACTTGCCCTCGTGTTTTTTGGAAACCCCATGTACTGTTATTTTTTCACTGGTTATAGAAGTAGAAATGTGACGTTGAAATGAGTTGTTTTGACCCAGAAAGAACATTTTGAAATTACATATGCTATATTATAGTACAATACGTTTCTGGCGATCTGAAACTTATTGTTTGAATTTTATAACAAAATCCTTTTTTTCTGATCCAAAATGGAGTACAACATACACGTCACAAATATTTCAAGAATCAGTTCCGTACAAATGACAGTTCCTAGTGACCAGGAGCTGTCAAACTCCTAAAAGGACAATCAAAAAATGATTCATCTTTTTCCTCTCCAGATAATTTTCCCTTATCTGTTTTTTTTTTCTCTTTATCGTCATACAGACAAAGGCGGTCAACAGGAAGGGGCGTTATCGTATGGATAACTACGAGCAGCCCATGCGCAGGCAGCTGCGGCCCACAGAGACAGAAGATGTCGCCGTACAGGTCAGACGTCACTATCCTCGCCAGAGACCCCATTAGCACTGATTCTCAGGCACTTCTCGCTCGTAGAGCACGTGCTAAAGTTCATTAAGACAGCTCAGGATCTGCATGTTCTCATCCAGATGCCAGTGACCTTTAAGTCACGGCCAATAGGTTGTTTTACTCCTAAGTGTTCAAACCCCATCATTTTTAACACACACACATAGAGAGGTTTTTTGTGACACTTTACAATAAGGTTCATTAGTTAACATGAACTAATAATGACCTGCACTTCAAGCCTTCATTAATATTTGTTAATTTCAACATTTACTAATACATTATTAAAATCTTGTTAACATTAGTTAATGCACTGTGAACTAACATGAACAGTATTTTCATTAACTAATGTTAAGAAGATTAGTAAATACAGTAACAAATGTATGTGTTGCTCATGGTTAGTTCATGTTAGTTAATACATTAACTAATGAACCTTATTGTAAAGTTCCTTCCTTTCTCAGCTGGTTTAAAACCCTCCATATGGAGTTTGTGATCATTTCTCAGACATGGTAGCTCGGGTTCAGCTTTCCTCTGAGTGGGATTCTCACGAGAAGAAAAACCAGGACTAAAAATCAGAAGGACATTAATTTAAGTGTTTATTTTTTTTGGTTTCGCCTCTGTCTCTCAGTCCCCAGAGGGTCCACTTCCTTCACCATCCCTCTGGACTAGGGGTGGGAATCGTAAATTGAATGATTCTGGTTGTGATTCTGATTCGGCTTAATGATTCGGATTCCTTAACAACTGCATTAATGAATATTTTTGTAATTTTGGAGAACACAGAGTGTACTGAATTCTTATAAACCATTTAACTTAGTAACTACACTTAAAAAATAAAATAAAATCATATTTGAAAGGTACTTGATGACTTCTAATTGTAAAGTTCTGATGCATACATTTACGAGGGAAGAATAAGGGCTTTGGAAAACCGTTCAACCGATTTTGGAATCATTCAGTTAATGGTCATTGAATCATTTGGTTTTAGTTTTAAATTTTTTAATGTCACTCCTTATCTTACGAGTCTAGTAAACTCATACATAAACACACATCCTCATGGATTCTCCCACAGTGACCTACTGTCACATCCGCTCGCTTTGTTATGAATATGGCCTAATCTCCTCTGACATTTACACTCCTTCACTTCAGTCATTCCCAACCATTACTCCCATTTTACCCTTTCTCTCTCTCTCGCTCTCTTGTTCTCACAGATGTTTTTGATTGTTCAGCGTTCTCCCATTTCCCAGTATGCTGTTCTGGTCTACTGTGCTGCTCTGATGTATGGGATTGTTATCATTATTGTAAATAAACATTTGGAAAATAGAATTCAGAACACATCCAGAAGATGTAAATGTGACAGAAGTAGCTTGTACGCGCAGAGATGAAAAGATCATATCACATGCATTCTGCTTTGTGCCGGTTTGTTTCATCACGCTAAAGCCCTTGGTTTTTGTTTATATTTGTTATTGTCACGTCTCATTCAGGTGAATGATGGTTTCTTCACATGGGGAAGCAACTTGTCGACGTTGTCGGATATCAACATCCGAATTCCTACAGGTACACACTGATGTGTTCTCTGACAATTTACTCTCAGACAATCAATGCTGTTTTTTTATTATTATTATTATTATATTGTATCATATTATATTTATGACAAATAATATGATAATAAATATATGATATAATAAAAATGTAATAAATATCTTAAATATCTAAAATGCATGTTATTTATTTATTTAACAAATAATATATAAATATACATAAATACCATAGATATCAAGAGTGCTGATCTATCTATCTGTCTATCTATCTATCATCTGTCTATTGGTTTAACTGTGTCTATTGTCTGTCTGTCTGTCTATCCGTCTATATATCTATCTATCTATCCATCTATCTATCTATTTGTCTGTCTGTCTGTGTATCCATCTATCCATCCATCCATCTATCTACTGTCTGTTTGTCTGTCGTCGTCAGTCTGTCTATCTCTCTATTGTCTCTCTGTTTATCTATCCATCCATCCATCCATCCATCCATCCATCTATCTATCTATTAATCTATCCATCCATGGTCTATATATCTATTGTCTGTCTGTCTGCTTATATTGTCTATCTACTTATATGTATATTTATCTGTCTGCCTATCTATCATCTTTCTATCTATCTATCGTCATCTGTCTGTCTATTATACTTAAAGTTTAACATAATTTATTCATTTGCTTATTTATCTACCGGGAACAATTAATGAAGATCACAATGTGATAAAAATGTGATTTGATATAAACCAAAATTATCCAAAATGGCACATCATTATGATTGACGGGTTTATGTTTAAAAGTCAGTCCTACACCAAATAAAAATAAATCCAAATATTGAAAATACTAATTCTTAATATGTAATGTCTTGGCTCAGATTTAGTGTTCTGTGGTGTTTAGTGGCTTTATAGCCTAATTAAATTGAGTTCAGCACTAACTAGCTGTTGCCGACTAAACAGATGGGCAGCGCTGCTACCCGCTGTAGTCTGTCCCAACTACCACTGGCAGTGAACCTCAATAAAACCTGTCTGTAAGGGCAAAACCTGTTCATATAAAACTGTGATTAACCTTTGTCTCGTTTCCCTCTTCAGGTCAGCTGACCATGATTGTGGGCCAGGTGGGTTGTGGGAAATCATCCCTACTATTGGCTATGCTGGGGGAGATGCAGACGATCAGTGGAAAAGTCTTCTGGAGCAAGTGAGAATTTAAGAAAAATTGCATAATTATTGTTGAAAATACTCTGATGTATTATTTTGCAGAAGTGTTTATGAATATTATGGAGCTTGCGATTTGCATTAAATCTCAAAGAGGCCAAATTCCTGCCTGTTGTGACCCTCTAATGCAGTTGAAAGTTTGTGTTTACGTAGCAGAAAACAGGGGAGTACATCTGCATGCCAGACTCATCAGATGCTAATCAAAGTCTTCATCTGTACAAACACACATGCACATAAATATCTCACTGTGCATTGCATCCGCTATTATTATGATGTATGTACCATGGTGTACATACACAGAAGTGTGTGAGGACTGTCTTACTCCTTGTGTGTCAGTATATGTGTGTCTCACTCTATTCATTTCTCATGACACTGGCTCTGTGTATTTCTTCTATCTTTCTGCTGTCTTTTTCTCCCACATGCCATTCCTTATCAGCACACAAGGGAAATGCTTTTCTTTCTGTGAATATCTCCATCTCCATGCTGGAGATGGTCTCTGATTAGCATTTGTAAGCAAAGCCAAGCAGATCCACATGTTAAATAAATATATGTTTACAGGTGCTCCGAAATAATATCTGCATAAGTCACATGAATTGCATTAGATAACTAAATGCTAAACCATCTTAATGTTTTTGCATCTGTGAATGATGCTAGATGTTTTCACAGAACTACTTTTTTTTCCCTTCTTTTTTTTGTGTGTGTGATTACTTTGAACCAGCTGGTCCAAATATTATTTTTGGTGGATAAAATAGGTGGTAATAGTGCAGTGGTTCTCAAATTAATTAAAATACTAAAAATCAGAATGCAAACTAAAATCAGTTTCTTTTTTCCCTCTCGATAACTGTTGGTTTTATTGAAGAAAATACAGAATCAGAATCTTAGCAGTCACAATATCAATATATGGTTAATACATTTAATTTAATATATCAATACTCTTGGTTTCAGTTAATAAACAGTTTGAAAACAATAGGCGTTGTCGTAAAATTACAGCAGAAATACCAGATGAAATTTTAGTAGTTTAAATTACTAAGTTTGTTTTCCTTGTTTTGCCCCCAAAATTTTTGAAATGTGAAAAAAAAAAAAAAGGTTTTCTTTGATATTTTGTTATCTAATGCAATGCCATTCATGCATTTTAAGTGTGGCTTACAGTAAAACAATTATGACAATTCTGTACAATAATGAAAATTCGGACAGAATATACTCACCCTCATGTCGTTCCAAACGTTTTTACATTTCTTCAATGGAAATGTCCATACAATGAAAGTTAATTGGGCCCAGTGTTGTTTTGAACCCAAATTACTTTAATTACTAACCCAATTTGCAATCTTGAATTAAACTGTGTTTTGATATAAGTTGTAAATTTAGTTTCAGTATTTCAGGCACTGCTGTCTTTGCAAACAGTGCAATAAATCTTGGTCTTTTTCAGTTAGAGTTCTCTAATGACAATGACATTACTCTCCAACTAAATTATAATACTAATATATTAATAAAACTAAAAGTTTGTTTAGACCAGTTATAGTCAAAAATATCACTCTTCGCTTTAAACACATGAGGAGAGTCTGTCAGTGTTCTTACAGAACGTGTCCTGATGCACTAACTAACTCTAGTCACGTGTGTGTGTGTGTGTGTGTGTGTGTGTGTTTGTTTCTCTGTGTCCTCTTCCCCAATGGTGTGCTAAATCAGGCAGCCTGATTGTGAGATACTCTTCGATGGGAACATAAGGTATTTCACCAGAGGTCTTCACATGCTCACTTGCTACACAGCCACACAGTGACCTCTAAACCAACACATAAAAATGGCCGGAAGTAGTGAAATTCAGATGGCCTAGACTAAAGATTCTTGCTAACTAGCAGTGTTTATGTTCTATAACGTCTTCTAACGTGGCTGATTTGCGACTTACAGTGGACATGATACAGAGCTGTCTCATGAAGAACGGAGGTACCCGTTTGCAAACCCTTTCAGCAGATGTGCCCTCATCACCCCACCCCATCCATTCATTTACCAATACATTTATCCCTTGCTTTACATTTCTCTGGCTTCGATAAAGTGTGTTGTTGTTTTTGTGAGATGTGCAGTGCAAATTGTTTGAAATGCCGGGAGTCTTGACCTCTCTTGGACACACTGGGGCTTTCTTGTACATATACTGATTTCAGACAATACTTGGTTTAGTTACAGCCGGACCTCTCCAACAGATCTGTTTGGTCTAACAAGAGGAGGCCATTTTCTATATCATGAGGTTTATTTTTGGTTTTGTAGTTATTTAAACTGCGGTGTGAGATTTCAATGCCTCAAGTGGTACCAATTGGAATTGTTAAAATAATTGTTTCCAAATAGGTTTCCAAACTCACGCCATCTATTGAGTCAGAACCTGCCATGGCTAAACACAGCAATGTTGAATAAGTAAAAACATTCATGGGCGTAAATTGCATAACAGTTTGGGGAGCGGTTTTTGAAGGGGACACAAATAATACAGCTAAAATTATAATTGTATAGATATGTGTACATAGAGGAAAGCCTTAATACTATAGTTAGTGTAGCATGGAGACCAGGATGTTGGAGTTTTCCCCTCTTTTCCAGCTCGCTTTTAAATCGTTTATGAATGCCTGTGCGGCCGAGTGGATTTTACTTTCGAATTAGTGGCATTATGGGGCTGACTCTCATTCGGCACAAGTTTTTAATTGTAGTGTCTGTTCTCTAACTGAACCAAATGATTTTTATTATTAAAAAGATGGTGCCGCATTGGCCGTTATGTAATCCGTAACACCGACTATCGCAGCAGCTAGTGGGGGGACTCAAAATCTTTTGCGTTTGCATTGTCTTACTACTTACACAATTATTTGAGTATATATATCATATATTATTTACAATACAAAGCGTGGTTTTTAATGATATTGTTGGGGGGGGGGACAACACGCGATTTACGCTTATGAAAACATCACATTTTTGCAGAAATGGTTTATTTATAACAGTCTCTGAATAAGTCTCCCTGCATTTAATCTGGAGCTTTAATCTCATCATTAACCAGGTTTTTCCTTCATTTCATAGCAGAAACATTAGTGTTTGCTGTGATGGCAAGCTGAGTGTGTTTTTCCACAATTCTTTTCCACAATATCAATTCTTTCCTTCTTCCACTCTTCCTCGCCCTGTCATGGCTCAGTAAAAACAGGTACTCAGTGGCCTATGCAACGCAGAAGTCATGGCTACTGAACGCCACCGTAGAGGAAAACATCACATTTGGAAGTCCTTTCAATAAACAGAGGTGAGGTCAAAGATCTCAAAGCATCACTGTAGAAAATGCCATTATTTTAGAACAACTTCTTTGTTATCTATTTAACTATTGTCATCTCTACTTCGCCAGAACTCAATTTTTTCATAATTAAAATCAACATAAAATCGAAATTGACACTATTTACTTTCTTAATGCATTGTTATTGTGAATGATTCATTGGTAAATATTTTGGCTCAAAATTTCTCCCAAAATTGTCTTCATAAATTCTTAAATTGCATCACCATGGCCATGTGGGATATTAGTTTCATTGTTTGCATCAATAGAACATTTGTTTTAAGTTGTGCATGTCACAACATTCCCCTAACATTTCTGCAACCATGATCTAACATGAAATAACTGTTTTAGCATTCTGATACAGAATGCCTACTTTTCACCATCCAGTTAACCCCCAATGAAAAAATCAGGTCTCTATCTATCTATCTATCTATCTATCTATCTATCTATCTAGTTATATTTTAGACTTGATTTCATGAGTTTCAACTTGAATTTGTTCATAAAGCCTCAAAACTGACCTTATTTACTTTCTTAAAGCATGTTTCTGCATTGTGAACAGTTCATTCATGCACATTTTTATTTAAAAAAGGCATCTTTAATCGAAATAAGAATTTGAAATTATGTCACTTATGGAATTATGGCCTTATGGAATATTAGCTTTTATTGTGTGCCTCAACCCACAACATTCACCTAGCATTATCTTAACCTTTAAGAAATCATGCTTTAACAATACATGAATCTTCAAACATTCTCATTAAGAATGCCCAATTTTCATCATTATATAAATTGTTGATCATTTTTTTTTCATCGAATATCCCTTTTCACTTATGTCATATCATGCAAATCAAAGCGGTTGTGAATGGAAATTAACGTCAAAAGTGATCAAAAAACGTTGTGAACTTGCCATTGTGGCTTGTAACCTGAACAGCACTTTGATTTTAAATCAGTCAGCACATACACTGACGTTTTCAAGTTTAATGGCTTGATTTTTTACATCGTTCAGGGCTAGACCTCAACTAAAATAAAACTCTCTGTGGAAACTCCGGGTCATGACATTGTTCATTTTCACTCCCTAGAGATCTCATGTTCTAGATTCCTACCCTTTGGTTTTTGAGGAAACATTCTTATATTTTTAAACTCTAAATCTATTGGACAGATACAAAGAGGTTATTGATGCCTGCTCGCTTCAACCAGATATCGACCTCCTTCCTTTTGGAGACCAGACTGAAATCGGAGAGCGGGTAAGAGAGGACAGCTCACTGTGTCTGGGCTTGAGACCAGTTCTCTGACCTCAGCTGCTGTGATACTAATCAAATAAAAACTTGTTATTGAGACTACCATGATGTTACACCAAGTCATCAGAATCAAAAGTGTTTAATTTGTGTTTGTGTGTTGTAATCCTATAGGGTATTAATCTCAGTGGTGGTCAGAGACAACGGATCTGTGTGGCCAGAGCTCTGTACCAGAACACCAACATTGTTTTCCTGGTAGGAACCAACTTTCCGCTAGTGTCTTACCTCCACCCTCCACAAGTGATATGCCACAAGTCTGAGATGTTATGAATGACCGCAGCTTTTAATTCAATTTCAGAGCTACTCCCAGAAGAGATTTCTTAACTGACACATGATAGCACAGGGTACGTTGTGGCAGCAATAGCAGAAAACACAGTTATGTGTAAGGGCTGTTATTGGATTACTGTACATAACTACACACCCTTCTGGACAGGATCATGAATTCATCTCATTCCAATTACCATTCCTTGGAATGACGTTATGTCTCACATCCTAGAAAGTCAATGGGCTTGATTTAGTGTCATTTTGGGTCAATCTGGAAGTGATTCAAGAAAATTTAAAGAGCATTTAATTACTATTGAAATAGTTACTCTCCGCTTTTGAATGGTTTTCTGAACTGATCATTTTCAGAAATGGTAATTTTGTATGTAGCTCTTAAAAAGGTTCCGCAGATGTTAAAGGTTCTTTATGGAACCATAGATTCCAATAAAGAACCTTTAACATCCATGGAACCTATCCATTGCACAAAAATGAAGAAAAATGTTATTTAGATGGCTAAAATGTTCTTCACTCTAAGAAAAAATGGTTCTTTTAAGAACTGAAAGGTTAGGGGAACTCAAAATAGTATTATGCGCCAGAAAAACAAGCCCGCAGCCATCTTTAGGATCATCGCTGTCACAGAGTAATTAACTGGAGAAGTGGATTTACTTATTGTAGAGTTAACGAAAGTTATCATAGGCATTGTGATGTTTGAAGCAAATGTCATAACAAATGTCATTAGACATTGAAATCTTACCTTCATGCTGTGGAAATACAAAACGGAAGACAGAAAACAACAAGCGCAGCACTGAAAAAAAGCAGGGCTACATAAGGTCTACAGCATTGAAAAATAAGTTGAACATCAAGCTAAGCTGAATTAAACCAGGTTCCCCATGTTAAATAAGGGTTCCTAAATCTTTAGACCGGTTTCTGCAGTCTCATTTTGAACAGAAGTTGAGTTAACCTGGTTTTGGGTTTGCTTACCTATAGGATGACCCGTTCTCTGCCCTGGACATCCACCTCAGTGATCATCTGATGCAGGAGGGGATACTCAAGTTCCTTCAGGATGACAAACGGACAGTGGTCTTGGTCACTCATAAGCTGCAGTACCTCATTCATGCTGACTGGGTAATTACTTGGGTTTCTTTGCTGACTGATGATCTTGAAAATTTCTAGGCTGGTTCTTCACGATACTCTGAAAAAGGGGGATGTTTTGATGAATTAAAGATTAATTACTTGCTGTCAGAGTAAGATGATAATCAAAAACAAATAGCTTTAAGACTCTTTATGACTTTCTCTGCGTGGTAGATAATAGCCATGAAGGACGGTTCAGTTCTGAGAGAGGGAACATTAAAGGATATCCAGACTCATGATGTGGAACTCTACGAGCACTGGAAGACCCTGATGAACAGACAGGACCAAGAGCTTGAAAAGGTTCTTCTCCTTTAAATCCCAGCTCTGCTCCCAGTGTTTAATAGCAACAGAGGCTGGATTAAATTTCATCAAATTCTTAATGTTTTGGGGGTATTATATATTTTGTCAATAAAACATTGGGGCAAAAGTAGTGTGGTGTATTCCAACCTTAAAACAATAAAACTGTAAAAAAAAAATAACACTGAAAAGACACCAGTTTTGTAAAAATTGCATTTCCATTGCATTGTTTTAGGATACCGAACTGGAGAGTCAGACCACTCTGGAGAGGAAGACCCTGAGGAGAGCATTCTATTCCAGAGAGGCGAAGAACCAGATTGATGATGAGGATGAAGGTAAATGTTCGGCAATATTTCAGCAAAACCTTTCCATTTTTCTTTTGGAATAGCATGTCTTGGACACATTCTTTTTTCCATTCCATAGAGGAGGAGGTGGAGGAGGATGAAGACGACAACATGTCCACCACCACCAGCCGCCGTTCTAAGATCCCATGGAAGATGTGCTGCCGTTACCTTTCCTCTGGTGGTTTCCTCATGGTCTTCCTGATGGTGTCATCCAAGTTGGCCAAGCACTCTGTTATGGTGGCCATTGACTATTGGCTAGCAGCTTGGACATCCTCAAGTCTTGCCGATTCATTTGTCAATGCAACCAATTACACAAAGAACTATAACGCCACACAGATCGCAGAGGTGACACAAAACTGCAGTTTCCTCTTTGAAATGTTGTCTTTCATATTCTTTGTAGTCATACTGAAGTGGAACTCTTTACATGTTTTACAGCATCGTTCCTATGTGCCAGTGTTTATTATCCTCTGCGGGGCTGCGATAGCACTCTGTCTCATCACTTCCTTAACTGTAGAGTTTCTAGGAGTAGCTGCAGCTACAAACCTCCATCATAACCTCCTCAACAAGATCATTCATGCTCCCATCAGGTACATACTTATTATTATGAACCCTACAGTTATTTGAGTGGAACATAATATCTGATATCGACTTCGTTATAAAATGTCCTTTTACACCTTTGTTAGATTCTTTGATGTCACCCCGCTTGGACAAATCCTGAACCGTTTCTCAGCGGACACCAACATCATCGATCAGGTGAGAGAAAGAGATTTGTTTGAAGTGTCAAGTGTGTCTCTTTCATTTTAAGCCTATTGAGATCAGCCTTGGGTTTCCACACAAACTTGTGACCTTCGTGGTGTGGTAGTCAACATTATTGTATTAATTAGATGAGGAATCTGGCATATGTGTGCTAATGTCTGACTTTTTTGTTCTCTCTCCACAGCACATTCCCCCAACTCTAGAGTCTCTCACTCGCTCCACTCTACTCTGTCTCTCGGCAATTGGGGTCATTGCTTTTGTCACCCCTGCTTTCCTCATCGCACTGCTGCCCCTCGCTATAGCCTTCTACTTCATCCAGAAGTACTTCCGGGTTGCTTCCAAGTTAGTAGTCCGCTGAACAGTGAATGCACTCAAAAAATAAATCTTTGGCAGTAATAATTCAACCATGGACAGTGCTTCCACATGTAATCTCTACTTTGTGTTGGGTAAACTTGAATTGAGTAAACCCAACTCAACTTAGACGTGTCAAAATAACCTGTTTGAATAAATATCATTAATCAAAATGTCATAACTTGGTCCTCTGGTGAAAACGACAGACTCTCTCTGGTGACGAATGATGGACTTCTCTAATCATTTAGTTCACTTAAACTTCCCCCCTTTCTTACAATCGACAGCAAGCTCGCATTCATGTTTGAATGCAACTCCCACATCTCAAAATCCAATCAACAATCAATTAAAATAGAACCCTGCTCCACATTTATCCATTTTTCACAATCCACTTCACTCAGATGTACATCACTAGATGGGAAAAAAATGGCTTTCGCTACTTTCGCTTTATTACATCTTTATAGCAACTTGCATTCTTGTTAGCGTGTTCTCAACCAACGCACATCAACTACACTTTTTAAATATCAATATATCAACAATACCAATGCTCTCCAATCCAGTCCCTTGCAAAGTATTATGGAAAGTGGAAATGCTTCTTAACTAAACCAACTACCTCCAAGTGGAGTCACAACATAACATTAGATTTAAAGTAAAAATAATAAATAAAATAATAAATGATTCCCATGAAGCATTGTAAATGATGCAACCATATCAGTCTTTAACACATATTTCTCTTCATGCACTAATACTGCAACATTGCATGTCAAGTAAATACCTTCAGCCAATCTTACAAAACAACATTGTTTGTAGTGTTGTATTTCACCTGAAATTTGATTATTAAAAGATATAAAAAGTTGAAATCACAGTGTTACAGAAGCATATACCATTGAAGCAAGCTTGGAGCTCATGACAGTTCTATCTTGCAATGTTTATACAGTAATCACTAAAGTCAGATTTTGAAAATCATTTTTACTTCCAGAAGCCGACTAAGCTATCTCTCTCTCTCTCTCTCTCTCTCTCTCTCTCTCTCTCTCTCTGTGTCTACTGCTTTTTCTTTTTCTCCTTCAGAGATCTGCAAGATCTCGATGACTCCACTCAACTGCCCCTTCTCTGTCATTTCTCTGAAACTGCAGAAGGCCTCACCACCATTAGAGCATTCAGGTCAGTGAATCTAGTTTTTTCAGATTTAAATAGGTTATTCCATGTCAAATCAACCAGAGGTTTTGTTAATATTTTTTTCTGTGGAAAGACAAACATAAATAGTGATGAAAGCCAAAATATTAAATGTCACATTTGTATATTTACTGAGTAATCCATATTTTGAAGAGGGGGGTCAAAATTCGCCTGAGATTTGGAGCCAAATTAGAGGTGTGTAAAAATTACTTTAGAAAGCACCATTATTGTAATTTTTACACAGAGATTGGAAGGTATATTAGTCAAATCTGTTAACATTAACAATCTTTGTTGCATTATATCCCAACAGTGACAGTTCAAAAATGTCAAAAAGCCCCTCTTGTGTTTTTTGCACTCAAGTTTACATGCATGTAACTCAAGAAGTATTAAAGATATCTTAATATCCTTTTAGATTCTGTTTCTTAAACTGTCCTTTTGGTATCTTCATTTTAAAGGCCCTAGATGGTTCAATCCCAGAGATATGGACATGTTAACGTGGCTCCATGAGTAAATTGTTTAATTGTACACATTTTCAGTGGTCAAATACCAAATGTGAGCCACTTTGCATACAGCTGATACTTTTTTTCTTTTAAAGAGGAATATCTAAAGAACAAATAATGTTAAAACTAGAAATGTATGTAATTTTTTTCTATCAGCTGAATTGTATGGAACATAAATGTCTGAGTGTCATAAATGTTCTTAAACTATAGTTTGCATGCCTGTAACTATTACCAAATCTCAGGTGAAAATGGTCATTTTGACCCCCACCCCACCCCCTCAGCAAAATAGTGGACTACTCAGTAAATATACATCTCTGAAATTTAATATTTTGGCCTGCATCACTATTTATGTTTGACTTTCTACAGAAAAAAATACTAACAAAATAAAAAATTTGAGCTGGGGAAGTTTCCGAAATTTGGTTGATTTGACATGGAATGACCCAAATGGTCTTTATGATACAAAGCCATTTTTGTGTGGTATCAGCCATGCAAAATTGATGCAGTCTCAGTGGCTCCAGGCTATTTCATATAAACACATGGTGCACATTCATCCTTGACTTCAAGTAATCCGACAATAAACATTAAAAGATTGAGCTTTCATCTCCTCTGTTAAGTCTCCAGAGTGTTTACATGAATGAATTGAACACTCTCATCCCTCACGACTGGGTTGCTGTTTAGCTGTAGTCGGTCAAGGTACTGTATCGCGTACTAAATGGTTTTAACTTTACATAGTAGACTCACATAGTAGATGGTCTCTGTTTTTAGGCATGAGGCTCGCTTTAAGCAGCGGATGCTGGAGCTAACTGACACCAACAACACGGCCTACCTATTTCTCTCTGCTGCCAACCGGTGGCTGGAGGTCAGAACTGTAAGTAAAGTTCCACATGCTGACGATCGTCTTGAGTTTTTATAGATTTCAGAGGTGGTTGATCTAAAGATAGAAATATAAGGGATGTCAAAACTACCAATTGATCCTAAAACACCAGTCATCTTGCGGATTATATAATGTTAATTATATAAATGAAATCACATTAAACAAATGAAAATGCAAATGAAAATAAAATAAGAACACAAAAACAAAAAAGACTTTACTTGAACAATTTTAAGCAGCAATGTTGCAAAATCAACAATCTTCATAACTATTTTACGTTTTGTTGAGTTGGTTGCAAATTCGTATGAATTCATATGATCCCATTCCCTTTTTTTTCTAAACATTGTATGTTTTTGTACGAATCGCATCATAAAGTATTCATGTGAAAATAGTTATTCTGATGAGATCGGGTTGAAAATTCATTTGTTTTAATTTAATTTTTTAATATAACTTTTGTATAACTAATATAGCATATTAGTATCAAAATTGGTGCAGAGAACTATAACATTTAAGTGCTGCTATCAACTAGTAAAGCTGTGGTGTCTTAAAAACCTATATAATAACATTTGTATTTTCCTCTCAGGATTATCTGGGTGCTGTGATTGTCCTCACTGCAGCAGTGGCAGCTATCTGGACCACATCTCAGTCCGGTCTGGTCGGACTGGGTCTAACGTATGCCCTCACTGTGAGTTTAAACACAGCTTTACTGAATTTATAGCATGCAGTAGTAGTCATCGGGTTCATCTCAGTGATTTAAAAAAAAAAAAAAACACTTAAAGTCCTCGACGTGCTTTGTGTTAAGGTGACAAACTACCTGAACTGGGTGGTGAGGAATCTAGCAGACCTGGAGGTCCAGATGGCTGCAGTAAAGAAGGTCAACAGCTTCTTGAGCACAGAATCGGAGAACTATGAGGGATCCATGGGTAATAAATCTTTTTCTGACACATTTAGTATTTTTCTACTAAAAATATTTTAATGATAATCCAGAGTTTTATTTAGTCTCTAAAAGAAGATTTAGACCTACTAAATAAAAGGCCATATTTCCGCTGCTACAGTACATGTGCATTTCCTCACATTTTAGTACACTAGGACAGAGCGACCTGACACAAACCACTGAGACCATCACGAAACACTCTAAACACTCGCCTCTAGAGACGAAGAGGGAAAGAAAAAGGAGTTGTAACAATAGCATTTTAACACCACTGTTAACCGCTATCGATAGCTTATTCTCCATCTCCTTGCCAGTGACACAATGGAAAACTGAGCTGGATAGTAGTAGGCAGACGACAAAACTTTGACATTTGGACACCATATATAGCAGTGTTAATTGCAGCTTGTTAAAGTGCTCCTTGTAGTCTTCTGGGTTTTTGTTGCCATTGATGTATCAGTGTTATGTCTACTTTCACTCTCCTCACATAAAGTGATGTGTGGCGGCACTTAATCCACTGACTGGGCAGGAAAGAACATTCTGTAGCTATAAACCAAATTCTATCCAAAAACATGCTTTACCACAAAATTAAAGGTTTTTTTCTACTTCAAAAGGTTTTACGCCTAAAACATAAATAGTGATTTTTAAATATTGTACACACACATGAAGTTATGCGTCCAGACGCATTCGGTGACCCAGATAAGCCATTTTAATTTACATAAAGTGGGAGTAACTGTATTTTGATGGTCCCCTTTAGACATTCTGTTGACTATGGCCTGGTTTCACAGACAAGGCTTAGATTAAGCCAGGATTAGACCTTAGTTCAATTAGGACATTTAAGTAACTTTTATAAACGTGCCTCAGCAAAAAACATTACTGGTGTGTGTCTTGAGACAAAACTATGGCACTGACATATTTTAAGATATACTTATATATGCATAGAAGGATCCCCAGACGTCTGTGCACAGCTCAATTTTTGTGTATTTTTGTGCAGATGGTCCACGTGCATAAGTGCATGAGTCAGTGACTTGAGTTGTTAAAAATAAAGTCCACTAGACAGTGTGCACGTGCTGAACGCGTCTTCCCATGCTCACGGCAAAAGGAGTATACTTTAAAAAGGCTCGCGAGATGAAATTGAAATATACCCAGGCCTTAATTCTCAACTAGTACTCTAATGAGCGTTAGTTGGCATGTAGGTGCAATGTTATTTATAGTCAACAGGACCATCAAAATAAAGTTGGTAACTCTTTATCACATGTCGGTTTTACTATATTTTGTCTTCTGATGGTTGTGAGAATGCTGGTATCAATATTGAATATATGGAATGGTAACCTAAATCCAGATATTTCATTCACTTTAATTTGTTGGCCACCTCACAATCATTCTCCTTCTGGATTTTATGTGATTTCAGATGTCTCACAGGTACCGGAAGACTGGCCACAGCATGGCGAAATAAAGATCAATAACCTGTGTGTCCGTTACGACTCCATGCTCAAACCTGTCCTCAAACACGTCAATGCTCACATCAACCCTGGGCAGAAGGTACGCACCGAATTACAACTCTCAGAAAAAAGTGATCATTTATTTACCTCTTCATTTTGCTGCATTTTTATACTACATGCATTATTACTAAAACGTAAATTGAAATAAACTGAAATATAACAACGAACAAATAAAAAAGAAACAAAATGGCTACATCTTAAACTAAAATTAAAACAAAAAATAAAAAAGCTAATTCAAAATACTATAATTGAATATTAATATTACTAAAATAATAAAAGAATAATTTTACTCTCAAGCTGTCCGTCAACCTCAAAATCATCATTAAAATGCTCCTAAAATTCAGTGATTTGAAACCTCCAACTGAAGTTATCAAAGAGCAATCGGCAGTCCTGATACTTATCGACCTGTTGTAGCACGAACTGCGGTTTTGTCACAGTAGCGTTGATTTTCTCATTGCACTGTCAAACCACAGTTATTCTCTGCCTGAATACCAACTACATGGTGCAGCAAATCTTTACAATCTCCAATTCCCTCACCAGCTTTTATCTTTATTAGTCAAACTTGTTTTTAAAAAGTGCCCAGGCTCACAATATATGAGTATGACAACACAGATGGCTTCTTATTGTGACAAGGGTAACTGTAACTGTCCACACTACTTTGTGAAATTTTGGAGAACGGCAGCCCTGAGCATGTTTATACAAAAGCAATCTGAAAATGTCAAGCTGTGTAAAGCGCTGACGTGTTATTCTTACTGTCGCAGGTGGGCATCTGTGGTAGAACGGGCAGTGGAAAGTCTTCGCTGTCTCTGGCCTTCTTCAACATGGTGGATGTTTTCGATGGTAGGTCTTCCCAGGACATCTTCCAAGTCTCTATTTAATAATATATTATGGTTCACTGAGCATAACAGCACTCAGATGTACGTCAAGCTCGCCGCTGGGGAGACGCTGACCCTTGTGGGAAAAAAGTAAAATATGAAACAAAAGCTATGGATGTTTTTTTTTTTTGATAAAGCTATTTTAATGTCCTCAGCTGCTTAGCCCAGAAACATTTACTTCTTTGCCCGTGTTGTTTGTTCTGTTACCGTATGGTTACCGTCACTTTGACAAGCAGCCATGATGTCATGTTCAGACATTAACCATAGAGATCTGTTGAGTCTTACTGTCATTATTGACAGGTTTTTTTTCTAACCTGGATGATTGAAATTGGAAACTATCAAACAGAATTTGTGTAAAAAAAAAAAAAAGTTCTGATAGCACTTTATTTTACAGTCCAGTTTACTTACTGTAGTAATGACACAAACTAGATGCTAACCCTAAACCTACCCCTAAACCTTAACTTATGATGGACCTATGTAATTACATGCCTAACAATGTAAGCACAGTACTTTTGTGGATAAGTACACTGTAAGTGCATTGAAAGTGCATGTACTGTACAATAAAGTGCAACCAAAATACTTTCTCTAAATCATGCTATATGCATATTTTGTCAGCTAAATAATGACGCAAAAGGTAAAACTGCTATGCAAAAAGTTAGTAGTGTTACTTTTAATATATTGCATCAGTTTGTTTTTATTATAAAGATAAACTCCAAGAGTTTTATCATATTATCAGTGTGCACCATTAACTTCATATTTTTCGAAATAAATCTTTAGCCAAATCAAACAGTTCTTGCTGCTTTGTGCACATGAGCATGGCTGTATGAGATGTTTTGAATCAGAAGAGCACAGACCCTCTCTTAAACGTGTCCATATAAAGCTAAAATGAAAATCTTAAGAGCTTGTTTGGTCTTCAGATATTCACTATGTATTAAAGTCAAGTTACTGTAAACTGACCTGAACACCCAAAACTAATAAAAACAATCTTTCAGGGGAAGAGGAATGTTATTGTGATTAGTTTGAGATTTTGTGAGAAGCTAAATATAGCCATAACCTTATGTTAAATATCTAGGTTGTTAATGCATAGCATAAACTAACAAAAGACGTAATATTGATATATAACGGAAAATGTATGTTTAATGTGCTGTAAATGTTTCTTTTTCCAAATTTAAACACTTTTTTCCTTTTGTAGTTCATTCGAAAAGGTTTAACAAATTACTTTAACAAATATTTAAATGAAAATAAGTACCAGTGGTGTTATTGTTAACTATTAAAAATCATTTCCGTTCTATTAAAGAACGGAAAATTCTAAATTAAGATAAAATAATATAAACTATTTACAAATTACTAAAATTAAAATTGAAATTAAAAAAATATAAAAATAGTAAAAATGGCTAAAGCACATAACAAAAATTACTAAAACTTTAAATAAAAGGTTATTCAAAATCTGTGTGTATCTTGATTTTTTTTTTTTTTTTTTTTTTTTTTTGTATTAGGAAGGATTGTTATTGATGGCATTGACATCTGCAAGCTTCCACTACAAACCCTGAGATCCCGTTTGTCAATCATCCTACAGGATCCAGTGCTGTTCAGCGGCTCCATCCGGTAAACACACGCAAACATGCTCGCTCAAACATACAAACAGACACACAAATACATTAGTATCTGCGTAATGCATGCACCTCACGCACTCACTGAGGCTAAACTGACCCAAACAGACAAGACCAGGGACAATAAACACTCACTTCCTGCCTGACATTTTTAATCAGAAGTTCAGTATAAACACAGATCATTTACAAAACACAGGGACCCCTGGGATGTGACATAGGGGGCATTCCACTTTATTGGCATTGCGTAATTACACTTAACAGAATAAGCTATACATTCTTATACATTTAGTATTTTATACGTTTCTTTAAAAAAAAAAAAAAGTGTATTTCTTTCACTGGATATTCAATATGTATCTACAAGTGTCCAAGCTTGTTTGAACTTCTCACGGATACTAAGTGTCACGTTTGTTTCTGAAGACAGTGAGCATATGGGGTTTGTTTAAATAGGCCGCCAAGGGATAAGAAAGAAAATAAAACTGAACCACCATCACAAGTCATCTGGGAATGGTTTTGGGCAAGCTGTTGTCATGACAATGTTTATATGAAGCAGACCTAATGGATCACTGGGCCCAGGAGACCGAGCGTATGAGTTATTGGTACAGCAAATCTCTTCTTGATTTTAATTTTGGAAAACACAGGTCATAAAGGAAGATGCTGTGGTTGGAAGCCATTTCCCAGTGCGTTAATATGGATGTGAATTTGGGTTCATTAGCATTGCCGTTTATGGTCATTGGGTGCATTAACACAATGTCCCTTGAGTTTGTTTTTCATTTAAAGGGATCGTTCATCCAAAAACCACAATCCCACATCATTCTTCACATATTTTCCACAAATACTGACAATGAAAGTGAATGGTGATTGTTGAGTGCCTAAAAAGTGCCTCTCCAATCTCCTTCATTTTCATGTACACTACCATTCAAAACTTGGGCCAAGGCTGCATTTATTTGATCCGAACATAGTACTATTGTGAAATATTATTACAATTTAAAGTAACTGCTTTTGTATTTTAAAATGTTTAAAAATGTAATTTATTCCTGAGATATCAAGGCTGAATTTTCAGCATCATTACTCAAATCTTTGATGTCGCATAATCTTTCAGAAATCTAAACATTTGGTGCTGAAGAAACATTTCTTATTATTATCATGGTTGAAAACGGTTGTGCTGCATAATAGTTTTGTTAAAATAAATTATCTTTTAATCTTTGATGAATAGAAATTTCAAAAGAACAGAATTATTGATATTAATATTGACACTAATTTCTTTAAAAAAAAAAAAATTAAAAAAAATTAAAAATCGTACGGACCCCAAACATTTGAACGGTAACACAAAGCTATCACATGGTTTCAGAGGACATGAAATATAACGCATGAGTCATTTGGAACTTTTTTGGTGATTTTTTGGTCAATTATGGAGCTCGACAGCCTCAGTGTTAACTTTCATTGAATGAAAAAGAGCAACATGAACATTTTTCTAAATTTCTAAAGTCATTTTGTCTTTCGCTAAAGAAAGACGGTCCTTCAGGTTTCTAATGACACAAGGCTGAGTAAATGATGACAGTTTTCATTTTGGGTGAACTGAATGTGAATATGTGCATTTTTAGGTTAAATCTTGACCCCGAGTGCACTTGCAACGATGACAGGCTTTGGGAAGCGCTTGAAATCGCCCAGTTAAAGAACATGGTGAAAGCTCTCCCGGGAGGATTGGGTAAGAATGATCCTCTTCAACTGTTCAACCCTTATCAGAATTGGTTGACATAATAATGTCAGTCACCTCGACTGTAAATTCATCAAAATGAAAAGCTGGAGTCTCTTGACCTTTTCATCATGACCTGAAAAGCATTTCGTTTTATTCAGTGAAAAGTGATATTTTGTAAATGTAAACAGCTGTTAAGCATCATATGTCTTCCCCCAGATGCTGTAGTAACAGAAGGAGGGGAGAACTTCAGCGTGGGACAGAGACAGCTTTTCTGTCTTGCCCGGGCCTTTGTTCGCAAAAGCAGCATCCTAATTATGGACGAGGCGACAGCTTCTATAGACATGGCCACGGTACAACAACAACTGTCTATGGAGGCCCATTTCTGCCACATAACAAAAAAATCATGCTTAATAAATCATAAAAAGTCTACATCATAATTATAAGATATTAAGTTGTAATAACGACAGAAGTCAAAATAGAAATTAATAGTTCAAAATAGTTTTGTTTAACTTGGACTTATTGAATAAAAAATCCCAACACACTTTACCTCCATAATGTGACATATTTTAGAGTGAAACAGGATATTAATTGTGAATAAAGTTAAAGTTAATTATATGGCATTGTGGTTTTAATCTAGACTTTAAGACTTGTACAGGAATGACACATCATTTTGAATTCATAAATATCATTGAAAAAACTAAAAATTATTTTGTGGTAAATTCAACAGGAAAATATTCTTCAGAAAGTGGTGATGACTGCATTTGCTGATCGGACGGTTGTCACCATAGCGGTAAGTTACACTATATCAACCCATTTTTTTTTTTTTTTTTGCTGGTCTAATACGGGCAAAGAAATATTGAAAAAAATTCAGAAGTGCATCTTTAGATAAGGACTTTTAATGCTTGCCAGGCTTTGACATCTTCACTCCTTTCTCCGTTCTCATCTCATCTTTCTCCACCACTTCTGACAGCTGACAATCAGTTTCCAATCAATCTCTTGCTATTAACACATAATTAAGTATAAGCCTGCTGCCACTGTAGTCTGATGTTTGTACTTTAAACATTCAGAGCTACAGATACTCAAAAAATGGTTTTTCAGCAGCCTCTGTTTGTCACTTAAAATGATTCCAATAAAAAGTTTTTAAAGTGCCACAGAAGTTCTGAATAAATGCATGATCTCCGTTTGCTGCTGTGTTTGCTGCGCTTTCCACACATTTACTTCTCCTCACCCTCATCCCCTTTTTCCCTCTCTTTCTTCTACTTCTTTGTCCACCCGTCTCTCTTCCTCTGACACAGCACCTGGTTTCCTCCATCTTGGAGGCGGAGCAGGTGCTGGTGTTTTCCTCTGGGATTCTGGTAGAGTGCGACAGCGCTCCTAACCTCTTGGCGCAGGAGGACAGCCTCTTCAGCATCTTAGTCCGGACGCACAAGTAACCGTGCTTTGGCTCCGCCCCCAGGCGCCTACGCCCTGGTACATTGGTTGGTAACCAAGAGCTTCCTATATGTGTGCGCCGTATTAGAACATTTTAGCTCACAGTCACTAACCCTATTCTAAAGCAAGTTGACCATGTCACATCACAACAACATTCATGTTTCCATGTCTTTTATTTTGAAATTTATCATGTGATCTTCCTTTGTCACGTTCGGAATGGTTCCTTTATCTTACGTCTTGTTTCCAATGCGCTTGACAAAAACAATGCATTCGGGTTAGAAAATCTGTCCGACTTTGATCGGCACTGAAGCCGCCTTGCGATCACATGTGCAATCAAAGTACCCCGAGAGCAAAACGAGACCTCAAAATCGGAATCGGAATGAAATGTCCGATCTGACGGCCATCTCTGTACTAGTGTAGTTCATCTCGAACAAGCCTATAGTCTTTTGTCTAGCTTTCTGTACTATAAAGTCCCCTGAAGTAGACTTAGCTCAGCAATGCTACTGCTGGGTACTTAATGTTACAGGAAGCTGGACAGCTGACTGTGGATAAAAGAGGGCTATATATACACACATGGGCTGCGATTTTGGATGCAGCCATGGACTAATGACTAACAAGACACACCTGAAAGTCATCAAGACAATGATCCAATGGGAAGACACAACTGAACATGACTACCACATGACCATAAACCAATGAGAACAAGATACATTAGGTAAAGGAGCCAGTCAGAACATGACTCATAAAACAAGGAAGCACATGACAAGATCACGTGAGGGAACAGGGAATCACATGACAAGAAACACAACTATGATACATTTCAAAATAAAACATTCTGAAAACATGAATGTGAAATAAAACCTAAAACAGATGTGACAGACTAGCATTTGACTCAAATTTGTTTAAACATGAAGATTAAATTTAAGTTATAAAGTATATAAAAGTGTATATTATTTTTCAAATAATATATTATTAGGTGTTTTAACTGGTCGCCATTTATCTTTCTCGCCTTTTAGCTTTTTTGCTGTTCACTTACACAGTCCTGTGGTATGAAAAATTAGTTTTATTAAAAGTTTGAATAGCCACAATAAGGCTGTTTTTTTGGAATATGACATAAAATGCTCTTACCTGAGAGACATCAATGAATAAGGTGTCCTAAGAAAACACAGTGGCTTTGGGAAAAGCAGGGTCTGTAAACAAAAAAAATATTGTCATGAAATTTGACAAATGTTGTTCAAAATTGTTTTAGATATACAGTCGCAGTTGATTAATCTTATTTGACGGATCAGTTTATCTTAATGTTGTTAGCTGAAACTAAAACTAATTGAAATAAAACTGAAATATGATTTAAATATATATATATATAGAAATATTAGATGAAAAACTTGAACTAAATAAGCTGAAGTACTAAAATTTAAATAAAATTAAGTGAAAACTACATAGAGTTATATCATTTTTAGAAAAAAAAAACAAAATTACAGAAACCTGCAGTGATTTCAGCAACAAAAGGAGAGTTAAATGTAATCTCAACGGCTACGGTGTTGTTTTAATCAAAATACATTTGCACACATTGTGCCTGTTTTCCACAGCATCGTGTCCACACTATCCTGACGGCAGATCTAGTCATTGTGATGAAAAGGGGAAGCATCATGGAGTACGGAAAACCAGAGATCCTCATGGAACAAGAGGATGGCTTGTTTGCATCCATTGTCAAAGCCGACATGTAGTCACTCATCTCCATCACCACATCAGTTTATACCACTTTTGGCCTTATAAAAAAAATTGCAGCCATTTTTGTGCAATGCATTGGCGCAGGCATCGGAAAGGACTCAACTACACACAGACTCTGAACTGTTATGTTTTATATGAACCCTAAGCACAGTAATAGTATCTTTTTTTAGCATTTTGTTACCTGACCGCTCTTTTTCTAAGTAATGACGTGTGTAATCTGAAATGCATAAGCAATAAGTATTTATCTACTGCGTTTTGACTAGTACAAACACTGTACAGAGCATGTCTGCCCTGTTGAGGCCCGACGCTCTTGTCTGTCTGTCTGAAGTGCATTGCTGATACAGATTTAAGGGAAGGAGGACAAACATAGCTGGCTCCCCCAAAGCCTGCATCCAGGACTCTTGAGAAAACCACGAGCCCTCACTTTCTGGGGAGTCTTGCAATGTCCGCCACGTCAACCCTAAGTGTTATTCACACTCTACATACAAAACTGATTGTATTTTATATTTTCTACTGTATTCCTCTTATGCAAATTACATAATCAAAAGCTTTTTCTTTTCTTTTTTAATAAGGTTGTCAGTCTTTGTTCAGGAATTCTCCATTTTAAACATTTGCTCCTTATCTAAAAGACAAAGAGGGTGAATTTCACAAACTGGTGTCCAGGTCAATTTTTCTAACTATACATACATATATATATATATATATATATATATATATATATATATGTTCTGCAATATTGAGGTGAAATATGATTTGAACTCATCCTATAACCCAAACTGAAAACATTATAAATAGGCCTACACTTTTCCAAGTCCACTACAAGTTAAATATCATTTCAAACCATGTGATTTATCTCTCCTATCGTGCTATGGCGTTTTATTATTGGGATGTCAAAATGAGTCTGCAGTCTCTGTACAGCCAAGCGATGTATTGTACACATAACGTTGTTTGTTTCTCTCCTGTTCCTTTAATGGAGCGCCAGCAAATCACTTTTACCTTTTAAACTTCAGCTTTCTTTGTTTGAACGCGCTCTTTTCTGGAAGTCGCAGCCAAAGATGATCTAAACAATGTTGCGAGTGACTCTTTGTCCCTGCAGTAAAATGATGCATCGCTGTGTTTGCTGTGAGCACTGTGGGAAATCTTTCCGTTCATTGGACACTTACTGTC
Source organism: Opsariichthys bidens (assembly GCA_037194245.1). NCBI lineage: Eukaryota > Metazoa > Chordata > Actinopteri > Cypriniformes > Xenocyprididae > Opsariichthys > Opsariichthys bidens. The sequence continues at coordinate 13,998,352 of CM074287.1, read as the reverse complement.
AGGGCCAGTGATGAATATTTGCAGTGAGCTGGGATGTCACACTTGAGCAGTGATATTCCAGTAACTTGTGAATCCAACCATGTGCGTAAAACGGCAGTCGACACGCTTTACACACTCTGGTGATGTGTAAACACGACGTCAAACTTCAACAGCAGCTCGTTTCAGTCTGTTACATCAAAAACACCCGAGGTTTATTGCAATTACTGCTTCTTTCAGGTATTTGCATTTTAGTCGCGATTGACTGTTTTTCATGTACATATGTAATTAAAATGGCGTTTGTACTGTAAGCATTTAACTATACAGTGTGCCTAATTCTTTTTTTTCTTTTTTTTACACATGAAATGAAAATAAAAATTGCTTTTTGTGTTTACCTATCTCAGTTGAGTGCCATTGCATATTAAGAAAACTAAACTAAATATTTAACATGGTGCTCAGCTCTACCAAAAAAAAAAAAAAAAAATGAATATACTAAGCAACAGTATTCAGTATTAATTTAAACGAATGAGGAGAAAATAGTTTGCTACACAGCGCCCCCTTGTGTTCACAATTTCACTCTCCATTTTGATGCCAAGAGCTCCCAAATACTGATATCTTACCCATTCCTTTTATAAAAAGAGCTATATATTTGCATATAGCCTTCGTAAACTCATTTATAGTGTGTGAGAAACATATGAAGTGTGATATTATAAAGAATTGCCTTTTAAGTTGTGATGCCAAAGAAAACTTATCTGGAAAATACTTTGTATTAAGTTGTTGGCCTATCGTTTATCCTGTTCTAGGCAGATGTTTAAACCTCAAGAGAAACATTTTTAAATCAGATTTATTTAGCACTTTTCACAATAAATATTCCAAATATCAGAGAATATTACAGAGAGCAGCTATAGGACACCACTGGAAAAACTATATAGACGATACTCAGATTCAAACTATTGAAAAGATTGTCACTATTTGTTTCCAGAAACTATACGCACAATTGTTTATTTTTTATTATTATTCCTTACTGCTAAAAACTGGGGGTTTCGGTATACAATCACGATTCATCTTTTTTTGACACACCTTCAGAAAGCAGAATAATAATGTGAATTTCAGTAAATGTGTGGCGAATAGTTAACCCGTCAAATAAAAGTTAAATAGTTTAAGCTGAAATGTGTTTTTAATGAAGTAACATGTCAAATAAAGTTGAGCGTTTGCTCTCTAGCGCCCTCTTGTGGCTCTCAAGGAGTTTCCGCTCCCCAGTTTGAAAACACTTGCATTCTTACAATAACATCACATCACAGTGCACTGAACATAGACGCATTCAAAAAAAATTGTACACATTTTTAAAATCCTGTAATTATTTTGTAATTGACAGACTATTTTGTTCGTTTTATACATAGGTAGGCCTACTGTATATGAACTCCATTTTCCTTTGTTTTGAATGACTTAGTAGCCTATAATATTATTATTTTTCAGTCTAAAAAAAGGGTGGATATAAATAATGCAATCTTTAGTCGTTTTTAAAAGACTCTCCTCTGCTGGGTGAATGTTTCTCGGAGGCAGCGGGACAGTCATGTACCGCCCATGTGCGTCAAGTCCTGAAGAGCGCAGGACAATCATCAGAAAGATACTTTTTGAAGCCTTTTAACGGAACATGAAGTGTGTTCTGCTCTTTATGTAGCGTTTATTGCATGAGCTCACAGATGAAGGTCTGATAGATGTAAAACAACTTTCTTTGCTTTAGTTTATGCCACTTTAAAGGAGTCAGAGTGCAGGATGGTTATTAAACTGGAGCTGCGCGTTTGACAGTCGTTGGAGAGGCTTTATTCCTGAGCGTCTGCAGTGACATGCCCAAATAATGTTGCCGCGTAAAAGCATCATTCCTGAAGAGTTCGCGCTACCGGCGCTCGTGTCGCGGATTCCCCGCAAGCCCGTGTTCAGGGACCGCGTGAACAAAGCGCGCTTCATCGCCAAGAGTGGCGCGTGCAACCTGGCGCACAAGAACATCCGCGAGCAGGGCAGATTCCTGCAGGACGTGTTCACCACTTTGGTGGATCTCAAATGGCGTTTCACCCTGGTCATTTTCACGATGACGTTCCTGTGCAGCTGGCTGCTGTTCGCCATGGGCTGGTGGCTGGTGGCGTTTGCGCACGGGGATCTGGATCTGGACCGTAAACCTGTCGTAAAGCAATGCGTCACTAATGTCAAGTAAGTGTGGTCAAGTCATTTTGGTCAGTGCAAAACGTTAAGTAACAGCCATCAGAAGAGTCTGCGTTATGTTTGTGCAGATGGAGACTAATATCGTTCAGACTTAAATGTTCCAAACATGCCCACTCTCTATCAAAACGCTTTCAGATTTATTATGGCAAACTAATGACTGAAATTCGATGTTCATTAAATTCATTCATTCATTCTAGTAAATGTAGTATGGTTTAAAAAAAAAAAAGTTTAGTCACTTCAGCTGCATAGGACTGCATAAAACAGTTTTATGCTGATCAGATTTACCGAAAACAGTAAGTCTGAATATTTATTTTAGATTATTTCAGGTATCATTTCAAGTCATAAAAAAAAAGAAAAATGTTAAACTGAAATACATCTATTATAGTGCTGTCAAGTGATTAATCAAGATTACTTGCATCCAAAATAAAAGATTGTTTACATAATATTGCTGTGTTCTGTGCATATTAATTATAAATATTTATATATATAAATATACATAATAAATATACACTATATATATATGTTATGTATATATAAAAAATATAAAACAATATAAAAATGTATATTTATTTAATTATATATAATATAATAAATATACACAGTATATGTATATATATATATATAAATGTATATTGTGTATATTTATTATGTGTATATAAACACATTTTATAAACACATTATCTGTATGTATACATATCTACACACACACACATATACATATACATATACATATATATATACATACATACACATACACACACACACACACACACACACACACACACACAAGACTAAAAATTACTATTGCACTACCATAAAGTTTACAGACACCTTGTCATTCTTTATCATTTCAAATTATGGAAATGATGTAGAAGATTATAAATCAATTAGAAGAATTTTTTTTTAAATTGACAATTGATGTGTGTTTTGTTGTATAAAAACCTTTAAATAAGTGCTTTTTAAAATTTAGATGATGTTACTATAGGGAAAAATTAGTAAGTTGTTTTATGCTATTCGGATAGAAAGCTATTTCATTCAATTTTAGAAGCCTAAAACTGTTTGGTGATTTCTCTTCATCTTTTCCAGCTCTTTCACCTCTGCCTTCCTCTTCTCCATCGAGGTGCAGGTGACAATAGGTTTCGGAGGGCGTATGATAACCGAGGAGTGTCCCGCAGCCATCACGGTGCTCATATTACAGAACATCATCGGCCTAATAATTAATGCCGTCATGCTCGGCTGCATTTTCATGAAGACCGCCCAGTCCCACCGGCGCGCCGAGACCCTCATCTTCAGCCGGCAGGCCGTCATCGCCGTGCGCAACAACCGCCTGTGCTTCATGATCCGGGTAGGCGACCTGCGCAAAAGCATGATCATCAATGCCGCCGTGCGCCTCCAAGTGGTCCGGAAGACCACCACCCCGGAGGGCGAGGTCATACCCATCCACCAGATCGACGTCCAGACAGAGAGTGCGGTGGCCGGCAACAGCATCTTCCTGTTGGCGCCTCTGATCATATGTCACGTCATCGATAAGGACAGTCCTCTGTACGATCTCTCGGCGATGGAGCTGCAGTGTAGCGATCTGGAGGTCATTGTGATCCTGGAAGGTGTGGTGGAAACCACAGGCATCACCACTCAGGCTCGCACCTCGTATGTGACCGAGGAGATCCAGTGGGGCCATCGCTTCGTGCCTATAGTGACCGAGGAAGAGGGTGTGTACTCGGTGGACTACTCAAAGTTCGGGAACACGGTCAAAGTGGCCACGCCACGCTGCAGCGCCCGCGAGCTGGACGAGAAGCCCTCCATCCTGATCCAGACGCTCCAGAAGAGCGAGCTGTCGCACCAGAACTCTTTGCGCAAGAGGAACTCCATGCGGCGGAACAACTCCATGCGCAAGGGCAACTCCATGCGGCGCAATAATTCGGCCCTCGCCGTGCCCAAAGTGCAGTTCCTCACCCCCGAGGGGGGTCCAAACCTAGCGGTCACATGACAAATGGCCTGGCTAGCACTTTTCACCTGTCTATCTTCAAGTTCTTCTTATGCTCATGTTCTCTTCTGTTCCTTGATCATTCTCATATATGATGGTGCAACGTGAGACATTTATGACATTATAATGGATGGTGTTTATCTTCAAATAATGTGTAAGAGCTCCACAAAATAATTAGGCATATTAAGTAAATTATCACTATATGACTTAGTACTTAAATGCAAAATGGACAATGACAATATGATTCACACTTAATAGTTTATAGTTGTTCATTTGTTCTATAATAAATTACAAATGTGCTCAATAACGCATCCGGTTTCCTCTCTGAGATTTTTATTTCTATATAACTCTACCCAAAAAGGAAATTTCTGTCATTAAGTACTCACCGTCATGTCATTACAAACCTGTAAGACCTTCGGAAAAGTAGTAAAAAGATTGTTAAAATAGTCAGCGTGACTACAGTTCAACCTTGATGTTATGAAGCGACGAAAATATTTTTGTGTGCGAAAACAAAAAACAAAAATAACAACTTTATTTAAGAACTCCTTCTCTTCCTTGTCATTCTCCTACGCTGTTTACGCCGCAGGGCTTCCAGGTTCAGTATTGGCAGACGCTGATCATGTGAGCAGCATGTCGAATGCGTGTGATGCAGGAATGAGTCGGGTTTGGACGTAAACACTGAAGCGCTGAACTGCGTTCACTGTGTCAACTGCGTGCAAGACTGACAGGGGAGAGACGAATTTGTTAAATAAAGTTATTATTTCTGTTTTGTTTTTGCACAAAAAAAGTTCTCTCTTCACTTCATAACATTGAGGTTGAACCACCTTAGTCATGTTGACTATTTTAATGTTTTTACTACTTTTCTGGGCATTGAATGGTCATTTCATTGCTTTCTATTGAGGAAAAAACTGCTCTGATTTCATGAAAAAAAATCTTAATTTGTGTTCTGAAGATGAACGAAGGTCTTACGGGTTTGGAACGACATGAGGCTGAGTACTGAATGACAAAAATGCATTTTGGGGTGAACTAACCCTTTAATAACGCTGGATTACAAAAAACCAACGTTTTTTGGAAGATAACCCAAATGTGACCCAATATGTGTTACTCAATGGTTGGGTTAAAAAACAACCTAAAGTTTTTTTTACTGTTTATAAAAGAAACCCAATATATGAATTAAGTGTATTAATAAAGCTGAATGGAAATGATCCAAGAAAATAGCAAATAAAAATCATCAAAAGAACGCAATTCCTTAATAATCTCACGGGTAAAACGAGTTTAAAAAATGATTGTGATGCTGATCCCTGCTGGTGAAACTTGAAAGTGTTGAAAGCGCCCTCTGGTGGTGAACAGGTAAAAGTGCATCTGTTGAGAATGACTCTGGTGGTGTGCTGTGGAATTACAGACGTAAGCTAAAGACTTTCCTCAAACATTTCCTCTTAACAAGAGCATCTCAAACGTTGATTATCTAAGAGTAAGGCAGGTGAACATCACTCGACTGATCATGTTTATTTACATTATGATTGCGTTGTGTATAATTAGCCAAGTGTGGGTAGTTAATGCTGCCTTCACGTGCTATAGGAAATTTGACCATTTCCACTTCGTGATTACGAGCTAATAGCATTCAAGTTTCTTCATTGCTTCAAAATTGCGTTCATGAGCAATTTTTTTTTTTACCAAGAAAACTCCTTAATACGTTCATTCCGAGAGCACGTGAAGGCACTATAAGTCGATGTTTAGTGAGTGTGGCAAATGGACCAAACGTTAACGCTCTGAACTGTTTAAATAAGTTATTACTTTCATTATAATATTTCTAGAATAATTACACGATATGACAATACATACAACTACGCTTTATAATATATCCAACTATGCATTGGCATGATGTTCCAATGACAAGCTAATGAGTTACAACAACTCGAAGGATAATTTGTCCCACTTGATGATAAATTCGCATTTAAGTAACTTTTCGTTCATAATGTTTGCTCAGTTTTAAAAAGCTTTACGAACTTAATCACACGATGTCATAGTCAATTGGAAATAATTATTTTAAGAGTGTAAACACCGCCCTCTGGTGGTCGCTCGCAGTTCTGACAAGCGGGCTGCACATGATAGATGTGATTAAAGAAACGAGGGATTACTGCATTGCACTGCCAATGACAATGTTAAGAAAAAGAGACTTTATTTACGCGTGTGTATCTATGTTATAAATTACGTTCGTAAAGAATTTGAGGCACTTTGTTCCAAGTATGCATAAAAACGGCTGTTTATCCCAGCATGCACCGCGCGAGGTCATCCAAAAGTCTATATTTTTGTCAAAAACGTACATGAAAACACATATTTTTCACGACTTACTTTTGCTGTAGCACTTCGATTACATACCACAGCCCGCGGTGACTCTGTCTACACGATAGGGAATGATAAGTCCACTTACCGTTGAGGGAACTCCGGGGTTGTTTGTTGACTTGTCCTCTCTGGCTGTTGATACGTCAGCTTTGCGCAGTGGCAGTATCGTAGCCTATGAGGTTTATCCGAGGCGCGATTATTGCTAATTGAAAACTTTACCCAATACCCCGCCGTGACGACTTGAAATATAGTCGGCACTGGCAATTTTTGACGGTCTCTACGGAGACTGACATGTGTGTGGAAAAATAGACAAATCTAAAAATTCTGAAAGTTAATTTTAAAGAACAAACTCCCGTAATAATCATCACTTTAAGGTGTTAACATGTTTTCGTTCTAAAAACAAGTACACGTTTTTGACGTACATTGGGTTTCTTTGAGAAATAATGATCCCCACTTGACCATATTAAAACATTTAAATTAATTTAAAACTGCTAAAAGCTGTTTTATATTATGCAGAATGTGGAAAATGACCTCTAATAAATTAACACATTCGTGAATAAAACATAGAAAGCGTAATCAAAATCCCTACTGCAAGTGGCAAAGATTTTTAAGGTGTTTAATAAATGTGTGAAGTACATAAAATTTAACATATGATTGAGTAAAAGATATTCCTACTTGACTGTATTATTTAACAGCGAGTGGCGTACTTTTAAAGCTGTTTAATATTGTGCGAAATATGAAGAACGATCAAATAAATAAATGTATTTAAGGCGGTATTTACTCTTAAAATAATTATCCCTACTTAACTATATTTAACTGCGAGTGACTAGAGGTTTTTAAAGCTGTTCAGCGTTGTGCAAAATATGAAATTGCACACGTGAGTAAATCATTTTTGAATGAAAACCAGATAATTGCCAATAAAAAAATAAAATTACAAAATGAGCCTCTCTGAATTGCATCACTTCTATGAAGAGTTTACCGATTGTTTGCTTTAGAGCAATATTTTCCGGTTGTAAACGGAAGTACCATAAATAATCTTAATTTCGCGCAGTTTATACTTTTTTCAATGAAGGCATATTAATTGTTTGGTATTTATTCGCTATTCTGTATTATTCTGTTCACGGAAGTATAATGTAATTGTTATATAATTGTATAGTTGTTCATTTAACAGACTGTTAAAATATTAAGTGAGCGTTTTTTACTGTAATTATGGTAATGATACTGACGACGTAGTGCTTTGCCAGAGCCATGCAGCCATAGTGAGATCTACATGACTCCCGTGCGTCTCTAGTTTTATGGTTTATTTGATCAGATAATTGCTTCGGAATAAAAGATACGCCAGCGTTTGGATTATAGGGAAGCTTTTATCTCCTTGTTTGTCTTTACGACCGGAAAATATTAATTAATTTGCAACACAAATGGCCACAGGAGAGAAACACAATAAGAGAGAGCTGGACGATGACAGTCATGAGGACAATTCCATCAAAAAAGCAAGAATAGACAACTTGGACGAATCAAGACACATCGCTGCTCTTATTCTCGCCCGCGGAGGAAGTAAAGGCATCCCTCTGAAGAACATAAAGGAGTTGGCAGGTGTTCCTCTGATCGGATGGGTTATCAGAGCAGCGCGGGACTCTGGCGTCTTTCACAGGTAGAGTGTCACGTAACTCAGTGGTTGTCATGTATAGCAGTGGAAAATTATTGTGTCCTATGCATGCTTTTTCAGTGTATGGGTGTCCACTGATCATGATGAGATTGCGAAGGTGGCCATGGATTGGGGTGCTAAAGTGCACAGGAGGAGTCTAAAGGTGTCCCAAGACTCTACGACCTCACTGGAAACCATTCAGGAGTTCAGCAGACAGAACCCAGGTTGGAAACCAGGCTGTTGCAGTCAAATTCCATTGCATTGGTTAGTTCCGTGTAAGGGGTGTAACTAGAGCTTGTAAAACAAGTGTGTCCGCTCGTCCAGCAACGAAGATGGAACGAGTAAAGAAGCCAGGTAGACCAGTTTAAATGAAGTTTAAGTCGTGTCACATACCGGTACGTTTTCACCCACCATGCTTTTATTTGCATTGTGAGTGAAACCAGAAAAACTGATTCTACGGCATGCAGTGACACAGAGGAATGTTTATAATAAAGTCACCTCTGCCATACTTATCATGGGAATAATGTTTTTTTTAATTGAAAAAATGGATCTGATTCAGTGTATTTATTCCTTGTAACAAAGACGTACAGCTTCTTCCTCAAGCTTGCAAGCAACCTGGCTAGATTCAGCCTGTTTTCCAAAATATTGAGATATGCTGAACTTTCTCAGAGTTCGACATAACAGCAATATTCTCCTTTAACCTCTGAGTGTGTAAATGGTGGAGCTCAGAAATCACCCCACGAAGTCAAATGGCTACAAATGGGACATAATAAAAGCAGATTGGTTGAGTGAAATTCAATTTTCTTGCACAGATGTGCATGTCATCTGTAACATCCAGGCCACGTCTCCATGTCTACACCCTCACCATCTCAAAGACGCTCTGGAGCTCATTACCGAGAAAGGGTGTGATTCTGTCTTCTCTGTGGTCCGGCGTCACCATTTCCGATGGAAAGAGGTCAAGACAGGTTTGTTGAATTGTCATCTGTAAATGTTCAGTATTTTTCAAGACATTGATCAAAAGTGAACGTAAAGACATTTTAATGACATTTATGTTGCAAAAGATTTCTATTCAAATAAATGCTTTGCTTTGGTTCTTTCTATACATCAAAGAGTGCTGAAAGCAAATGTTCAACATCAGTGATAGTAATAAGAAATGTTTCTTCAGCAGCAAACAAGCATATTAGAATGGTTTCTGAAGGATTATGTGACACTGGAGAAATGATGCTTAAAATTCCACTTTGCCATCATGAACAATTACATTTTACAATATATAAAAATAGAGAGCAGTTCTTTTAAATTGCAATTATATTTTGCAATATTACTGTTTTACTTTATTTCAATCAAATTTACACAACCCTTGTTGGCTTAAGAGACTTTAAAAAACATTACATAAAACCCCAGAACTTTTAAACGGTAGTTTACTTGTAGTTTAGGTTGAATTTATTGCTATTTGGAGACTCTAACCATTTATTTAAATTACTAACTGCCTTTCTTTCTTTTCAGAGGATCTCTGTACTAAACCACTGAACCTGAACCCAGCTAAGAGGCCACGCCGTCAAGACTGGAAAGGAGAGCTGTGTGAAAATGGGTCCTTTTATTTCGCAACCAAAGAACTCATAGAAAAAGGGCTTCTTCAGGTAAAATTTTGGTCTTTAATAACAGGAACTTATTGAGGCAAGAAAGCATATACTTCATATCCTTAATCTATCAGATTATGATTTTGTTGTTACATTTCACAGGGTGGAAAAACTAAGTACTTTGAGATGGACCCTGAATACAGCGTGGATATTGATGTTGACATAGATTGGCCTGTTGCTGAACAGAGAGTGCTGAGGTGAAGAAACAAACAAAAACTTCAAAGACTGTAAAGGCATTGGGAAAATAGTCAACGTGTCTGCAGTGGTTCAACCTTAATGTTATGAAATGACGAGAGTACTTTTTGTGCTCCTATGCTATTTACATTGCAGCGCTTCCAAGTTCTACGTCAGTGTCACACGCATGTGTCGTGCTGCTCACTTGAACAGTGTTGACCAGTGCCGAGTCGCTTCAGAACATAAAGGTTGAACCACTGTAGTCATGTTGACTATTTCAACAATGCCTTCACTGGACCTTGAATGTATAATTATGTTGCTTTCTATGGAGGATAAAATATCTTATTTTGTGTTGCGAACATAAACGAAGGTCTTATGGGTGTGGAACGACATGATGGTACGTAATGAAGGACAGAAATTTAGTTTTTGGGTAAACTGACCCTAACCAATTAAACATGTGTGACTGACTCTCTACTGTGAAAGCCTTACAAGCAATAGCAAACTTTTATGTTAGCAAACAACCACGTTGCAAAGTGCAAAGTCTGAATTTAAACAAACTATGTATGGGTGTGTGTATGCGATACAGGTTTGGTTACTTCGGTAAGGACAAACCTGAAGTTGTGAAGCTCCTGCTGTGTAACGTGTCAGGATGTTTGACAGACGGGCAGATCTACATCGCAGCAACTGGAGAGGAGATGGTGTCTATCAACATCAAAGACCGGGCCGGCATCGACATCCTCATGAAAGAGGGAGTGAAGGTGATTATTGTTTGGTAACCTTGTGTTACCCACCCCCGACCTCAACCAACCCCCACACAACAATAGACACCTCTTTTGTCTTTGCCTCATCGTATCCCATCATGCATCTGTGAGGCCTCTCATTTTTGACTTTTAATTAAACAAAACTTTGTTATAAAATGCTCAACTTGATATTTAACTTTTTAATACATCCATTTCTAAACTGTTTATGTCTAGTCTTGTGCAGTTTGATGATCTTTGGTGAGTTTTGCTGGTCTCACCATTCATGATCACAGCCGCTCTGATATACTAGTATTCGGATGTTTCTTCTGACCAGTTATCCTTGCGCAGTGGCAGTATCGTAGCCTATGAGGTTCATCCGAGGCGCGATTATTGCTAATTGAAAACTTTACCCAATACCCCGCTGTGACGACTTGAAATATAGTCGGCATTGGCAATTTTTGACGGTCTCTACGGAGACTGATCTATTAGTTAAAGAAAGAAGTAGTACTAATTAGGAATTGTACTAATGCATTGGGCATTTCACTTTAAGGAACAGTACAAATACATATGCAATAAATTAACAGATTATTTTTCATTTTAATAACTATAAAGCAGGTATTATGAATAAAAGCTATAGAAAACAATAGAACAATTATTGAAAAGTTGATGTACACACACACACATTTAAAGTTACTACATTGATTCTGTTTAGCAGCAGAACACATTAAAGCGTTATAATGAAGGAAATTAAATGTATATATATATCTCAGTCTCATTTATTATTCATTCTCTGTTATTATTAAAGTATTAACCATTTAGTTTGTCAATTAATTAAACATTTTATAAATGTATATGTATTGAGCAGGGCTTGACATTAACTTTTTTGCTCACCAGCCACTGTTGTTAGTGTTTTTCCCAATTTACTAGCCACTCAGCAGGGGAGGCAGGTTTGTTTGTCAACTCTCTGTCGGAGAGATGAGAGAGTGAGAAAATGCAGCTGGTGTCTTGTATCTATGCCTTTTTAAAAGAGTACAATTGAAAAAATGTTGCTTATAAAATTCAACCCACTAAAGTGGGTGTTAATGTCAAGCCCTGATGTTCAGTGTCCACACACCCCCCCATCTCCTCTAGGTTATTTTGATAGAAGAAAACCCCATAACAAAAGCCTTAGCTGATAAACTCTCTCAGTGGATGAGCTGTCCAGTCCTGCAGGAAGTGGATGACAAACTGAAGGAGGTGGAGAAACTCATGAAGGAGAAAAATCTGGAGTGGAAAGAGGTTGCATACTTGGGTGAGTCAAGAGATCTCCATTTCTCCCAGTTACATCAGCCGAATGCCATAATCAGTAACACCATGATCCATCTTACAAACATTGGTGTGTATAATACAGCATCAAAAGATTGAACTCCAATATTAACTATGAATACTAAAAGCTATTATGTTTCTTAGCCTTTCATCTTGTAATTGCTATAATACTATTATAATCTTTCAGTAGAATGACCGAGAGGGGCTATATGTAGAATTCAGAAACTCTTGTTATTAGTGACACCGGTGGCCGTTAAGTGAACTGCAGCCAGCAACATATAGCTTATGCGCACTAAACGTACAAGAGACTGAACATGATTCAAGGCCATGATATACTCACAGCGAAATTCTTTTTCGTTCTTCACTTAGAAGCAAAAAGTTGGAAACACCTTTGCAACAATATACTGTTAATGATCATCCTGATGGCATCCATGTTGCCAAGAGTGGCATTTAGATGAATGTTAATGTTCTGCGTGCTTTCCTCTCCATAACAAAATAAATACACAACAAAAATGACAGCGTTGAGTTAAGAAAGCGGCAAAATGACAGCGGCAGTTAAGAAAGTGTCTGATCATAGAGATGTGGATATGTTGACACCAGCTCTGTGATTCACCGGCATGACGACAGGTAATTAAAGTTAGACTTATAATAGTTTGATTATAAAATTAATTATATTGACACTAGACTATAGATCTGGTTTTGTGAGACTACATCCCTTTTCTTTGTACGACACAGACGCATTTCGGCATTATCCTGAATATTGTATCAGCATTCATTTCACGTCATTGAACGGAAGAGAGGTTCTCGGGAGTGTGTGTGAACGTCATCATTTTGATTTACCCGTCAAAATCAGTCTATTGGCTTTAATAGACAACCTAGGAAGTTTGGGAAACGCACCTCTCCTTTTTTTAAAATAAAGTTTCATTACTAGCTGTTTTGTTACAAAAAACCATTTACACATGAAAATACTTACATATAGCCTCTTTAAATGCATCCCTAAAAATGAATATATTTCTCAAAGTCTGTGTCCTAATATCTTTGTATCAGGGAATGATGAGTCAGATGTGAAATGCCTGAACCTGGCAGGGCTAAGCGCAGTTCCCATGGATGCCCCAGCGGTGGCGTGTAATGCTGCCAAGTACACCTGCCATTGCAAGGCGGGTCGTGGGGCCGTGCGAGAGTTTGCTGAACACATCCTACTGCTGAAAACGGAGGCCAAGTCTCAGATGGGACGGGACAGAATTGACAAAGACCAGGACAGACAGGTCAAAATTGAAGAAAATTGCCAAAGTGGAAATCAAATACAAAGCCATGATACAGCCATAACATCTGAAGTAAAGACCAATTCAATCTCCAAACTATTTGAACCACTCGTAGCAAAAGTGTAAATGTAGCCCAAATCCAGACTTGGCAACACTGGCAGTCACATTCTAGGTTAGGTTTTAAAGGTGTTATATTCTTCAAAACACTATGAAATGAGAAACACTATGGTGGGTTTTCGGTCACGGTGGGGGTACTGAAGGAATCATTTGATCATGTAATTAAACCATTATATATACACTCGTCTAAATCACTGACTTTTTTTTTTTTTGACTCCTAAAATGAATTGTCATTTAATTTAAACCATTTGTTGGAATGAAATTGTTCTTCCTTCCTTGTCAATAAAAATAAACAAAGTAACATTTTGCCTCATATAATTTGCTATACATGATTAACTTTGGGATAGCTTGTGCGCTCCAAAATATACACCAGAGGGCAGCCTTGTGCAAAAAAGGTAAGCACCTCATGTAAATTCAACAGATCATTATGATGAGCAACCAAAATTACAATGTTAACAAAGAATGAGTCCATTATTATGTGACAGTTATGTGTACTAAACAGGTGGTGATTAAATATTATTTTTGCATATTACAATACTATTCAAAATCCTTAAGTGAGTCACTCCATTTGTGAGATCAAAAAAGGACAAAATTCAATAAAGCCCAGCTTCAAAATTCCAAGCCAACCTCACTGACACTTAGTATATCACTTACTAATACGTACCACTATGGTACCAAGTTTTGCATACTAAAACATAGTTTCTTCGCCCTCATGAATTTCTTTATTGTTTGGCAGCAATACATGACCTTTAGCTGTCTCTGTGTGATGCCTGAATGATGATCACCAGGGTAAAGGCACAGAGGCCATAATGAGGGTTAGATTTCCACTCTCCAGCCACAATTAAAACTCAATAGGTCTGTTAATTTATGATTCCTCTTAATCTATGCACCCTAAGAGAGAGGGCAAACCCAATTAACACTCTCTCGTCATCCTCTGTCACATTATCATTGTGTGCACACAGTGCAATGCCAGTAGAATACATTTTAGCCACTAAATCTCCCAGTCAACTTATATAACCAAACAGAATGGGAAGATAAGATATTTTCCTGGAAATTAAATGTTAATCCATAACTTGGGCTCTGTGATAAGGCAGCATTATCTTATTTGAGTTAATCTTAGAGACAGTTCTGTTGGTTTCCAAGGCTAAAACGGTAAAGCGATTACAGGAAATGCATGTACTGGAGATTTGCTTAGTTACAGGATTAATCAGTGTTTTAAAACAAATCTTGTTTATTTGGTAAGGGACAGAATTTATTGTGAACAGGTTGTTCCACTAGAACGACCCCAAAAATGCCTGCATATTTGACTGCATGTTCAAAAGAGCCTACATAGCTGAAATAACACCTAATTCCTAATTAAAAAACGAAATTGCATGCAGTTTGCGGAAGAACACTGTTTTGTTAGTGCTTCGGTTCTGTGTGGCTGCGGATGAACATGACAATAATGCTTTAGTTTACAATGAACTCTGTTGGACAGCAACATATGGCAATTTATCTGTTCAATAAAATACCTTAGTCACCTGTGGAGTAATAAAAACGCCATCTATACGTCACTTTTACAACATTTCAAATCCCTCAGTTCTCGCCGTCTCCGAAAAGCCAAGCCAATGTTGATTCTCCTTTTGTCACCCTCTCTTTTTGCCAGCAGACTCTTCTCTGTTCGTTTTTTTTTTAAAACGGATGATTCCCCGAAGGTTGGAGATTCAGCTGCTCTATGTCAACCTTTCTCACTTGTTGTGACAACTAACCTATACAACTCCGAGAGCATACACGAGTCAAAGTAGCCGGAGTAGGGCAAGTTCTAGGCAAAATTCTTTTGTCTAGTCTTGTTCGAGATGCAACGGCGTATGACATCGTAGTATCGCGAGACCGTTGGGTGAACATATGACTCCTTATGCTTTTGAATCGCTCTCACGGTACTTTGATGTCATACGCCAATCCGTCTATGCAGCGCCGGAACTGTTTACGGATATGACGAGACATGCACGGACCAGTGACCCATGTACGCAATTTCTCACAAAAACAAAAAAACAAAAACATCTGGATAGGTCTAAAATATAAACACTTATAATAAGCTTAGCATTGTGGATCAGAGTAATACAAAAACGTCAAAAATGAATGATCTATTGACTCAATAGGTTTCTTTAAATTTAGTTCATTTTTAATAAAAAAGTTACATATTGAAGCTTTTTAATAAAACTATTAAATGCGTTTTCAGCCACTAAAGGAAAATATAAATATCAGATAAAAAAAACTTAAAAATTAAAATTAGAAATGTTGCTTTGGAAACTTATTGGAATAAGTTTAATGGGCTACTAAAATGATTAAAACAACAAGAAAAATAAAGCTAAATAAAAGTTTATAAAAAATTACAGAAGCACATAAAAAATTAAAATTAACATTTTAAATGTAATAGCTAATTCAAAATATTATTACATAATATAATAGAAAATAAATAATAATATAATTACATTGACTGTAAAAAAATATTTAGGCACAAATTTAAGATTTATGTTTTTGAATTGCATATTACATTTTTATCCTTTTGGATTATAAAGTTTTATCAAACTAATATACTCGATATGATGCGGAATGAATGTCATTGTTTTCGCAATGAACACATTTATGCTGATTCTAAGCGATTTCAAAAAATCCATTTTGAAAATATATAAAAAATAAATGCAACTAGTTAATAAGCTATGCCAGGTTTTGTTTGATGTGGTAAGAGACACAGCTTCAGACTTTATCGTGTAGTGTTTGTTTATTTTAAAAAGTCACAGAACCAATCATTTTTAGTGAACAGATTTAAAAGATTTGAGCTGGCAGAATGAATCAAAAACATCACCACAATATTGGAGTAGCAGAGTTGACAGATTTTAATGAATGTTGCTGCTGTTGTCTAAATAAATTATTTTGTTTTGGAACCAAATGACTGACATTACACATGACCTTCTTAAAACCCACTGGGGTGTAAGATTTTAAGGTAGTGTGAGAATTTTTAGAGTCAGGCAGTAAGTTGCAGGATCAATACATGCAGAGCTCTCTCTCTCTCTCACTAACTCCATGCTTGTCCACTGGAGCCAATTAAACTGGGTCAATAGAAACTGATGAGACCAGCCGTGCGGGGCACAGGTGTGTGGCGGCAGTAGTCGGCCCTGCCAGTTGTTACTGGTACCTATCATCTCATTTAAAAAAAAACCAAACCTCTCAGGCCTCTACAATGGAGCCTCAGGTGGGTTTGGAGGGATTGGTTTGACTTTGATCAGGGTTTTAAGCCCTGGGGATGTTTTAAATATAGAACGGCAAGAGATGATATTTCTGCATGGATAGAATCTGTGTATCTTACCATTATAATTGAATCATGTTACTTTAATGCAAATACACCTTCAGCGTATCAAAAACTTTTAGAAAAAATGGATCAAGGAAAACTTGCCTTATAAAAAAAGTACTTTGCTGGCGCCAGGGTTGCCAGGTTTTCACAACAAAACCCACCAAATTGCTATTCAAATCTAGGCCAAAATTTACCAGCGATTCCCCGGTAAAAATTATATTTTCCTTTTTGACATGGTTCCCCTGGGGAAATTCACGTTCCAGGGCATAAATATCACGTTATTTGGAACATGAAAAACAACCCACAGCAACAGTGTAAAAGTGGCCTTGGAAACACCGACTGGTGTCATGGAATAGGCCTACTATGACTAAATAATTACCACTGTGATTTTTACATTGTATGTGGTAGTATGGTAACATGTATAAAAACAAACAACACACCTAAAGGAGCTTAGAGTCAATCATATCCACCTATAAATGAAACTAAAACTAAACTTTTGAAGGAGATATAAATGTTTAATGAATAAATGAATGCTAAATGAATAAATAAATGAATGAGGAATTTCTTGTGAATAACATGAGTTTTTTCATTTATTCATTTATTTATTTATTTTTATTTTATTGTTTGTTTGTAGTGTCCATGTTTGTTGTAACTGGAACTGCCCATTATTTTAGAAAGAGGTAGAGTTTATTAATTAAGTCCCTACTCACCTATGTTTTTTTAAAATTGTACGTTTATCGGGAGTTACAATTTTTCTTACTCTCAAAAAAATATCTGAGACTGCATGGAGAGAGAATGTGACCTGACAGTGATGAAAGGCTCTCGGTGAGTTTCCATAAAGCCTCCTAGTCATGCATCAATCAGATGCCAGGACTTAGTCTGAGTTATGAGTCTGTCAGGTATCTCAGTGCACAGTGAGTTTGTGGTTCACATTTTTAAATCCATTTAGAATTGTGGTTATTTGATGTCGAGCCTTTTTTGAAATTTTAGTTAATTTACTTTACATACATTGTTGGGGTAATGCAAGATAAGTAATCAGATTACTTTTTTCAAGTAACTAACACGTCACTTTTAAATTTATTACAGGCCATAGCTGTGTCTGAAACCGCCCACTCGTTCACTCATTCACTAACCCCTATATAGTGCATGACAGTTGAGTGCACTATATCAGCAAAGAGTGAACGAAAACGAGTGAGCGAATTCGGACGCTGACGTTAATAGCACGCGCCAGACAGCGCAGACAATTTCGTCATTAACATTTCCTATACCCATCTGTAATGTGCCCTGTTTAGCTTAATGAATTGTATATTACTGTTTATTTGTCATGTTTATTGAGAATAAAGAGAGAATAAAAACACCTGTGTCATGCTATTTACTAAATTTACATTTAAAAATAACAGAACAAAAACACTACACTGTCACATTTGTTTATAAAAAATATAATGGTAAATAAATACAATATAAACAACAGTATACAATGTGCAACGGTTCACTAACATATGAGAAAAATCGACCAAATTATCATATGATAATACGTATATAAATTATGATATAAATCTGTATCATTTCGCTTCAAAATATCTTTACAAAGATGTTCTAATTAATAAAAAATTACACTTACATTTGTAGAAGTTGCCGCTTCCCGTATTGCCGTCTGCCATATTTATTATTCTTTCGCGCTCGATCGTCCTATCGCGTTGGATTTTGGGTAACGGCGCTTTAACGAGTGTACATCGAATGTACACTCAAAATCAGAGAGGATTGTGGGTAAAAGTAGTGAACGAATGTAGGGAATGAAGTCGTTCACTCAGAATTCGGACAGCACTACAAAATGGCCGACACCCGATAGAGTGTATAGTGGAGGGAGTGGTTTCAGACACAACTCATCTGAGTTTCTTTTTCAAATAAGTAACAGAAGTCCCTATGAGAGAAATCAGGAGTAATGCTACCTTCACGTGCTCTCGTAAAAGAGTTTCCTAGGTAAAAAATTGCACATGAACAGAAATAGGAATCATCAAATTCCCAATAGCACATGAAGGCAGCTGTGACGAGCAGGGCGCGCGAGAGCCGCGAGGGAACGACGCGAGGCCGGTGACGCGAGTGATAATGAGCGTCAGCTGCTCGGCGCACCGGTCTCGTATGTCTCACGGAGGAGCTCCGGAAGCATAAAAGAGGAGCGACGACAGTGAAGGACGAGAGAGGACCAGGCCTGGACTTTATGTTGTGTTTTATTTTGTTTGTTTATTTTGTTTGTGTGGGCGGCAGTCGCCGCGAGGAACTGCCGCCCTTTTACTTTCATTTTATTTTTTGCTTATTTTATAAATAAAGGTTGTTAACGTTAACCTTCTTCGCGTTTTTACGAACTGTGTTACAGCAGCCTAATGGCAGAGGTGTTGTGTCTGTGCGCTGTGTATACATTATGGTTATTGTTGTTCTAGACTAAATGTGAGAATGCATTTATTCATCTCACATGCACAAAAACAGATTCTGTATTCCTCAAAATGAATAAAAACTGAAATACAAACTCAGAATATTACTTAAAACTGCAGTAATATGTTAGAGAATACAAATTATGTTTTCAATCTCACTGTGTTAAGCAATGCCCATACTGATGACTTTGATGATTCAATTCAACTGAGATAAACATCACATTTGTGTTTAATTTTTTAGTTTTTTATAGCTAATGCGAAAATCTTGAACTCTCTTCTTCTGCGTCCTATTCTTCCACAATCCAGAATGGAAGCACAGCTGAAAGGTTTGTTTGAGCTGTGCCCTCTACTGTATGTTATGTTATTCATTATTTCACTTTTGGTGAGAAAAAGTCATTACATTTGCCAGGAATAGAACTTTTTTATTTTTGTATTTAGAATCAAACAAGCCAAGTTTAGAAAAATACCCAAAAGCTAAAGTAATGCATTACTTTCCATAAAAATAAACTAAATAACACAATTAGTTACTTTATTTTAGGGAGTGGCGTACTATTGTAATGTATTACTTTTAAAAGTAACTTTCTTCACCACTGTTTATAGGGTTACTGCATGATTTGGAAATTGGAAAAAACAGGCTTCATTCGTAATTTTAAAACTGACAGTAATATAATCTCAGCTGTAAGTGACACACCCAAGCATACTTCCTGTTCCTGCCCTGCTGGCATTACACATGCTCCCTTCCATCAAATGCAGCCTAAGCACTGGAGCTCATCAAATGTGACGATGATGAATGTTCCATACGTAGTCTCCTTCAGCAATAACACACATACCTCACCTGTCCCTCTGAATTACAGTCCACTGGTATTTTTAGGTAAGGATTCTTCCTATGAGGTCAGAGCACTTTAATTTGCTGCGCTGACACGCTCGTTCGTCAGCCTCATGGAGGTTTTATTGGTCAGTGACAGCAGCCGGATTGCTGTTGACAAGTCTGTGATGTCCTAGCAGCATCGTGTTTTAGCACACAGTGTTCTGAGACCCGTGGACCTGTATCCTTGTAAAAAGCTTTTATTCCCTTGATAATTGTCTTTACCTATTGCTTTGGCAATGAAATAACATGCTGAGACATTCTGTTTAAGGTACCTTGGGACTAATAAATCATGATCAAAATGTAGCAGTTTTATTCTTTCGGTTTGCACTGAGACACACACTTTACACAGATTTATAAATCACTAATGTGACACTATAATACAGTAATTTGGAACTAGTTGACATTTTCGTCAATTGGTGAAATCTCATTTGTACGTCTACTTACACCCCACTGAGGGGTGGGTTTTAGGGGTGTATCTAACGCTTGATATTTTTTTTCTAAAAAAAAAAGATGAGTTTCAATACAAATCACATCATCACAACCACCTCATAAAATAATTGTTTTCTCATCAGTTCAGACTGGATATGAAGTTCTTTGCATATGAATTGTATACGAACTCTAAAAATGGACCTCACCCTTCTCCACTAATTAACTGACAAGCCTTTCTTAATTAAACAGTTGTGCTTCAGTGACTGAACTCTGATGTGATAAAACCTGCATGACGGTTTGTTGATATGAAAGCAAGTCATACATTTGAGTCATGCGTTTGTAATTGCGTTCCACTGAGCTGCTTGTCAACAGTTTTTCTTCAAACATGCTAGATCTGAACGTTGACCATGAATGCCACTTTTTTAGACGCATTGTCACAAACAAATTCACACAGATTGTTAAATCTGCAGCATTGTTGTATATTTTTTCATTTTGGATATACGTATGTTGAATTTTGTTTTTGAGATATAATGCATGTATCTCATCCCAAATAGCTAATGTGTTTACAGCAACCTTGATAATTAGATTTCATTATCTGTATCCAAAAACTGAAAAGGATATATTGGCTTTTAAGTGCATGATCCAGGAAGAAGAACAAAAAAGCCTGATATCATCAAACAACAGCTTATATTCCCCATTACTTAAACTGTCGTGTTTGCCATTTCCTAAATGAGAGAACTGAGCTCCATTAAATTTCACTCCCAAGAGATTAATGCAAATCAATCGCTTCATTCACGACAGACAGCATTTAATGAGTCTATCCCCATCGGTTTCCCACATGCCATCAGTAATACCCCAACAAATGAAATGATTTGCTGCAAATTACAGTTACTGAAAGAGCCAAAACAGTGGGTGTATATTTCTTGATGTCACAATGGCCGTCCCTCCATCCCTTCATCCCTGCAAACTAAAGACTTTATTTTTGTACTTCCTGAGCGGTTCAGTGCGAGAAAGTTTCCCATTAGCAAAGTGCCCTGTTGACTCATTGCGCTTATGTGACGTCCAGGTTGTCATCCACTTTCATTGCTTTTTGCTTTACCTTTTAAGCCACCCCCTCGGGAATCTGCAGTGCTTTTTGCTTGCTCTGATGTGAAGCCGCTCCTGTTTGAGACTGCAGAGTGACGGGCTCAATAACGTTTGATCTCAGACTAGATGTTCTTTCCTCGAAGAGTCTCATCCAACCAACACCTCCCTGTACCAAGGTGAACTTACCCTTTACCTGAAAAAACTCCATTGAATTATGCATGGGGGCATTGTGGCCCTGTGGTAAAGAGGTGGAGATGAAGGATGCATGACTTCACTGAGTAAAGCTTTCAGAGGAGAAAGTTGAGACCCACAAGGGGCTGAGAGGAGACAGAATGGGCAAGGCTCAATATCAGAATTACAGACGTGGCCAAGGCTGCGATCAAACCTCATGATCCAATTACTTTTTCCATCGAACCATGAGAGAGTAAATCGAGAGGTAGAGCAGTCCATCATGCACGCTCAGTGTAAGTGGTCAGTGTCACCCTCGTCTTGCCTTTCCGCTCCATTGGCTAATGGCTCGTCGTAGAAGCCCGCACACATGCTTCCACCGACAGGTACAGATATCAGCAGGGACAGGCCTCAGTAAACCAACCTGACAGACAACTGCAACTGAGTGGAATAAAAGCTTCTGAATTTGGCAGGGAAAAGAGAAGCTACACAAAGAAATCATTTTCACTCATAGTGATTTATATGTGGGCAGGCAAAAACAGCAAAAGCTTGGACTGAAAGGCGTCAGAGGCTACGATTAACCGTGTGTAAATATATGTAACCTGTGCTGTCAAAATGAGTCGCAATTAGCAAATTTTTATTGTTATTCTCTATTAAAAAAACTTCAAAATAATGTATGATTTGTTGGAATTCAGTTTGAATTCGATGGAGTCAGCAAAGTCAATTTTGAGAAAAATCAAGTTAAATTTTTCTGAGGGTTCCAAAACAAAATCACCAAGCAACCATACCATAAAATCCCTGGTAATACCACCACATTTGGCACAAACCAAGTCAAAACCCATACCTATAGCGAAAAATATATTCAACGGTTTGTCATTCCACACAGTAAGACCTTCATTCAACTTCAGAAAACACAAGTTAAGATATTTTTGATAAAATCCGATGGCTCAGTAAAGCCTGCATCACCAGCAAGAACGCCACTAAAAACATAAATAAAAGTTCATGTGACTACAGTGGTTCAACCTTAATATTGTAAAGCGATGAGAATACTTTTTGTGTGCCAAAAAGGAATTCAGAATATTCATCCTTGCTATAGTTATCATCCTTAAGGGCTTTAGATCTATCTGAGAACTTAAACTTGAAAATACAGGGTTATTTTGGAAGACGTAATCAAATAAATTCCGCATTATTTCTGGGTCACAATGTGTGACATCATGTGATTCCTTTGATGGTCCGATGTTCTTGTTTCCAGTGAAGATAAAAAAATGAAATTGCTGTATTAAATGCAGACGTTTTGGACTTCGTTGTATATCAAAACCTATGAATCTCTCTTTTACTCAAAGCAGACAAGCTCTTCATTTTGACAGGCATCCTCAGGCACAGCACAACACAGCCTCTCCAAGCCAAAACCCATTACGTCCATCTAACCTTTCTCCAGCTGTCCAAACCACAGCTCACTCAACCTGTACCCCATCTGTTTTGTTGGAAAGCAAAACTGCTGAATAAAAATATGTATTGATATGTATACTGTCACAAATTAAGTCCAATGATGGTGAAGGTAGTCCAAAATAAATTCTGTTTAGCAAACAAAACAAAATAGATAATCCAAGATATCCAAACACAACGCGACAGTGTGTCTAGCACAAATAATGCACAACAAATGAGAGGAAGGAAACAAAGCAAAAGAAAACAGGAAACTGATGAGAAACAAAATAAAAGACCATGAAAAAAAAGCCTAACTGTGACCCACGTTTGTATTATTGAAATTACAAAATGGTGTTATAACACTTCCAGTTGTATACTGTGAATCCTTATCCACATTCACAGTTTGGCCTTTTCACAATGTATTATCATTTGTTCTGTCTCCATGCTCTTTTCCCAGAAGTGTAAAAGTCCAGTGATCATGACATGTAAATGCATTTCAATGACTAAAGTCTTATCCTTATACAGAGGAGCACTTGAATGTAAAAGGTTACAGAGTATCTTGTCCTGTTCTGCTTCGACCCTCCTGTTCATCCTTCTCGTCTTCCATTATCTCCTAATCTCTCTCCTGCAGATCTTATAAAAGATGCATCACTTCCTCTGCGTAAGGACCTACAATGCTTTTATTGCAGTCTTTCAGGGCCATAAATCTAATGGTAAAGGCATTAGGAATAGTAAAAGCGCTGTGGATCTTTTATATGCATGCGTCTGTGGTAGCATTTTTTATAAAACGAGGCGTCTATGTGTCTTGTGGTTGTGCAAGTGAGGTTCATATTAGACAAAGTGCATGGTCGTGTTTGTGATATGTCTCTATAATGCCCTGTTTTGTATTTTGAACCTCATGAAACCGAGGAAGCAGATTATCCTGATGAAATTACCTGATGAAATGTGGCCAGACTCTGGAAGCTTCTTCCTGCCACAGCCTTACACTAAAACAAATGTTTGTTTTGGTCCTTACTGCTAATTTACCGTCGTATCTATGTTTTTCTCTAGCAAAATGTTAGCTGAGCATATAGTACAAACCAAAAGGGAGACTGTTAAAATACGAATTGCGGTGTTTTACAATTTATCAGCCAGTATTGATGTTTAACCTGAAACGATGATTCAGCTGAATCCTAATGGCTGCCCATCCTTCAGCTCTTAGTGGCAGTAATGATTTGAGACTCATCATTTAAAGCTAATCTCAGGCAAAATCTGGATGGAAATTAAAATCTTTAGTCGGAAGGTCAGAAGCTTAACGGTCGGCAGGCATCTCATAAAGTTAGATGAACTCTAGTCAGAGCCGATTTTCTCTGCTTGAGTCTGAGAGTAGGAAAAATCTGATTGTCTGATTGTGTACTCCATTAATAAAAATTAATCATTTTGATTAGAAAATCAGCAGTGCTGTGACCTTTTAGATCTCATTGACTCTTTCAAATTAAAACTCATTGAATATTTATTTGTAATCAGTTTGTGGAAAAAGCTTGATTGCTCATTCTGAATAGGTCACATGAAAGATCACATGACATCAAATGTCAGAGTTTAGTGTATAAATTTTCTATTCTGAATAAAACATGATGGAAAGTCACAATAAAAACAAAATCCTGACCACAATCGCACACTAAAAAAAATAAAAATGTTAGACATTCACTGTAAAAACACAAAATGATACAATAAACATCAACTAAACATAAAATGAATGCTGATAATGGGGGGTCGATTACACGACACCATTAAAAACTGAAAATGCAAACATTTCAAAAGGATACCGTTATTGTCTCTGTGTAAAAAATAAAAACGGTGATGTCATGGGCATGTGAAGTATACAGTTTTTCTTTACAAAGTGACATTGCCAACTACTGGCCTGGCTGTGTAATGCATCATTTTTAGTTGTGAATGGGATCGCTTTGAGAGCGTTGTTGTCTGTACGCGAAAAACAGACAAAAACAACTTTTCTGTTTTTAGTACATCGTTGTCGTGTACACGCACCAGACAAAACAGTAACTTATAGAGGGATTTTATATTATTTAAAGCTTTTATTTTCACCCCGTAGAGGAATTATGTATAAAGTAGCACTCAAAGGCCTTTGCTTCTATAAAGCAGATTGAAAACTTCTGGTCTTCTGAAAGTCCCTCATCTCAACTAATAAGACTTGAGGGTGAGAGAGAGTGAGAGAGGAAGGAGAGGAATAGGAAAATGTGGCTCTGCTAAAAAAAAACAACAACAAATCATGGTCCCAAAACAAATTGTCCACATCAGATAGTAGGAAGCAATTTATTCAGCCCAGCTGAGCGACGCTCAGTCAGACTAATGGATGTCTGTGGAGGTAAAGTCTGACTTTGGCCCCTGCTGTGGCCCTGATAAGGATGGCCTAATGAATATGTGACACTCCCAACAGGAGCGCTCTAAACAGCCATCTTGGAGGTGACTGTATGCTGAATAATTCGGGTAGACTAACGGATGAATCCACACTTCCCGAAATATGATTTTCCCCTCGGAAATCCCAGGCTAGGGCCTCTCATTGAATCGGAGCTTTGGAGTGCAATGGAAGATGGAAGGGAGGGAGGAGGCTTCCAGTAATACTTGATTGAAACGGGACATAAACCGCATTGACCTTGGCTTAGAAGGGATTTTATGTGGCAAGTCAAAGCGTGATTCTTTTTTTCTGGCAAAAAATCTGATATGGAAACAAATCTGGAGGCATGATATTATATGTCATGCAGTTTGTGTCGGCTTAGAAAACAATAGGATGTGATTTGATGGGAATATGTTAACATTCATTTCTTCATATACCACTTAACACCTGCATATGAGCTTCTGACAGGCAGACAGACATCTGAAATGCCTCATTGCCCAGGGAAATATTTAATTCATCATGTCTCGTTGTTGCTGCTTCACATTTTAACGCGGTAAGTCAAGTTATCTGGCATTATTCGGCTTCATGCTTCATTTGAAGTGAGTCCCATCAAATTCATTGTCATAAATCAGGATATTCCTCATAGGAAGAAAAATCCCAATTGAGCCAAAAAAAGATGCACTGCAAACTCAAATAATCAACTGTTTCGTTTGAAATAAATCAATATCCTATAGCAAATAAATAAATATACAAATATAAACTAAAAATATAAAAAAAACTGTAGACAAATAATGCATAAAATACAAATATGAATATATAAATATTAAAATATAAATAAATGAATATATATATATATATATATATATATATATATATATATATATATATATATGAATGAATATATAAACTATTATACTAATACAGAAAATATATAAAATATAAGTAATATAAAAATATAATAAATAAATAATACAAAAAAATAAATATAAATTAATAAATAAAATATAAAATAAAATAATATACAATACAAATTAATGAAAAAATCAACTATTAAACAAATAAATAAACACATAATTAAATAAATTACCCCCAATAAACAAACAAATATAAATAAACAATTGTAAAAATAGTTAAACATAAATGAATTGCACTCAAATAAATAAACAAACATAAATTAATAAATAAAATACAAAAAATAGTCTTACAAATAAATAATATACAAAATAAATAAATAAAACAATGAACTATTATATAAATAAATATATAACTAAATAAATTACACTTATTTTTCCACCACAAATATGGTGACTACAATTATTTTAAAATATTCTTATTATTATGTTGATGAATATTTCAGTTAATAATTCATATACTTCAGTCTGTCGCAGAATAGTGCTTGTAGTAAGCGCAACAACCACAAAGGAGATCACACAAAGAGTCCTTTAATAATTTCAACAAGGAACACGTAGGAGAATCACAAGAAATAAAGCTCAGGAAACAACCACGTCTAACATAAACGAGACCGAACACAGAAAGACAGAAAGAACTCAGGGCTTAAATACACAGGGAGGGTAATCAACTGAACACAAACAGGTGTGTGGAACTAATTCTAAAACTGAACATACATGTTACACAGACTTCCAAAAACTTTTTTGGTGGTATTTTGCACCTGTCTTTGATGCTTCAGATATAATTCTGTGATATAAAACTGTGGCCTATAGCAGTTAGCACACATGTACACATTGAGACAAATGCCCTTCTGCTTGTCCTCCGTTTTATCAATATCTCAATCTCTTAAAACTGCTCAAATCTTCTTTGAATCTGTTCTGACAGCCTTTTATAAGAGAACAGGCTAGCAGGGTGGTCATGGTATTTAAATAAGCCTCCAGCACTGAATTATGCAGAAGCTGGTGTTGTGGGTATTGGAGGGGAGTTTGTTGGGTTTCGATCTGCTTTCTCAGAGGGGGAGATCAAAGCGAAAAAGGCTGGAATCCAATACCTGCCTCCAGTCGCGTGCACCAGGCTCAGTCTGAATGGAAGAGCCTCTCCCTCAGGGACCTCAGAGAATCAGAGACGCAACCCAAAGCCACAGACGAGCTACTCACACACATGCAGACGAATGTTTATGCTGACATTTTCTTTTGCTGAAGCGGTTTGCATGTTTTAACAGACAAAAGGAATTTGTCACATTGGTGCAGATGCTGCAAGTTTTACTTGCTTAATGCCAGTTGGTGCTTTTGGGAAAAATTGTCACAATACACAGCCTCATCAAGCAACTGAATTACAGTTGACGGAGAAACATTGGCCCTGTCCCAAATGGCACACTTTATATGGCCTTGTAGATTTACAATGGCTTCCATGTACACACGTCCGTTAAGTCCACGAGACCGTAGGGTGTCCCATTTGTCATTTTAGTTTTCATAAGGGTGCTCGCGAGTGCCCTCTTTGCACGATATGCGCCCTCGATGCACACTTTTGCCAAGCCCGCACTTGTGCGAGCTTCACAGCAGACTTCTTCTCAAAGCGGCACTACATCACGAAAGACTTGTAGGAAGATGTTCATAGGGTTTAGGTATGTTTATAGATATGTTTATATTATGTTTATAGGGTTCCATTTGGAACAGGGCCATTCTTTTAAATGCATAAAGGTGCCATTACAACATTTATCGGCAGAGGATGTAATCAGTACATCTACACAATACCTAATAGCTCATATTGGTTGGGGCGTTTAAAATGCCAAGTACCAGTGAATATTTGCTCTTGATGTAAATAAGCCTCTTCTCTCTTGTGCTTTGAAGTTGTGTGAGTATTACACATGTTGTGGACATGAAACTTCACCGTTTCGAAACTTTTTCATCAAAAACAAAAGAGCACTATAATAACACACAGATGTTATCTAGAAAACTAGCTATGCTGCTAGAGATTTCCCTAGACACTATACTACAATACCCCTTAATTAAAAACAAAGCATGATCAATCCGGCTCTTCGCCCGATTCAAAGCATATGCTTTGTGTTTTGTCACTTGCAATTAGGTGGAACAGCTTTGGCTGGTGGCAGATGGTCTGGCAATGAGGGACTGAACTTTCAATACATATCAGCTAGGGATTTTCCTTATGACTCCTTATTCACTTCAACACAGGAATAGTAATCTGCTTTGAAATGAAATAAAGGTTGCTTCACGTCAGGGCTTCAAAGCAAACTCATGTGCTGCAGATAGCATCGCAGAAGGGCAATGTTAACATGTTGCTATAGAAAGCATGAAAGCATGTAAAGTATGGACGACAATCAAATAAAAATATGGCTCTGGATGGATGGATGGATTAATGGAAACGTTGGTGGGTGGATGGATGGATGGATTGATTGATTGGTGGGGGAATAGATAGAGGGGTGAATGTATGGATGGATGGATGGCATGTCATTTGAAATGGTTTTTACTGTGTGAAATCAGTCATGGTTTGTTTTGTTTATCAGTCACAGTCAAGTTTTTTCCTTATGACTCCTTATTCGCTTCAACACGGGAATAGTAATCTGCTTTGAAATGAAATAAAAGCTGCTTCACATGACTTACATCAGGGATTCAACGCAAACTCCATCCACCACTTTGACCTCCACAAGTGCTGCAGATAGCATTGCAAAAGAGCAATGTTAACATGTTGCTATAGAAAGCATGTAAGCAAATAAAATATGGACAACAATCAAATAAAAATATGGTGATGGATGGATGGATGGATGGATGGATGGCAAGTCATTTGAAATGGTTTTTACAGTGTGAAATCAGTCATGGTTGGAGAGGTTTCTTCAATGATTTAGAGGTAACACAAAAAATTTTGCATCTTGCTATATAATGACAGAAACTGGCATTCAGATATCCTATAAAAGTGATTTCCATGTCGTTCACTTTATCTGCTGACAGGTTTAAGCAGAGAGGAGAATAAGCCTAGTGAACTCTCTGTTTGGATCAATGGCACAGCCGCAGTCAGAAAGTCTGCAAGCTGACTAAACAATAGCAGTCATTGACAAGTATGAAGGAGAGGAGGATCAATATTCATCAGGGCAGACCATTGAAAAAGCACAAAGGGACGTAGAACATAACCAATGCAAATCAGCTTTTTCAGTGGTGAGATAGACGGAAGAGATACATTCAAACCCATTGAATTCTCCCTCATTCTCTCTCACACAGAACGATATTATATTGATACAACACATGAGTGAGCATGATAGTCTTTTCTCTCAGAAAATGGCATTAGAACTCCAAATCTTGAAAAATAATAAATGCAAAAATATTCTCAGGATAAATCCAGGCAGTTCCTTGGCAGGATCAGTTTAATAAGAAAGAAAGAGAGTCTATTAATGATTGATTAAGTGGCTGTCATGCTCACAGAGCTCAGCAGAATGGGAAAGGTCATCATTCACGAAACCTGCTGCATCCAATGGCCCTTGTGAGATATACAGTGGGCAAAGTGATACTATCCATAATATCCATGAACATTATCTAGAATTTAAATGTGTCAATAGCATCATTCTCTTACCAAACAGTTTTGTTCTGGTTATTTTATGCATTGTTTTTTTTTTTTTTTTGGGTGTTAATCACTCACAGATGCAGTTTCAGACTTGCTGGACTTCACACTGAGAGAAAATTGACAGTGGTCAGAAAATAAGCGGGTTATTGATTTAAAGATGAGTGTGAGATGCTTATTGACTCCGCCAAGTGAAAACTAACCGAGCATGTCTCATCATGAACAAACCGTGTCTCCAAATGATATAGTTATATTAGCGATGACAAAGCAACCACAATACAAAACAGATGAGACAAACTGTCATCCTTGGAGTCTTGTTAGACCATTTGGTTTCTGCTAATTTGTTCAGAGATTCATGGTGCTTTTATTCCATAGAGATGGTATTATGGAGCATGATGCTAACAATGCTAAGGTCAAGGGTTCATTTCCCAGGAAACACACATATTGATAACATGCACAGGATTGAATTCACTTTATGTTGCTTTACATAAGCATATAAGATGAGTAAACATGTTCATTTGCAGATCTCAAGGGTGGAGCTCCATGGGCTCCATTCATAAAAAGGAATTGGAATCACACACAGTGGCCACATAAAAGCAGTTATTTTCATGGAGATGTGAATTTATTTTCTGTAATGATTTTGCCCTTTCAGGGCATTCAAACTTTACATTAAGCTTATTTTGTTGTTGCCTGCTGGGACTAGGCTTTTGTTTGTTCGCAGCTGAAGCTAAAGATGAAAATTTAGCTCATTAAAAACAGTGGGCTCTGAGGGGAAAGGCCAGCGTACTGCCTGTCTCCCGCGGTACCGTTTAAACGCTTGTTTGGTTGCTCTCATTTGCGTAAGCAACTCTCTGGTCCCATAGTGACTGTTGTCAGGGGAGACGGTCGCGCTGCTACCTCAGACTGACCCAAGGAGCAAGGTGAAAGCAAGCAGTGCAAGGAGTCAGAAAGTTTAAGAGGGGAAAAAAAAGACACATTAGCACCTCCACCAATGAGAGTTTTTCAGGAAGCCCATTAATTGAAGCAGTTCAAGGAAAGCAGCTGCTTATCGAAGCATTTAAACACGAGTGAATGAGTCGGAGTGGGTGCAGGGAGATAAATGTGGATTTGCTAGCAGAGCATGACAGCTTTCGACCCAGGACAGTACCCGGACTGTTTGGGAATTCACCAGGGCTCTCAGGTCTTCAATAAAAGCAGAATACAATCTTCTTTAATTATATATTTTTCGAGAAGGAAAAAAAAAAATTAAGGCTGTCCTGCACATTCAGCAAGTTTGAGAATCCAATGACCCACACCGATAGAGCATAATTTGATTTGGACTGTGTCAAATGTGCTGAAGTAATGCAAACTATTGCCTTTTGTCTAATAAAAAGGCTTTTGAAACAATAAAATATTAAATGCACACTTAAAACTTCACTTGACTCGGATGCGTACACATGAGTTCGATGTAAGCACAGCTTTGAGCAATCTCTTGCCACGAGTTACAATCCATGTAAATATATTTGTATTATTTCATGCTAGAGTTGGATAAATGAGGGTACTTTCTAACCTCTTTGCACAATCTGTCAACTATATAGGCCTCCATTGTCACTGTAGCTTGCATGTGTTCCAGTCTGTTCTGTTTATACAGTTTTTCTTTGACTTCCTTGTGAATCCACGTCCCTAGGGCTTGTTTACCACCGTGTGGACAAATTAATTATTGCCAAAAAAATATATAAATGCGCATGTGAGACCTGCGCGTACAGAATATGACAAAATCCGCCGGTGAACGTACAGTATGCGCGTACTCTTCTGATGATGAAATTCACGTCATGCTGACCCTTGAGTGTGTGTAAAAAGTGAGTAAAAAGGGCTTTACAGTCTAGGAAATTAATGAAAATAACAAAAACAAAAAATGGAAATAAACATGAAACATTATGGAAATAAAGAGAAAGAGAGAGAGTGCTGAAACAAATGCTGTTATTCAAACAGCTGAAGGCTTGTGGGTTTTTTTTCTTTTTCTGGGTGGTTTCTCTCCTTGAGCAACTTTGCTTTCTCTGACCCAAGTCCCAAAAATCACAGACCAGTCACGATTCAGAATCTGGCTGTGCCCACAAATTCCCGCAGGAAAATACACAAGAAAAACTTTGATTCAAAATGCGTTTGATTTGAGATTGAGCATAGCCTTCTCAGGAACAATATTTACTGCTACTATTATAAAAATCTAACTATTGCTTTGGTCTGAAATATGTTATGCTCCTCAATTAGTTTCATATTCAGGTTTCATCATTTGTTTCACCCTGTTTTTTTTTGTTGGACAAGAGATATTTCTTCACTTGCAGTCAAGTCTAAAGGTTTCCGCTTCAGCTCTTGACATTTAAGCCTGAATATTTCATCATTATAATGAATTATTGGGAAAAATGTCAGATGATCCTGCCCACCACATCACAGTCATGTAGCTCAATCTTCAGGTGGAGACGTAGACAGGACCACAGGGCTTTCTGTCACCTGTCTAGATTATTACAGTTTCTTGCTTTTTACTAAGCAGCAGGAGAGGTTAGTCACTTTCCTCTTTAGTTCAGCGTAATGGGAAGCAGGAGGGCAACCTTAAACAGCTCACAGCTCATAAAGAAACACTTTTACCATGTTTAAATAGCAACCTCATTCTGCATGTTTGAAAGCATGAAATAAACTGGACGTTAGTCCTGTATTCTTTTATTTTAGTACCATTTAACTACTCGGCTAATTCAGTCAAGAATCAGCTTTAATTAGCTTTAATTCTTCATTCGCTTCAAAGATCTATAGTCAATGTTGTATTTTTAGTTAGTATAAAGAGTACTTGTGCATTAACTTTTAGATTTAACACTGTAAACAAAACTTATTAAAAGTGTCACATTAAAACGGTTTTGGAAACTTTTTATGATTATTTAGAATTAATTCACACTTAATCATAAAATATAAAAAAATCCACCTCAAATTTAAACACATTCAAAAAAAATATATATCTGATATATTAAAACTGTAATAATAAATAATTAAAACTGATTATAGTCAAAAAAAAACTGTCAAAAGTCATTTCAAGCCAGGATCATAAAAAAAAGAGTTAGCGAATTGTATGCTTAGGAAAAATAAATACATATATATATAATTATACATATACTTTCAAACTGATCTCATGAGAAAATGTTTTTTACGAAGTAGCAATTTTGTACGAATTTGTACAATGTAAATGACAACAAACATGAGCATGAATCTGCACCCCTTAAAAAAAACTCTGTTTGGGACATGAACAGGTTGTGCGAGAATGTACAAATTAGAAAACAAATTATACAAATTCATAAGAATTCACCCCCAATTAGCCAAAACCTAAAATAGTTACAAATTGTCACAAGACTGTGTTGGTATTTCAAATCAAGTTGTAGTTTTGTGTGTAAATATCATTACATTGTATGTATTTTGGATGCATCCAATGCTAGCTATGAAATTAATCTTAGCCAGGCAAAAGGCATTCAGCCATTTTATTGCAAGCATTTGTAAAATATCATGCTTTTAAACAATACACAATTTGAAAAGTAGTGGAAATGACATCATGGTAAAATTGTAATTTGCTGTCAAAAGAAAACATTCTGGGGGAAAACAAAAATGATTCGGTACGATACCTGTGAGAAGATCTCTGATAAATCTCTTGTCCATTTCGCTCATTAAAGCCTGTGTATTTGGCTGGTTTTCACTGTGGTGTTACTGTTGTTGTGCAGGTCTGTGGCAAGCAGGTGTCTCATTCTCTCTCCCTCTGATCTTCATATTCACATTTGCAGCCCTTCAGATCTTCAGAAGAACAGGCGTCCACCTGCACAGCAGAGGAAAGGATTTGGTTAAAGTGGTTCATTGTTTTAATTCTAATTCAGTACTTTGTTCTTTTGTGTTTGTCATGCACAAAGACACGTTCAGTTATATAATGAGAGTGGTGTGAGATATTCAATGCTATTGTTTCACAGTGTCAGTTTGTTTTCCAACAGAAAACTGATAAATTAAGGGTTTCACATGTGACAACACACACACAAATCACCTGTGCTCAATTAATCTAGATTACAAAGGGTATTGTTTGAACCAAAAACCACTTACCTGTGCAAAACTATTGTTCAGTGACGAGATGTTCTGTCAGCATCCAGAAATTGTCCACAAACATGTGCTGTCCAAAAAGGTTTGTATGCTAGTTAGCATCAAGTTACAAATATGCCTTTTTTTTCTTTTTGGAGGGCTCTAAATTGATTTTTCCTGTCTGCTGCACAGCATTCATATCTTGAACTTAAAACTGTGTACTAGCATGCAGAGAAACTGCCATCGAGATGAATGGGAACGTTAACAGGTAAATTTGGTGCTAACTAGTTTAGCATTTGCACATGACCTATTGAAGTGCTATAGAAAATCCAGCCCTGAGCGTTTATTCCTGAAAAATGTAGGGTGAAAAAAAGAACTTCCTTTTAACAAAAATAGTCAAAAATCTTGAAGAATATGTGAAGAATTTCAGTCAGATTAACCACTAAATCTCTGCATATCCTGCTCTCATGGGTGAGAATTGCTAACTTTGACATTACGATTATCAGTTTTCACAGATTCCCACATCATTTCAACTCTTTCAGCCCACAAACTCATTTAAATTCACTCCACATTCTCTGTGACTCCCCAGCGATGTGCGAACCCCTGACCTAACGCAAATACTGGCCTCCTACAATGGTACAACACAATTTCTATGGTCTGTTAGCATAAATGCGTCTCATTTGCTATCCTATAATACTGGCACAAATATCGAAACCTCCATTTCCGAAAAAACAACAAGACCTTTGAAGAACAGCTTATCATCAATGCCATAACATGTGACCTGCAAGGCATACTTCAACACACGATCATGCAACGTTTAGGAGACACAATGCATTGTGTCCTATATTTTTAAAGCTTATCAGATCAGGCGAATTATGCTGCTAAGCCTGTCACATTCATCAGAAACACTGAACATCAAGTTATGATCCCTGAATTATGAATCGCCTCAGGGAGAGCAAGCGCAGTATGAAGCAAATCCTTGAATCTTCACAGGAAGATTCAACACACAGGCTGCATTCGAAATCGGATGAGTAGGTATTATTTTGAACAAGTACTTACTTTGTATAGTATGAATGTTATCCGGACGTGCATATTCGCCATGTTGTCATTATCATGTGACCAGTTAGTCAGTTATGTTGCTTCACTGCCATTCACAAATCCACCCCTGTGGCCTCATGGGAGAACAAAGTGTCCATATATGCACACTTCAGAATCTCACTGGAAAAAGTAGGTCATCCAAGTGCCTTTTGCCTACTCTTTCATGATTACTGTGAATTTGGATGTACTGCTCTTGTTTTTTTACCTACATTTCATACCTATTTTACATTATGGCAAATTGAGGGAACACCAATGAAGGTTATGGTTGGACCTTCAAGCAAATGAATTAATACTAATTTAAAAACTCATAAATAGTTACATTTTGAAGTTAGGTTGGAAGAATATAGATTGTTTTTAATAGCACCCTATTGCCATTTACATCCTTTTCGATTTTACCTCTACAGCAAAACTGTGATAGTGGCAACCATTGTACTGATATGCTTCTCTTTTGTAAGCAATGAACTCTGAAAGAGATAATTCATTCATTCACTTGTTGATGTATTGATTGTTATGTTCTCAAAAGATAAGCTATTTAGCTGATAAGAGTTGCAGAGGGATCAAGTGAGACAGAGATAAAAAAAAAAAAAGAAAAAAAAAAAAACTTTGATTTGGCCAACCAGAAGGTTTCATATATTACTTTTCAACACTTTACAAAAATATATCTTATCTTTGGCAACAGAATGTCTTGCAGATTAATGCTTATTGAACATAGCTGGTCACAAAATGAATGAAGAGAAAATATCAAATTAAATTGGGGAACATGAAATAAAAATTGGCTCTACACTTTTCTGGCATGGTTATTGTACATTAATTCATAATCTTGCTAAACCTGTTGATAACTTGCTTTGATTTTGAAAATAAAAATAATTAAACATAAAAATAAAACCTAAAGATATCTGCCTGACATCGCTTAACCCTCCCCTAAACCATTCATTCATTGTGGATAATATCAAGTCCTAACATTCTTTTTTAAATTACATAAATCATGTTTTTTAAAACAAAATGGACAATAGATTGCTTGGAGGAAAACACAAAATAAAGAGACAGGGAAACCCTCCAACAAATGTCAGCTACTCAATCCACCAGCATTCATTGTCACATTTCCTCCACTGAAAGCAAGTGCACAAAAGGTTTTTAAAAACTTTTGTCTAACTTAATGCAGCTGCCAGTAATTGACAGTAATTTCACAGACGCTCTCACTGGAGTTTGAAAAGGGTTGTGTTATGATTGATTATTTCCTTCATTAGCCACACATCCTCTTCGCATTGGACACAGGAAAGAAATAACTGACATAAAATCATTTCAATAACACAAACTCTTATGTCTGCTAAGATATTTGAAAAATATCTTTTGAAATTTTGGCCTTTGGCCCATTACAACAGCAAAAAAAAAGCTTTATTTTCATATAAAATATATTATTTAGCTCATTAAGTTAGATGATTTGGCATGAAGGATCAGACTCATTATCACACAGGCAACTTCAATGAGAGAGATTCACTTTTTAACTCTGTGTAGGAGGCAATCAGACATTTTTTTTGCAACAATGTGATGTAGTGAACAATTGTTTTCTCGAAGACTGACTTCATGTTCTTCACTCAATATGAATACAGAGTATTTTTCTCTGAGGACATTGCCTCCATGAAGAATTCATAAATGATGCTTTGGTTTCTAGAATAAGGAAGTTGGTAAGCCACATCCAAATTTAAACCAGTATCTGAGTTTTCTCTGACACTGATGGTCTTTGTAAAAGCAATAAATCATTTTTATTCAAATAGATGCCTTATGTTCAATTCTCCATCAGTCTGTGTCCTATTAGATCTTAATATAATATATTAAATAGAATCTACAGTATCCAAAGCAACAAACAAGTACAGTAATTATGCATACATCACCCAATTACACATTTGCCTGTACAAATCAGACCTACGAGTTTTGAATTTTGTAAATGTACAAAATTGTGCAGCTATTTATACTGCAGTAAGTCATTCTATTGTATTTGAGATGAAAACACATTAAATGCACCACAAAGTCATAATCTATTCCTGACATTTTTGAGCTCTGACTTTTAATTTGGGAGCTTTCATTTTGAATGTTTACAGTACAATTAGTAGTCATTTTTAGTGCTGAAAATGTCTTTTGTCTGTAAGTGAAATAGAGAGACAGACTGCAAATTGCCTTGGGCTGTCCTTTCACCAGCAAGGCTCGAGGCGGAGTCCCCAGCTTCTCTTCAGGCCTCCAGGCCCACATCACCACCTAGACCCTTCAGCCCGTCACCTGCACCTCGACCCACAGCTCCCTCATCACCTCCTCGGCCCGTCAGCCCATAAGTTCCGCTGGGCTCCCTCGGTCCTCCAGTTCAACCTCCGGGGTCGACACACAGCTTCCGTCACGGACTTCCGGGTTGGCGGCTACACCTCCACCCGTCACCCCTACGCCGTCAGCAAGCTCCTCCCTCCCGTCAACCTCCCTGTCGTCCTCCATCACCACAGCTTCACCCCGGTCAGCCAAAACAGCGTCGGCTCCTCGGTCCCGCGTGTCAGCGGCTCGGCGCCAAGAAGCTCCGCCAGTTCCTCCACCTACTGCCATGGTTCCCCCTCCATCAATCGGCCCCAGCGCGTCATCCCACCCCACTGTCTGGACTCCTCCCTGGCCCCTCCCACTTTCATCTTCACCATGGCGGTGGCCATCTTCACCAGTACACTGCCCGTCTCTAGCTCCACGCCCTACTCTGAAGCCTCCGCCTTCTTCCTCTTACGGCGCGAGGATGCGCCTTTCCGAGGGGGGCGTTATGTCACATGTATGTAGTGTCATGTTTAGTTCTAGTCTTCACCTTGTCTAATTAGTTTATTGTCATCACCTGTTTCCGTTTAACCCTCGTCATCTGTGTGTGTATTTAAGTTCCTCCCCTTGTCTCATTCTTTGTCTGTAATTGTTTGTGCATGTAGCACACTGATGCACTTGTCCTTCGTACCTGTAACTCTGTGCAAACCTGTTTGTTTATTGTCAACCCTCGTCTCCTGTCTTCCTGGTGTGACAGAGGCGTTGCCATCGAGCAAGGCACCTAACCCCCAATCACTCCCTGGGTGACACAGCAAAATGGCTGCCAACAGCTCTGGGTGTGTGTGTTCAGGGTTTGCTTTGTGTTTGTTCACTACTCACTACTCCTAATTTGTGTGGATGGATTAAATGCATAGGACAAATTCAGAGTATGGGCTACCATATACTTGGCCTTCACATGTCACATGTCTCTTTCACTCTCACTTGTTTTTAAGTCACGTGGATTCGCCACACTGACCTACAGAAAGCTGCTTGGTTTGAAAGTTACTTCTCTTTGAGCTTCATACATTGCTAGATTACTAACATTAGACAGTGGGCCATTTTGCCTGCAAAATTTTGTTTATGTAACCGCACCTTATACTGTAAATACATGCAATGTTATGGGATAATACAACTCTTTTAGGCTCTCTTGGAGAAAAATAGCAATCTTCACAACCTTTGAAGAATGCAATCCTCTCCCCATGGCTTTCCAGCCAGCCAGACCCTTCAGTGACCTCAGTGTTGACTGCTGAGTGCTATTCGTATTCCCATTCATTCCCCAGAGATTGTGATGATGTTAAGGTTTTACGACCTTTGTGCAGAGCTAACCAACCCGGCAAGCGTCCTGTCTTGTTCTGTCCTGTCCTCTGTGGCTCTCTGCCTCAAGAGCAGGAGAGTATGTCTGGAAAACACACTGTTGTCATATACTACGACTAAAAAATTAAGCACATCAGTGTTTACGTACAATCCTATATGTAGTCAGTATATATATAAATATATACTAAAGCTTCCGTTGACATTTTTTCAGCTATTGACATTAAGTCATTGAGGCTGAAATGCAGTGAAAAATTTGTTTGTGATTGCAAGGCCGAGAGTTTTTTGCCTACTGTAATCACCTGCGCTGTAAATGTAAGCATGTTGAAGCCTCAGTTTAGTCTTTTCCCCATTAGCACTCGCACAAATAGTTTGAGATGTCTGCGATCTAAGTAAACATGGTGACATATGTGGTCAGAATTGCAAATCGCTTCAGCGAAGGATCCCAAAGCATCCACAGACTGTGCGTGCGGAGGAGGAAGAGGTGAGAGAGTCCAGACCCACGTTTGGCTCTTATCTCTCGGCTTGTATAAACGGGCCCGCATGGAACATCATGCCCATTTCTCTGTTTAGCACCGTAACTAAAACAAACCTGGCAGTAGCCGTATGTGCCATGAAACGATCCCAGGCCCAGGCTATTTTTTCTCACTCTGTTTTTCACTTAGCACTAATGTACTTCAAATGTGTGGTGGTACGGTTACAGACTTACTGTCAAGTAAAAACGGGACTTGTATTTGTAAAGAGTGAAAATGACATAGAAAGCAATGTGTGTGGGTGAAAACCTTCTGTTTCTTTTCCATTCACTGTTTGAGGACCTCTGGAGCCTCCAGTTTGAAGCTCTTTTCTAAATTCTAATGAGCTGTCTATGGCCTACATGGGCACCCTTCTAAATGTTGGTGTTCAAGTTGACAGCAATTAAATAACTGGATGTTGGTGAGTCTTTGGTGTCGGTTGCTAGTAGGCTGAATCAGGCAGCGGATCAGTGTTCATTTGCATAAAGTTGAGCTCTGCTCATGCCATTGGTGTCATGTGAGATTCTATTCTCTCGCAGTATCTTATCCTCCTTCCTCAATGCCTTATCAAAAACATAGCACGTCATTGTAATCAAGAGCTGTTCTTGTTAGCTCTAATCTAAAGGTGATGATACACGGGGCAACTTTTTGAGTAATGTTGCCGAGCGAAGTACAACCACAATGCTGGGAATTAGAAATCTGCTGCAACTCAACTCAATCATATTATGTTCAGCTTACTGCAATGAAATTTTGAGTTCACACAACTTTTTTCTATTAAGTGCAATGAACTTTCATTATTATTTAAGTGAAACAAACTCATTTCATTTCATTAATTTTCACTGTTTGGTTTTACAGTGCATTGAGCAACAAATTTTGATCTAAAGTATCCAGAAATTTGTTGCCCATTCTCAATGGGAAAGTGTCCAAGCAACATCGCTCAGCAAAAAGTTCAAAAAGTTGCGCTGTGTATTACCTACCTTAAGATAGTATGCAAATCTGTTAGCTTGCTATACTGAAGGCTTTCTGTAAACAATACAATACAATATTTATTTGTAAAGTACATTTAAAAACAACCAAGGCTGACCAAAGTGCTGTACAGAAAAGAATAAAACTAAAAAACATAAATAAAACTACCAATAAAGGAACACAGAACAACTGAAGACAATAATCAAACTTATTATCAAGGAGTATTGAAACCCAAAGAGAATAAATAAGTCTTTAGAGCAGATTTGAAAGTGGAAACACGGGGAGCTAATGTAGAGTTAGAATGTTCCAAAGTTTTGGACCTGCTGTCGCAAAAGCGCAATTGCCTCATTTTTTAAGTCCATATCTAGGCACTATTAGTCAGTGATCACTAGATCTCAGAGTATTAAACAAAGGGAAAATATTATTTGCTTAATTATTTTCAAATGAATAAGTAAGTAAAGCAATGTTTTATACAGTTTCCTGCAATTCTTACTCAACAGTACCACTAATGAATCCAAATACAGTTTGATTATTTCAAATATTCCTAATCAGGCATTGAATAGACAACCCATAAAGAATGTAGGAGCTTCTCCATCGAGAGGGTGCATATGTGGGCTTCCATGAAATCAAGTTCCACTAAAGGTCACCTAAATTTGAAGGATCATTGAACGGCAGCCTTCATTTTGCATTCTTCATTAAGCGTGCTGTAATGGATTCGTTAAGTGTGTCCTTCGTGTCCACCAATAACCCACAATCCTTTGCGCATTGTCCAATTCAGGAAAAAGAATAAGTAGAAAATGAATCAGCTCTGAGCTAATCAAATCATCTCATGTAATACAAGAAAAAAATAATATTGCAGAGCAAGGCATTATTTTTTCTTTTGTTTTGTTTTAAATTAATCACATAATGCTAAACTGGCCATAATGTAAACCACTGGGAGATCATAGACGGCTATCATTCATTGTGTTTCATTAATAGAAAGTCAGTTAATATAAAGATTTTTGGGCCATGACCATGACAGCCATGTGAAGACTATTTGCAACTACACACAGCCTGTCAGTTTCCGTAACCAAAATGTAAGGGTGCGTTCCCATTTACTGTTCAGTGAATCTTCCCAAGCGAAATCCTGTCATTTCGATAGGAATCCACACAACTGGAAATTTTGGTCGAAATATTCCCCCATTCAGATTTCACAACAGGTTCAAGTTTGTCACGTGTCTTTGCCGAGTTAAACAACAGAAAGCTGCTTGTTTTGAAATATGAAATAATTATAATGTAATTAATAATAATTCCTTACATTTATATAGCGCTTTTCTGGGTACTCAAAGTGCTTTACATATGGAAGGGAGAATCTCCTCAACCATCACCGATGTGCAGCATCCACCTGGATGATGCGACGGCCGTCATATTGTGCCAGAACGCCCACCACACACCAGCTTATTGGTGGAGAGGAGACAGAGTGACGAAGCCTCTCAGTATATGGGGATGATTAGGAGGCCATGATGGACAGAGGCCAGTGGGCAAATTCTTTCTCAAAATTTCTCTTCAAAAGACATCCAGGGATTTTTAATGACCCCAAAGGGTCAGGACTTCGGTTTAACGTCTTATCCGAAGGACGGTGCTTTTTGACAGCATAGTGTCCCCACCACTATACTGGGGCGTTAGGACACACACAGCAAGGTTGCTGCTGGCCTCACTAAACATCAACCTAGTTTTCCCTGGAGGTCTCCCATCCAAGTACTAACCAGGCTCAGCCCTGCTTAGCTTCAGTGGGCAACCAGTCCTGGGCTACAGGGTGAAATAGCCTGTGGCTTACAGACTTATCTCATTCTAAATGCTGAGAAGGACTCGTCTAGCCTAGAAGCTTCAAAAGGACTGATCTTGGACGGACACAGCCTCTATAGGATGTAGCCTTCCAATTGAGAAGCACCGATTGTCTCAGCCAATGCACTGGGGAGGATTCTGTAGTAGCAAAATCGACCCCTAAAGCCTCAATCACTATTACCTAATTAGTCCTCTAGAATAGTCCACTTGAAGGTGTGAATGAAAACAAGTGCAGAAAGGCAACCACATTTGCATTGTTTGTACTTGCAAACTCATGAAAACTAGCTTGTATAATACTTGTTTATTCTATTTTTTATATATAAATGGAAAATAAAGAAACTTACATCTATATGATTCAGTTGTGCACACCAGGGTATGGGGGTGATTTCAAACACAGTGTATGATTTTCCACATGCAGCTTCAGAAATGAGACTCCCCATTGAAAATGAATGCCTTGAGGTCACTTTGTCAGTACATATCACTGTCAAGAGTCAAAGTGCCAAAAGGCAGCCTCCTAACTGAAATGAAAGTGACTGACTTGCCCTACATAGGCAAAACTTTGTACAGCATGCACACTATACTAAAAGTCCTCCTCACCAAATCATTAGACTAGTAGCATGCTAACTTCAATGATTCCAACAGCTGAATACTGAGCTCATCACAATAAATTCTGGGATTGCCATTTCCATTAAGGATGCGATGCGGCCTCAGTTTTTGGCATTTTGTTATCTTAAAATCCTGTCTAGCAAGGCAGCTCACTAGTTTTGGTGTCCTATGTGCCGGTCTATATTCAGACCTCTTTTCGTAGCATTATTGTGCTCTGCAAGAGAAGTTGAATGGAAAAGAGTGAAATTGTGTATTATTCTCACTTGAGAGCGGTGCTCTCATTCATTCAATTGTAGTAAGCATGTCAAGGACTGACTCTCACAGCATTTTTGGATGGGTGTTCTGTGATCTTGTTTTTATGAATACAGCAATTACTTACCAATCTTTTCCCCATGGACCCTTTGCTCCACATACACTTGTTCTCTTTGATTTGTTGTCTACTCTTCTTCTTTTCTTCAATGTATATATTCTATTCAGCCAGTTTAGGGTGCCTCAAACTCAGCATGTTTCTTTAAACTGCTCTAGACGAGTTTTGTATGTCACCCTCATTACTTTTTCTTCATGATCATACAATTTAATCAATTTTGCGTAGTTTGCTTGCTACTAGGATTTTTTAAACAATGTTTCTGACAGCTGATGGCAGTCTGAAAGTTATTGCTGCTACTGAAAATGCACGAATTTGCTAAATTGTTGCATATTCAATGTTCAGAGAGGAAGAGTGCCCAAGGGTATAGCGTTTAAATTGAAATATTATCTCTTGCAATGTTCCATGCTCCATTACTGACACAGATTAATAAATTTTTTTTTTTTTTTTTTTTTTTTGGACTTTGGTAAAGAACCTTCTTAGTTTGAAAGCAATCATTAGGCAGGTTTACAGTAGATATAATTAAAACATTTAATGCTTGCTGTCTAGGCAGTGGCTTTTTCTCCAGAGATTAGTTCAGGAACAACAGGAGCACAGCGAAACTGAAATTAAAAAGTTGTTGTTTGTAAACCAGATTCTGAATTTTCTTAAGTGTTTCCTAGTGAAACTCTAAATTAAAACATGCCGCAAAGCGTGCTTCATTTGGTTCCAACTAAATTAACTTTCTGTAAACAAACTAATGGAGGGGTGGAACGGATGTTGTCAAAGATGTTCACGGAGTCTCCAGCCAAACCTAAATGTTTGATAAACAAAGGAATGTCTCCCTCCTGTTTTTAACAGAATCACTCTGAGCTCTGGCTGAGAGCCTGTATACTGGATAAATATGCATGTAATACCAATTAAAGATGCTTTTAATCAAATCTTTTTCATTTTTGATCTTTCTCTAAATAAATCTTTTTATTGGATGCTGGCCTGATGGCTGGATGCAAGTTATGTTTTGCGTTATTAAAGTGCTGTGTCTGTTTGAATGTTGTTGGAGTGCGTAGGAGATTTAAATTTTCTGTATTTGCCAAGCGCTCCTTAGACTACTGAGTCATGCCTCAGATATCTGTCAGAGGACTTCAAGAAAATTCAGAAAATCACGCCTGTACACAGCAGCTTATTATTAAACAACTATGATCTTAACATTCTCATAATAATTATTAATACCGGCGGAAGAGGGAGAATATCTTCAATACTGGACCTATATTTAATCATAAAACCAAACTGACATGGACTCCAATTACTCTACAAGGGGAACATATAAAAAGATAATACTTAATACTAGTACAGTCATGAAACTCTAGATGGTGCAGGCTGATTGGTCCTTTACATGCAATCTGCAAGCAATCACATCATTACTGGATGGCACAAGCTGATTGTCCTCTGCTGATCCTGCGGCCAATGAGATTGCTTCCTCAACATTTAAATAGTCTGGTTTATTTTTTGCTGTAAGCAAGTCCTGCAGTTCCTCTGAA
This sequence comes from Opsariichthys bidens, assembly GCA_037194245.1. Lineage (NCBI taxonomy): Eukaryota > Metazoa > Chordata > Actinopteri > Cypriniformes > Xenocyprididae > Opsariichthys > Opsariichthys bidens. Next base: position 13,953,709 of record CM074287.1, on the reverse strand, counting down.
ACCCTCCACCTCCCCCAGCTCCACCTGCCTAGATCTGCTACAGGATTTATGCATGTCTATTTATGCAGCAGCAGCATATCTATCATGCTCACTGCATATAATGTATTAGCAGTAACAAGTCCATATTTGCTCTGCAGCAGCAATATTCAAAAGCTGCAGCATAGTAGATCTAGTCAACACTACGATTTGTGTAAAAATTGAAAAAATTAGTAAAATTATATACCAATACCATACCATATCAATCATGTGATAATGATATATAAATATATATATATATATAAACAATATTTAAGATGTGCGCAAGGCTTGACAAAATCATCTTTGTCTCTCTTTCCAACTCTTTCCTTCTCTAATGTTATTAAATGTTTGTTTTCATACAATGAACAGGACTTCTGCCAGCTACCTTAGGCTTCTACATGCGACTGACCCCACAAGCCCAGCTGTGAGTCACTATTTCCTCATTAAACACCCAATGTTTCTGAGCAAGACCAGGATTAACTGTTGTTTTTAGTCTGCTGACAGTCTGAGTGCAGGGGTCATGTAATGTCTGATAATTTCATGATAACGCTTCACTTGGCCTACTTCAGCATCATATGCTTATTCTTTTTTGTACACAGGTCAGAGACTGATATGGTAATACATGGTAATGTGAATTCTTTGGAATAAGAAAATATGTATTCCATGTAAATACATTAAACTGATACCAGGCATTCTCATTATAGCTTACGTTTATGACAACTAGTGAAAACAGGTCTCCTTTTAGATTGTAAATCTACTAGAAGTAGTTCACCTAAAAATATCCCCACTTTTTTTTTTCATGGAAAATGAAATTTTAAGGTAAATTTTAATAACATTTCTGTAAAATTAGGTAAACGTGAGATCACAATGTGAGATAACATTTTGATATATAAAGCCAAAAGCCACATTATGAGATATAAAGTCACATTGGGAGATATAGAGACGAATTGTAGGATATTAAGTGACAACTCGGAAATATAAAATCACATTTTGACACTGTGAGATATTATGAGACATAAAGTCACAATTGGGAGCTATAAAGTAAAATTGGGAGTTATGAAGTAATTTTTGAGATATAGGTACATTGTCAGATATTAAGTTAAATTGTGAGATATAAAGTAAAAAATGGGAGATATAAATTCACATTTTTATGTATAAAGTCATGTTGTGAGATCTTAATTCAAATTTTGAGATATAAAATGACAAATTGTAGATATAAAGTCACATTTTATTATACAAAGTCATGATGGATGACTTATGGATAGAAAAGGACAGATCTATTGCAATTGAAGTGTAAAGTCACAATTCCTTTTCTTTTTTTTCTCTTTTTTAGTACAGTTCATATTGACCACATCTGTCAAAATTCTGAAAAGAAAAAAAAAAACACCTATTATAACAATGACCAAATGACGTGTGCTATATTCCAGCTCACCAAACAATACTATGTTCCACTGAGAGATTCACACAATAACAGGGTTTGGAATGGTGAGGGTGAGAAAAAAATGACAGAACTTTCATTTTTAAGTTAGCTATCCCTTTAAGATGAGGTAGGATTGGTTCTTGGTTCATTTCTCTCATGCACTGTTGGTGCAAAGCCAGACTTCAGGCATTGTCTGTAATTCCAGAGATTAAATGCAGCTGTTAAATGTCAGCCGCTAATACTGAAAAATTAAGAGAAATGCTGGAGAACCATATTACAACAACTTTGCTTAATATTCTCTGTTTTAGTCACGGAACTTCCATCCAGCATTCAAAGGAAAAAATCCAACTGGCTGCTTTAATTATGCTTCACCCTTTTGTCACGGACCACAGACTGGCAGGCCATTGTGTTCCCCAGACTTTTGTCGTGCGGGTGCAGTTGCCATCGATGACTACGGGCTCCGTAGTGACAGGCTACCCGGTGACAGTTTCCGTGGTGTTATCTCTCTGAGCAGACCACTCTATGACAAGCTCATTCTCAAAGCCAGGTGGGCCACAATTTTGGAGCAGTATGACAACAGGCATTGTGTGTATGTCAAAGAGATGAGAGGACACGACAGTTCCATTAATGTCGGTGTAAATAGGACTCGACCGAGAGGTTATGTCTCGAAATTGAGGCCCCATATCAGCCGCTGTGACCAGTAAGCTGCCCACAAGCCTGAATGGTCTTTTTATAGCCATCCAGGGGTCTGTAATCAGCATCTCATAATGGGGTTCAACAATAATGCAGGAGAATTTTAACCTTGATCAAGCCATTCATGACACTTTCAACCATTTCATACCTTAATCCATGCGGATTCATTGTTTAGTGTCTTCTTATTCTGCTCTGACAGCTCGGCCAATCCTCGGTTATCCAGAACAGCAATCTGACTGTAATGAATTGTATATTATTTGAATAGCTGTGGATGAAATGAAAGCATCCCCCATTCCTCTGACTGAATTTTCATCCTTCATCCAACTCTCCTTCATCTCACCACTTTAGTCAACATAATGGATGCCTTTTCGAAGTTTCCATTATCTGGACCCCAAAGTGATGCATCAAATTCATAGTGATGGACCAGGCAGAAAATGCCAACTACCCGTTTTTTTTCTTTTCTTTTCTAACAGTATGAGAGACATCAGCTTAAAAATTTCTGAAAGTGTAAGTTAAATGAAGCATCTCTGTCCAAAGATTTATCATTCTTGTTTGGAACAAAGATTGTGACTGAAATTTGTTCTGCCTGCAGCCAGTTAAGACTGTTGTGCCTGCAAACACTTCTTAAGTAAACCTGATTTGCTCTTCATTCACAAAAACGAATTATACAACCACTTCAGATGTAAATCAGCACATTTTCTCTCTTCTTTTTTTGCCTTTATTTTCACAGGAGAGTTCAAAGAGAGACAAGCAGCACTGGAGAAGTGAAAAGAAAAAAAGGTTTATGAAAGGTCCACAAGCCAGGAACTCAGGTCATCATTAAAGTGTTAGTTCACCCAAAAATGAAATGAATTACTCACCCTCATGTCATTCCAAGACCTTTGCTAATCTTTGGAACACAAACTAAGATATTTTTGATGAAATCTGAGAGGTTTCTGAACCACCTATATGCAGCAAGGTCATTGCACATTTCAAGGCCCAGAAAGGTAGTAAAGACATTGTTAAAATGGTTCAGGTTACTACAGTATTTAACCGTAATGTTATGAAGTGACGAGAATACTCTGTGCGCAAAAAACAAAACAAAAATAACAACTTCACTCAACAATTTCTTCTCTTCTATGCCAGTCTCGCTGTTCACATACTATGACAGTTCAGCGCTTCCGTGTTCTACGTCAAAATGCCGTATTTTTATTGGCCGATGCTGATGCATATAGGCATGCTGCTGAAGCAGGAGCTAGCCAATAATAAGTCGGCATGTTACACCAAATCAGCATATTAGAATGATCTCTAAAGGATCAAGTGAAACTGAAGACTGAAGAGTATAATGTATGTAATTGACATCAGAGGAATAAATTATATGTTGAAATACATTAAAACGGTAAACACAGTTTGAGCAACAGGGAAGCTACATATTTTGTAGATGCATTTGTACCATTACCTGATGTACATAATTTCCAAGCCATTGCAGAATGAACATAAAAAATATCAGTGGGCACAATTTTCCAACCCTCACTGAATATTTTCTTTCTTATTTTTGGGGATTGGCTTCAGTCTCTGGTTTCTGTCTATACTGTATTTATAGCAAGCTGTTTGTAATCTACTGCAGTTAGTTGGTGAGCCAAGCAGCCAAAAAATAAAAAGTAAATTCATGTACATAGGAAGAATTTATGGTTAGAAGAACACTGATATTGATTTTAGATCTGCTATTATAAGCAAATATATTTTACTCAGATGCCAGACACCAGCGCTTTATCATAGGATGCTTTACACAGGCAAACATAATCAGAATGTCTCTCTTTCTTTCTCTCTCACTCCACAAATCTTCCTGATCGTTGCAGGTCTTATCAGGCAGACTCTTTGTATTGCGGCCAGATACATAAATTCCTTCCGTGAGCCCAAGTTAGAGTTTCTGTTTATTCTGCTGCTGGAGGACACCTGAAACTCAAGCCCAAGGTTATCACTCTTTTCTGAAAGTTTGGAGGATTTGGAGAAAGCAAACAGAACCAAAACAAATGTTTCTATATAATGACTAATGCCTTTGAGAGGTTGAGCTATGGGCTTCGAAATATCCTGTTCTCCTTCACAGCATAAAATAACAGCCATCTAGTCACTTTCCACTTTGGCGTGTGGTGAACAGGTTGTATAAGCTTGTTTTGTAACAGAAAAGATTAAGACGAATTAAGAGCAGATTAATGATTACTGAGCCAGTTTTATTGCTTTGAATGCGCTATTGCTCCCTTTTAAGCTTTATTGGGCCAAAAATCTCCCTCGTTCAGAGCAAAAAGATTTACAGCACCAAGTTTGACTGATGTGCCACCCTGTCATGTTTACTCCGACCCTTAACAGCAGGCTCGTTCTGAGAAGCTGTTCACTTCTCTAAGAGCACTTGACCTCTCTTGCAGTCCCTCTGTTCGCGGTACAGTCGCCATGGAATCTCTGGCACTATCGAGACGGCTCTCCAAAGATGGTAGAAATCCAAATGCCATCTGCCATCTCTGAGGACATCACCGAAGAGGACTTGGAACAACGGAGCGATATGAAAAGCCTTGTCGAAAGCATGAATCTTTCAGTGAGGATGGCCACTTCCTCTCTGACAGAAAGTCAGGCCTCTGGTCTTGCTGCTTAATATGATGATTGAATATTCAAGAACAACTGAAGCTTTTCAACGGGGGCAAAATTAGCCGGTTGTCACCATGGAAACGTTTTGGTTAAGAATGAGAGGTAAAAGAGTGTCTGTGAACAAATCATTTAATTGTGTCAACAGGCATCATAATTGCATTTCTTGCCAAATTTAAAGACTGGCCAAAGAAACACCTCTAGTTTGTTCTCAAAATGAATGAATGAATGCAACAAAACTGATGTAATGTTTTAAGTTTTCTTCAACATAGGCTCATTGGAAAAAACACAGCTCTATCTATCTATTCACTGCAGTTTGCAGCTAAAATTAACTCTAGATGCAGTAAAACGGCAACAACTTTGATTCCTTTTTCACACAAATTATGATTATCGATTAAATAAAGACTTATTTTTGCACAGCTACAGTGTATGATCTGCAACCAGCTCCATATACTTTTCCAATGTCATTATTGTACATATTGCCGCAGTTTGGGGGGTACACTTTATTTCGATAGTCCACTTTAGACACTCTACTAACTATAAGGAACTTTGCAACTGCATGTCAACTAACTCTCATTAGAGTATTTGTAGACAGTCTGCTTAATATCTGCTAATACTTCATTTTGATGATTCCCCAGAAGACATTCTCCTGACTATAAGTAACTTTGCAAGTGAACTTGACATGTCAACTACATTTCAACTTATTCTACTAACCTGAACCGTAACCCCTAACCATAACAGTCAACTAATACTCTAATGAGAGTAGTCGTCATGCAGTTGCAAAGTTCCTTATAGTTAGTAAAGTGTCTAAAGTGGACTATCGAAATAAAGTGTAAAAGTATAACTGGGGAAATATGTACAACAACCAACATAATAAAAGATCGCAAGTGCCACTTACTAGACATTTCACTTTGCGGAAAGTGCATCATAATATCATTTTGCAGAAATGTCACCACGGGCACATTTTTTCAGTGTTTCATTACTCAAAGGGACAAATCCTTTGATTGCATTTTTCTCCATCAACAATATCTATTTAACTCTTTAAACAGGCTATGCGTGACGCATGCCAAGCCTCTGTATCTCTACGAATGCTTATAAACTTTATTAATCATCAATGGTTTTAACATTCCTCTGCTTCATGTTCTCAGCTTCACCACCACTCAAAATAACTCCACCTGATTAAGATTATTGACTTTGTGGATTTAATTTTCTCATTAACAGCAATGTCAGTCAGAGCTGGTTTCTGAGAACAGTTTTTGTCAGAATTCGGCAAAGGAAAAAATGATCCATTTAATGGGGCCCTTTTCGTCACTAGGGAGCCAATTGTTCTGTAGCTTCCAAAACTTCCTTCAATCCACATGTTGCCATTTCAGTGATAACATTTACCATCCCATAGCCTGCTCATCTGGTTCAGGGTGACAGATGGTGACCTATCAGCAAATACAATTCACGGGTCGATGATACACCAGCCATTGGCATAAAGGACACCCCTGCTGTTCTCGCTCGAATGGCAGCAAATCACTCAGCAAACTAAAAAGGATGGAAATGTCTGGCTTGTTTTCAGAAGAAGTCAAGTTTCTTTTAAAAGAAAAATAGCTTGAGAAATGTCATATTTGGCTTTATTCAGCCTCCAGAATATTAAATGCATTTCTCTGAGCTGCTTGGTGGGTTTTTTTCATATGATGTGAACACGTATACTAGTAGAAGGCAAGCAGATTTTTAATACTGATTAGGCCTGATTAAATGCTGTGGAAAGCGAGGGTTCTCATACATACTCCTGATTAGCTGAGAGGAAGCATCATTCATACAAACACCAATCATTAAGATGGACGAAGGTGATGATGATGGTGGTGTTGATGAGGATTTTCCTTCGAAGCTCAACCTGCATTCGGTACAATGCTTATAATCATTTCATCCCCTCTTCATCATCCCATCCCCTCCATCCTCTTTCCTCTTTAATTATTCGCCTGACCTGTTGATTGCAATCTGCTATCAGTGCAAATGAGGCTGTGAAGTATCTCAAAGCATCACCTGTCGCCCCAGGTCTCAGCATGAGGAGAGATTAAGAACTGGAGGGGTGGGGGGAGGGGAGTAGCTGAAAGAAAAAATAAACCAATGTTCCATTTTGGAGATATATGTTTGCCACATATTTAAAAGGACCTGAAATGAAAGAATTAGATATAAATCATCATGCAGAAACTGCATGGAAGAATTGTTTTGATATTCCTCAGAAATCCTGACAATATTTTTTTTTTATTATTCAGATACTTTGATACTTTTTGATACTTTGTAATGTATTTATCTTAAATTTATTTTTACTTATTTATTTAAGCCTTGATATGTATTAATTATATTCATTCACTCAGTATGTTCCAATGACTGCATTATGGTATATTAACTTATAAAATAATTTATAAAAATATCTAAAAAATAAAATACTATATATTATAAAAACATATTATACATGTTATTTTTTAATACAATAGATTGTAATATATTATAATACTTTAATTTCTATATATTTTATTTGATTTTTGAAGATGCATGCTGATTTGTTTCATTTAAACAGGACCTAGAACTAAACTTACAAAAGTTTAATACTATTTATTTTCTGTGTTCCAGCACATTTCCATTAGGAAAGGCAAATTTAGTTCATTACTGCTTTTCTCAGACAGGAAAGTGTCACATCAGCTGAACAATTCCTCTGAAGGAAAAGATATAATAAAGATATAATAAAACTACTATATGTTCTTTTCGAGCATTTTGAGTTGTTCTGATAACAGTTCGCCAAGTGAATCATTACATTTATTGATTCTCTTCAAGCTTCACTATGATAAGATACTAAATGAGTTTATCCCAATGCAATCAGCCTCTAATGAAAAGTAAGAGAAAATCATTTTATGGAATTCCTCTCGAAACCAAAGGTCCACTTTACCAGAGCAGATGCATCACCATGGTAACAGCTACATCCTGTCAACCTTGCAGGGTAGGAAACACACATTTGAGACGACAAGCTGACCATGAAAATCCTCATTCACTGTATTATCCACCCAATTAGTGCTCGCAAAAAAATGAATTGCATCCACTGTTGGTTTCCACGTGCTGTCTGCTTTATTTTAGCACCCGATTCATTGAAGCAACTACGCAAATCAGGTAATGCCACAAACATGGCCAAAAAAATAGAGCCATACTTAAACTTTCAAAGTAAAGTGGATATTAGTGTGATTGTTTCTGCATTTGCCACAATTGAATCTCATAAATACTTTCATTGCACCATGAACTTTCCTACAAAAAGCAGGAGCATAGCATTAAGCCCCAAACAGCTCAACGACTCAGGCTGCATCTATAAAAGAAATGTGTATTTCTTTAATAAATAAATAAATAAATAAAATGAATAACAGTTTTCATGAACGGCAGAATGGGGCCAAAACAGCTGCTTTGTGTTTGTGTGCGCCTTTAAACTCTGTCCTCTTCCAGCACTCTTGGGTTGGATTAACAGGCTTAATCGCATCAAAACGTGGATAGTCTTATAATCATTCCTGGAATTTTGGATTTCCATTTATTAGAAACTCTTTTTAGATTCTTTTTGGCCAAAAAAGCTCTTGCCCCTTTTTGCATCCATTTTGCATCTACCTTTAAATGTTTTTCATCCCACATGAAATGTTGGATGAAATATCTCACAACCTGCACGTATCTATCAACCAGCTTTCTGCAGGTACAAATAATAAATCATTAGCCATGTGACTGTCACAATCACAGCAAAAGCATCAGCAATGTCACTTTCTCAGGTCTTGTGTTAGAGAGGTGACTGTCACCTTCAGTTGCCGTGCAGATCTGGACATCAGCCAGCGTTGTTGTGGAGCCTGGGGTGACGTACCTATTTTTACCGATCGCCCTCGGAGGACATGTTAGCATGGGTTTTCTGTGGATGTATGCCTAGATGACCTTGTGAAGGCACTATACAGCAAACATGAGACAAGAAGACCTATAAAAGAGGCAGTAGTAGTTGTAGATGATTTTGACTTTGATGTTTGAGCATAAAGTGTTTGAGCATAAGTGTAAATCAGCTTAAAACAACCTAAGGTGGTTACTGTTTAGCTGACCAGTAAAACCAACTTCTGTCTTGACAACTCTCAGGAGTGTTTGGCATGGTCATGGATATGACAATGTTGATATTGTCTTGAGAAATAGATCTGCTATGTTGCTGATACAGTTGAGCAAGTACCGGACTTGCTACTGCCAATACATATATGACACGCTCCTGTGATCAAGTAAGACATGCTGCGGCGGTACAAAATTGCAAACATGAATTACCCATAGCAGATCTATACAGGTGGAGCTGGGGAACGCGGAGGGTTTCTGAATGCGCGCTGCAACTGCTACAGCAAACGATGACCAGGATTTGAAGGTTGAGCTGTGAGCTCATTCGTTACCGATACAGCAGGAACCAATCAGCTGTGCCCTATAGAGAATGATGTGATTGAAAGCAGATTGAGTTTAGGACCTATCAGCCTACGCCATCTAGAGTTTGTATTGTATCAACTTTGTATTTAAACCAAACAAAAAAAGGCCAAAAATGCACCTTAGACTGGATTTTTGAGTGTGGAAGTGTTGCAAGAGCACATCTTCAAAAACATGAGGAGAAATTGCTATGGTTTTGAACATACCGGGTGAGTGTAGAAAGCTGCTAGCAAATGTCTGCTATGTATATATGTTTACATCCACTTCCCCCAATAGATCACGTGAGGAGCTCTTCTGGGCATGATAATCTTAATAGTATCCTGTAGTGTGTGCTGCGCTACAATTTCAAATTTTGTAGTGTCTGCTTGTTTGAGATTTGCGAGAGAAAGAAAATCAGTGAAGATTCTTTTTAAGTGTGTGCTGCAACCATATTTCGCAATCGGTTAGGAGTTTAAATACCTGGAGTGTGAGCCCGGCTTTATATAGTTCTGCTATTTAGCAGAAAAAAGAAAAGTCAAAGTGTTTCCATAGCTACTAGAGACAGGCACATGATGTTGTACTGTGTTTGAGCATGGAAAAGCATTGTATTTTTTGCATCCTGAGACGTGTTCTCCTCGGAGTCCAGCTGTAATGCTAAATAGTCATGTGTTCCAACTCTTGTTAAAAAAGGAACAAAAATAGATCTTGTCCTCCACCCACACGCCCCTCACACTGGCCCATTCATTTACTTTTCTCTTTTTCTCCTCCTACTTAGTTTTAACTTTACATCAAGTGCATTTGTCAGATGTTGAATGACTTGAATGAAACTCCTCATTAAGGAAATGAACATCTGGAAAGGCATCTATGCCACCTACATTGATGAGCTGTATATTCTGACTAAATATTTGCAAGCAAAATTTAAATGAAAAAAAGTATTAATTATGCTATAGTAGGTCATTTGCCAGTGCCCAATTTTTGGAGTATGTTATGTAGAGATGGAAGATGCTCTGTTTCTGCCACTGGATAACAAACTGTAGAATGACACTAACACTCACTCAGTCTTTCAAATGAAGGATTGTAAACAGCTGTGTTTGTCTTGCCATGGTAACAGAGCGGTGGTGATGACAGTGCTTTGTCTTCTCTAAACATAGTCAAATAATATCAGTCCTGACAGTCCTGGCGTCAATGATCTGCATTCTGCAACTTTGTAAGTTCACTGAGCTCTGCCTAGAGATCAATTGCAAAACCTGATTTCACCAAGTGCAACTTTGTTGATCCTGGAACAAGTTTACAGTTTTTTGTCAAATTTAGGCTCACAATTAGGATTTGGTGCTTCTACATTAGTGTTATTCACCTATCATTTGGGCGTCCATCTTGGCAAAATCAGGACGTGCCTCGTCAATTAAGCTCTGGACTACATATTATTTATGTATTATTTATTTATAACTACATATATTATTTACTATATATTAAACATTCATTTGAAATACATTGCACTGACAGGAATCTATTTCTTTTAACCACACTTTAAGACCTGCAATGTAAAAATTCATGTGAACACAAGAACTAAAATATAGCATTACTGATGAACTGAGTCTTTAAGAGTGTCTCATATGTAAAACATGTAAAGTACAGTCAGCTGTTTTCTCCAGAGTCTCCTTTACATTGCCCAAAGCCTTTAGCCTTTGTTACTCATTGGTTGTGTACGGTTGATCATGGCTCACATTCATTTTAAACCACTCTGTCCTTATTATAGGATAGTTAACACACTGCCTTCAGAAACACTAATGGAAGAAGAATATTTTCTTCCACTTCTCCTGATAAGGACTTTAATGTAAGCTGACTTTCTGCCTTAAAACTGAACAAAATCATTTATGTTTGAAAGCACAAAACAAAATGCACCAGATTTTCCACAATACTCATGAATAAATCAGTTATTATAAAGTGATTTATAGTATTCATCATAAGTGATTTGTATTTTCCTCCATTGTTGTTCCTGTAAGAAGCATACCATATGTTAAAATGAAGCACTGGCACATTTACAAGACTGTAAACCATGAACTAAATAATGTAGATTAAATCGATGCTCTGTTAGCACCAGGGTTTACAGAGCGCAGATTGATTTACCTTTAATTAGCAGTTCTTTGGAGATCAGTGAAAATCTGCAGCTAAATTTATTCTGTGTGATTAGAAAGAGAGCAAGCCACTGCGTGCATATCACTGATTTTAACCCATCTGACTCACAATAACCCAACATTTAAATCTTATTGGATTCTAGCTATGTGCAAGTTTGTAGAAATGTATTGTTTTGATGTCTAATGAAACTAATGATGAAAATTCTCTCTCAGTATGAATAAGACCTTATTATTCTGTCAGTTTTCCAGTAAATTAAGGACAAAAGAACAACCTGCAAGACATTTGCTTTGTCACGAACAAATGTCATTCCCACTGTCAATAGGTTCATAGGAAAGCATTGCTTTGGTTTTTGGAGCAGAAATTCATGCTACTCCACAACATCACTCACCAATCTTCAGCTTTTAACGCTAGTCTTTTTCTGCTTGCTTTCTTTTTTCCATCACTATCTTGGTATGTACTTCCAGGCAGCTGGTGATCTTGATAAAAGCCAGCTCCACTAACAGGAAGGTGAGGAGGAGGTCTTTGCAAAACTGTATTTCACCTGACAAACTTTGGCAGGAGCAACTCCCTCCCTCAGATTTCATCTCTTGTTGCTTCATCTCTTTCTCTTTCTTGCCGTCTTTATCTATCTCTCTCCCTCTAACGACCACTGTTTACTTCTGTCGTCCTCTATATGAAATGTTCAAATGGTTGGCCATAATATAACATAGTTTAAAACATTACAATAGCCTGCTTTGGAGCGGTGTGAAAAAAATAACCATTTCCTTTATAGAGATAATGAGGATAGCATGTATCATATACAACAAGACATAAAAGCAGTTTCCCTCTTGGATGTTTAACACCTGTTTTGGCTTTTTTAAAATTGTTTTGTTTTGTTTTTTTCACTCGCGTTCATTCACTTTATTTTATATCTTTATGGACTCATATTGTCTGTAATGCCTCCTCCTCGCCCATTCATTATTTCCCCAAACCTCAAGTTTTGTCATTCTGCTCAACAAAAAAGTCTGCCACACTTGTCTGCTGAGGAACATGAGATGCCACCAACATCTTCATGAAATAATGATGTGGTACATAGCACAGGATGTGTGTTTATTCGCACACTTAGGGGGCCATTCAAAAAAGAATGCATTTTTCCATTCCACTGCACTACTTTTCCATTGTCTTTTTATGTAAACATGCTCTAGATGGATGTGTTTGACCCTTGTCAAGTTCAACTTTTAAAAAATGCGTCTTTAGACCTTGTTTGTTTGGGTTGTTTGTTTTTTTTTTTACTTTGACTGACCTAAAAACACAAAAATGCTCTGTGTGAACCTGCCCTAACTGGGTCAGGATCTAAAATGACAGTTTTCTACAATCACAAAGATCAATTTCTCAAAACTTAGGTCACTTTTTCACAACTCCTCAAACAGAGAGCACACCAGTAGTCGGATGGATGGATGGATGGATGGATGGATGGAGGATGGATGGATGGATGGATGGATGGATGGATGGATGGATGGATGGATGGATGGATGGATGGATGGATGGATGGATGGATGATGGATGGATGGAGGATGGATGGATGGATGGAATTATGGAGGATGGATGGATGGATGGATGGATGGAGGATGGATAGAGGATGGATGGATGGATGGATGGATGGATGGATGGATGGATGGATGGATGGATAAATGGATAGATAGATAGATAGATGGATGGATGGATGGATGGATGGATGGATGGATGAATGGATGGAGGATGGATGGATGGAGGGAGGATGGATGGATGGATGGATGGATGGATGGATGGATGATGGATGGAGGATGGATGGATGGATGGAATTATGGAGGATGGATGGATGGATGGAGGATGGATAGAGGATGGATGGATGGATGGATGGATAAATGGATAGATAGATAGATGGATGGATGGATGGATGGATGGATGGATGGATGGATGGATGAATGGATGGATGGAGGATGGATGGAGGGAGGATGGATAGATGGATAGATAGACAGACGGACGGAGGATAGATAGATAGATAGATAGATAGATAGATAGATAGATAGATAGATAGATAGATAGATAGATAGATAGATAGATAGATAGATAGATATAATAAATTAAATAATTTATGTAAATATAAAATACTCATTGGTCATTGATTTTTTTTATATTTATATTTTTAACACAAAACAGCTTCTTGAAGCTTCTCTCTTCAAAAACTTAATTTTGGATCCTTTCTGTACATGTAATGACATTAATCATCAACAGTAATCTGAAGAAAACAATACTGAAATGATGAGCATTTTCTCTGTTTTATCCTTTCTCAGTCGACACATATTTGAAGCTTAACCTGATCAGGACTTTCTCAGACTGTGCTGACAGACACATTTGCTCATGTGCAATCAGATACTGCTGCCTCTTTACAATTTCACACGTGCAACTCATCAAACGAATCATGCTCATTTGTGTATTTCGGAGTGAATGGTGAATATACGTTTGTTGATGTGGTGTGACATTGGAGGTATTTTAACAACTGTGGGCAAATGTAAGCCATTAGATGTGAACATGATATGGAACTGCATCTGCTGGTGTGTGGAGGGAGAAAGAGAATGAGAAGGAGGAAACGCTCTTGAATAAAAGTTTGTGTGGGGTATTCATAGTGTGTGTGTGTGTGTGTGTAAGTGTGTTGGTGCGTGTCATGCGGACTGTAGAGGTGTGTCATAATGCAGTTGTCCTGCTTCAGGTGCTCGATGCAGTACTGCGTATTGCAGTAGTGAGGAATTCTGCTGCAAAGGTGTGAAGCATGTTTTAGTGAATTAACGTGGGACGGTTTCAACAAAAAAAAAAAAAAAAAAAAAGTCTGCTTCTACAAGCTCTTTTATCATGACGTGTTTCACGGTGGTACCTAGCAAGTTTAGTATGAAAAGTCATTAAAAAAAGCCATACATATAAATCTGGTTGTGATGCAAACATCAAAATGTATTAGTTTATAAATCATGCACTACAGTTACAGTGTTTAATCAGTAATCTGCCTTTTAATACTAATTTGAGTGAAAAGGAATAAAAGTTTTTAATACATCTATTGCATTAAATGTGAATTGTAGGTATTGGAACGTTTTTGAAGTTTTACAACTGGTATGTTTTTCCAATGAGCCGATAGGCTGAAAAAAATTTGTATCATGCTATTAATTTTAATAATAATTTAACAGTAACTGGCATTATCTTCCTTACTTTCTTGTTTTTTGACAATGAATAGATATAAATTTATAAACAGGAATGGTTTAAAGTTTCCTGAACTCAACAAAAAGTTGTGAAAAGTTGTAGTTTGTCAGACTGACCTCACAAATACATCTGGAATCTCCAAACCTGGATTGAGCCGTTATGTTCCCATAAAGTTTGAATGATTAATTTAGTATCTATGTCATTAAAGATTTATGCATGATGTTCTTTTAGTTTATTGGTTTGAAGAAAAACATACATATCTTCTTTTACCACAAATCTGCACATGGGCCTTTATTACCGAGACAAGTCTTCATAATGGCAGCTAACAATAGAAATTTCATTCTGGATTTGAAGTGTGGATTAATGCGCACACATTTCCATGTCTTTAATAAATATCAGATAACACATGTTACCTACATTCATGTACGCACAACACGTACAGAGACCTTCCGTTATCCTGATTCGCCCTTGATTCTTTTTCATTGAGCATCAAGTCATTTATATGACCTTCTATCTCTCAAGTTTCTGTTTTGTATTCCAGCTTCACGCAGAGATCAAGTAGAATAAATGTAATACTGATGCTTTACAACTGAGAGAACTGAACTGTATTACTATTGGGTTCTGAATGTTCTCATTTGGGTCATATGAGGACAGAAAGATCTTGACCTCATGCACACATATGCTGTTTATCTCCCTCTCTCTCTCTTCCTCATTTTTCTATCAGGAAGGGGAGATCTTCGTCCTTTCAATGGGTGATTTTGAGCTGCACCAAGGAGGGCGATTGTGTGTGTGTGAGGGAGAACGACTGGTTGATTGAGCTCTAGCGAGCTGTCAGAATCACACCCAGACCATCCCTCATTAGTGAGCCAATACTGACCTTCTGCCTTCAACTGTTGGACTATATCCAGATCCTGCTACACATGTTGAAGAACTCACCCACACACACACACACACACTCACACACACAAACAGATTCAGAAGCATTCACCCACTCACAAATACATACCACACACAGATAGATGTGTGAAATGTGCTTTTTACTGATTTCAAATCTTGATTCTTATCTATCTTATCTTATCTTATCTATTTTATTGATACACAATGATATTTTTCTAATATTTTTGAAATTTTCTACCCCCCTAACCAAGTGTTTCCTAACTTGTGAATGTAATTTTAATCATCATATTTAAAATTCTGGCTAGTACCAATAAACTGAAAATTATTTTCATTTTAATGGTTGATAACTTTACATAAAATATTAAAATTTGATACTAAATAAATAAATTAAAAAAATGAATTTTGATCGTTTGCTGGTTTTATAAAATGTATAAAATTCTCAGGCAGTTCTTCAATGAAATAATTGCAGTTGCAAGCTTTTGGCTCTTCAAAAATATATTCCACATTTTTTAATCTTATTTAGAATGTTATTCAACATTTTTTAAGCAGTTCTCCTAATGGGGACCATTAACTGCTCCACAAGATGTAGGTAATTTCAGGTTTTACTATTCCCTCAATATAGGCAAAACTTAACCCACACATAAACACACACACACACACACACACACGCCGCTCTCCCTCTCATCCTCTCTGCCTCTCACTCTCTCACTCGCTCTGTCTGCGCTCAGTTTAAGTGCAGGGATCCAGCGCATGGAAGGTAGAGGGCAGAAGTGCGCGTTTCCTCTCCTCCCCTTTACCTCCGTTCATCTTTTCATTCAGATGACAGCCTGAACGCTCACTGGAAACAGCAGGATGAGTGTGTACCTGTGCATGTGTGGCGTACTTCATCGGAGAGTCTCATGCAACATGCTGTAAAATCAGGCAAACTGGCTCTACAAGAGAAAAAGAGACACAGAAAGAGGTAAGACTGACTCTCAGCTTCTCATTAACATGAATCAGGCTCTTTTCTTTTGGTTTTCAAAAGCACAGGCAAATATCCTTGCTGAACTCACACGTGCTGAACTTGGTACAAACCTCTTGGTTTTTTCACTTACAAGGCAAGTTACAGTGTGTTATTGATATTTCTGAGCTGCACATTGATTGGAAGGGGTGGAATTGACTGTTTTGAGTTCACATTGGCAGCTAATGTGGAATATTGTGGAAAAGGCAGATGTTCACATGATATCAATACACCAGCTCTTCACGCTTGAGATAATTAGACAGGTTAAAGAGGAACTGCTAATTTGTTTGTGTTTCCTGAGTGTCTGAATTTTCCTGTTTGCTCGGCAGTGGAAAGGGAACGTAGGAAGAGATGGTAACTTGGAAACAAGAGTGTGGAAAGCGACTATAGGGATCAGGGGGAATTGTAATGAACTTGTCTAAGTCAACAGCAGATGGGCATCCATTCAGTCTCTGTGTGCATTTTGTGGATGACAGAAGCATCCCAGCAGCACTTCACAACTACTAATTGGGTTCCTAACCTCTGTTGTTTCTCAGACTATATGAGTGCACTATGTATTTGAAAGCTCTCTTTGAATACTTGAGATGTCTGTCGGTATGTTCAAGCATACTTTAGTTTATCAGAATGTGTCCTCAGCTGAGCAGTGATGAGTGATTTTGGATGGAGCCCTCAAGCTGGTTTTTATAGCGTACCACAGCATGTCAGAAACCCTCACAGCTTGATAGACACATCTAGTAACTGCATGACCAGAATACTACATCCCTAAGCTTTTGGGTTTAAGCTTATTATGTATTGGTTAAGGGGATCTTTTAATAATTAATATCTATATATATATATATATTTATTTTAAAAATTTATTTATTTATTTTTACTTTTAAATCTAAAAGGTAAACCTAACAAACTGTCAGTTGGTGAAATATTCATATATATATATATATATATATATGAATGAGGCTATTCTCACTCCAGCAGTTTTATTTCTATTTATGATTTATATAATATCATAGTAGGTATTAATATTTTGAATTAGCTTTCATTTTTATATTTTCATTTCACATTTTACATTTTAAGTTTTGTGCTTTTGTCTTCTTTTTTAAATATGTATTCAGCTTTGATTTATTCCTATTTTAGCTCTTTTCATATTAAATACTATTCGGTTAGTTGGCAAGGCAACATTTACAATTTTTCATCTCATATTTACATTTTATTTTATTAAAGGTTTATTTCAATTATGATTCAAAGTGATTTTTAATCATTTTAGTTTTAGTTAACAATGGCAAAACTGCACTACAGTCGATATCTGAGATTGTTGAATTTGTATGAAACAAATCATAGAGTCTATGGTGTAATTCGAACATGAAAGTATAACGTGGATTTCAGTTACCTGGATGCGTGGTCTGACATGCAGCGTTGCCATGGATCACGGCAAATATTAGGAAATAGCTGCTGAATGCTGCGATTGACCAATCAAAATCAAGTATTCCAGAAATCTGTATAATAATATTAAATATCAGTGATTGATCTTTAAACACATCCTGATGACGCAAGCTGATGGATTTCCTCACAGCGTTGAGGTTTTTGTTAATGAAGCTTTCCAGCATATAGGCTTTTGGAAACCCAAAGTTTAAATTCAGCAATATGCCATTATTATTTAGTCTCTGACCTTTTGGAAACACTGTCAAAAATTGTTCTCTCTGAATCAGACGCCAAATTTAGGCTCCTAATTTTAGTCTCGACATGTCATCTCTCTTAGGTGAGAAATACATTCAGGAGGAGAATAAAAGGGGCTAGTATTAATGAGAGCCATATTTCAGCCCCCTTTAGCCCGAGCAGCATTGGTTATCTGCCGTTCACAGAGACTGAGAGGAAAAGAGATTTTTCTTAATTACAAACAACCCGCTCTGGATGTCTCTGACCAGTTTGCTTCGAATACATGACTTGAAAGGCAAAAATCCTCTGATTTCTGAAATCCACCCAGAGTCTGTCGTATATTACACCTGATGCTGTGCTTTAAACACCAATACGCCAGAGGCACACTTACAGCTAATAGCTTAAAGCTAAGAGCAGTCGATCATACAGCAGGTAAGTCTTCCCTCGGGCTCATGGTGTACACACAGAGGCACACAGTCGCTTAAAGACAATGCGCGTTAATGTGTGTAATGAATAAGCCTGTCTCTATTGTTTTCACGGACACAGAGGAGTAATAAAAGAGCGAGAGAGTGAGTGAATTAGGTATAAATGGACAGAGAACAGGGGATATAAAAGCTATTCGCAGCTGTTGATTTCCCATTTAAATGGACAATCAGTGCGGTCACCCCCTATGATTGGAAAATGGAGGATGAAACCCAGGCATTAGCTATGTTAAGATTGGGTCTTAAGAACTAGTCTGACCAACTAGCAACTGTAATCAGTTACTTTTCGGACTCAAATGATATCAGTCTACCTGTAACTGACTTTAAAAAGTTACCTTGTGGAAAAAAAATCAGATGATTAACTTGTACGACTAGTTTATTATGCAACAGGCCATATTAAAATGACTAATTTATACACTCTCTCATTTTAGGATAGTTTCCCACCAATGAGCCAATTTATTATGACCTTTTTCAACGTGTAGTTTTATTATTATTATTATTATTATTATTATAGACAAAAATGAATTTAATATTAAAATAACATTTTATCATAAGCCTTTTTAATAAAATATTTTTTCTATATTAAAATGGCTCATGATAAAATATTTCAATATGATTCAAAAATGGAGGATGAAACCCAGTTCATAATAAAATGACAAATTGGGATTCAGTTTAGGGCTAGTACCATGTAATTACCATGTAATTTATTGTAAAAAAAAAAAAAAAAAAAAGTAGAACAATAAAAATAGCAACAATAATAAACAAAAATAATATTATTTACAACAACAATAGTACATTCTGGATAGCAAAGGGTAAATTCTAAGCAGAACACAACACTGCTTGTAATCTGATGTTTGAGGTGTTTGACTCCCTGTGCCATTCTTTCTGAATTTAGGTAAGGGGTGTATTGATGGTAACTATGGGGATGAGCAGGGAACAGACTGTACCATCTGCAGTGCTAATGACGTTAGTTCATGTTATCTAAATGTAACCTTCCCTCTCTCCTCAGTGTTCAACACACATCTCAATTCAACCCAACACTTTCTCAAAATTAAACCCTAAATGCTGCAGTCTAGATGTTTTTTGTTTTGTTTGAAATTAAAAATACTTTGGTGCAATAAGTGACATTTTGGTATAAACAATTTAAATAGAGTCCAACTTTTTGTGAGCTAACAACTGTCTTAATGTTTTCACGGTAGAGTTGGCGCTAGTGGAAGTTTTTTGCAGATTAAAAATGTCAAGCCAGGCAGAAAGTAAAAGACCAATAACTGAGGGACATTTTTGAAATTCGGGATCATTTTGCATTTGGTCCTGCGGTGCTTTTGAATATGAATAGTGTGGTCGGGTACAGTGAGCGTTGAGCTCTGTAAGGGCTCCTTTTTTCACACCAGCTCCATCTCATATACATGTTTCAGAGAATATGAGTCAGATTTAATGAGCCAAACTGTCCAAAATCATGATATAGCGACTGACTTTTCAATACAGTCTTCTCATTCATTTTCCCTTAAAAGGGACATCTATAGAGTCCATCCAGTCAGATCAGCCACTTTTCCCAAAAGGTTTGTCTAGTTAGCATGGTTCAGCCCCTGCCAACACCATATAGTAAACTTTTTCTCCAATGATGGTCATTAAACAGTAGACGTATTCTTTGCAAGCAACACTATGCATATTTTTCCGTTTGCTACATCTCTTGCTCCAGGAACAGCCACTGAGATGAATGGGAATGCAAACGGATACCTCTCTCCAGGTATTAAAGACCTCCTCTACCCAATTCTGTCAAAAACGTCCCCTTGAAACCAGAAAGGAACTTGTTCACACAACAGTCGTGAGTCTCAGAGGATGATGTTGCATCTTCTCACAATCTGGCGTTGTTTCCCTCTAAACTCAGGTTAGTTTACAAAGCTTTCTATAATAAAAAATTAACAAGCAACAGAACACATTCACAAACAATTAGTACGTAGCTACTCTATTATTCAAAATTATGTGTCAGGGGGTTTGTGGATGAGCATATGACGATAAATATTAATTGATCTTCTGAAAGGAACAATGACTTCAGTGAAGCTTTTATGATTTTTGTTTGCTGAAAGGCAAGATAGGAGCGTCTCCCATTCTCTCCTACATTCGCACATATGCGTTACGGTCCAGAGGGGATAGATAAGCACACTGTCGTAAAGCCCTGGGAAAAGAAAGTCCTTCACACTTTTCTCTGCTTCTGTGAAGCGCTATGTGATGTACTGCCAGGAGAGACACCGCTAGTGGACTTGGACACAAATGTCAGAGAATTCAGAACCATATGTACCACACTTCTGTTTCAGAGAGATTGATCCAACTGAGGAACACACTGTTTCTAGTTTTGTTTTCATTTTTGTTGAAAACACAAAAACCTTTCAGGTTTAAATGGGGGGGACATCCAGAATTTCATCTGTAGAGTTAACAAGAGACACTCAAAATACTGTATCTGTCATTAAAAGAAACTATTTTGAAAATTTTCATTTTGTTGAATAAAAAAAGACGATACTTTAAAAATGCTTCTGTGCTTTGTTTGTCAGTCTGCTTGTTTGTTTGTTTGTTTTGTGCATAAACAAAATGTCCATACAATGTTTTGTTTTGGACCCCAATAATTTTCAATATAGGGAGAAAAACAAATATTTTTCAAAATATTTTCTTTAGAAAAATAATAATAAATGAATAATCAAGCATTTAATTAATACAATTAAAAAATGACAACTGAATTAAATAACTGGTTAATATTATAATTATTAACTGTTTTAATACATATGTTTATAATAATTTAATTAAATTATCTTAAAATAAATTAATCAACATATATATCACAGAAGAATGAAAGTCATACAGGTTTGAAACAAAATGAGGCTGAGTAAACCTTGTTTTTTTATTTTTGGGTGAACTGTTCCTTTAATGTAAATATACTTTCTGACTGTCCCCGAGTTTCCACGGTAACAATAAAGCTTTTTGCATGTGCGTAGGAAAGTGTTTTGTTTTGTTTTTTTACCGTATGTTTTTGTTTTCTAGTTTTAGCATATAAAAGTACAATGTTGGTTTCATCTGAGCCGTGCAGCAGATGTTCTGTGTCTCCTCAGACTTCAGTGGAGTATTAAAGGAACAATAAACACAAACAGAGCTGCTTTATACGATTAAAATATGAAGAAATCAGTTCTGACTTACAGCATAATGACTGAGTAAACAGTCATTACCTCATTTGGAATTCAGAAAAATTCCAAATTGTCTGATTGTTGATACTCAAGGGTGTTTTTTGACGCAATATGATTCAGTAACTGCACAGTATGATTCCTGTAAAAACATGAGGCAGGATGTAATAATACACCGTGTTGGTTATTGATCATTTCTGCACTGGATGCAAACGTATGCTAGAGGGAACCCTAATATGTTGAAATCAAATATTATGTAAAATACTATAGGCTAAACTATAGATACAGTACATCTGGAAGTGAATATTATAGCAGAATTTAACTATGCCTTAGGTTTGTGCGAATATGACTGATGCACGGCATTGGCTTCGGGTGTGTTTTGTGTGTGTAACCGTGTGAGGTTTGTTTCCTCCATGTTGGCAAGAGGGAGTGTTTGCGACTGCCAACAAGCCATTCAGAGGCCTGTACGGGTGACACGGGCGGATTGGCATGGTGACGTGTTATGACAGACGGCCAGCTTGGAGCAACCAGGCTGTTAGTGTAGCTGTAAACCAAACACAGACATGGGACTGCTGTTTAAACATAGAGAAAGATAAGAAAGATGGATGATATAAATATATATGTAGAAAGAGCGAGAGAGTCACCAAGCACATATTCCCATAAAGCCCTGTTAGTTCAATACACATCTATTATGCAATGCAGTGCCATTTAACCATTAGCTGGCTGTCCTTAAGGACCACATTTCCCCTCATCCTGCCTGAAGATCTCCGTCTTAGGTAGGTCACATCTATTCCGTGTGGTCCTCCTTTCACCATCCTGTGCTTAGAGTCTCAAGGTATGTTCAGAATAGCATAGTGCTTTCACTATTTTTACATCATGCAGTACACACACTGTGCAGTACACACACTTTTTGGTTAAAAATGATCCAAAATCAATTTTTGAGCAAGTACATAACCAGCCAGTGTTCAAAACGATCTTCTTACTTTAGCCCGATTCACAACGGTAAGTTAATGTTTTCTAATTCGGGTGGAACTGGTGGGATTCGAGCATCCAGCCATTAGTTTTTGCGTCTTTATGTTACGTCTGTTTACATAAAGGAGTCAATTTGAGAACAAAGAATAACAATACTAATAATTTGCATGTGATACGAGCTAAGCGATCAATAGATTTAATCACCATTGACAGCGTGATTTATTGTAATACTTTTTTTTCCAGTTTGTCAGAACAAAAGTGATAGATATGTTACTTACTTGTTCACATGACATTTTCCGGTGAAAATTCTTATTTTGGTCATACTTCCAATATGTAAAATCTGTGATTCTGAAGTACAGTGAGGTGACTGACAGCAAACATTAGATTCATCTACGCTGATGAGCCATGCCGATACACAACCCATGTAAATGATAATTCTTCAAATAACTGCAATTGCAGGTTTCAGACAGAGATGGCGACAAAGAGGCAAAATTTTATGGACTGCAGCTTTAAGTGAACTTCAACAATCTTCACATAAACCCATTGTTCTGGATCATTTATTTAATGTTTGATGTTTGCCATAGAGCTCCGGCCAGCACGTGACCCATTCTGTTTACACCACCATACTGGCAGGCAGGGACAGTAGGGAGCGAATATGAAATGAATGGCGCCAGCATGAGTTTCAAGGCAACAGAGTTCACGGTGCGCTTTAATTCAAAAGACATAGACCTGTACATAGCAAAACTTTGTATATTAAACATAACATATAATAACATATAATAAAACACAACCCTACAATGCGCACGGGGTGCTTTTAACATGTATCAATAAAGGAACGGATAGCTCTCCTGACCTGCAGTATCCTGATATCTATAACTACCATATCAGCTTTCCTCTTTAAAACCATACAAAAGCCTGGAGGGGTACAAATGGACGAAATCTAATTCTGAATATTCAACTTTGGAGTCTGCCGGCTAAAACTTGCTTTGTCGTCATTGGAAGGGTAAATCTGTGTTGTTAACTAACATAATTTTTTGTTCTGTCACAATTGTATCCGGTGGGTTAATTTGTATACTGAAAATTCTTAATTAGCCTTTATCAGCCCAGTTGTGTAACACATTTTAAAAACTTTCATGTCTATAGGAATATGATCAAATGATTTCCCCTTTCCATTCTCCTGACTCTTCTGGCATCCTAGCACACAGCAGCTGTCCACCATGTTGAAATAGTAAAGTCTTTAAGGTCTAAACAGTCTGGTTTTAAATTATTGTTCGACCAGTATCGATACCATGGCAGAGTTTAGATTGCGTCAAGTCAACCTCTGGAGCTCTCTTGAATCCAATACCTAGTCATGTAGCTTTTTTTTAAAAAAAAAAGAAGAAAGAAAGAAAAAAGAAAAGGTTGTCATAGTAACATTCTAAGAAATTCTATTAAATTCAGTTAATTGCATCAGTTGCAGTTAGTACAACACAGAAGGAACTTGAAGCAGCCATTCATGTTGTGCTCCTCTGTAAGCATTGTCTGTAAGTTTTGATTCATTTGTCTTCAATTTGTTAAATTTACAATTTATAAAGCTGTGTAATGTAGCATTTTAAGAACTATACAGCCTATAATTAATTCATATTAGTGTTATGTTGTTGTAGATAGCCAAGTTCCATTATATTTACATCTCCTTTCTGTAGTTTCACTCTGTTTCAACATATTCATCGTGGTGTGGAATAAAGCAGCTGTCTCCAACAAGCCTATGTGTTGGAAAGAGTTTATGTATCTGTCTAACCTCGGGAAGCGAAAGACCATATTAAATGTCATATTGACCTGTGGCCTTCCTATCCATCATGATATGTCAGTTGTGTTTGTTAGTTTCGTTTTCATGGACTTTTAGTTTGTTTTCATTCATCACACATGTTGTTTGAGTTTTCCCGCCAATAATCAGTTCCCATGGACACTCACCACAGCTGTTTGTCATTTAGCTTATTACCATGTGTATATTACTTCCTCACCATCACTTAGTGTGCGTCCGGTCTCGTTTATGTTAGTGTCTTTATCTGTATTACCTGTTGGATTTATTATTAAACTCTGCAATTAAACCTTATTTCTGTTCATCATCTGTCTGTCTGAACCTTGCTGACAGAAGACCCGACCCAGAGCCTGTTTTACCACCTTCGACCACAGAGAAATCATGTGAGTCAAAAGGAAACAGTTCCAGTATTGTGAAAATACACAAGCTGGATTTGAGCTCATGCCTACTTGATGTAAAAACCACTAGGCCATGGCTCTGACCACAAACAAGAAATTATATTATTATATTATGCAGTTATACTACCATGCAAAAGTATGTTAGTATTCCATTCCAAACATCATCTTCCATCTGTTTTTTTTTTTATGTGTCTCATGACTGTCGTACCAGGATCTGTGAGGATATGGAGGCTTTGAAAAGGCTTTAGGCAGAGAGATTTGATTTGATATGTTGTGTGGGGACTGGAAGGCTTTATTCATATTGCTCTGTTATAAAATATGCTTTTCATCAGAGAGAGCACATACTGCGACAAGCATGGATGGAATCATCAATAAAGAATTATCGCATTTAATCCTTTGCGACATGTTGTATCTATTTGTCACGAGTGCATAATGTGTGGCATTTTTCATGTCAAGATTCCCCTCATCAATATTCTCATGTCTCATTGTTGTAACACCAGCTGTAGCTCCATAATGTGTAACTTATATCAAGCCCAACAGATGTCTCTGTTCAAATAATGCAAGAGTCCTTCACTCCATTACGTTTCATGTTGGAACAACATGAAGGTGTATAAATGACGATTGAAAGTTTACTCTCTTGTTCTGAGAATGTAAAGTTTACCTGTAGCCTATATTTTGTGTGTTTCAGAGCTTGCAGAATAAAATGACCACCAGTCAGTGAGCAATGAGTGTGTGTTGACTTGCTCTCTCTCCTCCCACTGTTTCTTCATGAGGGCTGAGAGATGACCATGAACGGCCGCTGGTCCTTTAACACCCTGGCCGTCATCTTCATCCTGCTGTCCACTGCAGGTAAGACCAGATCATATAGATGCCTTTAAAGGTGCAGTAAGTGATTTCTGAGAAACACTACTGATATTTGAAATCAACCCAAACGAACATTCCACATACTTGCTCCGCCCACAAAATGCACAAACACGCAATGCAAGATCAAAGATTGTCTCTTTTGCTGAAGCAAAACAAAATAACGCTTCGTGAAAAATAAAGCAAAGATGACAAATGAAAAATGTCAGATGAAGTCTTCTTATTTGTATTCATACATTTGCTCTTAGTAAACGTTTTAAAATGTTTTTGTCAGATCAAGCGTTCTATTGATTCACTTTTTATACCGTTGATGCATGGTGTCCACTACAGTGGACAGATTTGTAACTCCCTCAAAATAAAATAGATTGGGAAAAAGTTACTGGCATGATTTTTCACTTGTTTAAAAGTAAAAACAAATATTATTACTTTGTGATTTAAATAATTCATGCATGAACAGGTTAACATAGTGGTTTTATCTTGCAATTGGTGGTTCCCCTTCATTCAATATTTTTAAATAGACAACAATATTCCAATATTAACCCGATTAAAACAATACTCTGATTAAGAAACTACCATGTAGACAGCGATTTCTGATTACCTTGAACCAGCTAAACATACTCATACTACAAATCTCCTCCCCCATCATGAGTGCATATGCCCCCTACTGCTGATTGGCTACAAATCTCCTCCCCATCATGAGTGCATACGCCCCCTGCTGCTGATTGAATACAAATCTCCTCCCCCATCATGAGTGCATACGCCCCCTACTGCTGATTGGCTACAAATCTCTTCCCCCATCATGAGTGCATACGCCTCCCTGCTGCTGATTGGCTACAAATCTCCTCCCCCATCATGAGTGCATACGCCTCCCTGCTGCTGATTGGCTACAAATCTCCTCCCCCATCATGAGTGTATATGCCTCCCTGCTGCTGATTGGCTACAAATCTCCTCCCCCATCATGAGTGCATACGCCCCCTGCTGCTGATTGAATACAAATCTCCTCCCCCATCATGAGTGCATACGCCCCCTACTGCTGATTGGCTACAAATCTCCTCCCCCATCATGAGTGCATACGCCCCCTACTGCTGATTGGCTACAAATCTCCTCCCCCATCATGAGTGCATACGCCTCCCTGCTGCTGATTGAATACAAATCTCCTCCCCCATCATGAGTGCATACGCCTCCCTGCTGCTGATTGGCTACAAATCTCCTCCCCCATCATGAGTGCATACGCCCCCTGCTGCTGATTGGCTACAAATCTCCTCCCCCATCATGAGTGCATACGCCTCCCTGCTGCTGATTGGCTACAAATCTCCTCCCCCATCATGAGTGCATATGCCTCCCTGCTGCTGATTGGCTACAAATCTCCTCCCCCATCATGAGTGCATACGCCCCCTGCTGCTGATTGAATACAAATCTCCTCCCCCATCATGAGTGCATACGCCCCCTACTGCTGATTGGCTACAAATCTCCTCCCCCATCATGAGTGCATATGCCCCCTACTGCTGATTGGCTACAAATCTCCTCCCCCATGATGCATACCCCCCTGCTGCTGATTGAATACAAATCTCCTCCCCCATCATGAGTGCATACGCCCCCTACTGCTGATTGGCTACAAATCTCCTCCCCCATCATGAGTGTATACGCCTCCCTACTGCTGATTGGCTACAAATCTCCTCCCCCATCATGAGTGCATACGCCCCCTGCTGCTGATTGGCTACAAATCTCCTCCCCCATCATGAGTGCATACGCCCCCTGCTGCTGATTGAATACAAATCTCCTCCCCCATCATGAGTGCATACGCCTCCCTGCTGCTGATTGGCTACAAATCTCCTCCCCCATCATGAGTGCATACGCCTCCCTGCTGCTGATTGGCTACAAATCTCCTCCCCCATCATGAGTGCATACGCCTCCCTACTGCTGATTGAATACAAATCTCCTCCCCCATCATGAGTGCATACGCCTCCCTGCTGCTGATTGGCTACAAATCTCCTCCCCCATCATGAGTGCATACGCCCCCTACTGCTGATTGGCTACAAATCTCCTCCCCCATCATGAGTGCATACGCCCCCTGCTGCTGATTGAATACAAATCTCCTCCCCCATCATGAGTGCATACGCCCCCTACTGCTGATTGGCTACAAATCTCCTCCCCCATCATGAGTGCATACGCCTCCCTACTGCTGATTGGCTACAAATCTCCTCCCCCATCATGAGTGCATATGCCCCCTACTGCTGATTGGCTACAAATCTCCTCCCCCATCATGAGTGCATACGCCCCCTACTGCTGATTGAATACAAATCTCCTCCCCCATCATGAGTGCATACGCCCCCTACTGCTGATTGGCTACAAATCTCCTCCCCCATCATGAGTGCATACGCCTCCCTGCTGCTGATTGGCTACAAATCTCCTCCCCCATCATGAGTGCATACGCCTCCCTACTGCTGATTGGCTACAAATCTCCTCCCCCATCATGAGTGCATATGCCCCCTGCTGCTGATTGGCTACAAATCTCCTCCCCCATCATGAGTGCATACGCCCCCTGCTGCTGATTGAATACAAATCTCCTCCCCCATCATGAGTGCATACGCCCCCTACTGCTGATTGGCTACAAATCTCCTCCCCCATCATGAGTGCATACGCCTCCCTGCTGCTGATTGGCTACAAATCTCCTCCCCCATCATGAGTGCATACGCCTCCCTACTGCTGATTGGCTACAAATCTCCTCCCCCATCATGAGTGCATATGCCTCCCTACTGCTGATTGGCTACAAATCTCCTCCCCCATCATGAGTGCATACGCCTCCCTGCTGCTGATTGAATACAAATCTCCTCCCCCATCATGAGTGCATACGCCTCCCTACTGCTGATTGGCTACAAATCTCCTCCCCCATCATGAGTGCATACGCCTCCCTGCTGCTGATTGGCTACAAATCTCCTCCCCCATCATGAGTGTATACGCCTCCCTGCTGCTGATTGGCTACAAATCTCCTTCCTCATCATGAGTGCATACGCCTCCCTACTGCTGATTGGCTACAAATCTCCTCCCCCATCATGAGTGTATACGCCTCCCTGCTGCTGATTGGCTACAAATCTCCTTCCTCATCATGAGTGCATACGCCCCCTGCTACTGATTGACAACAAGTGTGTTGTGGTGCTCGGTCCGAATTACTTTCGACAGCGTTTCTCAAAATTCGCTTCTTTGCACATTTAAGTTTGATTCCCATGCAGCTTTGAGTTTTACATTACATTTAACAAAACCTCGTAAGCACCCACACAAACTCAGTCAGACACGTGCCTTCAGAAGTCTTGACTTGGACTTGACTGAGTCACAGTTTTAAGGGTCTGACTTGGCAACAACTGATTCAACTTTGAATTTCTCACAGTTACTAATGGCTGCATTTGGACTGATTACTCAACATGAGTCATTCAAGATTGAACATTGGCCTAGTTGCTCTTTCTGCCAGGCAAAGTGTGCAGTGATTTGTTCAACAATCATCAAACACGTGTGAAGGGAAAAATAATGTCTATGATGTCAATTCATCGGTCATCTACCATGCGCAAAATAAAATGCAATGTACTAACAAGCAAGCTTACCATTTTTGTAGCAGTTCCAATAAGCATTTGCCAAGAAAATGATATATAATCCATCCATTTATTCCACAAAAGCAATTGCCATTTGTGGTCTGCATTTATCATGGAACAAAAATCTGGGAAAAAATCTATTTACTTAGAGCTTAATAAACA
Source organism: Opsariichthys bidens (assembly GCA_037194245.1). Classification (NCBI taxonomy): domain Eukaryota; kingdom Metazoa; phylum Chordata; class Actinopteri; order Cypriniformes; family Xenocyprididae; genus Opsariichthys; species Opsariichthys bidens. The sequence goes on along the minus strand of CM074287.1, from coordinate 13,924,205 downwards.
TAAAATGATGCATTGCCAACCCTGAAACAAACATATTACACTATATTTCTGATTGTATTTTTTAGAGCAATGTAGAAAATGTGTATTGTTGATTAAAAATGGTTGATATCAGAACTACATGGAACTCTTTATGCAAAGGAGCTGCTACTGCTGTTCATCTGGTCAATAGCGACCAGCAAAATATTTCATCAAATGGTCCTCACATGAATTCAGTACCTATAACCACACTTCCCATAAGACAAACAGCCAGTGCAAATGCCTCAAGCCTAATTCCACCATTACATTAAAGGCCAGGGTGATGATAGATGTGTGTTTGGATTGACCTGTTGTAACAGGATGTAAGAGTGAGAGAGGAATTGAATGAGAGAGATATTTAGAGAAATATTTGGGAAGTATTTATACAAATACCTTTTCATTTTTTTGGTGCTGTTCACTCACTGTAATATTGCACGACAAGAGAAGCCACAAATATCTCACTCGGGGGGATTCACAAAGAATTAATTGTGCCTGCTGATGGTCTTTTATTTGCAAATGCTGTTTGTGTTGCGCACTCTCTTCACTAAAGGAATTATGCAAATCAGGTAACAGCCCAAACATGGCCAGAAAAACAAAAAAAAATCTGCTGAATGCAATTTGCACAGAGCAATTCCCAAGTGATATATACACCCCTGTTCAAAAGTTTGGGGTCAGTAAGATTTTTTGCTTTTGAAAGATATGAATACTTTTATCCAGCAAGGATGCATTAGAAGTGATATTTAAGTTTCTGCAAAAATATTAAGCAGCACAACTATTTTCAAATGCGATAATAATAAGAAATGTTTCTTGAGCAGCAAATCAGCACATTAGAATGTTTTCCAAAAGATCATGTGACACTGAACACTGGAGTAATGACGCTGAAAATTCAGCTCTGCTATAGCAGGAATAAATTACATTTTAAAATATATTCAAATAGAAAACAATTACTTAAACTGTAATAATATTAATATATTTAATAATATAATATTTAATATTCAATAATAACATTTTTTAATAACAATTTTACTATTTTTACAGTCTTTTTGTAAAATAAATATAGCCTTATTGAGCATAAAAGACTTTAAAAATATAAAAAAAACTTATCGACAGCAGTATCAGTATATAGTTATTTAAACATTTACATTTATATATTAATGTAATTTGGTGGCTGTTATCCACTGCTGCAAAGCAAAATTAAATGGTTCCTTTATAAACGATTAAATTAAAAAGAAATGGCTAACATTAGTAAAAGAATTAATTAACATGAACTAACACTGAACAATATATTTTTACAGCATTTATTAACCTTTTTTAATCTAAGTTATAAAAAATGTTCATGTTAGTTCACAGTGCATTAACGTTAGCAGATGCAAAATATTAATAAATGTATTCTTCATTGTTAGTTCATGTTGGTTAATGAAGTTAACTAATGTTAACAAATGTCCACACTTAAGTGGCACAAATGTTTTGGATATTTCAACAAAGAAGCAGAGCCAGAAGGATCACAATCAGACTCAGAGATTGTTTATGTAACTCCTGAGCCATATCTCAACCGAAAAGAAGAGATAAATATCTCAAATGAACCGAAACTTGTCCTCAAAGTGAGCGTGGAAAGAAGCGTAGAAATAGAGTTTTTTTTTTCCCCAACAGACCTAATGGCTGAACGTCATGGAGACATGGTGCTCAGTGTCATTCATAAAACGTTTTGCTGCCATTCTCCAGTGAGTGCAGACATGTTAATTCTAACATCAACAGACACAATTACCCAGAAGTAACTTGAGGACAAGGCTCTTTTTCAAACATCTGTGAATATTTAATATTTCTTTCATGGAATGTGTTTCGCAGTCGTGTAACCAGTTATAATGAGCGAGAGCTACAGTCCACCATCATTATAAAACACAACCAGGTAGATCTACTCTCTCTGCCAGAAAACACATGCTGACTTCCTTCATCTGCCAAAACTCCCACAAAAGGGTGAACTTTCACCTTTATGAGTCCACACAGCTCGTGTTTGGCTGAGGAGGCATTATACCCCATCCAAAATCTGCCGTTCCCTGAGGTTAATAGTCATAAACCTATCCATTTATGGTAACATCAGTATCCTTAAAACATTTAGCAGACTCTCTTGACTGAGCTCACTTCGATAAGCATGAATGGTTTCGCCATTCATCTTTGGCATTCTTTGAGCAAATGTCTTATCCACTTTTGTATGAGCCATTATGGTGTAGTTTTTAGCATTCAGACATGTCCCTCTCAATATCTGAAACAGCAAAAGGAAGAGCCCTTGCCAAGCCCATGCAACGGCAAAGCATTAGTTCACTTTAAAATGAAAATTAGCCCAAGCTTTACTCATCCTCAAGCCATCCTAGGTGTACATGACTTTCTTCTTTCTGATGAACACAACTGGAGTTATATTAATAAATATCCTGACGTATCCAAGCTTTATAATGCCAGTGAACTGGGCCAACGAGTTTGAAGCTCTAGAAAGTACATCCATCCATCATAAACGTACTCCACACGGCTCCCGGGGGTTAATAAAAGCCTTCTGAAGCAAAGCGATGCGTTTGTGTGAGAAAAATATCCATATTTATCAAGTTATGAAGGAAAATATCTAGCTTCCACCCTCCAAATTCAACTAACAAAGAAAGTGTAAAACTGACAAAGTTCAAACTCTTACTTTACATCCTACGCCTTCCATATTCAAATTACAAAAAAAGCGTAGCTAACATTTTCAAAAATACCAGAATGGAACAATTTATGACTTTCTTGAATGTGCATTCTTTCATCAATGCAGATAAAACACTTTACTAAAGTCCACTGCTCTGGAATTTCGCAAAACATACAGTTCCCAGAAATTCATTACATCAGTGTCGCTTTTGACTAGTTGTTCATATGACAAGGTTTACACATTATGAGTTATTGTATAAAGTAGTTATTAACACAAGTGACTGAAATAATGAATGAATGAATGAATAAACAATTAAACAATACTTTGTGGATTAGTGTACTTATTTATTATGTATTCAGAACCAATTAAAGGATTGGATTAATGTCACCTACAGTATGTACCACATTAAACAGGATAAAAATGCCAAAGAGTAAACCATAACGTTGCTCTTTGCATGCAAGAGAATTGCATTAGATTTATTCATGATTTGCTATTTATGTTTTGTTGAGGACTGAAAACAGTTGAGGACTCAAGAAACATGTATTATTATTATTATAAATGTTGAAAACAGTTGTGCTGCTTAATATTTATGTGGAAACTGAAATATTTTTTTCAGGATTCTTTCATAAATATAGAATGTTCAAAAGAGCAGCATTTATTTGAAATAGAAAACTTTTGTAATATAATAAATGTCTTTACTGTCACTTTTAATTCATTTAATGCTGTATAAAAGTACTTATCTTACTGACCCCAAGCTTTTGAACAGTAGTGTACACCAAAAATAGTTTCTGTAGTTAAATTTGGCCCTCAAAGAGGCAGTCATGCGTGATTTAAAGGGTTAATATTATGGTTTCGGATCTGTTAGACAGGTGTCGGTCCACCTGGAGTCTTATCACAGATGCATTCACATTTCATTCTCACTTTACTTCTGGTGAAATGAGCATGAACCGAGCTGTTGCCTGTCAGCGCAGAAAACTGGCGTACCAAAATAAAACACTTAAATACTCCTGTTGCCACAATGAAAAAGAGAATGAAAAAATCTCCAACAGGTGGTTTTCATTTCACACCCCAGCTTTTTCTTTTGTTCTTTTCCCCTCCTTTTCCAAATATGAGAGACCTGCATTATTGCCTGAGTTTTTGCCTATTTGGTTGATAGATACAGAGCTTGAACCCTGCCAAATAACTTCCCATGCTATACTGGGCTCTTTATGGGGTCAAAGGTGGCACTTGAGGGTTCTCTGGCCCACACTGCTGTCAGCACTGATTTATTCCGATCATTACCAGCTTCTCCGTGTGCCTGCGCACTCACATAATTGGGAGTTTTGGTCATTAGCGTGAGGTCAAATGCGGCAAACATTAAATTGTTTCCTGTGTCATAATATTTTTTGCCTCTCTTATTCAACTTCGATTCCATGGCAATTAATGTTAAAGGTTCTTGTTTCCATTCCAGTTCTTGCAAGTCGTTTCCAGGCCTGAACCCCTTCTGTGCTCATTCATTGCTCTAATGTGAATGGGAATCATTGCCATGATGTAACCGTAAAACTTAACCGGTGGGTTCTAAAGAGAAAGCTTGACTTTCTGACACTCTGGTGTACAGTTCAGAGCAACGGCGCCTCCTTCACAAATATTAATCCACTGTAAAAAACGGACAGAGAGGTCCATCAATTCACAGAGATCCAACTCTAGTGTCCCTGTCGATTCCACTTACCAAATGTGAATTCTCAGACAACTCTCATCTAAATGCAAATGATGGCATAAAGCTCAATATGAAGCTTTAGAAATGAGCAGGTGCACTTTGGGAGTGAGTCTATGGCCATTGCTGACGAGCACAGAATTTTGCATAGAAAAAAAAGTAGGAATGTCCAAGACACTTGCTCGTTCTTCTGCCTTGTCATTAGAATGTTTCCGAGACTCTGCGAACTTCATTATCTGAGCAATTACCGGTGCCAGGATTGTTCGATGGCGAGTGAGTTCACGAGTTGAGAAGCTGTCTGTTTTGGTGCGAGACAAACGTGCTTTTTGTGTCACTTGTGATATTAAAAACTCTCACTTTCATAGTGCTTATGGTTCTGGAGTTAAAACACACCACATGACAGACTTCAGAAAGTCAGAAAGGACGTATTTAATGAATCTGGCAGCGTTTAGCAGCTCTAATTACTGGAGACGTGAAAGATCTGCTCCGTAAATCTCTCGCCTCTGTTCCACCCCAATAATCTCCATCGAGCACAAATCAGAAGTCATTCATCCTACCTTGAATCAGATCACGAGCTGTTTGAAATCACTCAGCTTTATCGACCTTGCTTTATTCCCTCATCAGCCACTGTTTTATCTCTTTGCAGCTCTCTCTGCACACTTCAGAGTGTGTGAGCCTTACTCCGACCACAAGGGGCGTTATCACTTCGGTTTCCACTGCCCTCGACTCTCGGACAACAAGACCTACATTTTCTGCTGTCACCATAACAACACGGCCTTCAAGTACTGCTGCAACGAAACTGAGTTTCAGAGCGTGATGCAGATCAACCTCACCACCAACTCAGACGGCTATGCCCACAAGTGAGTATCTGGTCAGAATAAAGGGATTTAGCTAACACGCACTTTGCTTTTTGGGGGATCTGAACTAATAACCAACACAAGTTTTTCAAATTATGCACCCTCATCTAAATTTTTCTAAAGAGTTAATTTCTTCAATAATATTATTGAACTAAATTGTTTTTGTTATAATGAAGATGTACCAAAAAAAAAAAAAAAAACCTGACAAAAATAAAGCAAATAAAAAAATTCAAATATACTATTGACAAAAATATTATATATCATACTAATATAAAAAAATATATAAAAACAATAATAGTATAAATAATTTGAGAGTTCACATTAAATATTGATTCTTTCTTTAGTGACTTTAAATTATATAAAATGTTTCAAAATTTGGTTCAATTTTGTTAAAAATGGGTTTGACATTAAATGTGGTTCAAAAGAATGAATTTGACATGACGAAATATAGACTTAATTTAAAGGATTTTTCATTAAAGATAAAAAGTATGGCTGAAAATAAATAAACTGATGCAGTTGCAGAAATGTTGCTGTGTTTTAAGTTAAGATACCTATAGACCCACATAATGAATATACAAAACTTAAATAAATAATGAATTGCATGCAATAGTCACCACCATCACCATTTCAAACTATTCATAGACTTAAATATGACAAACAACCTCTGATACTTCTAGTGTGAAATAATTCATGATTCTATGAATATTTCTCATTCACACTCTTTCTTGCACTTGTTATTTTAATCTCTGGGTGATAAAGATACACAGTGTATTCTCAGGGCACACTTCTTAAAATGGGCCTAGATTCCTAAATATTAATATGTAGCTTGTCCGTCCATCTAAACCATACTACAGACAGTCTGCACCAGACTGAAACTTCCTCTGACAAGGTTTTGACCGATACGCTGTGCTGTAATAATAACCACAGAAGGCTAGCAGTGCCGTTCAGATTTTCCCCACTGGCTGTTAAAGTAACGAAGTCTGAAAAATGACTCCCAGTCTCTAGAGCTATGAGCAAGACCAGAGATCAGTAGAGTGATGCCTTTCTTCTGAGTTTTATCATGGCTTGTTTATCCCTCCAGCTGACTGAGAGGGAGGTGAGAAAAATATGACAATCAGATGGACTCGGGTATTTGCGGAAAGATTTTGTCTGCCATCTTCACACATATGCAAACATGGTTCAGAATGCATATTACAGCAGATAACCACATCCACACAAAAGACAGCAGATGTAAATTTATGACAGAACAGGTTAAATGCAGGTTTATTCAAGTCAAACAAACTTTTTGATGTCAAGGACCCCCAATATATATATATATATATATATATATATATATATATATATATATATATAGATTTTATAAACACAGTGTGATATTAAAAAGATTCAATACCTAAATTTTATATTATATTTGGTCTAAAAGACAAAAAAAACATTTAAAAAAATATTTTTGGAAAATATTTACATTTTAATAGTAAAACATATGAATGTAAAACTAAGAAATAGGAAAATTTTCACAAAACACTATGCAGAGTAATCTTTAATTCATTAAATTATAAAAGAAAAATGTTTCATTTATTATTTAATTATTAATTTAACACATTAAGTATGTCCTATAGTATTTATTTTGAAAACTTATTTGTATCCCTGAATTAAATGACATTAGTTGAATGACAACATATTAAAGTGAGCCTCTCTAATCTTGAATGTGATGTGAAGTTATAAAAATGCATTTAAAACAATTGAAAATATCAGTCCAATATCTAGAGAAAAAAGAAGTGATGTATGATTGTAATGTCACAGCAGAATGCAAGGTCAGCAGTTTCTGAAACATCTCTGTTGACATCTGCTGTGTGAGCGATTTATTAATCATTATTCCCATGTGAACCGAGCACCCAGATCAAACTGTCTGTTCTGATGATGAAAGAATCCCTCTGACATGAAATCATCTCAAAAGAGACTACAAAATGTCACACACTCGTGTATGTGTGTATGTAAAACTGAGGTCTTGATGTTTCAGTCATGCATCTGATGTAGAGGTAACCCCTCAGAGAAACATTGCAGTACTAATCCAGATCAAATCAATTAATCTTCAGCCTCACAATGGGACATAAACAATGAAGAGGTGACATAAAGGCCAGCCTGTCACTATGCCCCGACTCTAGTCAAGCATGAAAATGTAATTTCACCGCTCAAGATCAATTTGATCCCTCTGTGTGACTGTAGAATCCCAGTCCACGGGGAAAACTGTATAACATCCGCCTGACCTGCACACTGTCCAGCCAAAGCAATCACTAAAACCAGTGGAAAGCAATTACAGCACTTTACTGCCAGTGGGTGGACACTGACCTCTCTTTTCATTGCATCAGTTGATTTAAATGAGGAAAAAATTCTCATTTGTAATGATATGATTATTCTTGTTTCTCATTCAGAAACTTTTTGTAGAGCATAAGTAACATCACCATCAAATTTCATCTTTGTCGTTCCTGTTTAGTAACTACACCGCCCTCATCGGAGTGTGGATTTATGGCTTTTTCGTCATGGTCCTTCTGGCTTTGGACTTCCTGTACTACTCGGCTATGAACTATGAGTTGTGCCGGGTCTACCTGGAGAAATGGGGGCTGGGAGGACGGTGGCTCAAACGGGCCAGGAGTCAATGGCACAGCGCAGCGCAGGAGAGCGAACACAACATGGGATCGGGTCTGAGTCACCACCACCATCCGCGACACAGCTTGAGAGGCGAAGCACAGAGCCCTACGCTCCTGACCTTCCAGACCTCAACGGCCTGGTGAGTCAATGAATCGGGATGAAGGAGAGCTCCCAGATAACTAAACTCCCAGGGCCCTTATATTATGTTCAGAGCGTTATTGTAACACAACCTTAATTGATTTCTGAGCTTGTTGGATTGTGTCATACTCGGAATCAAAAATTTGCTTAAATGAACATTGGATAAAACATAAATGTAAACTATAACTAACAGAATAGTACGGTGGCCGGGAAGTGCAAAACAACATTACAAAGTGTGAAACACTTTTACAAAGCTCGAGACAAATTTACATTTTGGAAAACATTTTTAGCTATCATAAAACACAATTACATGGGGAAAACACTTTTACCAAGGACGAAACAAATTTACAAATACGGATTCTTCACGGAAAGGGAATGTACCATACACCGGAAGTGTAACTTACTTTGCTTAGCACTGTCCGGCTGTCGAGACGTCCCCTGTGTTTCCGTCTGGTCCGCGTCTTTTAGAAACTCCAAACACTGACCACACGTAAAGCAAAACCACGTTAAGCTGCTCATGTGTTTGCCACAAAACGGGCAAAACGTCCCTCGGCCACAGTCCATGTTCGGCCACCATTAACTTTATTTACGCCATTTACTCCACAACTACAACACGAATTTACCGCGTCACTTCCGGTGTGTGGTACATTCCCTTTCCGTGAAGAATCTGTCATTGTAAATTTGTTTCGGGACTGGTAAAAGTGTTTTGCATCTTGTTCATTTGTTTTCTAAAATGTAAATTTGTCTCGAGCTCCGTAAAAGTGTTTTCCCCATTTATCTGTGTTTAATGATAGCTAAAAATGTTTTCCAAAATGTAAATTTGTCTCGAGCTCCGTAAAAGTGTTTCACACTTTGTAATGTTGTTTTGCACTTCCCGGCCACCGTAGAATAGAGATAAACACTTTACTACAGCATATCAACAGTAAGACAAAGTGGTTGTTGTTAGTTCTCTATACTTCACGTGAGAGGAAATATATTAAAACTGTGTAGCAGACAACTCAATATCTAGTTCACAGTGAGCAGTGGTGATTTTCAAGTAAGGCCCCAATATACTTCAAGTGAAATCGAAGAACAAGCTGGTGTGATGTAATTTCGAACAAAGTCAGGCCAAAATGAACATTTGTGTTCATTTCAGGAGTTTGAAACAGCTTGCCAAAGGTGTTAAACGTCAAACAACCGTTGGTTCGTGGCGATGATGAATAGGTAGGCGTGCTCTGAGGCTCTGCCTTCTTTTACATGGAAATCTTCAGTTAATTTCTTCTGTTCAGTCGCTCAAGGTCAGACATCCGCCAGTAAAAACATGAACACACTGGCCACTTTATAGTAGAAAATTAAGCTATAATTCTAATTTAAAAAGATACTGACTGTTTTTCATGTTTAATACTGTAAAACTGCTTTCCATTAAACAATCAATTGTACAAAGTGAATGTGAATGAACGTAAATAAACGTGATGTAACTTTACTGGAGGACCGATTGCAGAGCTCGTGCAAACATATCCACACCGTTATGATCGGATGCTTTCTTAACTACTGTTTTCTCACGGCTGTCATTTTTTTGTGTGTTTATTTTGTTAGTGAAAGGAAAGAGCACAGCACATATTTACATATTCATCTAAACGTCGCTCTCAGAAGTCAGGGCGTTCGTTAACAGTACACCGCTGCTCACAGGTTTCAAACGATGTTTTACCCTAAAGCGAAGGACAAAAAATAACAGAGTATATCAGAGCCTAGACTGATATCTGATATACACCAGGATACACTTAAGACACTGAATTTACCAGGTAATTATACATTTAAGAAGGGTGTAACGTTGACCTTTTAAAAGTCTGCAAATTCTTGGCTCAAGCAGAGGAACTATTCAGACACCACAGAAACTGTTTCAGATGGGATAGAAGGGGAAACTCTCTTTCTAACTGCAGGTGTTGGCCACATGGGTCTCTCATGGCTAATCTGGCTCAGTATGATGTAGCATTTGCTCTGCCATCTGTTGCATCTGTCGCTCAGTGTTGCCTGACACGACCTTGACACGGCGACCCTTGGCATCCAATTCAAACCCAAACCAAAGCCTTTGCACCTTTGCCCACACAATATCACAAAAATCAAAAACTGTGAAATGCTCACCAACAACTAATCGCCCTTGTTAGAACTTTGAGCCGTTTTATTGCTTTGATATCCATCAGACTCATTTCACGTATATTAGCGTTCTGCCCCATTATGATCGTACAATTAAAATCACTCCAGACACTTCATTGTAGTTTGGTGCGTCAAGCAGGGTGTTGGAATAACATGGATGCTAATATAAAATGTCCAGTCAGCGTTGTCAATTTAGACATAAGTGTCAGCTAACATACACTATATTTGATCTTTTTATATTTTTGAAAGAAGTCCCTTACACAAGACTACATTTAATTGATCAAAACTCCAATAAAAACAGTAAAATTACACAAACATTTCTTTGAAAACAGTTTTTTGTGGCAACTGTGATACATTTTTGATGAATAAAGTTCAAATTATTTATTTTGTAGCAATATAAATGTCTTTACTGTCACTTTGATCAGTTATATCCTAGCTGAATGAAAGCAATTTTTTTAAAGTCTTACTGAGCCCAAACTTTGAACATTCGTGTATATATCAATATCATAACACCAATACCATTGATGTCTGCCTTAGCTTTTACCCAAGATGTCACCCACATCACATCGTACACACATCGACAGGCAACAAATCCAAAAGCCGGAAAAAATGACAGTGTACGCACAGATTTAGAGTTATTTTTGAAGCTAGATTTCTGAAATGCAGACTGAACTCCGAAGCGAGCCAATGAGCTTTCCATTCTCTCATTCTCGCCCCTCCCCTTCCACACCTGTCCTGTCATCTGAGAGTGGAACGTCTGGAGGCAGGCGAGTGGAATCTAGCGTGTAATATGATGATGATGCGTCTCGCACTTTGAAGAAGCTAGAGAAATAGAGCTCTTGCAGCTCAGAGATAAGATGTGTGACCGCAATAAGTTCATCTTGCTTTTAGACTCCAAAAGAATTTTGAAGGATAAGGTTAATTGAATATTGGCATACTTGAGATGTAATTGACATCAAAGCATTTGAAATGCAGTTTCTCTCATGTCTATGATCACTATGCTAAAGTGTGCTTTAATCAAACAATAACTTGTACTACAAACGATAGACAATGATCACTTTAATACTGGATAGCCATCTCAACAGCAGCGCAAAGTGTCATTTAATATGCAAGTGAAATAATGTGATTTTCTTTGCCCCCCTTCCGCCTGGTCTATCTGTCTGTGTGTGTGTGTGTGTGTGTGTGTGTGTGTGTGTGTGTGTGTTAGTTACACAGGTGCTGCTAATTAAAGTCCTGCACCTGCATGCTGTTGGCAGGAGATAATTTAGAAGTTAAAGCCTCCCTCTGCCCTCCTTTTGACTGTCTACTGTGTCAAGATTCTCTTCCGTCAACTCTTTTTGAATGATTATTTTCAAAAAGGTCCAAATGTCATTACCTTGAAGTAGCCGGCAGATTGAAGGATTATCCCCAAACCCCAATTTGTGTAATATTGAATTTAGTTGGTGTCTAGCCACAATTTACCAAATCTAAGCAAAAAAAAAAAAATCTACATCCCATTGGGTTTTGAAGCAGAAAATAAACCTGTTTGTTAAAGCAGTGGTTCTCAGCCTTTCTGACTCTAAAGCCCCATATTGTCCAAGAATATATTCAATGGTCCCCAAGATATACTTCTACTTCAATGACATAGCTTCTCATTTTTATTTCTTTATAGAAACTAGGGGTATCATCAATTACATTAAAATAATTATGACATTTCAAAAGTTTCAAAAAGTGAATGTTCAGTAACACTCTATTTTACAGTGTCCTTGTTACACGTTACATGTAGTTACTAATACCTGCAAATTATGCATAATTACATAAACAAAACCACACCCTAATCCTAACCCTATTGTACATGTAGTTAATATCACTCAGTACTTAAACGTTTAATTATACTGTAACAAGGACACCTTAAAATAAAGGGTTACACTATATTTTAAGGTGTCCGTGTTACACTGTAAATATACATTGAAGTACTGAGTGATAATATATGTACTTACTATAGGGTTTGGTTTAGGTTGGCTGCATGTAATTAAGCACAATTTATAGTAATTATAACTATAGTAACTGCATGTAACGTGTGTAACATAAGCTGTTTCCAAATAAAGTGTAACCAAATGTTTCTCAGGTTTCAAGCTGTTTATGACCAATGAATTTACGTTACTTTTCAAGTCATTTGTCTTTATCTGTATTTTAATAATTGCAAAATTCTCAGTAATTTCTACTCGATAAAATATATTAGAGTTTGACATAACTACAAAATAATTATATTGATAATCATATTTTTTTTTTTTAAGTTTTTATAACCAAACCTGTATGACTTTAACACAAAAGATATTTTGATAAATGTATCCGTGTAATATCCGTTTTTTTACCATTCAACAAAAGTCAATGGGGTCCAGTGTATTTTTGAACAGCAGTTACTTTCATTGTATGGACAAATTGGAAATAGAAAAATACATCGCTATCAGCGTGGCCTCTGACCTCTTAAATGTTGAACCAAACATTGCATTAGGACTCAAAAAAGTCTCCAGGAATCTACTATAAAGCAATCATCTCTGAGAGCTGCAACTTCGGGTGGGTACATTTTGATAATAGTGTAATTTCTGAGATTTGGTATTGAGTCATGGTATTAATGTCACAGAATGTGATACTGAGAGGTCAGTTTACTTCTGACGATGAGGGACAACAGTAACTGAATATCCCACTGACTATGCCAAATGAAAAACACTGGCTCTACATGAGCTGATCAGAGTGATGTTCAGAGTTTTGCTACAGTCCAGCCTCATACATTCAGGAGCACGGCTACCTGCAGGCTCTGGACTGTTGCTGGCAGCAAACCAAATAGCATCACTGAATAAAATGTAATTTTTCATGGCATTGCATCTGATAATAATTAAGTAATATCTCGACTAGTGGTGAGTGCAGATAGTGATTTCCTGCAGCTTTCATGATTGCATTTCTTGTCTGTTTCGGCGGTTTCTCATCGTGATTCCAGATGGCAAAGAAAAAAAATGGGAATATTTTTTGAATACCCTAAAGGATTTAATGAAATTACTGACAAAAATCACAATCGCTGGGTAATGGCAAAAGCATCATTACGTCTTCAACAGGCATTTAATGAGAATAATGAGCCGGGTAAGCTATGTTGGGAGCTAGAGTCTGCACTTCTACTTTAATAGCAAGCCTTTAAGCCAATTAGAAAGTGTAAAAAGCTGAGAATTTGACACTGTGCATAAACGACATTATGTAATGGAGTGGAGCAGTGAGCATTGTTTTAAAATTGCCAGTCAATTTGCAGTTGATAGTGAGAGTCTTAGTCTTCTGTAATTCAAACATATTAATTTAGCTATTTTCCTCTGAAAGGACATGTCGCAGAAAACTGATATTTTCATCTGAATGTCACCAACTTGGAGCACTTCCCATCAGAACGCCTCTGCTTCATTTCCCAAAACAATCATCTCTCAGGGGTTGTGGAGTGGAGGCAAGCCCAGTGGGGGCAGCTGATATTTCTATTGCACACAGAGGGCAGTGCTCATCTTGTGTAAATATCTCAGCATGAAGTGACTCACCATTGTCTCAACTATCATACTCACAGGGTTTGGTTTGGATTAAAACCTCGTGTCTGGTTTTCTTTCACATATACAGACATAATCAGCTGTTTCTGCTTTTCAGTTGACATTTTGATACTATATTTTAGTGAAAATTTCACATTCATTGATTTAGTTGATATCAATTTTTATTGCCTTGCAACTTACATTTCTGCTCATATTATCTAGCTGGCTAACATAGATGAAGTTTTGTCTAAATTTTGAAAATTACTTGTAATGGTCTTGGAAGAAGCAGTAAGAATATGCTGAAAACCACAAACCAACAAACCAATCAGAAACGTTTTGCATCGTATGCCGCCATTTTCCAACAAAAGTGAGCGTATGACTTAATAGAGCTGCATTGTAGAATTAGCAAAAGTAGCAAATTAGTAGCATTAGTTAGAAGTAGCAAATTTTCTTTAAAGGAAAAAGTAATTTTAGTGAACAATAAATGTAGTTAAGAAAAGTGCCTCTATTATGCTATTTTAAAAGCTCCCAATTTTGTTGTGGAGGTCCCCTATAATAGGTTTACATGCATCCAAGGTCAAAAAACAAATTAATTTTCTCATAATTTACACTGCAGCATGACCTCTTTTCTCACAGTGTCTGAAACGGTTCGATAAATAATCCGGTCTATCTAAACCCTTCCTTTCCGAGAGCCAGCTCTGCTCTGATTAGTCAGATGGCCCTGTCCGTTGTGATTGGTCTACTGCTTGCAATGCATTGGAAACCATTACCGTATCTGTGTATACTTAGTGATAAGAACAGTAACGATGCCATTGATTTTACCGTAGTTATGTAGTTAATCAGTTCGAGCCTGAGTCCTCTGGAAGTGCTTGGAAAGTGGATTTGCTTTCACAGCACAGAAAACGGAGTCTTCTTAGCATGTCAACAACACAAAGCAATGTCTTCCAGACTTCAGCTACAACTACAGTATTTGAGGGCCAGTCAAATTAGATGCTGTTCATGGGCAGCCAATGAGGACCATTGACTGACGTTATGCAAATAATTTATAATACTACTACAATAAATAATACTAATATACATTCATTTTGCCAGTTATCAGTTTGTAAAGGATAAAATGATTTTAGTGAACAAATATATATATATATATATTCTCAGTTTTTTCTATTGGTGGAGAGGGGGTAAAGACTAAATCTAGAATGCTCCATTTTGAGAATTTTCCAGGACGCCTGTGGAGTTAGGGAAGACCTGTGTGTGACATTTCAACTGTTTTCATGAACAGTGGAGTGTTCCTCAGAGGCGTGTTCTCCAAGACCAACAAACCTGTCTGCGCTCCTGGCCTACATTGCTTAAAAGCGTTCTGTAATGCATTATAAATGAGCATGGTGCTCTGTGCAGACAGGCCCTTCCCTAAAGTAGGCCAAAGCTCTGGACATTCCCGAAACTTTTGCCAAGACTAAATTCTTAAAAATCTGACCACGTACTGAGTAGAATAAGGATTAGGCAGTTGAACGAAGTCAGGCATTCATCATTACAAACAGGATTAGTTTGTAAGAACGGGTTGATTAAATGTTCTGTCTTTATCTGACATTTCCATTTATGAGACTCACAAGTCGCACTCAAGTGGCAGAGGGATCCAAATGTTTACGCTATTTCTAAGTAACTCAAGTCAAGTGACTGCTCTATAGCTCTGCCAAAATGGACATTTACTAAGCAACACTGGGGATTATGCACCTAAAAAGCAACATTTTGTTATTATTTATCATTATTACTCATCATGTTATTATTTACTTTCTTTCTTCATTTGAACACAAATATTTCAATGGGGGGGGGGGTATTTTAGGGTGAAATATCATTTTAAAGAATTAGTTGGGGATGTTTGATACAAGTAAATACAAGTGGCATAATAAAATAAAATAAAAAATGAGTGTAATGTGTAATGATTTGCTTCTATTGTACCAACTTCCAATGACCTTGTTTTGAACCCATACAAGTGTGTCACATCAGCTCATATTCATGATGGAGAAAAGTAAGTTTACAGAGTTGAGCTGAGGCTCCTAAAATACATTATATTCATTTTTTTTCATAAAAGTTTTTTTGGAGAAGATGTGTTGTGTCAGTCTGACTTTTGTATTATGCCTTATTAGCAATCCAGAGTCTCTCCACACAGAGACAGTAGATCAACACGTAAACAGGTTGAGATGTGATCTGAGATTGTTTGTGAATGCACAGCTCAATCGTGCTCCGGCTTGCCCATGGCTACAGAGCTGTTGTCTGATTATAGTAGAACATCCGCAAGGGCCTAATCAACACATCTGTTCCACTGGGAGATGTGTTTTCCCTTTAAAGATCATCATCCATCACTGACAGAGAATACATGCTTGTATTTTAAAATACCAAGATTATAATTTGCATGTATTTAATACTTTTATTAGAACTTCTGATGCCTGAGCCACAAAAAATATGGGCGACAACTGACAGATCTTTAAAATTAAATTTTAATCTTGGTCTCTCTCTCTCCATTTCTCTAGATATCCAGCTTTGATCACAAGGATATACTTAGTATGACAAAGGAGGAACAGCCAGGAAATGGAGATTTAGTTTCAGAGACTTTTCCTGGCCCCATCTACATTTACGACACGGACTGTGCCGGCGACCTCCTGCAGCTCTGCTGCATGGCATTTTCTCCACATGCTGATGCTGATGCGGAGACTGACAGCTGCAAATGAGTTTCTCTGCCCAATCAGAGGTGGCTTGTTCAGCTGGATCTACTTTCGACAGCTGTTGAAGGACTTTAATGAGATTGTTTTCTTTAAAGCCCACTACCTTGCCTTGTCATTTCAGAAGTTAAGATTTAGATGCAGGGAATAGGACTTTGCAAAAAGATAGAAGAGAGGCCGATGGGTCTGTAAATCTCTAAAGTACGTGTCTTGTTTGCACTGCTCTGAAGCCATTGGTTGGCTTTTCTTGAAGTAGCGAAAACAGATTTTTATTTCCATTGTAATTTGACCCAAGAGGATTAAGCACAACATTTTGAACTGCAGTTAATAAGAAATATCTTCTTACATATAGTATTATAAGGTGCGGTCACATTTACCATTTCATTAGATTTTACGTGAGGATGGAAAATTTCACAACGCAGATTTCGCAACCAGTTAAGTTGGTCATGTGGATTCACCATATTGACCAAAAGAGAGATGCTTGGATTGGTTTGAAAGTGATTTTACGTAACTTTTTTGTCTGCAAAATTGTGACAAAACTTCACTTATGTGACCACACCTTTAGATTTCAAAACTGACTGGCTTAAACATAATTTGGAATTTTCTCATTCCGTTTCAAGAAAGTGACATCACCATTTAGAATACTCTGAAACATTTATAACTACTGAAATTTCTACATAAAGCAATAGATAATAATGAAGAACTAATGGCATTAATCGGCCGTAAGAACCATAACTTTACCTGAAACTTGACTAAGTGGCATTGCTTCATGGAGTGTAGATCTGGATAATCAGACACCTGAGCGTCACTTCATTGTAGAAATACAGCAACATCATTTTTTTATCCCTATTGAACTTGTGCACTGAGTCGAAACCAACTAGACATAGGTAAAAGTAGCCACTGTTAGGCTGTGAGTATTCACCTGCAATAACACACAGCGTTGTGCTGAGTTGTGTTGTGTATAGAGGAGAAATTGTTGTGATCTCATTTATCTATTTAAGGTGAAACTAATAGTTTTCCCCTCATGGAGGGAAGAGAGATGTGTTATGTTTTGGAGTAATAAGTTATAATGGTTATAAATTGCCTTACGGTAAATCTGTAGTACATGCCTAGCACCTTGTTCTGTGATAGTGGTTGGTACCTCAGTTGAAGTGTGATATGGCCGTCCACCTGTTAAACTTCTCTCTGTTTTTATTATGGGGTTGGTGGGTGGTGGGTGGGGGGCAGAGGAGATGTAATTGCACTTGTTAACTTTTTACTGTTATAGACTGGGAGAAATAAAGATTTATCTTTTGCAGTGTTTTTGGATGTCTATCTGATCTCTCTCTCTCTCTCTGTCTGTACATATATATATATATATATATATATGTATGTATGTATGTATATTCTGTCCTCATTTACTCACATTCATGTCTTTCCAAACCCAACACTTTTAATGACATCTGAGATATTTCTGTCCCTCCATTGACAGTCTACAGTCGTGGCCAAAAGTTTTGAGAATTACATAAATATTGGAAATTGGAAAAGTTGCTGCTTAAGTTTTTATAATAGCAATTTGCATATACTCCAGAATGTTAAGAAGAGTGATCAGATGAATTGCAAAGTCCTTCTTTGCCATGAAAATTAACTTAATCCCCAAAAAACCTTTCCACTGCATTTCATTGCTGTCATTAAAGGACCTGCTGAGATCATTTCAGTAATCGTCTTGTTAACTCGGGCGAGAATGTTGACGAGCACAAGGCTGGAGATCATTATGTCAGGCTGATTGGGTTAGAATGGCAGACTTGACATGTTAAAAGGAGGGTGATGCTTGAAATCATTGTTCTTCCATTGTTAACCATGGTGACCTGCAAAGAATCGCGTGCAGCCATCATTGCGTTGCATAAAAATGGCTTCACAGGCAAGGATATTGTGGCTACTAAGATTGCACCTAAATCAACAATTAATAGGATCATCAGCAACTCCAAGGAAAGAGGTTCAATTCTTGTAAAGAAGGCTTCAGGGCATCCAAGAAAGTCCAGCAAGTGCCAGGATCGTCTCCTAAAGAGGATTCAGCAGCGGGATCGGAGTGCCACCAGTGCAGAGCTTGCTCAGGAATGGCAGCAGGCAGGTGTGAGCGCATCTGCACGCACAGTGAGGCCAAGACTTTTGGAAGATGGCCTGGTGTCAAGAAGGGCAGCAAAGAAGCCACTTCTCTCCAAAAAAAACATCAGGGACAGATTGATCTTCTGCAGAAAGTATCGTGAATGGACTGCTGAGGACTGGGGCAAAGTCATATTCTCCGATGAAGCCCCTTTCCGATTGTTTGGGGCATCTGGAAAAAGGCTTGTCAGCAAAAGAAAAGGTGAGCGCTACCATCAGTCCTGTGTCATGCCAACAGTAAAGCATCCTGAGACCATTCATGTGTGGGGTTGCTTCTCATCCAAGGGAGTGGGCTCATTCACAATTCTGCCCAAAAACACAGCCATGAATAAAGAATGGTACCAAAACTCCCTCCAACAGCAACTTCTTCCAACAATCCAACAACAGTTTGGTGAAGAACATTGGTGAATGCATTTTCCAGCACGACGGAGCACCGTGCCATAAGGCAAAAGTGATAACCAAGTGGCTCGGGGACCAGAACGTTGAAATTTTGGGTCCATGGCCTGGAAACTCCCCAGATCTTAATCCCATTGAGAACTTGTGGTCAATCCTCAAGAGGCGGGTGGACAAACAAAAACCCACAAATTCTGACAAACTTCAAGAAGTGATTGTGAAAGAATGGGTTGCTATCAGTCAGGATTTGGCCCAGAAGTTGATGAGAGCATGCCCAGTCGAATTGCAGAGGTCCTGAAAAAGAACGTGCAACACTGCAAATACTGACTCTTTGCATAAATGTCATGTAATTGTTGATAAAAGCCTTTGAAACGTATGAAGTGCTTGTAATTATATTTCAGTACATCACATAAACAACTGAAACAAAGATCTAAAAGCAGTTTAGCAGCAAACTTTGTGAAAACTAATATTTATGGAATTCTCAAACCTTTTGGCCACGACTGTACATGAGGGTGAGTAAATGATGACAGAAGTTTCATTTTTGAGGTAGAAATGAATTTTTGAATAAGAAATGTTTCAAATCAGCACATTAGAATGATTTCAGGATCATGTGACACTGAAGACTGATGCTGAAAATTCAGCTTTGCCATCACAGGAATAAGTTATATTTTAAAATGTATTAAAATAGAAAACAGCTATATAAAAATGCAATAATATTTCACAATATTACTGTTTTATTTCTGTATTTTTGATCAAATCACTGCAGCCTGGCTGAGCATTAAAGCTTCTTATAAAAGCATTAAATCAACTCCAAAGTACTGCTAACATATATATTTTATTTTTATTTATTTTTTAATTGGCCATATCACTTTTTTAGTAACTTTACAACCATACTGATATGTAAATGTACTCTGAAACCTGTAGTATGTTTTTTTAGTATGTTTGTTATATAACAAATTCTATTATCTCCAGGAAATTGTGTTTTCTCGTGCAAAGACCCCTTTACATTTCTTTCACATGCCAGTCTGTCAAAGACAAGTGAGACCAAGCACTCTTCAAAGTTTTCCATCTCACCTTAGAACAGAGGTGCTGTTGATTACTTCTCCAGAGGAATGACAGTAGCACCTGCCTCTATCGTCACACCGCAGGCGCCTCTGGTGGACTGGTGGAGGGACTCCTCCTGCTCTAATTGGTTCCAGGGCAGGAAGTTTGTCTCTGAGGGGATAACACAGCTCAAATGAGTTTGTGTGACCAGCTATTTCTGAACTTCCTGTCTGAACACAGAACCCTAGGCCACAAAAGTGGCACAGCCACCAACTGATGGTCTTGGTACACCGGCCCTGTCTGAGTGTTCTAAAGACAGTCACATCATTAAAGCCAGAGAGATGACAAGAGGAGTGCAAAGAAACCTGTGGCACAGGTGTGAAGAACTTAAAAAAAAGTGAAGCAACAGATCAGAAGATTCATAAAAAGAGAAATAAAGGAAGGAAGTGAGACAACGAAAGGACAACAGACAATAATCTAATAATCACCTTCATTTGTCACTAGCTCTGAAATCTTTGGATCCGACCTCAACAACAAATCACAGAAACCGCATTAATCTATTAAAGGTCTATTTATAGTCCTGCCGCCGTCTCGTGTCTGAGGGGAGACTGGAAGCGATTCTTTGGTGGGTGTGAAGTTAGCATTAAACAGATTAGCTCATTAAGCAGAGGCAGGGCTCTTCACGTATGCATTAAAACTTTATCTTGGTCTCGGAAGAGCTATTAAATATCACAAAGCCCACTAGACACACGATGACATTACACGCACCTCATATAGGCAATGACCCTCACGGGACCGTGTTTGATCGTATGTGAATCCATTCCTAATGTTTCATCCGAACTAATGATTTACTAACACCGAGATACACTGTCTGCCCCAGTTTGAGTGTCATTAAAGTGCCTTTCAGAGGTGTCCCTTCACAGCACGTCTCTATATCTTTTCTGATACACATTGCCCCAAATGGTATTTTCCCTTTTTCACAGAGGATATACATTGGAGCGTTCCACACCTGTTTGCTCACCAAATAAATGCATCTAGGACAACAATATATGTCAGAGCCACCTGATTTAGGCTGTAAAAATGCATTGATCTGATAATAAAACTTCCCTTGAAGCACAATAACGCTTTATGTCGCAGCGTTGCCCACGAGGCTAACGGAACCAATCATGAAATGTGCTTTATAAAGCCTCAACTTGTTCATTACATGTTATACGCCATTAATATAGGTGTTCATTCTATAACCCTGTTTGATTTAAAGATGATCTATGTTCCCCTATAAATGACAGGCTTCATTTATGTTTTAATTACTGGTTCAATCATTTTCCATCACATAATAAATCGCTTATACATATTCAATCATCTACTCAATATCTTTTTGTTAGTTTTCCCTATTTTTTTTGGGGGGGGGGGATTAAAACTAACTGCATGTTAATGTTTTATCCAAAACTTGAGGCTATGAATGTAAAGCCTACCTTATTTTGTCAATATTTCTTGTCAGCATATTTTTAAAAATAATTAAGTTGGATTGACAAGAGAACAATTTCAGATTTCAAGAACCGTAATTGAGCTGAACAATGTCAGAAAAATATTTACTCATCTAGACCTGATGTTTCCTGCAGTAAAGTGACTAATTGTGACCTCAAGACACATTACAGAGTTTCTGTGTCAAGGTGTGTTTGTGCCTTTCATTCATCAGATGTCTTGACGCCCTCTTGAACATGCTAAACAGATTGACACATGACTGCAATGGTTGACAGGTCAGACAAATTATTTTTTCCCTACATGAGCTTTGCATGTCATCTCCAATTAAAATCATTGTTATTCTGACTGCAGGTGCAGCGAACTGCAGACTTCACTAGCAATTGGCACTTTAAGTACACATGCTTTGAGGACAGACAGACACATACAACCGATCAAGTATAACATTATGACTGCCTTATTGACCCCCGTTTGCTGCCAAAACAGCCGTGACCCATTTGAGGCATGGACTCTACTAGGTCCTTGAAGGTGTGCTGTGATATCTGGCTCCAAGATGTTAACAGCAGATCCTTTCAGTCATTTAAGTTGCGAGGTGAATCAGACTTATTTGTTTAGCACTTGTTTGTTAGCAAATTCTCCAGATCGCAATCCAATCAAGCATCTGTGGGATACAGATGCTCGATTGGATTGAGATCTGGGAAACTTGGAGGCCAAGTCACCAACACCTCAAATTCATGTTGTGCTCCTCAAACCATTTCTGAACCACAGCCACCAGGAATACCGTTTCCATGACAGGGTGTACATGATCAACAACAATCCTTAGGTAGGGTGTGCGTGTCAAACAAACATCCACATGGATGGCAGGACACAAGGTTTCTCAGCAGAACATTGCCCAAAGCATCACACTGCCTCTGCCAGCATGCCTTCTTATGTTCCCCAGGTAAGCCACGCACCTGGCCATTCACTTGATGTAAAGAAAACATGATTCATCAGACCAGACCACCTTCTTCCGTTGCTTCGTGATCCAGTTCTGAAGCTCACGTGACCACTGTTGGCGCTTTCAGCAGTGGACGGGGTCAGCATGGGCACCCTGGCTGGTCTGCGGCTATACAGCCCCATTCACAACAAGCAGCGACGTACTGTGTATTCTGACACCTTTCAATCAGAACCAGCATTACCTTCTTGAGCAATCTGAGTTAAAGTAGCTCGTCTGTTGGATCAGACCTCACGGGTCTGCCTCCCATCGTGCATCAGTGAGCCTTGGCCGCCCATGACCATGTCGCCGGTTCACCTCTGTCCTTCCTTGGACCACTTTTGATAGATACTGACCCCTGCATACCAGGAACACCCCAAAAGAGCAGCAGTTTTGGAGATGCTCTGACCCAGTCGTTTTATGTATACACCTCAAGTCTTCACTGACAAATCCCTGGAAAACCAGATTCACTCTATAAAACAAAGCAAAAACACAAACAGGGCCACGGTTCGTGAGCTGTTCACACAGACTTATCGGCTGAATGCTGCAGGAGTTGGGCAGATGAGGGAATTTGTCCTCGTCAGGGTCTCGGCCCTACGGAATTCAATCACCACTGGCTAATCTGGTTTATTTGGCTGGCATGGGCGCAAAGGCAATTTCCAGCTAAAGGCATTAAGGGCTTACTTCAGCCAGGTAATTGATTGTTTGAGATGAGGAGGGAAATTAGATAACACAAATGGAGCGAGAGAGCGGTGCCCTTGTGTTTGCCATAGTTTTGTAAAGCTAATGAGGAGAAGACAGAAAACTGAAGTTACGGACGAGTGTCAAATTAAATTGGACAAACATTGAAATGGCCTTTTTGTCAGTTAAAATTGAGGTGCTCCTTTTCACTCACCTGTTTAATTGAACTAATTACTCTGTTATAGAGAACTGCAGGCCTTGAGAATTGATCAAACTCTTCTTCTCACCTTGAACTGAATCACATGTACAAGTTGTATGCCTCACAGACTTGTGTTTAATTTAGGAACTTGAAATGTTTAACTAAACTGAAGTTGGCATGAACTGAGGCTTTAAACATCAGAACGTCCAGCTGGTTTATATCCAGAAATGAAATTTTGATCACTTTGATTTTAGAGGAAGTCAATCTTATACGGCTAAATGATTGAGTTCAAATAAAATCTTATATGCAAACATATTGCTTAGTTTGGGATTTTAAAAAAAAGCCCCTAACATATAGCCTGCAAATGCAGAGTTAATGTAAAATTTCCTCTTGCAAGCTTTGTGCTTCTTGCATTAGTAAATGACTCCTGCTGTAAGCGGAAGGTCAGAGCACAGCAGCTGGGCAGGCGCCGGCCTCTCCCATCCCAGCTGGAAACACTTACAGAGTGAATGGACCAAAGGATTCCAAAACAACCACCCACAAGTGTCTGCCCTTTGCTGCTTTGTGTTCTAATACAGCAGTATTGATTTAATGTTTCTCTGTGATGGGAAAAAAGAAAGAAAGGCAGGAATCTCACTTTTTTAGAGTCCATTAATGACAGCTTGCATCTCGCTGTTGACACTAAAAGGAAGAGGGAAAAAATTAGAGGGGTACACTTTTAAACAATAAAGAGGATGCAAAAGCACCATTTAAGTGTCACAAAAGCAGCCCATGAAACTCATGCACTATTTTCCTAGAATATGTATTCAAAAATCTTAAAATAAGTATATAAACAATATCTAAGAAGCAATCCGTGGAAAGTGCTCCATTACTTCTGAGTGGGGCCTAAGAGATCTTAAGTATAAAGCTTCTGTACATCTAATGCATTTCTTCATTTCTCATGCTGGGATTTTCTGAATCACAGCTAACACAGAGCATTGAAAAGTTTTTGATACCTGAAACCAGCTTTTCATATAGGGTCATGAATGGCAGGAAATAAAAGCTAAATGGAGCTAACCTTATAACTGTAAGGTTGACTATTTGGATAAGTTTTTACTGGATTTTTCTGCAATGATTCTTTGCTGGGCTCAGAGTGACATGTGAGGGTTAAATTAGATTCAGTAGTATGATTATGAGTTTCAAAATCATCTGCTGTTAATCTTAATTAATAACTAAATCCAGAGCCAGAAAGATTGTGGTAAAATAATAATAATAATAATAATAATAATGTTTTCATACCAGTTCCCTTCTGCTTGTTGTTGTAATTGGAAAACACTGTGGAGCAACAGTGAGCACGTGGAACACATTTAAATGACGTCGTGCTGCTGCCATCTGGCGGACGGTACAGGTAGTGCGGAAAATAGGGTGAATTCAGGTTGATCGAGACACTTCTTCCTAATCTCAATGGCAAAAAGTGAACCAATTACCCTGAATTCAGTTAATGAATAAGTTCATGCTAAAACGTTAATAAGAGGATGCACGGAAGCTGACCAACTTACTTTCGAGGAACAGTCAACAATTATCCAAACGTCCAAACTTGATGACAAAAAGTGTTTGTGGTTAACTTGTATCTAAATATATTATAAAAGTGATAATTGACTGTATAAATGACAATTAATGTGATTTGTCAATGAACCAACCGAATTCAAACGGTAACCGCTCCTCATCATTCTCAGCCTCAGATGTCACGCCCACGAACCGTTGGCTGAACGTCTGATGCATATGGAACACTTAACTGGAAACACTTCAGGAATTTCAAAGTCGTCATCTGGTTGGTTGAATTCAACAGAATGTCCGGGAAACACGTGTGTCACGTTCTTTAATGGTCCGCCTGAAAACAAATGCTGATCCCCCTCTTAGAAGAAGAACTCTGGTGTTTACAACTGTGACAATGATAGTTTACCAGGATCAACTAAAAGCTGGATTTTCAAATGTATGTGATGTTCGTGGCGGTAAAATTGCACAATGCTCTTAAATGAATAATTTATTAGATGCACACTGGTCTGTTAATCTAGGGACATCAACTTTATATTTCACGTACCTAAACTTGACGCGGAACAAAACTAATTGTAATTGGTTACGTTACATATTAGTCAAATGAACTATTGAATGGTCCGTAGCCAATGAAAGTTGCGATAGAGTCTAGACTTTCTGCCGTCAGTCTGATGGTCTGGCTAAACGAGACTACCTCATCAGCTGAGCCTGAATGAGACTTTTTCGCTATTTCACGAGCGTGCCCTCCTGGAAAAACAAACTCAAGCTGGTAGCTGGTCCAAGCTGTTTTAAACAGGTCATTAGCTGGTCCACCAGCACCACTAGATTGGACCAGATAAGGACCAGCTTGGACCAGCAAATGATAAACTTAACTGAGCTGGTGGACCAGCTTGACCAGGTCTCCGCCAGCTAAGGCCAAGCAGGTCCGCCAGCACCACTAGATTGGACCAGCAAATCACAAACACCAGCTTGACCAGGTCTCCACCAGCTAAGGCCAAGCAGGTCCGCCAGCACCACTAGATTGGACCAGCTTGGACCAGCAAATCACAAACACCAGCTTGACCAGGTCTCCACCAGCTAAGGCCAAGCAGGTCCGCCAGCACCACTAGATTGGACCAGCTTGGACCAGCAAATCACAAACACCAGCTTGACCAGGTCTCCACCAGCTAAGGTCAAGCTGCTCCACCAAGCTGAGAAGCCAGATTCAAACCCAAAAAAGAAAATCAATCCAGCTATAAGCTGGTTTTGGGTGGTCTTGCTATCATCTACCAGATACCATGTTCTTTCCAAAAGACAGTTTGAGTTGACCAGGTTGAGACTTTTTAATACTTTACAGTTAGACTTTAAAAGTAGATAAACACTTGCAGAATATCTCACTCAAGTGGTCTTCTTGTTTGGGCAATCCAGTATCAATGGTGTAGTTGTTTAACTACTGTTACTGAAGTCAAGAGGTGCACACAAATCTCATGAGTTGCATGTTAAATCGCTCTCATCTTTTGTTGTACAGGACTGGTTGATTTACCACTCATAATTACATTAGTAGTCTATGAATGTTTTTAGATTTCAGGGTTGACAGTTATCTGAAAACAGCTCTGATAACAACTGGAAATGCAGTTTCAAAATAAAAGCTTTAAAAAAATAATAAATACAATGGCAATCTCGAAACTTTTATGTCTAAATAAAATTAAATAAAGAAATAATTAAAATAAAATAAATAACTTGTTATATTTTACAGATGTAATTGTTGCAATTATTATTATCACTATTATATATCATGCCGCTCACATGTTTTGAAAATCTCAAATCTCTTGATTTTTTTTTTCTGTAAATTAATTATATTTTTTCATTTTAATTACTCATTTTCTTTAAAAGCAAAAATCTCTGAACTTCAAGCAAATTTGCTTTGTGTTGGAAGGATGGCAGGAGGACACTAGGATTGAGGAACTGCATCTTCTACAAGGGGCGTTTCCAGACCTGACCAATCAAATTCATTTACATGCTCACGTAATAAGCAAGTTTCAGAAGAACAGGCTGCTGCAGAGTGAGAAAGCTGCGAAAGTGTGCAGACTAACAAGTGCTCTTTTTATATCTGATAAGTGCTTTATAGTAAAAGTCATCATGACATTTGTAACTCTCAATAACGGAGCTAAAATGCCAATTGTTGGACTTGGAACATGGAGGGTAAGAATTTATGTTTTTTCTTTCTTTTTTTTGTGCAGTACAATTTTATTCTGTATGGTATTAATTATGGTAAATGTTTTTTCCAATTAAACACTAGAGATCTAACCTGTTATTTTAAATCAAGCCTTTGCTTAATTATTTAATGCTTTCCTTTTCACTTGATTTTTTTTTTTCATTTTAGAGATTTTATTATAATTGCAATAACGGCTTAAATGTAATATTATAACTTTTGCTCCAGTCTGCTCCGGGTGAGGTCACAGAGGCTGTGAAGGCAGCCATTCTGGCCGGCTACCGCCACATTGATGGGGCCCATGTCTATGAAAATGAGAATGAAGTTGGAGACGGCGTAAATGCCATGATTACCCAAGGAGTGGTGAAGAGAGAGGACCTTTTCATAGTCAGCAAGGTAGCACATTTCAATGTAAAGATTTCTCTCTGAGGCACATGACATGGTCTCATAAGGCCAGTCATATGCCTTGTAATTTCACACTGCATGAACCATGTCACAGATCACAGCTGAGCATTTATATAACATGAACTGCTGTCTGTTATAATGCATTGTTACGCCATGCCCTGATTAATAATTACTTAAATGCAAGTCATTGTTAGAACATGTTTTGGTTTATGGTTTTGAACAATAAAATTTGTAGAAAAAAGCTTCACAAATACCTTATTTGAAAGGGACTTTGGCCATAATCAAATGCAAAATCTTTTGAAGCTGTGGTGCACTCACCATGAAAAGCACTTGGTAAGAGGAGCCTGTGAAAAGACCCTAAGTGACCTTAAACTGGACTACGTTGATCTCTACCTAATGCACTTTCCCGTGGGCACCAAGGTAGTCCTAATTACGAATTTCGTATATTACATATTATTTATATTGCGCTATGTGTATTTTTATTTATGCTGATCTGTGTATTCAAATTGGCAGCCTGGAAAGGAGCTTTTCCCAGTCGATAAGGATGGCTATGTAATTCCAGACAACAGCAACTTTCTGGAAACATGGGAGGTAATAAGCAGTAGAATAAAATCAAAATTAATGTGAGATTCCTGTAACTCAGACTCACATTCCATAGTTGATGAAAGAACAATTGCTGGTTACATTAGTGTTATTTTGTTCTCACAAAGGCAATGGAGGAATTAGTGGATGCTGGGTTGGTCAAAGCCATCGGTATCTCCAACTTCAACCGGGACCAGATTGAGACAATCCTGAATAAACCAGGACTCAAGTACAAACCTGCCAACAACCAGGTATTGTGTCGATTGCAGTGCATCTGAAGAGTTTAAAACAGATTAAGACTTTGTTGTTCACAAGTGCCAAAATATTTTTAAAAATTGCTTTTCACCTTCAGATCGAGTGCCATCCATATCTGACCCAGGAGAAGCTGATTAACTACTGTCAGTCCAAAGGCATCACAGTCACTGCATACAGTCCTCTGGGTTCTCCAACCAGACCATGGTAAGTACTTTCTTCAACTGATATATATATATATATATATATATATATATAGATAGATAGATAGATAGATAGATAGATAGATAGATAGATAGATAGATAGATAGATAGATAGATAGATAGATAGATAGATAGATAGATAGATAGATAGATAGAGAGAGAAAGAGAGAGAGAGAGAGAGAGAGAGAACAGACACAAAAAAAGTGCAAAAGTAACAAAACACATTACTTTCAATATTCAGTCCAAAGAGTTGTACAGTAGGTAACATAAGCTGTAATGTTAAGATGTTTTGTATCGCATACATAGCTGAAAATATTCAGGAAATATTCTAAGTGGTCAGAATATAATAATCTAAATCTGTTTTTAAAAGAAAATAAAGGTGTATGTTATTAAACATTACATTTAGTCATTTAGCAGACGCTTTTATCCAAAGCGACTTACAAGTGAGGAAAACAAACAAGCGATTCTTCATGAACTGGCAAATAGACACAGGAAGTGCTCACAATACAAGTTTCATACATTGCTCAGTACCATAAGCTAGAGTAGGAAGGGAAAAGGGAAGGAAAGGGTTTTTTGTTTTGTTTTTTTATTTATGAGGGATCAAGTGTTCACGGAAGAGATGAGTTTTCAGCTGTCTCTTGAATATTGCCAGGGATTCTGCGTTCCTGATGAAAGTCATGTTATGATGAAAGTAACATTATGTCATTAAACTCTTAAAAAAAAAAATTCTCAATAAAAAACACTTACTTTCCATAAAAAAGTAACTAAGTAACAAAATTAGTTACTTTTTAGGGAGTAACGCAGTATTGCAACACATTACTTTTAAAAACACTACATCTATCTATATAAAATACGTTATTGGCCCATACGTTACTACATATAGATTTGTCTTCCTTTAGGGCAAAGGCAGATGAGCCATCACTGCTGGAGGACCCAAAGATCAAGGCCATTGCAGATAAGCACGGTAAAACCACAGCACAGGTAGGTGTAAACGTGCATGTTTTTTTTATTCATGTTAGTTCATGTTATGTTCCGATCAACCTTGATGAACAAGTTTACATTTTTGCAAATCCCTTCCTCCATCAGACATGCTTAACAGGGAACATTCTTTTTAGGTCCTAATCCGGTTCCACATGCAGAGGAATGTTGTGGTCATTCCCAAATCTGTAAACCCTACCAGAATCAAAGAGAATTTCAAGGTACTTGCATTTTTATTAAACCATCTACATGCATGTGCTTTACATGTTGAACAAGTTCTGACATACAAAAACCAAATCAGCATTCATGATGGGCAACATATATTTAGCATTATCAAGATTTAGTTCTTTTATTCCTGCAGGTCTTTGATTTTGAGCTGAGTAAAGAGGAAATTAACACTATACTGAGTTTTAACAGAAACTGGAGGGCTTTTATGCTGGAATGGTGAGTCATTGTTATGCAAATTTGCAATGGACTTTGTATCCGTTTGTGTAGTATTAACTAATGGCCTCCTTTCCCTTTTTATTGCAGGGCTTCCAAGCATAAGGATTATCCACTGAATGCAGAATACTAAAGCTTAATTAAATGCTGTTTGCTATATTTTATAACTGCAATTAGAATTTAAATATGACTCCTGCATTTCCCACTGAGAATAAATGAAGCATGCAAATGAAGTAATATAAAAAGTTGTGAGTGAAACCACATTAACAGCATTTATTCAAGTGTAATACAGCCATTTAAGGGACTAAATGTGATTAAATGTAAAGGTCAAGTGAGTCGAAAGGTTTTCTACACATTTAAAAACATAAGCCAGATAGCTGTTTGATGCAGGACTTTATTTGGATTTTTAAAGCATACATCAACACCATAAACAAGAGCTGCTCTTGAGAACTGGAAGTGCCTTTGTTGTCATTTTCAAAACAAGGAGTGTGTAGTAATTCTTATAAAAAATATTTTCAGGACCAATGTTCTCTTGTTAACTACCCAATTGTGCAAAATTTGAGACATTGTTCAAATAAAAAAAAGTTAAGTGCATATGCTTATCAAAGCCTCTTTACATGTCCATGTGTACACTGAAGTAGTAACAGCTCAAAATTCTACTTTTACTAACCTTTTGTCTATAGTAAAAAAGGCCAGTAATTGGAAGCATAGATGCTGCTACAAGATGACTTGCTTTAAATTCCAAACCTGCAAATCACATATCAGGGATGAACTGTAAGGTAATTTCTCAGTAACTTTCATAAAGCAAAATGTAGAGCATTTTCACACTGATCAATGACAAAGAAGCACGCTCAGGAAGAGGAACTTATTTTCATCATACAGCATGTTTTGAGTTGTCTTCCTTTAATACTCTGTGTTAAACGGGTAGTCTTTGTGCTTCAGACCCCTGTGTTGACAGATATGGAGAATCACATATTAAGTTAAATGACCAATAAAAAAAATTTTTTTCCCTTTTCATATAGAGTAAATCAAGGGTTCCCATCCCTTTTACTGGATACTGATTTTAAAATAATTTTATAGCGATTGTACTCTAACAGCAATTTCTACTTTATTAAATTTCAGAACCAACCATAAAAGAATAATTTATATCGACTACATTTCTGAGCACTTCTAAAATTTCCTGATATTTCCCGGTTGACCAAGACCTAGGGAACCCTGTGAAACATACTCACCAATGCATTGGACAAGCCCTGAAGTTCTTGTTGAAGCCCAAAATGGTCTTCATGTCATCCTCACTCAGGTCAAAATCAAAAACCTGTGGATATAGACCAAATGTAAAACTACAAGCAGCACTGCGATTCCAAAACCTTAATGACTTGTTCTAAAGATGAACTTACTTGAAAGTTCTCTTGAATACGCTGAGGTGTGATAGACTTGGGGATGACGATCACATTCCTCTGAATGTGGAAGCGGATGAGGACCTGTACATTGACGTCAAATTGACATTATTCGTTGAATCAATAACAAGCTATGACGTAACTAAGACGCCAGTCTCCTTACCTGGGCAGTTGTCTTTTTGTGCTTTTCTGCAATGGCCTTAATGTTTGGGTCATCAAGCAGTGAGGGATCTTCGGGTTTAGCCCTAAGTTTGAGACAAAGTCCAATGTTATATTCATTGAACCAATTATAAAGTCACCAAGTGCACCTTAAAACTTCACAGCAAATAAATGTCACATGCAATAAAGCTTCAACACGTGGGAAACGGCTGCCTACCAAGGTCTGTCTGGAGAACCCAGAGGACTGTAAGCAGTGACGGTGATGCCTTTGGAGTGACAGAAGCTTATCAGCTTCTCCTGAGTAAGATATGGATGGCACTCAACCTGAAGAGGGGATAAAATATATATACATAAACATACAATTCTATAAAAAAAAAAAATTACATAAAAATTGTAACTGTATTAAATAAACACACACACACACACATTACCATTTAAACTTTGAGATTAGTACCATTTTTGGTCCCACTATATTAGGTGTCTTTAACTACAATAAATTAACATATCCAATGCACTTATTGTGTACATACATGTTTTTATATAACCTACCTAACCCAGTGCTTCCCAAACTGGGCCGGTGGGCTGTAGCGGTATTCCAATTGTTCTAAAATTAGATTTTTTTTTTTAAAGTATGTAAGGTTAGTGTTATGGATTTAAATATATTTGTAAAGAATATTTACATCATAGTTCTCATAATTCACATGAAATTCTTACAAACTTGTCGTTATTTGTAGGTAAATGTCGGTATATGTTTTTTAACGGCGGGTCGTGGAGCTTTTGCAATGTTTTGGGGGGGCCTTACCCCTCTTAAGTTTGGGAAGCTCTGACCTAACCCATATCCTACCTCAACAGCAGCAAAAGTAAATTACAATATAAGCACAGGAAGTACATTGTACTTAGATCAAAATATAAGTCCATAGTAGTTAAGGACACCTAATATAAAGTGTGACGCAATTTTTTAAAAATGTTTTTAAGTCTCTTATGCTCACCAAGGCTACATACAGTAAAATTACAGCATAGAAATATTTTACTATATCATAATCAGTGTCACATGATCCTTCAGAAATCATTCTAATATGCGGATTTGGTGCTCAAAAACATTTATTATTATTATCAATGTTGAATACTGTTGTGCTGCTTAATATTTTTGAGAAAACCATGATAAATGCTGTTCTTCTGAACTTTATTTTAAATAGAAATCTTCTCTAACAATGGAAAAGTCTTTACCGTCACTGTTATTTTTGAGTAAAAGTATAAATTTTAAAACAAATCTTACTGACCCCAAACTTTTGAATGGTAGAGTACATTAATACATATGATTCAAGAAATTACGACTTGTGTATTATCAGATCTATCATGTTTGGAAAAAAATCTGATAGATCGCTAGATTGATATTTCAATTCAATAACATTATAGAAACAAAACAAAAAAAAATACAGTCTTCCCTGTAATAAAAGTCTGCCCTAAAACAACTATTATGTCTGGCAACTGCCAAACACAAAGCAAGCAGTGTCGTAATGATATTTTAAGACTATATCCAGACAAATAACTGTGCCTGTTCTGGACAAGTAGCAGGAAATTAAAGGAGCAATTGGATTACATTAGGTGCTGGAGGCCAAATGCTGATCTTTGGATAAATGTTGACCTTTCTTGGTCTATCTGTGCTTGTCAAATTAAACCACACTGATGCCCTTTAAAGAGTACCAGTACCGACCTGGTTGTTGGCAGGTTTGTACTTGAGTCCTGGTTTATTCAGGATGGCTTCGATTTGTTCTCGATTAAAGTTGGAGATGCCAATGGCCTTGACCAAGCCAGCATCCACCAACTCCTCCATGGCCTACAGCACAAATATCATACCATATTTATAATTAATTAAATAGAGCTAAAAAGACAAGCCAATATACACTGGAATTGCAATGTAAAGCTGTTATTATAATGATGCAGTAAATGTAAAACAGATTCATTCGTATAAATGAATAGAAATGGTAATTTTACAATCAAACAGGCTAGATCAAATGCATGCCTTCTTACCTCCCAAGTGTCCAAGAAACTGGTGTCATCACCGATGACTAACCCTTCATTATCCAATGGAAACTGATCTGACCCAGACTGAAAAGCAATGATGACATAGTGAGATCTTTCATTATGAAGATCAACAGTGAATGCTGTTCTCATGAATGAGAAACAGACAGGACTTTGGAGAAGGAGTTTCATATGGACTTTCTCAAACTTTTCTAATAAATCACCTTAAAGCCCATTGGCCAGTGAACCAGGTAAAGATCCAGGTAGTCCAGTTTTAGGTCACTTAAAGTCTTCTGACAAGCTCCCTTGACTAAGGCCTTCTCGTGAAAGGTGCACCAAAGCTGTGAAACAAAAAAAAACATACAGTGTATTCAATTTCTTTCACCGTAAAGCTACTAAAATCAGCATTAACCTTCGATCTGTAAATTAATTTTTTTTATATAAATGGTGCAGCTTGACAAACCTTGCTGACCACAAACAGTTCTTCTCTTTTTACCACTCCATCTTTTATCATGGCCTGAATTCCCTCTCCGACCTCAGTTTCATTGTTGTACACCGAGGCGCCGTCGATGTGCCTGTATCCCGCAGCGATGGCTGCCTTCACAGCCTCTGCCACTTTACCTGGAGGAGACTGGAGGGAACACAAAAGAATATGGACACAGAGAAGGAAAGGATATATGGAGAGTGAATGGAAAAGTTAAGGGCAGAGAAGAAAATGAAGACGAAATATGAAAGAAAAGAGCAAAGGAAATCAAAATGGAAGGGAAGAGGAAAGGTGTAGAAAAGGAAAGAGAGAAAAAAATGAAAAGAAAAGTAAAGCATGAGTAAACAGAAAAAAATGGGTTAAGGACAGGAAGAGCAAAGAGAAAGAAGAGGAGAGAAGGAAAGGAAAAGAGAGCATAAAGGTAAGGAAGTGGAAAGGAAAGGTGGAAAAACCTGTTTTCCTACATGATCCTACCTATGGAGAGCAAAGTTCTTTGTTCTTTAGTCAATTTACTATAATTCTCCTAACAATATATCATCATATCTCCCAAAATAAAGGATTTACTGAATGTTATCAGTTTAAATATCGGTGAACTTGCTCACTCACTGTGATCAGACCACTTTCTCCAGACACAAATATTCATATTTTGAGGATTGCTCAATATAGTTCATGCAACTCTTTTCCTCTGAACTGCGCCCCATTTAACGATTCACTTCGGATTTTTTGCAGCCTCGTGCAAATCCTATTCAAAAAATTAATATTTCACTTTTGCATGCATTTTAAAAAACTTTTTGGACCTGAAATCCCCGTGCAACGTGCCAACTAAATGAATGCACTTATGTAATGTAACACGATCACTCAAATATAACCACACCATACCATACCTTCCAAGTGCCCAGCCCGACGATGGGCATATCTGCCCCGGTATTCAGCTTCACAGACGTTGGCATGGTGACAGAGAGATTAAGCGCGAGCTTTTTCAACAGAATACTTCCAAGCCTGTGCGTGTGTGGAAGTGGAGGTAAGGGAGTTCACGCAGCTGCAGCTCTGGATCGATTGCTCCGGTCTGAACGTAAGTTTGTATGACGGGAGTGACGTAGACTTACGTCAGCGAGCATTTCTCAATAAAACCCTGTTGTGAGAAAAATCTGCTTTTTAATTTGCATTAAGTGTAGCATATCATTATAATATACAATTATTTATTCATAAATAATCCTTTGTTTATAATTGAATCCTTATTTAATTCAAAATGCACATTATGAATGATAGAATGTATGCATGTAAAATTTGATATTCATTTATTTACAATATAAATAGAGTACAGAATAGGCATGGCTGCTGTGAATAAATTAACTGAACAAACACGTTAAATGTGCACTGTAAACAAATACAAGGCAATGTCTTCTGTTCAGTTTTTGACTAGTGATTTGTCAATTTAACAATGACAGTTGACTTAAACATGTAATGCATAATTTGTCATATTTAAATCTAATTACATTTCTATTGGCGAGTTAACACAGGGATGCATTTTGGCAACAGGGCAGAACAAGAACACGCACAAAAGTACAAGGCGAGGCTTGGATTTGTTCCCATTACATTTAAGAGTAAGTTACATTGTTTTTTCAGAAGTATATCCTCCCATGTCTATTCCACAATCCTCCTCATTGGCTGGATCGATCTGTCCTTCAACTTCCCTTTCTTCCTCCTCATCCTCTTCCTCCTCATCTTCCTCCTCCTCGCCTTCCTCACCCTGCGCTGGGCCTCGACCGATCTTAGGACCCTTGCAGATTTTGAGGTGGCGTGTGAGGTGGTATTTAGTGAGAAAGCCCTTGTTGCACTTTTCACAGATGAAGTCCCGTTTCCCGTCATGAGAGTTTAAGTGTTTTTTGAGATGGTCGGTCTTCAGGAACTGTTTGTCACACTTTGGACAGGTTATCTGGCGGTCTCTGGAATAGAGAAAAAATAAGCAAGGGGAAAAAAAACAAGGTTGCTATTAGTATATTAGAATAATGGAGAATATTAAAGTCAACATGAAACAGCATTCTCAACCCAGAATGTCGCATACGATTGTTCAGAATGAAACATTATTCAACAAGAAAAATAATGTTGGGCAGGACATGATTTTGTTAATCCGAATCTGACAGGATCATGAAATGCATTAATAGTTACTATTTACAAGAATTATATTTTCTATTATTATAATATAACAAGTTTTTTAATGATATGTATAATATATATTCAAAATAAAACGAATGAAAATGAAATACAGCCTTACAGTGAATGCGAATACATGTGCTGTTTGAGATCTTGTTTCCGCACAAACATCTTGTCACAATGGTCACATTTAATGTTCTTGGCACCAGTGTGTATAACCATATGAGATTCCACATGTGCTTTCTGTGTAAAAGACTTCCCACATACTGTACACCTGAAGTTCTTCTGACCTGCAGGGGGGAAAAAACAAACATGTTTGTTGAGCACAACCATAATGATGACAACGTATTTCTCTGGCCAATTAAAAACAAGCTAATAGTGGTTTTCTACTGAAAATTCACTCCACTGAAAACAAGTAAACTTAAATTCAGCATGAACTGCCATTCAAAAATAACGTTATTTCCCTAATGTAATACATTTCCAAATGAAACATTATTGAAACTGAAAAAGGGGTAGGATGTGATTATTTCTAAAAGGATCTGATGGTTTCAAACAAGCAAACAAAATAACATATATATATAAATATCTAATCATATTTTATAACAATTTCATTTGCAATTTTTATAAGTAAACATCTAGACATGCACATGTACCTGTGTGGATTCTCAGGTGTTTTCTGAGAT
The DNA here is from genome assembly GCA_037194245.1 of Opsariichthys bidens. Lineage (NCBI taxonomy): Eukaryota > Metazoa > Chordata > Actinopteri > Cypriniformes > Xenocyprididae > Opsariichthys > Opsariichthys bidens. The sequence continues at coordinate 13,887,403 of CM074287.1, read as the reverse complement.
TGCTGGGATCACTGAAGGCTTTGCTGCAGTAGCTGCACTTATGTGGTCTCATGCCCATGTGACCCATGAAATGCACGTTTAGCTTAGTGGACGTGGTGAATGCTCGTGTGCACATGCTGCATTTAAACTTCCTCTCGCGACCGTGCCCGTTGCTGCTGCTGGAATGTTCATTCACATCTGAGTGGCACTGCCATTGTGGGGAGGAAGCGGACTGGGACGGCTCACTGGTCACCTTCTCCTGCGACTGGGATTGGCTGTGTGTAGCGTGAGCGGAGTGGTCCTGGGTGGGGCTGTGGCTCTGGGCATGGCTACGCAGGTGAGATTTAAACTCTGTGAAAGAGGCACACTCTTTCCCACAATGACATATCTGGCCCTCTGGCACTCTGGGTACACCTGAAGAGAGACAGACATAGCAGCAATGAACATATCTTATACGGATATACGGTATCTTCCTTCCTAAGGACATGCTGGAGTAAGTCCCACCTAGTTGTCTGCTATAGTCCCTGCTGAAATAAAACAACAGCTCCTGATCTGGCAGAATCTCTCTGGATGTGCAGAAATAAAGCTTCCCATTGTCAATATATGCCACAAGATTCTGTTCCTCGGTAGTTCTGCAAATAGAGTCCATTTTAGTTTGCAACAACCTGATTGTTTTCATACAATGTGTGGTATTCTGTTTAGAGCTTCCTGATTTAACTGACATGAGAAAAAGTTTTTCAAGGATAAAGTGAGGTGGTTACCTTGCTTTGCGTACAAACATCATCCAGTTGCATTCATGCTCATCTGTCGTCACAATACAGAACTCTTGGATATCGTTGTGGAACATCTACATTGGATTAAAGCCATTCTTAGGATTACAACATGGTAGGTCAGTGAAATAGTGAATAAAATATGTAGATAAGGCAATTTGGCATGCACTACTGTGCAAAAGTTTTTTTGTTTTTTTTTAAAGAAATGTCTTGTGCTTTTTTTTTTTTCAAAAATACTGTAAAAACTGTGACGGCAAAGATAAATTTTCAGCATCATTATCAATTTAATGCATCCTTGATGAATAAAAGCATTAAGTTCTTTTTTAAAAAATCAACTAATCCCAAACATTTGAATGGTTGTGTACATTCAGAAATGTATAAGCAAAATTGTTATAAAGAAATCAAACTGTTGATTTATACAATAATATACTATCACTTATATTTAGAAATGTGGCAAGGACCTTCCATATCTGAGGGGTGTCCTTGTCAGACCAGTCTGTAAGTTCTACACTGCTACAGTGTTGTCCAACCATCGGCCCAAAGCAGGTCCTGGAGGGTATGGTCTCTCTAGCAAACACACCTACAGGAAACAAAAAAAATGGCTGCAGTAATGCAACAAAGTCTTCAGTTTTCAAAAGCAAATGGAGTTCACTTTCCATTAACTACATTTAACAAGCTAAAGGAGGATGTAACTCACCCAAAAATCCACAATAAATTGAAAGTAGTCAATTGTTTTTACCAGCAATAAAATACTATATAACTAGGTACATAATTTATTTGGCACTAGGTAGATTGGTGACTGATATTAGTGGTTTGTCTAATGAATTAGTATCAGTTCATAGTGGATTTATATTGCCCAATATTGGATATTTTAATTTCTGCCTATTTTTACATTTAGATTACCTTTGCCAACCCCTTTCACTCACTTACAGTTAATCTTCAAAAACACCTATAATTTAATAAATAAATCTCAACATGAATATCCTTTTTTATTCTGTTCAAAAGTCTTAGGGGCCGTTTACATGACACCATTTTCAACTAAAAACTGAAATTTTATGCATACGAGTTTTGAAACCAAAAAAATTGATACCATCATCATCTCTAAGTAAACAACAAAAACGCGGATCTGTGAAAATGGTGAGGGCATGCGTTTTACATGTTTTGCGTTTGGCTTGAGTGCTCTGTAAAAGAATGCGTATGTACGCATGAGTGTAGTGTACTTTACAAAGTGACATCAACTACTGGCCCGGCATGCATAATACATTGTCGCGGATCTGTGTGAATAGGGATCTTTTTGATAATGTTGCCATCTGTACAAGGAAAAAACTTTGCTCTTTTTTGTAGATCGTTGTCATGTAAACATACCCTTAATGAATGCAGACTTGACAGTTTCATTGCCTCAAAACTGAATTTTAAAAAGCAACACTTACCAATAGGCTCATCAGCTACAGAAATGCGAAGGCACAGGGGGCGGGGCAGAGAGAGGCGGGCTCTGCTCTGAATGGGCGTGTCTGGGATGAATGTGACAGGTCCATGCTCAGGGCAGTCCGAGGGATATGACTGCTCACACAAAGTGCACCCTAAACAAAAGTAAAATGAAGGAAATTGGAACGAAATACATTGTATAACTCAAAATCACCAAGAAAAACTTACATATGTTGAAGGCAGTGGCCATATTTTCCTTATTAGATGTTGAGTCTTCTAGTTGTAAGGTAGAGTTCACAAGCACCAGGCTGTTGTCCGGCCCGAGAGACACTTCTGCAGTGATGGGTGACACGTTAACAGGCTCGAGTCCCATACCTGAAGGTCCGTGTAGAGATACCGATTCTAGTTGTGTCTGTGGTGGCATGGCCCCCGTGAGCACCACACTAACCACCCCAGAGTTCAGCTCTCCAGTGGAGTGCAAGGCTTCACCCAGAGTCCCTGGACCACCTCCTCCTGTAGTGCTGGTTCCTACTCGGCCGCCCATGTGCTCCTGTTCCATCAGCTCCAGCCCTGCTCCATGCAGGGGCATAACACCTCCTGAAGAGTCCACACCTGTCAAACCCTCATGAGGCTGAGGTCTGGTACCCAGCTGCTGCTGGGTCTCTGCCACCACAACACCCTCCATGGTGGCCAAGTCCTCTTCCATTCCATCAGGAGACATCGGACTACTGACACGTGATTCCATGGTCAGTCCCGTGGCATCCAGCTGCACTTCATGAGAGCCTCCCTGGTGGAGATCAGCCTGGCCTCCTACCTGCCGTGTGTCTAAGGTCACCAGGCCTTGTTCTAAAGGGCCACCAGGGCCGCTGTACGGATCTAAACCAGAGGGGTTGTTGTTGGACACGGAAAGAGTCCCATCCATGTTAAGGCTGCTGGGATGAATGTATTGGGGAGGGGGACGATCTGCCAGATATGACAGAATACCTAGAGATAAAAAGGCCAGATTTCAATAATTACATTTAATGACGTACTAACACAGACATTAAATAGATTTACCGCCCCCTGAGCTTCCATGAAGGTACTGCACAGGGTCAGTGATCTGATAAACTTTTTTTTTTAATCTTTTTTTAAAATGTGCTTAATTTGCTCTAAAGATATATTTAAAATGCATATTTTATAGGTTATGTTTCTACCAACGGTATATTTGAAATAAAACTTGAGAAAATATTATGCTTTTTTTACATTGTCTGGAAAGATTATGGTTTAAAGTGTATCTAAACAAGTTTTCTGTACCATTACCTGGAAGGATATGTCTAAAGTAGCTGCTCTCCAGGTGTGGGTATGGAGGAGGTGGTAATGTATAATTTCTCTCCGGAAGGCCACACATAACACCTCTGTCTCCTAAAGGACCCATGGGTAACATCAGGGACAGTGCAGAAGGAAGAGGCCCAAGTGATGGACCCAAGCTGGGTATTGCGACTGGCATGCCTGAAATAAAACCAGATAGTGTTACTTTTCCATACACCAGTCTTCTCACACCATACCGAACAAATGTCATGCCAGTGTATATACACATCTGAAAGGCAACTGAGTTCTGACCTTGAGCGGTGATGGGATTGTGTGTTGGGGATGTGGGGAGGCCGAGGTGACTTGCACTCACGGGCGGCACACTGAGCTGGTCCATGCCCACTGGGCTGAGGTTCATGTCGTTCATGCTGAACAGAAGAAATGTTATTGCATTTGAAATAAAATTAATATACCATACTGCTTGTGAAGAAACAGACATGTGCATTAAAGATATGTTTGTTTACCTGACAGCACAGATTAACTAAGGCATTGATGTGATGGATGCATTCTTGGATCTGGAAAAGAGAAAGATTCCTCCTAATAGTAATTAAAACATTTAGACATGGTGATCAAACAGCAGTATCATCATGAGCCTCATTTAAGATTTTAAGACAAGTTTCATTGGCTATTCATTTACTCGGTAGGCTACTAAATACAAATACCTACATAATATTTCAAATATGAAAAAGAAATATAAGAAAAATAAGAAATATGAATTTAATCAGACTTCGACAAGAAAGAGCCAACAAGGCAGCCAGTGTTTAAAGCCAAGTTAGCCAGTTAACTAGCTGAAGAGGAATGCATAAACAAAAGGCAAGTTCTTTACTGCAAGGTAAACATTTCACTTAAAAGACAAGCAAATAATTTACTTACTATAAAGACCAAATATTAATTCCTCCGTGAAAGATTTGTGGTATGAAAACAATAACATGGCTAAAGGCAAACAAGGCGGGGTTGGGATTCAAAATAAGAGTCCCTCAATTTAGAAGAAGGCAAATTCAACTAAGTTCGTAATTAATTAAAACAATTACTTTGTAAAGGTGGAAATTTAACGCCTAAGCGGCCCTCTTACTTGAGGGCTATAAAGTTGGTTCAATGTAAAGAATATTGATGAGGATAAAACTTTTATATTGAAATGTAAGATCAGTTTCCGGTTCCCTTTTGCACCGGAACACAAAACTGCTGAAAACCTGCTGTGTAATCTCGTCTGTACGGTCACTTACCGAAATTATTGCAAAGAAGGAAAGCAGTCATGCCTGATTATTTAGGATCCGAGCAACGGAAAGTTAAAGAAGAGGAAAAAGAGGACAAACCAATTCGAGGTATTATTTGCGAGGACTTTCGGGTGGAATTTAGATTAAATGAATTAGCAGTCAAGTTAGCGTTTCATGACTAGCCGTTGACTAACAGTTTAAGCTTGTCAACAAATGCCCAATCACCTAAACTTGATCTGTTTCAGTGTTATGCTATTGTTTTTAGAGTTCATTCCACCTATTTGGGCTGGTACGTTTATTATATGTGTTGTCAAATGTCTTTTTAAATAAGTTCCTGAACTGACTTATTAGAGAATAATACACTCGATAATGATCTGTCTTGACTGGTTTGGTTGGTAATCTATCATCATCATCATCATCATCATGTGGCTCATTTATTGATCTTGATCTGTGTTTTATTTCTCAGCTTTGGATGAAGGAGATATTGCACTCCTGAAAACCTATGTAAGTATTCCTAGTACAGAATGATGCCTGATGGACTTCATTTTGTAAGTTATTCAGTCTTATTTGTTTCTTAATAGGGCCAAAGCACGTATTCCAGACAGATCAAACAAGTAGAGGATGATATTCAGCAACTTCTGAAGAAAATAAATGAGTTGACGGGTAAGTGCGTTGTGGGGAACTAGTTTTGTGTATCACTATGTAGTAAAACAAATGCATTGATGCTGCATTATGTGTGTGTTATCAGGTATTAAAGAGTCTGATACAGGTCTGGCTCCTCCAGCTCTGTGGGATTTGGCTGCAGACAAACAGACTCTACAGAGTGAACAGCCTCTGCAGGTGGCAAGGTATGAGAGGACAAAACATTTAGGGTTATTAAGGGTTAACCTTGATTTTATTGGAAAAGAAATGGATATATTACATGCTTAGAATTCACTACCTTTCAAAACCTTGATCAATTTATTGCTAAGATGCATTAAATTGATCAAGAGTGACAGTAAACATTACATGTGTAATGTTACAAAAGATTCAAATAAATGCTGTTCATCAGAACTTTCTATTCATCAAAGAATCCTGAAACTATTTTCATTAATTATAAGAAACCTTTTCTTGGCAGCAAATCGGCATATTAGTGATTTCTGAAAGATCATGTGACACTGAATTGTGGAGTAATGATGCTGAAAATTAGAGTGGGAGTGTATGTAATAAAGTGGTCGAATGATGTAATAATGATCTACATATTTTTATTTGTTCATAGATGCACCAAGATAATCAATGCTGACTCGGAGGATCCAAAGTATATTATTAATGTGAAACAGTTTGCCAAGTTTGTGGTGGACTTGAGCGACCAGGTCGCTCCAACTGACATTGAAGAAGGAATGAGGGTTGGGTAAGTCGGAAATGATGGATCATTCGTTTATATTTACTTCCTATGTGTTACAGTGTAGCATCTGATCTAAAAGAGTTGTATTTTGTATCTGTAAACAGTGTTGACAGGAATAAGTATCAGATCCATATTCCACTGCCACCTAAAATCGATCCTACTGTCACTATGATGCAGGTACGAAACAGCTCAGGTTGCTTGGTATCGTGTACATTATTAGGCAGTACTGTTGGAATAATGATGCACTGTTCATGAACAGGTGGAGGAGAAGCCTGATGTGACCTACAGTGATGTTGGAGGCTGCAAAGAGCAGATCGAGAAGCTCAGAGAAGTGGTTGAGACCCCTCTGCTCCATGTGAGTCATCCAAATATATCTGTTAAAAATAACAATGTATTATATATGTCTATAGACATTTAAGATACTGCAGAGTTTCTATAATCAACCTCCATCTTTTTAATTCCAGCCTGAGCGCTTTGTGAACCTGGGTATTGAGCCTCCAAAGGGTGTGTTACTGTTCGGGCCCCCCGGTACGGGGAAAACCCTGTGTGCCCGAGCTGTGGCTAACCGCACTGATGCCTGCTTCATAAGAGTCATCGGATCCGAGCTTGTTCAGAAGTATGTTGGAGAGGTAAGTGCTTTTTCTTTTCAAATCTGTGAATTGAACAAAATCTTTTTTGCTAGTAAGAACTGTATAATACCATGTTTTTGTGTCTAACCCAGGGTGCCAGGATGGTTCGTGAACTGTTTGAGATGGCAAGGACTAAGAAAGCCTGTCTGATCTTCTTTGATGAAATTGATGCCATTGGAGGTAAAAATTTGATACTGCAGATCCCGGTCTACAATCCAGCCCTGGCTATAATAGTAGAAGGATCATTATATTTTAAAGGTCATTTACTTGCCCTCATGTCATTCCAGACCTGCATTTCTTTCTTCTACTGAACACAAAAGATATTTTGAAGAATTTTGGCAACCAAACAATTTTAGTTCGCATTGACTTCCATTGTAATTTTTTGTCCATACAATGGAAGTCAGAAAACCAAAACTCTTTGGTTCAAAACTCAAACTGCTCATTCAGCAGAAGAAATAAATGCATATAGGTTTGGAACGAGAGTGAGAAAATGATGATGGACTCATTTTTGGGTGGACTGTCCATTTAGCATCTGTCACAACAGCTTTTGTATGATCTCAGCGAAGTCGTAGTTACTATGCCTCCTCTGCCCTCTTATAGGTGCCCGTTTTGATGATGGAGCTGGTGGAGATAATGAAGTGCAGAGAACTATGCTGGAGCTGATTAACCAGCTGGATGGGTTCGATCCTAGAGGAAACATTAAAGTCCTGATGGCCACCAACAGACCAGACACCCTGGATCCTGCTCTGATGAGACCTGGCCGTCTGGACAGAAAGATTGAATTCAGCCTTCCTGACTTGGAAGTGAGTGTTCACTACAATAGCGACAAAATGGCTACCATTTACTAAAAATGGACATAAGTATCATATAACATTGCATTTTGAACTTATATTTAAATGTATGTAATGACTTGTGCTCTGTTTCTAGGGACGTACTCACATCTTCAAGATTCATGCCCGCTCGATGAGTGTGGAAAGAGATATCCGCTTTGAGCTTCTTGCACGTCTCTGTCCTAACAGCACAGGTGAGTTCTTACTGACGAACGTCACTTGTAGTCCGTTTAAATAATGTGCTATGTTTGAACCAACGCATACGTGGAGACCTTCAACAATGTTGTTGCAAGCTGTAGTTAACATTGCTATCTGTGTTTTTCTTCTCAGGTGCTGAAATTCGCAGTGTGTGTACAGAGGCAGGGATGTTTGCCATCAGAGCACGTCGAAAAATTGCCACAGAGAAAGACTTCCTGGAGGCTGTGAACAAGGTCATCAAGTCCTACGCCAAGTTCAGCGCCACCCCTCGCTACATGACTTATAACTAAACAAAGGATTTTTTTCCTCATGTGCTTTTTCCCCACTTAAATGTTTTCTGTTCTCAGATAACTCAAGGATTCTCATGTCTTGTCAGTTTTCTGTGATTATCACTGCTGAAATAAATATTACGTAACCATACATGTCCGTATATTTATTTCTTAATTTTCCCACTTCTTTGGGAATGTCTGTTAAATGTATTAAATTAGTAATTAAACAAACTAGAAGGCATGTTTAAGGAAGAAAAACATTTAATTTAGAGTCATGATTTGCATGTATTATACAAAAATACCTTTAAATCCACAAAAGCATAAAAAGACAATAAAATGCACTACATTATATGCAGTTGCAACTGATTGTTGAACTTTGGTCTTCATTACGGAGATGAAACCGCATCTAAATATTAGTACAGAATAATATTAATAATTGTGTGTGCACTTGCTGTGAACCAAAAAGTGCTCGGAGCGAACATTTCATAGCGTCTGTGTCAAACATATCCTGTGGGCTTTCCATGTAATGTTTTAAAGAAAAGAATACCTGAAATCAATTTCTGAGTTCATGGAATCAGTTTGAATAATCAATAACTAAGACCCCTTTAGGTTAATGTTTTTTATAGCCACAAATAAACATCAAAAAATTCCAAGAAACCCTGGAACGACCTAGATATGCCTTTAGCCAAAAGTGTCACCGATTCAATGAAGGGGGGAAAAAAAAATCCAATATATATCTGGCCAAAAAAAAAAATCAGATTAAAGAATACATTGAAATAAGCAGCATCTTTGCCAACAGTGCAATTCTGTGATGAGGTCTTTAATATGCAATATATTAAGCCTTTTTCCTGAATACTACAGCCAGAAAATAAACTTAAAAAAAAGAAAAAGAATGAATAAAAAATAAATACTGTTAAAAGAAAGTAATTTGCAGTAACAAACAGCAAGCACATGATATACAACGGTAAAACTAAATTTTTATCATTAAAAACAAGCTTACTGGAATGTCAATAATGGATTTAGACGAGTGCTAAAAAAAATTTAAAAAATAAACACCAGTCAAGAATTCATCTACCCTAATTGCACTTAAAAGAACTGAAGGTACAGAGTGTTTTACAGTCTTTCGTAACAAGTTGTGATAGAGCTTAAGATCACGGCTAGTGCAATAAAATGAGCACCAATGATATAAAGCCCATTTGCTGGTATATTCACATTAAATAAAGCATTTCCATCTAAAAATTTTGGCCAGCTCATTGCATAAACTTTCCCAGCCTCCTTTTGTTATCGTTTCTCCTAAAGTAACAGTATCTGTGCTTGTTCCAGCACAACTCATTCATATTCCGCCACTCAAGCCGTACCCTCTCAAACACAGAGTTGAAATGTCAGTTTTGTTTGTGTGTTCAATGGACATCAGGACAGACAGGGAGGTCCTTCCTGCGCATACAGTGCAAAACTGCGTCATGAATGGTGGGGAAAATGAGGTCAGGGGTCACAGGCTCACAGAAGAATTGTAGTGTCCTGAGATCAGAGAGAAGGGTCCCTGCACAGCACAGAAACATAAGACAGCAAAAAGGTCTTGTGAGGCTCTTAGGAAAGACTCATTCGAAACATTAATCTTAACCTACATTTCAGTTTGTCTTGGCCATATGACCGTTTATTAGTTCCAACTCTAGGTGGAGATGTTTACCACATTCAACAAATATACATCAGAATGAACTTCAACCTACATAAAGCATATGAACTCTGATGGACATTTTATATTATATTAAATTACATTATATATACACATTAGAGTTCATATGCTTTATGTAGGTTGAAGTTCATTCTGATATGTTTGTTAAATGTTTAATATAATATATCACTTTTAACAAATATAACGGAATGAACTTTAACCTACAAAAAAGCATATGAACTCTGATATTATATTATATATAGAAATTTATATCTACATGTAAAAATGAAATGAATGACTTACTGCTGCATCCAGCAAGTACAACTTTCACGTCGACTGTTGCATACTCCTTGATTACCTGTAGGACAAAGAAGATCTAATGCAAAATGTATAATCACAAATGACTGAATATTTTTGTACTAGATTTCTGCAATGTTGTGGGTGGTTGCCAAGGTGTTGTGAAACAGCTGCTAAGGTGTTTAGTTGGTTTTAGCGCACTGGATCTATAGTATTTGCTCATTTTATCATCCCGGGGGTGAATTTCATAAATCGGATCACTTAGGAAAGTAACAGCACAGCTTTTCTCAATGAGCCATGTCATATCTGTACCTCAAACAATGATGGAGAAGTAATGTGTCAAAGTTTAATATTAAGAGTTTTACATTTTCAACCCCAAATATCAGAAATAGTGATGTAATAGTAAATGTCTATCTTATCTAAAAACAACAAACTGCTCAGCACATAACAGCTCAGCATGTGGTCTAACGTATTAAATCAGACCTCACTGTTCTGTCTTTACAGAGGTAAGTGTTGTCTTTGAGAATAAAAGTCGTCAACTTACTGATTTAATGGTTTTGGCTCCTACAGAGTCAATAAAGTTAACAGGAGTAAAGTCCAGTATGATGGAGTGAATTGGGGTTAGACGCTGCAGAAAGAAGTCGTCCTCAGATTCAGACTCAGTGTGGTTCTCGGTCATTTGGCCATTGGTGTACACATGCATCTGCTTTTGCGGCCCATTCACCACCTCATGAGTGACACCCAGCTCCACATCCTGTTGTGGCACCACAGAAAATGTCAGATCAGAAATGTTGCATCACCAAACCACCACATTACGAGGAAGAAACTTTAAGCTATAGTGCTGAATTTTAAGAGCTAGTGTGAGGTTTTAATTTGCACATTTGCAAACAGAATTTATGCATTAAAAAAAAACCCAAACACTGAAAACTTCAGAGGTGAGTAATCTGGTGCAACATGTAACCCATCCTGAGGTTTAAATATCTGTGTAAAGGATAAGACTTTAATGACTTAAGTCACAGATCAAATATATTCAGACAAAAAAAAAAAAATAAAATCATACCAATAAGACAACTGCTTGTTTCTTCAGTGAACAGGCATGGTTTACAGCCTTACTGTCCATGCTGTCTCTTTTCGCGTATTTTAGCTGTGATTTCCTGGAAGTGAGCAGTTGTGCCGGGTCAATTCCGGTCTGTAGTCAAAGAAAAAATGTACAGAACAACATCTATAATATCTGCAAATCACATTGAACTTTATGAGGCCAAACACTTGCTGTTCATGGGAACTTTTCTCCACACAGTAAGATGTACTCAAGGACAGAAGAGTAAAACACACACACACACACACACACACACACACACCAATACGGTCCAAAACACAAGTTAATCATAACATCAAGCATTTAGACTCACCTTTGCCTTGAGGGCACTCACATACAGGTCACTGTTTGCAAAGTAGATGGAGGTATTGGACTGAAAAATCTTAATCCCTGAGCATTCCTCAGCCTTGAGCAAGAGAACAAATGGCAGATAAGAGGACAAAGATTGTGGGTGGAAAAAAGAATGGCGGATTAAATCAGCCCCAATTGGGTGTTTGTGACTAAGAAATGCTGAAAACAATAGTTTGAGTGGAGCAACCTTATTATACTAATGAGATAGTTATGGGTTCAGTCTCATGTAAAGATGATCCAGCAACTAGAAAGTTATGATGGTTTAATGTCTTTAAAAAGCACTATGTCTTACCTCTTCATACTCATCCACATCAAAGTATAATCCCGTATCTGGGATTTGTCCAAGAAGAGCATTCTTAGGGCTTAAAACAAAAGAAAAAGATCTGAATTAGACATTTCCTTTGGCAAAGTAATAACAAGGTAAACAAAATTCAGAATATAAATATATTAAATGATTTACAATATTTAGAAATACATTTACAATAAATTTATAATAAATAGTTTTAATTTACCTAAAAAAATTAAATATTTAGATTATAACTAAAACATCAGGTTTTATGCTGAAGTACTGCAAAAATCAAACTGTAGTGAATACATTTCAATGAATGCATTGAATGTATGATATACATAAATTATTTAATAACGATTTTAATTAAAATTTAATTATTTACTATGTACTTAATGCATTTAATAAAATGATTAAAAAATATTAATTAATTACTTTTAGCTATAAAGAACTTCAGCACGAAAAACCTTTTTTTGTTGTTGTTGTTTGTTTTTTTTAAAAAGTAAGACATTGTGTTTTACCACTGTGTTCTGTAAATAACAGTGAGTATGGCAAAGCCCATGGAAACCACCAGACCATAATCCAGACCAAGGAGAACCGATGCAAAAAAGGACACCAGCCAAATTGCCTGCAGAAAACAGGTCAACAAAACACGATTTCATCATGTGCCAAAAAATAACCCAAACACATGAGGTTTGAGTGAAAAGAGCCATTCAAGGAAAAGAGATCATTTTAAATGGATGGAAATCAGTTGGAACACAACCAAATGAGAAGTGCCTCCGATGCTCACCAGTTCAATCTTGCTGGTTCTCCATAATGCAGGAATGTCTTTCATTTGCTTAAACATCCCCAGGAGATTGACCATGATGATAGCAGCCAACACGGTCTAATGAGAGAGCAAAGAGGACACTAAAGAAACGCCATCTAATCTCTGACATTTTAGGCAGTTTTCTGTGATGAAATTTTGCTCAAAATCAATTAACTCCATGGCAAGCATATCAAAAAGCTCGTCACATACCGTAGGTAATGGCTGAAAGACAAAACCAATGGCCACCACCACCAGTAGCACTAGTATGGACGCCAACAGTCCTGCAATCTGCAGACACACACACATCAACATAATTAAATTGAGTCAATCAGGAGACATGACCGTCTTATCTTATCTTTAAAGTTTTACAGCAGTGATATAGCCACTGTGATGAGGTCATTATCAGAAGGACACTCCATTTCAGGAAATGTACTTTTGCAATAGCCAATTGCATCAAAATGGAATCTTACACAAATGTGTCTCACTTACTTCAGTGTGTCCTCCTGTGCTCTCTTGTACCAGACTGCGAGACATTGAGGCGGTAACGACAAACGTGTGGAAGAATGAACTCATAAAGTTGCAAAGTCCCAGTGCCATGAGCTCCTACAGTCACATTAAACACAAAATGACTTCATAAGACCATGTGATTTTAATTCAGGATCATAAAAAATATTAAAACTATTGTATAGCTTCAGGCCATTCGATTTGTAACCAAAATGGAAAAATAGCTCGCACTGTATAAAGCATATAAACTAAAAATATACTTATAATATAAACTAAAATACTTTTTATTCAGCAAGGATCCATTAATGTTAGCATACTATTCCACACATATACTTCTGTTTACATATTTTATCTATATGAAGGGATTTTCGAGAAGTTTCGAGTTACTGACACAAAAGTTCAGTTCGAACTTGGAGTCACAATCAGTCTCCATTACTGTTGTTCACTTAAACAAGCCCCTCTGCATTGCATTGCCCCATATGAAGCTTCCCTGCAATTAATGTACTCCAAGTCATTTTGGACAAAAGGACCTGCTAAATGGCAAGTAACTGAGTAACTGGGGTCTGGCTAATTCAAGCATTCTGCTGCAACTTAAAACCATAGAAACCTAAATAAAATCCATGACCCTGTTTCTAGGAAACACAGAATCAAATTACTTCTACAATAAAGTATGGGACATCTGAATTAGAGACAGTGTAGCAGTATATCTATTGTTTTATCACTTGAAAGCTAACAAACTTCAAACTTTGCTTGAAAACTATGCAAGTTGTTTCTTTCTTCAAGTAAATTCCACTTGATTTGACATTTTGTTATATGGCAATTTATTTTAAGTGTGCCATTGTGCTTGAATGTTTTAAGGCCAATGTTTAAGGCAGAGCTATGACATTCACAGACACCTACCTGATTTCCATCCACACTGTAGCCATGCTTGAGAGCAAAGATTTTGGCTAATGAAATAGCAATCGAGAAACCAACAACAGCTATAGCAACGGCGTCTGCGAGGAGGTTCGGAAATACCGAGAAATCTGGAATCTTGGGTGGCAGCAATCTTAAAACAAAACATTAAGAATATTAAAGTGTAAACTTTTGTAAAAATGTAAACAGTTTCAGGTTCAGTAAGTGATCTTACCCAGTGGGAATTTTACCCACAACTTCTACGCCATAGTTTTCAGACATAATCATCCCATACGAGATTCCAGTGGACACAATTACCTTCAAAGAACAAGAAGATCATGGATTTACAAAAAGGGATTTTGAGTGCATTTGTGAGCACAGTATTTCATTGAAACGGCCTTTAAAATTTTACCACAATGATTTCTCCAGGGATGGGGATAGGTAGCTTCTTTTTGAAGCGTTCATTGAGATCTTTGATGATATACAGGAACACAGTGCACACCAGTCCAATACTTAGCGTGACAACATTAGTGCTTGCAATGTTCCTGAAGACAGCATCAATGCTCTGGGGGAATAACAAAACGAATGCAGCATAAAAGAACAAATCACAGATCAGTACACAGTCTAAGTTATTCATCTATTTCAATGAACGAAAATGATTTTTAAGTTTCAGTTTTAGTTAAAGATTTTTATTCATTCCCGATTCAAGTAATACCTTAAGCAAAGAGAATAAGAGTTTATGAAGTAATGTCAAACATGCTCAGAGGTGCAGCAGTGTCACATATCAAAAACAAACACCCTGAAGTTTCCCCAGGGTCAAAGGTTACTCACATGCACTACAGAGAGAGGCCCATTGAATCGTGCAGTGTGCACTCCCAGCAGGTACTTGAGCTGCGACACGGAGACGTGCACAGCGGCAGCCGTAGTGAAACCTCGCACAAGCGGCTCAGTCAGGTAAATAGCCAGGAAGCCGAATCTCAGCAGACCCAGAACAAACTACATGAGATCAGAACACAATTATGTTCCCAAACAGTGACTTGAGGAGAATAACATGAAGTCATCAACCTGAGCACGTTTACAGTATTCCATGTAAGGTGTCTGTTATAAACACTGTGTAGGCCTGCATGAGATGCCTGTAATGTACACCATAAACTGGTTTTATTAGGTTTATGGTAGCTGCACTTCTTTTTCATAAAGTATTTCCTTATTAAGCTTGCCATTTTAGATGACAGTATGAACTGAGAATTGCACTAGAATGTTTTTAGATGGTTTATCTAAAAAGCACGGTGGTGATGTGACAAACATGCTGTTATTGGTCTGCTTTGTGATGGCAATATACATCTGTGTTGCAGGAATTTACTTGCATAGATATGGAGCATGCACTAGTTTTGTCTACTACAGTTCTAATGGGGCAATCAACAGACAAATTAAGATGAATATAGCATTTCAAGACAGAAACAATTAAATAAATCTTTTACATCAGAAAGTACACACGTCACCCTTAATAAAATTAAATAAGATGACGACTAGAATCAACACTCTTTGTTTGGTTCAAAACTGTGGGCAAGATCAGAAAGTGACCCACCTGAATGATTCCTACTAGGGTTGTTAGAGCAACAACCACCTCCACTCGTCTGGCATCACGGGCCTCAAAATCCACAACTTGTGATGCATTGGTACCATTGACTGCAAACATGGAGTCTGGGACCTCCCTTACAGCCACCCCGCCAATCATCAGACTGATTACTGCAAAAGTGCCTGAAGAAAAACATCAATAAAACGGTGTTTTAAAGAAAACATTTAAAGATACTGTACAACACACACAGTCTATGTTTTTACAATAACTATAGTTGTATTATTTCAAAGCTCACAGCCTTCTTTTCATGTTAAATGCTTTGCTTAAAAAGTGTGATTAGACTATACGTAATTATAATAATTTAAACTTAAAACTTATAATCTGTATTTATATCTAATATTACATTAAATAATATTGATATTTCTTATAAAAAACAAGCCATATAAAATGCAACTTATTTATTAAAAATAATAAAAAACAAATAATAATAAATAATTAAACATTATTACTACTAAAATTATATCTATTTATATAAAAATAAAAACACATGTAACTTGAAATATTATAATGTATTATAAATATTTATATCTATTAATAGTAATAATTATATTAATTCCTCTAAGAATAAAACAAATCGAACTTGAAATATTATATATATATTTTTTATTTAATTTTATTTTATTATTTTATATTCTAAGTGTGTCTTAAGCCTTACAGAGTCACTGTGTGAGAGAGTAACAGGTGGTGTAATTGCTCTTAGGTACACGATGTATGGTGACGTTGTCACGGAGCAGGAGTTCCTTTGTCACGTGAGCAAATATTTCCAAGTGCATTTACGTAAGTGAGCTCTGCCTTGGCTCTCTAGATAAAGCCCTCTACAACTGGGTCTGTTTTACATTGCCATTATACTGTAGAGGGACAGAGCGTGAGTGTTGTTTAAACAGGAGGCAGCATGGCTCCGTGCAGCAGGACCTTCCCAAACATTTGGACTGTCGCCCCATTCTCTCACTCTCAATTCACGCCACAGGGGCCAAGAAAGCAGGATATCGAAACAACAACTCTGGTTTGGGTAACCTTTTGACTTTTGAACCTTTGATCTATCTTCTCAGTGGTGTTTTTAATAACCTACAGGGATTTCTGAGGATTTGACGATCCCCACATTAAACAAGACAAAAACAATAATGCAGGGCATCTACCAACCCATAAAAAAGTGCAATGACATCTGGACCACCACAGATAAGGTTCTTATAAATTACACTTTTCTTTTCCTGCTTATGAAAGTCAGGACATAGCAATCAGAGCCTTTAGAGCCGTCAACCTGTACATTTGGCAGTAACAATGAAAAACAGACTTCCTGATGTGACTATGCCACAGGACCCCAGAGGTCACGGAAGTGCTGGGATAAACAGAGTAAGGATTTTAGACCACATCAAACTGAACTACACTCGTTTAGTCTGGCAGTAATGCTTTGCTTAATAAGACTGACTTAGCAAAATGAGGAATGTCACATTTCAGGTAGTCACACGCAAGCATGTTCGCTTCTTCTTTTGAAGCGAAGCCAAAAAAAAAAAAATCCAGGCGCACATGGCAGCTTCAGTTCTAAGATTAACTGCGATATTGTTTTAATGTGCTGCATGGGGTGGATTTATCCAAAATGAGTTATACTGCAATTGAAAAATAAAAATTGTTGTACAACGGTCTCTGTGAAGTCTTGTTGTGTAAAGTCAACCAATGGGATTACAACTTTCTAGGCAAGAAAGAACTTTCCATTTATGCGAGCAATACTGTGGGTGGTCAGTCTGAGGCCAAAACTATATTTAAAATCACAAGCATGTTATTAAAAGCCCGGCATGCATGCCATTGAGTCTCACCTATTGATATATGTCTGGAGGTACCAAAGAATGTGTATAACAGGACGGGATAAAATGACGAATATAACCCAAACACTGGAGGAACAGCTGCCAACATCGCATAAGCAAGACCTGTTGAATATAACAAAGAAGCAAATGATCAAATAAACTTGCCCAGTGCTCAATAACTCAATGGCTTTAGAGTAAATTACATACATTAACAACAACAGTATTATTACTAAAAAAAATATTTTTATAATTATTCATATTTAATATTGAATAGTTTACAGTAACATCTGACCTTGAGGAAGCTGCATTACACCTGTGCTGATGCCAGAAACTATGTCCCCAAACAGGTATTCCTTCAGTGGATATTTTGGCAGCCATGTTAAAATTGGTAGAAAACTAAGTACAACCGATTTGGCTTTCTCAGATGAGCAGCTGAAAAACAAGGGAGAGATGATTGGTAGTACAAATACGTCATTTCTTTTGTGTGATTTGAATATGTGTATGTTCAAACACTGCAAAAGATTAAAAGACAAATCAGATGTGACACGAGTTGACGCACTGTATTTGAATATATACGCGAATGAGATTTTAAAGCAGTGGCGGAGGAGAAGATTATCAGTGAATGATGATTTACATTAAAGTCCAACTTTGCCTGTCCCATCTGAGCTGGATAAATTGATGACTCAGTTTCAATGGACAGAGTTAACAAATGTGTCACTATTGTTGTGTAATATTAGTAGTACTGCAATCTTATATAGAAGATATGAGCAAATAATGAATATATTATGGCTGTTACTTTATCAGTCCAAGCTGATTTTCAGAAACTCAGATAAGACTCGAACCTGAAACCATTATTAAAGTTATAAAATACAGCTGAGAAAAATACAATAAGATATAATGTGAAATGGGCCCAAAAGTCCAAAAGTCTGATACCACTAGTGCTTTTATTTAGCTTTTTTTTTTTTAATCATGCAGCACACTTTTTCTTTACCAATTAAATTTAATCAGCTTAGCAATTTGAACTGAATAATGAACATCTTGGTTTATCTCTCTTTTAGGTTAATGACGGCATCACTCATGCTGCATGAACTCCCCAAGTTCCTGTAAACCCTAATGATCATGTCCTCAGGCATGATTTGATAAGGATCATCTTGTGCTTCAGTGGATGAACATCTGCTAATCTGTACAAAGAGTTACATGAGCAATATCACAAATTTGCTTATATGATAAGCGATCTAAAAATAGTGCCGAATATTTCTCAATGCGGCCTCAGACTTTGACTCACAGACTTATTATTCGTAACATAAACTATGAAATCTATTGAAATACTCCTACCGGAGATGCTCCGCTATTCTCAGTGTACAGGACTTGTGTGTCCTCTTCTTCCTATGCAGAAGCTCTGAGTCGATATAGCCTTCATTGAACACAGGTCGTTCCACGCGGTACATCAACGGAGCAGATGGTTCCTCGCTAGCAGTTATGTGCTCCATAGTAGCAGAGGAAACACAGTCATGTCAGCCTATGATGACCTCGAGAATGAACTCGTGCTCTTGCTTTACTTCCTCTTCCTGTCTTCAATGAATAGTGGAAGAAGGACACCCTGTGAAGAAAGAAGATTTAAGAATCAACTTCAAACCATCACAAACAATGATGATTTTATTCAAGCACATTGTGTTGAACAGTTATTAGATAACAAAACATTTTTATGTCACACTGACAACCCACCTGGTTTTATTTGGAGACTTGCAGGGGCTAAACACTGCTGGTGTATAATTACAAGCCCTCAAAATAATCTTGAATGAATGCCAGTTTTATTTTACACAGCCTGCCAGAGATGACCCTGATGATCTGTCATGCAACCTACAGGAATAATAAAATAAAACTCTGAAAATGTGTTCTGCCTTTTAAAAATAACAATGTTGTTTTCCCCTTTCATCCATTCAGAGAAGAGTTACGTCCTGAAGTAATATTAAATGTCATATGATTTTACACTTTAAATCCATACAACAGTGCGTCTAAAACACACAACCTGTCCTGAGGACACAGTGTTCAGCTTAAGCAATCACAACCCATCCATGGATCCAGTCCATTTTTAGTAGTCCACTGCAAATCACAAGACCATAGTAAAACGCACTGGATATGACTGATGTTGCTGGTGTAGGGCAAAGTTGACAAAGGAGTGGTATAAACATTACAAACCCATGAACTCATGACATTCAAGGGTCACGGCTGCCTAATCCATTTTGAAAAGGCGATTTTTACAACATACATTCGGTCACAAAGAATGGGTTTAAGTGCTAATAAATAAATATATATATATATATATATATAACTCCAATGTCTACTGTACAGTAAGTATGAATTTCCTTCAGCCTGAGGCTATTCATTTCACTTTTGGTGTGAAAGGGCCTTAACCTTAGAGAAAAAAAACAAAACAAGCCCAGCCTAAATGAGAATAAATAACGCAAAAGTAATGTAACGCATTACTTCACAAACAGTAACTCAATTGGTTACTTTTTAGGGAGTAACGCAATATTGTAATGGATTACTTTTAAAAGTAACTTTCCCCAACACTGCTTATGCACCATCAAGTGTCTAGTTGATACAGATAAAAAGAAGAAAACGCATTAAAAATTAATTATTATTTGTTAAGAAGTTATTTGAACCGAAGCATTAAGAAAAATGACTATACCACACAGTAAATGCTGCTTTGAGCCCAAGTCTCTGATTACATACGATCATGAGGAAACGCATATCGTGGGAAAAACAACTAATATGCATTGCTTGTGTCACGATGTTATGACATTCAGTGAGTTTCAACAGTGTACGTGTTTCCGCCACACTCTGAGCACTCACACTTTTAAAAACAAGGCAATCAGAAATAATCATTTTTGAAGAACGTCCCCTTTCTGTTCGACCCTATGACTCCACAAACCTGTTAAGCAGGTACGATACAGTATAGCCAAAGAGCTCTCTAATTATTGTAGTTTTAAGGATGAGGGGGGAAAAAAGCCTAAGCATCTTACCTCTCACTGCCTCCGTCCTGAAAATGACCCAAGGTCGGTAAACTGAGATGAGAAGAGCGCGAGCATCGACAGTTCTGTTACTGTATAACATGAGAAAGCCCTTTAACTGCCGACGACACTTGCGTCATGTGCTGCACTGATAAGGAAAGCGCTACGTCACCTCATGCGTCACTACACACCCGGAAACGCCCCATGGGATATGTAGTTCTAATAAGCAGTAAATAACGCAACCGTGTCAGATAAAGGGGATAAATACTGTAGCCTAAACCTGATATCGTGTAGATTATAGAGAGGCTGTCAATTTGTCACTGTAATTTGTTTCGTAAAAGTAATAGTTATTATGATTAAAACGAACAGCATATTTTATTTAAAACAAATCCCCTAACATGACAATTCAAGGTCGCAAAAGCAATGTAAGAGCGCCCTCTTGTGTTACGAATGTGCAACAATATGTTGATACCAAGTAGGTATCAACCTGTTGAAGATATTATTTAAAAATAACAAATTGACAATAAAATAGGACACTTTTGGATTTTTCTCATTGGTATTTTAAAATTTTACATTTCCAGAATAACTTGCCCCTCACAATAAATGGCTACTTAACAGACTGTAGGCAAATTGGGACAGAGTCAAGGGAGAATCTGATTCCTGATGTATCATAAATCAAAATATATCAAAATCATAGCCATCATAATCATCATAAGCATTTTCCAACTTAATTTAGTTTTAATCATCAGTATTTCGAATTACTGCTGTCACCAGGACACAACTGATATTGTCAGAACTAATTTTGTGTCATCCTATGCTTTAGGAGGAAATTATTGCTCATTTTAAGTAAGCTTTAAACATTCAGTATCATCTTACAGTTCTAAAAGTAGAAGACAATAGACTATTAAAAGCACAATAATCTGGCTGTCTCTTACCTGTAGAGAAAATGTCGGGTTTTAAAACCCCAGTATCAGCATCCGGCACACTGGTGTAAGAATCACGAGTCTGGTACAAGAAAACAGGCATAAAACAATGGTGCACTGAAGCTCTTCAGTGTCAGTTCACAGTGAGTGACTCAAAGACTGCACATCCCAGAGTTTTGAAATACTTTTTAATGGTTAGCTGTACAAGCCCATTGAATTTATTGCACAGAAATATGGCATTGCAATACTGATTACAATTTATTGTGTCATCATTGATGCCAGGCCATGACAATGAACCTTGTTCTGTCTCGTTTCAACCTCTAAAATACATTATTTGTTCATGCATTTACATTTGCAGAACTGTGAGATATCACTCTTAAAGGGTAAGTTCACCCAAAAAGGAAAATTCTGTCATTAATTACTCATCCTCATGTCGTTCCAAACTCGTAAGACCTTCGTTCGTCTTCAGAACACAAATGAAGATGAAATCTAAGAGCTTTCTGTCACCCTGTTGGCAGCTACTCAACTACCTCTTTGACGATTCGAAATGTTCATGAAGAGACTGTAAAACTAATCCATATGAATTGAGCAGTTAAATTCCAAATTTTCTGAAGAGACTCAATCACTTTTTATAATGAACGGATTTAATTAAGTCATTTATTCACAAATGAACATCGATCAGCAAACATAAACAGATGCTAAACCGAACTTGCTTGATGCGCGAGAATAAACCTCACTGGTTTTTTGCGGAAGCTCAAACGTGCTGCGTAGCACACGAGAAGTCACTGCATCAACACTTCTCATCATTTAGGTGGGGTACCAGATTTCGACAGATGTTTTTGCCATTGGATTCCATCCCCCCCCCCATGTTTTGTACAAAATGAGGTTCTAATATTCATCTAACTGGCAGAGAATTATGCTTACTGATAGCATAGTGGACAGTGTGTTTACATCTGGTGCTGTTGTGCACCAAAAAACTTGAGGTTAAATCCTGTCTGCTTTGTCATTGCTATTTTGCTTCCTGTCAACATATTTCATATCGTAATAAATGGCGAAAAGGAAAAATGTGAACATTTAAACTAATGCTGCTAAACTCCCTCCACACACAGGATAGAATCGATATCTTTCAAGTCACTGCATAAATAACTCTCATCATACATTGGGGGGAGGGGGGAACGGATTTCGACAGGTGTATTTTTGCTGTCAGATTCCGTTCCCCCCCATGTTGTGTAGAAATTGAGGTTCTGATATTTGTCAAACTGGCTGGGATTCACTCTTACTGATAGCATAGTGGACCGTTTGCAGACATCTGGTGCTGTTGTGCACCAAAAAACCTGAGGTTGAATTCTGTCTGCCAATCTTTTCTATTTTGCTTCCTGTCTATTTTGCTTTTTTTTCTTGGGGAAGCTCAAAAGTGCATCGGTTCTCGCCCGTCGAGTGAACATGTTTGAGTTTCCGTTTACCACAACTGATGTGTGAGTTGATGGATGTTTATTTGTGAATATAGGCCTAAATTCAATCAGTTCATCATATAAACTGATCTAGCCTCTTCAGAACATCTGGACTAAATCGCTCAATTCATTTGGATTAGTTTTACAATCTATTAATGAAATTGTCAAAATGGTAATTGTCTAGCTGTCTATGGAGGGACAGAAAGCTCTCAAATTTCATCACAAAGATCTTCATTTGTGTTCTGAAGAAGAACAAAAGTCTTACGGGTTTGGAACGACATGCAGGCGAGTAATTAATGCCAGGATTTTCGTTTTGTGTAACCTAACCTTTTTAAGGTGGTCAAAAAAAAGGGGTTTTCCCCAGGTGGGTTGACTTGTGCGGGCCCTCATGGTGTCTCCAGGAGGGGTCAGCATCTCCATGCAAATTCAACACAAGAATAAATAGTTCGTGAGAATATAATGCTATGAGAATATTATAGTGAATGTTTTACTAGGTCTCAAAAAGACTGAAAGGCTCTCACATGGTGATTTGGTCGAGAAGTAAATAGGAAACGCCCACTGGTGCCCCTACACAGCACATGCGAGCAGTGTTCGGCTTCCAGAGTTCATTGACTGAGCTGAATCAGGAAATGCCTTTTAAGACAACAAGTCCAGATTCGATGCGATGCGTTCTTGTGCTATTAGTCGCTCGAGCGTGTTTAATAAACATCGAGAGGCTGGAGCGGAGGATTTGACTCAGCAGGATGGAAATTTAGACAGATAAAGTTACATGAAAGCTGAAGGTTTGTAGGTAATACACATCACACACCTTTAATCATGCCAAAAGCGAAAACAGACGAGGAGTTCACGTTCGTCAGTCCAGTGGTGAAATATTTACTTTTCTTCTTTAACATGATAATATGGGTAAGTGCTGCTCAATTCTACATACACAAATATTATATGATATTATATTGTAGATCATACAAAATATAAAAATAGCCTACATTTTTTACACTCAGTTATATATAATGTGTGTGTGTGTGTGTATATATATATATATATATATATATATATATATATTAGAACATAGAGACTAAATACTGTATAATGTAGCTGTTTGAGCTCCTCACATGATGAGGTTTAATGATTAATTTTTTAACAAACTACCCCTTTTACATGCACAAACATGAAGCACACTTTTCACATACGAATAGATGTATTTATTTCAGACTGAATGATGATCTATGATGTTTTAAAAGTAATTTGACCTATCTATATATACAGACAGAATTGAATTCATGGTATTTAGGTATGAACAAACACTGAAAACATCACCCATGGGCATGTCTCGACACTAATGTGCATTTCTGCACCACAGGCTAGATTCTTTGAATACTTTGGGTGGAAAAACTGAACAGTTCATGACAGTACAGCAGCCGAACCTGTTTGATCTTGACTTGATGTACTGAGGAACACTTAGGGAACTGCCTGTATTTTGCACCAATAAATTGGGCCTGCTGTGCGATAAGATCTTGCTAGAATAATAATGAGTTCATATTAGACCTCATCAACAAAACCCTCTTTTGTGAAGTTCTTGATACTGCCAGTTTACTTTCCCAAACTTTTCTGAACTTGAGGCTGTTGCTAAGCAGCGGGTCTCATTGATTCATATGCTGATAGAGCAATGCAGGGTGTTTGGACGAGTGGGGGCCCCATGCTTCTTTTATTTGTTGCCCTGTAGCATTTAATGAATAATAGACCTAAACGAATAACGCATCTTCAGAGGGAGAATCAGACACCCAAAATAGTCTTGGATAGTTACTTCAGTTGTTTGCAGGAGGGCATCAAGAACATTCTAACCATGTAAATGGACACAATCAGTAGATTTAAGTTAAAGTCAGTTGATTTTTTTTTGCTATTAGAGAGTACTGCGTGCTTGCTGGTGCAAATATGCACATGCAAATTCCTAAGGAGATTTCATACAAAGCCTCACTTTTTTTTTTTTACAATGCAGTACTGAGCAGTTACTTCTGGCCTTCAATGCATTGTAGAAAATTACCACCTTTGTGAGAAGTGATACAGTGTTATAGTTTGTGGGTGTTGGGGCACAGGAAATGTGCAAACTAGCATTGCCCCACATTGGGCAAGCTTGTTTCTTGCATTTTAGTACGTATGACAGTTTATAATAAATGTATAAAATTAACATAACATGGAAATGTATTTTAATTGTACATTTTCATTATTATAAAGTTCTAAATTATTGTAAAATAATAATAAATTAATTAAATAATTTAACTTTTATTATTTTACAGAATAAACCTGAGTTAGAGCATTTTAAGTACTTTTAAAATGCAATAAAAAGCTCCTTCAGGCTACAACTAGGATTTTTTGCTGGCTTTGAAGTGATCTCCGTGTAAGAATACGGATACTGCTTTCTCAGGGAAAAGCTATGTGGAGTTTTGTAGTAACCCGATAGCTGTGTCAGAGAAAGGGGGCTACATTGTGTCAAACAAACTTAGTTGTGTGAGGAACAGAGAGTGAATGAACCCTGAAAATTCACTTCTTTATAGAGATATTTCCTCTATGCTTTTCTGCTCATGAACTTTCACACATGCTGATGCTATATTTAAAAGTACGTGAAAACTGCATAATTTTTCCACTCTAAAACATCAGGTGTTTTTTCCACAATGCACTTTGAGCTTAAACATGACAGTAAGAGTCTTTTGCTTAACCAAGCCTTTTACACACTTTTATATTTAAGAAAACCAATGGATAAGGATGTTATCCTGACGTACCCTTGAGGGGAATGACATCAGATTTATCCTGTGTTTCTGTACAACATCTGTTTTAACACACAGACTCACTCCTTTCTGTTAAAGGTAATTGCACTGGTTCTGATATCTATTGGAGTTTATTCCAGGATAGTTAAACACGGTAAGTGTGTTTACTTGCAAGACCACTGGTTGTTTCACAGCTGGAACAGCAGAACAGAGTTTACATCCTCAGATATCTGTATTCATGTAGCTTTCTTAGACATTTCAGCTACTTTATACGGTGATGCTGCTAACATATGCAGTTTTTGGTGTAAAAGCAGTGAGTGAGCTTTAGAAAAGAAGCTTATAATGTTATTTTGTAAAATAGGTTAATCTAATAACTATAAAAACAAAGATTTGACTTGCTTAGTCATATCATCATACATATTCAGTTGACATTAAAGGTTCAGGCAGTCTGATATTCCAAAAGCAAGTTTTCAGTAACCAGTGTTATATAGAAAGTCAGCCATTAATATTTGATGTTCCACGATTAGAAATATCAGGTAATATATGAGTTACGGATTTAAATATTTAAATATATAAATATTACATTTAAATTTTATCTGATATATGAGAAAAAAAAATTATAGATAAAATTTCATAAATTACCAGCCATAAATTTGGAATGATTGAAATATTTTCAATTTTATTTTTTGAAAGAAGTCTCTAATGCTCACCAAGCCTACATTTATTTGATGAAAAATCAAGAAAAACCGTAATATTGTGATCAATGTTTATAACAGTTGTGTTGCTTGATATCTTTGTGGATGATACACTACCATTCAAAAGAATAAAAAGAAAGAAATGAATGCTTTTCAGCAAGGACCTGTTTTTATGTCAAGTAAATGCTGTCTATTCATCAAAGAATTCTCGGGGAGAAAAATAGTCATGGTTTCCACACAAATATTACGTAACAAAAACTGTCTTCATCATAATGAGAAACATTAAAAATTGAGCACCAATAATATTTATGATAATTGAGCTCCAAATCAGCATATTAGAATGAATTTTGAATGATCACTGAAGTAATGGCACTTACATGTTACAGTGAACGGTTATTTTAAATTGTAATACTGTTTCACAATAACATTGATTTATCTGTTTTTGATCAAATCAATGCAGCTTTGGTGAGCATAAGAGACTTATCTCAAAAACATTAGTGTATATACAGTATTACAGATAACCTTTATCTATCCTTAGTGTGAGTGTGCCACAAAAACATCCTCTATATATCTTACTGGTCCGTCTCTGTTTGCTCCGCAGAAACAGCGCTGGCTTGTCTGACAGTGGATCCTGCTCTGTTACTGATGATAACAGGCATTCTCATGTTCTTCATCACATTCTGTGGCTGTGTGGGTTCTCTGAGGGAGAACATATGCTTACTGCAGACGGTCAGTAATAAAGCCAGCTTCCTGATCAAAAGTGTCACGTCAGGACAGTTTCTTTGGCATTTTTAGATGGATTTTGAGAATGGTCCATCAGAATTTGGTTAGATCATATATGTAATTTGTTTTTTTTAATCAGAAAAGTAGGATGTACCTGCTATAACAGTCTTGGTATATTTTTAATCAGGACAAAGTTGGCCAATAGTGGAGATAAAACTACAAACAGATACATCAAACAAGATACATTTTACTACTAGCAGCACTAATAGCAAACTCTAATTCCCCTGCAGTTCTGCATCGTCTTGACTATCATCTTTCTGCTGCAGATAGTGGCTGGTTTTCTGGGTTTTGTCTTCTCAGACAAGGTAAAAAGCATCATCACTCAGATTAGTATGCTACAACAAAAGCAAGCTTGAATATATCCATTTTTTTAGAGCTAATGTGGACTTGGGCTTTATTAACTCAAGTAATTGATGCTCATTTGAATCAAAATTTTACCTTTTATTTGTTTGATTTACTTTTAATTCATCAGATTAAAGTATAGTATTTTAGTGCACTGTTAAATGCCCCTGTCTTTGTGAAGGCTTAGTATAAACAGGCATAAGTGCAGTATTTAAACAGACTGGACATGCTATAACGTGCTGTGCACCCTCTACTGTCTGTCACCACCTAATTAGCTAACAAAAGTATCATCTCTTTAAATGGCCATTCTAATAAATCTGACAAAAAAGCAATGTTTTCATTAAAGTTATCCATTACAGGTTCGCGGCAAAGTAACAGAAATGGTTGAAAGCGCCATCAAGCATTACAGGGATGATTTAGACCTACAGAACCTCATTGACTATGGACAAAAACAGGTTAGGCTTATGTGTGTATATATATATATATATATATATATATATATATATATATAATGCATAATGACAGTTTGTAGTGGCTGGTAATGATGTTTTTGTTTTATGATATGATCAGTTTAACTGCTGCGGGGGGATTTCTTACCTGGATTGGTCTCGGAACATGTACTTCAATTGTTCAAAAGAGAACCCGAGTAAAGAGCGCTGTGCTGTACCCTTCTCCTGCTGCCTGCTCTCCAAAGAGGAGGTAAGGGGCTCAAAAAGGATGTTTGAAATATACATTAATATATTAAATATTATACATTTAAATGTTGAATATATTGAAAAAATATAATTATATAAATACATTAATTATTATAAAATAAATCTGTATTTTTGTGGTGGTTTTATTTAAATGTAAATTTAAATACATTATTTTTTTAAATATTAATATTAATAATAATGAATATATTTTATATATATATATATATATATATATATATATATATATATATATATATATATATATATATATATATATATAAAATCAATATTGGTATTATAGTCGCTGTCATGTAACTACTCCTAAACACAAAGGTTCAGAATCCAAATACATTATTTATTGAAAGGTATAGGCCTAATACAGATTAGGCTGAATCCCCTGTACCCTCATTCACTATTCCCTACATTTGTTCACTAATACAGTTCATTTGAAACTAGGTAAACTGGCAGGTCCACTAGTAAGATGACAGGATGTATTAATTAAAAATGAAATTATACCTGTATTATGTTACGTTATGCGCTGCGGACGAGCGGTGTGTAAAATGAATGGATGGATGGATGGATGATTCAGCAGCATCGGGCGAGATGCCCGAATTCAATCAGTGCGCGACTCTGACAGTGCATTATGGGTATGCAGAACAATAGGTATGCAGAACAAGGAGCGAGCTCAAGGTTGTCCTCGATGGTCCTAACGGGACAAACGGATAGACTCATGATAGACGGGGCTCTGGAGTGGACTCATGGACTGGAGAGCAGTGTCCGGCCAATGCCTAGGAATCAACTTGATAGCTTCAGATGCGACATTCATGGCAACCAGAAATACGTCCATGTTGGCAGAAGGCTCTGGTGTGGGAACCACAGGACGGGAAGGAACTGGAAACATAGGACTAGTGACCTATATAACTGGACATGCTGGTGACAGTGATGGGCCATGCTCCGTGGCCATTGGAGCTTGATGCAAAGAGTTTAGGGTAAACGTCCTCCTCTACTTCCTCAACAGTGAAGTAGGACCCACTCAACTAAAGTGCATAGTCCAAGAACTCAGCCAGCGATCCCCGAGGACCATCACGAATTCACTCTGGTATTGTTCATTGAGTCCTTAACAATAAAAGTCAATGGGGCAAAATCTGGGAAGTCTGTTAGATAAGAAAGGTCCAGGAAATTTTGGGTGTGGACCTCAAGGGATTGTTTACCTTGGCACAGACGGATCAGTGAATCCATTGTGTGGCTAAGTCTTCTGTCATGTAACTGCTCCAAGATACGAAGAATACAATCGTAGTATTTACTCCTCAACTTAAGTACAAAAACAAGCAACTGGTCAATACATAGGGAAGCAATCCAATTAAGCTACAAGGCAGGAAACTCAGCCAAAAGGATAATCCAAAAGACAGGCAAGAAATCCAAAAAACCAAGAGACAGGAAACCAGGGAGAATGATTGGAAATGCATTACAGATGCATACAAGACTTAGCCATGACTGGCAAAGTGAACATGATTTATATAGGCTGGAAATAACAAGTTAATGTTTATGGATGTAGTCCATGTGTGAATGGCAATAGACAACAGTGGGGTGCCCTCTGGTGGGCAACCAGGGCATTCCAGCTGGTGATCGTGACAATTATTATAAAAGATAAATGTGCATATTTTTATTTATTAAAGGGAATTATTATTATTATTATTATTATTCATGGTTTTAGGGATATAAATACACATTCCCACATACACGCAATTGTTTGTACTATAAAATATTAAATATATAATATACTGTAATATTTTCAATATTATATATTTACATTGAAATGTATTAAATATATCATAATTTAATATAATAAATATTATAAATAAATTATTAATATAAACATTATTGATAATATTGTTCTTTAATTATAATATTATAAATATAGTAATAATATATTACATATCCCTCCCCCTAATGCCCCTTTGAATTGTATCTGTTTTTCTCAGGCTGTTATAAATACTATGTGCGGTCATGGGATGCAGGACCTGGAATATCTTGCAGCTAGTGCCTTTATCAGCACTGATGGCTGTATTGATAAAGTGGTGAACTGGATCCACAGCAACCTGTTTCTGTTGGGAGGCATCGCACTGGGCCTGGCCGTCCCACAGGTACACTCTGTTTTGGGATTAGAGTCAGGATGAAAGGGAAGTTGAGATAGTCTTTTCTTCCCTATTGAGACATATGTTTGAATAAAATGGCTTCCCAGACAAGTAAAAAATGTAGGATTTTTTCCATCAGAAATTGATTGGGTGGTTATAATTTGCTATTGCTAAGATCTCATTTGAGTGACAGGTTGTCCCGCCCTCTGTGCCAGTAAACACATCATCAGAGAAGAGAACTTATTTTGATTAAAGATAGCATGGGCAAATTAATTAAAAAAAATAATAATAATGATGTGCAAAGATAAATCATTTATAGTATATACTGCAATATTCCATGAAAAATAAGAATGGTCTATTGCTTTCATCGCTAATTTAAAATTAAATAAAAAGTATAAAAATTAAAAAATGTCAAAGGCCATTGTAGATTGTTAGATTTAGTCTGATCTCAAACAGGCTACTTTAAGCATCTATATTTACATTTAGTTTGAACTGACGGCCTGTTCTCTTCTCTTTTCCAGCTGGTTGGGATCCTCCTTTCTCAGATCCTTATCAATCAAATTCAGGATCAGATTAAACTACAGAAATACAACCAACAACATCGCTCAGACCCCTGGAGCTGAAACTGGCGAGAAAAAGACTATATATGCATTCCTATAGAAATCTTGTTACTGCCTGAAGTGACTGACATTGACTGGATTTTGAATAAATAGAACTAGGGTTAAGAACAGGCAGTCAAGTCATGTTTTCAGATATAAGGTCATTTGTATGATATTTTAAGAACCAGAATGTTTGTTTGAATAGTGTAAGCACACTGAAGATCAATAGGTCAATAAAACTATTTTGGGATATTTTATGAGCGCAGAATTCTCAGTGTTATCGTAGATAAATTGTTAACTAGTTTGACATTTATCGATTTTTGTTGGCTGATATCATGAACATCTGAGAGGTCAAATAGAGTATTTTTATTTATCAGTATAATTTGCCTTAAACTTTAAATAAATATAATTAAAAATTAAATATTTATTATTTATATTCATATTAAACTTTAGTTTTGTTTATTAAAATCTAACTTGTTACTATTATAAGTAATAAATATTTATATTTTATTTGAACAAAATGAATTATGATTATTATTGTTCAAAATTATAAGGATTCAAATACACATGCAAACACACGTAATTGATTCGCCATTTCATTAGTCAGTGTCGCACATGGATGCTCAGGGATTTTATTGGTGGTAAGTTGGAGCCTAACACACGTTACAAAGACACATTCATAGAGATGGTAGGAAATGCATACCAGGTGCAGTGCACTCAGCAGAGAAACCAAGAGTGCGGCGTACTGAGAACAGCCGAGAGCCGGTAACTCGTGAGGCTTTTATCCAAAACTCATTTGGAAATCCAAACAGACAGTGTGGCAGACACCTTCAGTTTGTTAATGCTGTTTAAAAGCCAGTGGGGGAAAAATGAAATGTGAAAACACTGCACTCAATGTATAGTGGGAAAGCAATAGACTGTGCATGTGTAGAGAAAGAGAGGGAGGTGGACTTTTTGGGCCAGGCTCTCCCATTTGGAGCTTGAGTGTGTGTTTGTGTGTGGTCCCCGGTCTGTGCCTCTCTCTGACTCATTCTACAGCAGCCATGTTAGACAGGCTTTTTAAGGAGGCCCTGTGCTGGGAATATGCAGCGACACTGACAAGTGCTGCCGTCTAAATCTGATACACCAAACTTTTACTCTCCTCCCTTGAGAATTCCTTTTCGTTTCCATGGCAACGGCCAAATTGAAGCCATGGGAATGAGATGAAAAGAAAATAACTCAGTTATGAATCACAATCACTGCAAAGTGCCCTAAAGGTACGTAAAGTGTTTAAAGTACATTGTGTGTTAGTTTATATTATCTATCCTGTATATTACATTCTTCACTGTAGGATTAGTGTTGTGAACCACGCACCCAAGATTTTTAACCATTATTACGTGTGTTACTTCTCATCACTATTAAAGCCCCTTTCATGCTTGAGATAAAATGGCTGAATTATGAAATACAAAGTCAACCATTGAGAGAAAAGTAAAATAATGATATGAAAAGTTGACATTTTAAATGCTAAATTCAAAATGATGAGATACTTGAAATTGACCCAATTGTGATCAATTTTGACTTTAAACAAAAGCATTTTGCAATGTGAAATTGAGAAAAAAATGACCATAACATATCAAAGAACATACGTGAATATAGAAATAAATTCATGTTCTAGTTAATAAAGTGTTTTGGATCACTTTTACTGTATCCTTAACTTTAGTCTCATTCTTTATTTCTCATGTGGCTAGAAGAAATAAAGGCAAATATCATCTAAAGGCAGAGGGTAAATATGATCATATCAGGCATGAGTGAAGCATGTAAATATTGTGTAGGCTGGCATGGACTGCTTTTCCCCAGCATGAGGGGGATGGGAGGGGAGCAGAAGTTTTTGTTATTTGTGTGTCCACCCTCTCTATGTGCATACCAGAGACGAGAATTAAACAGATTCTTGTGAAAGTGAATTTGAAACTGAATTTCAGGTCTCCATCCGATGAGTTTTGACAATATTTCTCTGGGTTTGCTGTGAAACTGGGGGGCGCGGGGACGCGCTCAAGGGGGGACGGAGCGCGCAGTCCCGGGATCAAGTTACAGTCCCAGACTTTTCAAGGCAACATTTTTTTCCTCCATCACAAAAGTGGGGGATGGTGAATGCTAGTTGGTTTCTTCAAATTTCTAGAGTAAGGAAAAACGGAGCAGAGCTAAACTTTGCGCTGGAGCTTAAAAAGAAACGCTTGTTTATTTACTACTTTTGCTCTCCGCATTTGTATGATGTCGAGATTTTCAGTAGTATGTGAGCGAGAAAAGAGGCATAAAAAACTTTGGAGTCGGACGAAAAGACATTTCTGTTAATGGGGGGACATGTCAAATCAGGAATCTAGCGAATATCCACACTTTGGCTTTGTTTGAAACCGTCAAGCGCGTCGCGCGCGAGTGGAGAACGAGTTTGTTTGGAAACATTTGATGAAACATCGCTGCATTGTTGCGTCTCCAAGATGTCCTCCAAGCGCCTCTGCCCCATTGTTGGAGGCTTTTGGATGCTTTGGATCTGGGCAGCCAACTCTGCGGTCGCTCGGGCGGTCATCCTGCACCCAAATGAAACGGTATTCAACGACTTTTGTAAGAAATCGACAACTTGCGAAGTGCTCAAATACAATACGTGCCTGGGTTCCCCTTTGCCGTACACGCACACTTCCCTGATTCTGGCTGAAGACTCAGAAACGCAGGAGGAAGCCTTGGAGAAACTGGCCATGTGGTCTGGTGAGTTACTGTTTTATTATATAATAAATGTAAATGCAGTGAAATAACGTATTAATTCACTTAAATAAATTTGCCATGATTGAAGTTTTTCCATCGCATGTTAGTTTTGCAGCCTATTGAATATTGCTGAACACAATGTTTCTCCTATGCAAATTGGTTGCAGAACACAATATTAACGTTTTGCCTTAAAATATTACATATTAAACAAAAATGCATTCTTAGATTACTTAATGCCATCCTGTTCTTAATTTTCTCAAGCACCCCATTATGAGCAATCCACTCCTTCCCTGTCACATTCACACCTTAATCCCAAAGTTCTCTGTATTGTTCTTGAAAGCTCGTTGCCCATGGGCCATTTCCTATACATACGAAAAGGAAAACTAAAAGATCTTTAAATATCCGCTCGATGCTGTTGAACTTCACTAAATATCCTGATTTGTTTCTATAAATATTATTTTGAAAAACGATCAGGATCTTAACCAGACAGCCAATGAGAATTAGACACTGTTTTCTCTGACAATTAACATCTCGTGCCCAGGGTTGAGAAATGCTCCTCGCTGTTGGGCCGTCATTCAGCCATTGCTGTGTGCCGTTTACATGCCAAAGTGTGAGAATGGAAAGGTCGAACTGCCCAGCCAACACCTGTGCCAAGCTACACGCAAGCCTTGCAGTATTGTGGAGCGGGAGCGGGGCTGGCCTAACTTTCTCAAGTGTGAAAACAAGGAGCAGTTCCCTAAGGGTTGCCAGGTAAGTCAACCATTTGCATACGCCCAAAATGGTCTGGATTACCTATTATGTGACTGAATTGACTTTTGACTTTCAGAATGAAGTCCAGAAGATCAAATTCAACACATCAGGGCAGTGTGAGGCTCCCCTTGTCAAAACCGACATCCAGGCAAGTTGGTACAAGGACGTGGAAGGCTGTGGGATCCAGTGCAACAATCCGCTGTTCACGGAGGACGAGCACTCGGACATGCATAGCTACATCGCCATCTTCGGCTCCATCACTCTCCTATGTACCTTCTTCACACTGGTAGGTGAACCGGCAAAGATGGTTCGCCAAAACCTCCCGGCTGGCTGACTTCCTGCTGTGCATTATTTTTGACAGAAGGTTTTGGCTGCAGTCTGTAATTTTGGATGTAATTCTTGCTTAAAATTTCCCACAGGCCACATTTCTCGCCGACTGGAAGAATTCCAATCGCTACCCTGCTGTGATCCTCTTTTATGTCAACGCGTGTTTCTTTATCGGAAGTATTGGTTGGCTCGCTCAGTTCATGGACGGGGCCCGCAAGGAGATTGTGTGCAAAAGCGACGACACTATGCGGCTTGGAGAGCCATCGTAAGTATGAAATCAGTGGAAAAGCCACGTTCTAAAAGATTGGATTACAGTAAATATGAGTTAGACTGCATATTACAAATATTGACTGTCAGGAACATTTGATAGCCAAGAAAAGTAATTGGACCGAGCAATAATAATAAAAATATGATGACCAAATATTTCAGTGTGAATAATGCCCATTTTCCATGGCTTATTTTTCTCTAGGTCCACCGAGACGCTGTCATGTGTGATTATCTTTGTCATTGTGTATTACTCTCTTATGTCTGGGGTCATTTGGTTCGTTATGCTGACTTATGCCTGGCACACATCATTCAAAGCCCTTGGCACCACCCATCAGCCTCTGTCTGGAAAAACGTCCTATTTCCATCTGGTCACATGGTCTATTCCTTTCATACTGACAGTTGCTATATTGGCCATTGCAGAGGTGAGGCTACTCATCATTTTTGTGCGGTTAATATCGGCGTATTCACAGTGATTATTCTTAACATATAAAATAATCCACAGGTGGATGGAGATTCAGTAAGCGGGATTTGTTTTGTGGGCTATAAGAACTATAGATACCGGGCAGGGTTTGTTCTGGCTCCTATCGGGGTGGTCCTTGTCGTTGGCGGCTATTTCCTGATACGAGGTGTGAGAAAAATATTTACACTCTATTGACAGTTGGTCATGCCTTAAAGAGATATACTTAGATGTATTCCTGTATGTAGACTGATACATACTCATTTTTCAGGGGTTATGACATTGTTTTCCATTAAGAGTAACCACCCGGGGCTACTCAGTGAAAAAGCTGCTAGTAAAATCAATGAAACCATGCTGAGGCTTGGTAAGTTTGAGTTTCCTCTTGAAATTCTTTACACATTACACAGCATGAAATGCTTTCCTCAGAAATGAAAAAGCACACCAGTCATTCACGTGTTTTAATTATGACCATAAAAATGTCAGCAATAAAGGTAAGTACTTATACTACGACTATTGTAATAAAATGGCGCTATTTAATTATTCTATCTGTCTGTTTATATTGCAGTTTTTTGTTTTTTTTTCATTTCTCAGGTATATTTGGATTCTTGGCCTTTGGTTTTGTTTTCATCACTTTTGGCTGCCATTTCTATGACTTTTTCAACCAAGCTGAGTGGGAAAAAAGCTTCAGGGAATATGTACTGTGAGTCCTCTTTTTTTTATAATATTTCTAAACAAAGTAATGTTTAATAGACAGGAACAATCCATGTGTTAACTTAAGCCTACCATACAGTGTTTTGTGGTTGTGTACTGTAGACAGCTACTAGTGGTGTCATGTAACAAATGTGGTTTTAAATACAGATGTGAGGCCAATGTCACCATAGCTCACCAGACCAACAAGCCAATCCCAGAGTGTGCAATCAAGAACAGGCCGAGTCTTCTGGTAGAGAAGATCAACCTCTTCTCAATGTTCGGCACAGGCATTGCAATGAGCACGTGGGTTTGGACGAAGGCCACAATCCTAATCTGGAAACGTACCTGGTTCAGGTATGTAACAAACACAAATAATTTAAAAAAAAAAATATTGTTTATGTAAAATGTGTTATTTTGTAACTTATAATCATTTAAAAAGTCTAATATGAACTATTTTCTCTCAATTCCAAGAATTATCGGACGAAGTGATGATGAACCGAAACGTATTAAGAAGAGTAAAATGATTGCTAAAGCATTCTCAAAGCGAAAAGAACTTCAGAAGGATCCGGAGAAAGAGCTGTCCTTCAGCATGCACACCGTTTCTCATGAGGGACCTGTGGGTAAGCACCTCCTCCTACATTTTGTCAACTTTAAGGAGTATGGTTGAATGTTGATGACCTCAAAAATACGTCCCACAAACTGTCAACCAGTCACATCTGAAAATGTTTTGGCTTCCTATATTAGACACAAGTAACTAATAATAGATTTTCATACAGCGGGTATCAACTTTGACCTGAATGAACCATCAATGGAAATGTCTTCTGCATGGGCCCAGCATGTGACCAAGATGGTGGCTAGAAGAGGAGCAATATTACCGCAGGATATCTCAGTGACACCCACCGGAACGCCTGGTCAGTGCTCTAGTTCTCAAATAGAAAATGAAAATTCTGTCATCATTTGAAAAATTGAAGAAAAAGCTTTTAACAAAAACAACAATAACAATAATAAATCATTTTACAATAACGTTTACTGTGTAATATTTATTATATTTACTACAATAATTCATTGCATTTTTTCGCTGCAGTTCCCCCTCCAGAGGAAAGGAACAAACTTTGGATGGTTGAAGCAGAAATTTCTCCTGAAATGATGAAAAGAAAGAAGAAGAAGAAAAAAAGAAGAAAGGAAATACGCCCAATGGGTCCTGCAGCGGACGAAGGGAATCCTGCCTTCCACCCGAGAGAGTTTGGCACCAGTGCAGTGCCGCGCCTCCCAAAACTTCCCGGTCATCGGAATCTGGTGGCAAACCTGTGGGAGCAGCAGCGACAGCAGCAGGAGGAACAGGATATGCTACCTGGAGCCTTCCCAGAATTCAGGCCTTCATGTCCAATTCCTTACCAGGAGAGGTACGGTGGGTTGGGATACTTGCGCAATAAACCCTCCAGCCTCCCCCTTGCCAATCCCTGATGCTAAGAGATAGTTTGCAGGGTGACTCGGGACGCTTCCAGCAATCAGCGTGGCAACCTAATGGAGTTTTCCGGCACTATGGACAGGAGGCTTCTGTGATGGATGCTGGCAAGTCGGCTGTTGTGCCACGGGCAGAAGGCAGGAGGGGTGTACCAATACACTCCAGAACCAATTTAATGGAGGCTGAGCTATTGGATGCTGACTCAGATTTTTAAGTCTCAGAGTTGTTGGTGCTCATTTTGTGGATAAAAGCGAAAGGTGCTGGATACTTATGCCAAACAATGAACCTCAAGCAGGAGTGGGTTTGAATTGCTGTGTCGCCTCCGCTTTTCTAATGGATAATGTTTTTTTATGCAACCCTCATGATATTACAAATTTGAACTAGATTTATGAAACATGTGACATGTGCCTTCAGCATGGATTTTGTAACATCCTTCTTGTGATTCTGCACTGTTTTATGGTGGAAATTCATATTGTTCAGTTTGCCAAGCGGGCTAATATGTTTGGATACAGGTTAGTCAGTCATGGGGTTTCATTCAAAAATGTTACATAATTCAGATCTTGGCTTCAAGGGGAAGTGTGTAATTTCTGCAGCACCAGAGGCACCAAACAGAATTGCAGAAATAATGACTCTTTTCAAACATGTTTCCCTATCTGTCATTGGTTACTTCAACTGATAGCCCCACTCAGAACACACGCCATTGGTTGAGCCAGTGTTGCTGTGTCAGCATGTTCAAACGGATATAAAATGTTTACACTTTTTGGGGGGGAACCAGTGTACAAATGGCTTATTTAAAGTTTTCCATCCATATTACACTAAGATTGGAAAAAGTATTTTTAACACCAAGCAACACATTGGTCTGGAAAAAAAACAAAAAAATCAACTGCATGTATTGTATCTGTTTGAAAACCTCACAGTTGGAAGAAAAGGAACAGGCAAAAGTGCTATTTCTTCAGAAAAAGAGAATTTATTCATAGCTATTATTGTTACTTTTTGTTTTGAAAAAATTGCCTGGTGCAATTACAAACAAGTCCACCTCTCTCACTCAAGAGTACGAGAAAATAAAGGGCATTGTTTTTGTTTGTTTAAATTTTAGCTCTAAATGCCAATTGTTGTGTAAGACTCTGTTTCCATTGACAATTATTTCTGTACAGTGCTATTACAAAAACAAAAACTATTTTTGTATTTCAGTTGTTTTTTCTTCCACCAGTTTCATTTCCTATTATTTCAAACTGTACATACTTTAGATCGCATTGTGTTTCCCACACCCTTTGGAGCAATTGTGCTTCATACACATACAGATTTGTTTCTCTGTGTGCATTTCGTTTGAGATGTTAAGCTTATTGGCGCTTTTTATATTTTATCTTTTTGGTTTAGATTGTTGTTAATATAAGTGGAAATATTAACAAAAAAAGCAGCTGTGCAGCATTTTTCTGACAATTTGAAGCTGTCCTTCAAGAATGTATTTTAAGAAAAAGTGTTTAATGAAGATGCTTGTGCTCTGTGACTGCGATGATACGTTTTTACACATCACTGTTGCTGTTATTCTCTCATAAGAGCTGTCTGTCCTCATCATTATTTTTTATGTCAGTATTTTCATGTTTGTGTGTATCTTTGCTGTTTTCTGCCAGAGTTTCATTCTATTGTATATATTTTTAATATTGACACACCATTAATGAATAAAATGTACTGAAATCGAGTAAAACGAAAGGATTCAGCTGATAAAAAGTTGAATGCTTCAAGGTTATTTTCATTATACACTCAAAAAAGGAAGTTATGTTTAATATGATTAAATAAATTTAATGTCACAGAGTATATTTTTTTATTTTGCAGATAAATGGAGCAGCTCTACTCAACAAGAAAAAAGACTATTTAGTAGTGCATAAAGAAAGAAAGATAGCTTTCTCTCGTTGTTCTACCTGTACTCACAGATACTTATGAAGAGTGTAAAGCTGAATCTTCAATCAGCCGATAGCTGGCAGTGTTTTGAAAAAGGAGTCATATTTGTACATAGTTTGTATACAAATAAACACACACAAAATATTTAATTGCGTCTGTGTTGCTGTTCATTCTCAAACCAGTGAAATCAGAACCAGCTCTTATATGAACTAATATTTTGGCTATATTCACAACAATCATAAAATAGTTTGCCTGAACAAGTGTTATAAGATATCCAAAAAGCTAATACTGAGTATCTAGCTTACATTTTAGAAGCAATTTAGGCAGCTTGTCATGAAGAGGCGTTTCGTTCTTGAATGAATCAGCTAAGTAGTCTGAATGATTCAATGACTCACTCTTAAGAACAGTAATATGCCACCTTCTGGAGACATGATGTAACCTTCAGAAAAAAAGACCTTGAAAATCCCAATGTGTATCATATAAAATGGAAAACCTGTATCCTAATACTCGGACCGAACAATTGTATTTTCAAAAAATTATGACTTAAATAAGACTATGCTCTCATAATGTTACATTTAATTACTTTAAGTGGCACTGACACTCTGTATTATGTTAGAAATAAAAGTAATTGTTATAAGTATTATCAGTAGTAATAGTAGTAGTAGTATAATGTAGGTTATTTTGCATCACGCAATTAATTCCAAATGTTCAGACAGGGAAAGAAAGGCAGTGCTGAGAAGCGCGCTCCCAGCAGGCGTCGGTGGCGCGCACAGGCAGTGGCTACAGATGAACGGATGGTGGAGGCGCGAGACTGTTCCAGGATGGCTCACGCCAAGCACACGGTGTCTGCTGATGTGGAGAGTCGGAGGCGACGGTCCACTGAGAGTTCAGGCGAGTATTACAATCATCTTATGATTATTAAGAAGTTTACAGGCATTTTTTTCCTCATTATGCATTCATAAGGACCGTTTTAAACTAGTTTTCTTTGGTTATCTGATTTGTTTGTTTGTTTGTTTGTTTTGGGACCAGTGATTTTCCTAATCTTTGCAAACTAATTCAATTCCTTTTGGAGATATATCAGTTGGAATTTGTGGATATTTTTGACAAATAAGACATAAATCCGATCTGTTGTGGAATTTGGGAATGTGTCACACCTGTAAGGAGAAACTAATTTCACCTGTTCTACCCCCGTCGTTGACTTTCTTTCTACTGTAAATACAAAGTTAAATCTGCACGTAAAAACATCAGTGATGTGCAAACGGCTTGTTAAATACTTGATTAAGTATTTGTTTGTTTTTAATGTTCCACAAATTTAAAGGCATTTTCCATAATTATATCGTCACTGCATTTCTCACATCTGAAAATAAAGATTGTAAGCATGTATGTTTTTCAAGTAATTTGTGACAATGTGATGGTCGGTTAATTCGTTAAGGGTTTAGTTTTGTAACCTTTGATCTTCAAAACAATTTTTTAAAATTAAATTAAGTTTTTAATGAGACGTCAATTAAAGCTACTTGGCTCAAATAATATTTGGCTTCTTGTGTTGAAATATGGTAGTAAATGTAGAACTTTTTTTTTTTTTTTTTTTTTTAAACTTATGCCATGATATCAATTTACAATGCTATCAGACATGGTTGCTTTACTAATTGTTATATGAGAAATGCATGTTCATGTGACCATCAGGAGTCTTTTGTTAGTTCCACATTGATTTGGGGACTCGACTAAGTCATCAGATGACCATGAGAATCTACTGAGACTGATTTCTTTCTCTGTATGACTTTTAGAGCCCCTCTGGGACCATGACCTTAAAGGTCGCCGCTGTAGCTCCCAGTGTGACAGACTGTGTGTAGCAGGAGCATATCTTGAGATCCCAGATACTCCTTCCCCCTGTGCCTCCCAGCATTTCGGACACTACACCCCGAAATGCCTCTCTGCCCACAGTAAGTGTATTCACAGTCACATAGCATTTCATCACTTTTTTGCTCTTTGTGATATGAAAGTCTTATTAAACCATTTTAAAACTAATAATATAAAGACCATAAAACTCAATTTCAATATGGAGTAGAAATTATTTATTTTTTAATTCGAATTTTATTATTTACAGATTGTGTCTCAAATGTTCTAATGTTAGATTATTCAATTCAATTTGCGTTCAAGTTTGCGTCATCTGAAGTCCCCGCAGGGCTTTGGGATCG
This sequence comes from Opsariichthys bidens, assembly GCA_037194245.1. Classification (NCBI taxonomy): domain Eukaryota; kingdom Metazoa; phylum Chordata; class Actinopteri; order Cypriniformes; family Xenocyprididae; genus Opsariichthys; species Opsariichthys bidens. The sequence goes on along the minus strand of CM074287.1, from coordinate 13,845,836 downwards.
TCTCTTCACAAGTGGATCCAAACTGGAGCAGATTTAATCTCTAGTCACCTCAGGATGGACATCCTGAGACAAAACAGAAAAGCAAATGGAGCATAATTAGTGTAGCTGCTTTTCATAACAAACAGACAGTCATGTGCATTTGATCTGATATAACTGGAGGATTTGAGATGCATTATGTGAATGCTCGGCAAAAGAGATGCTAGATTTAAACTGGGAGAGTGAGTCTGAGCCCTGGACATTATCAGGAAGGTTATTCCAGAGTTTCGGAGCCAAATTTGGAAACGATCTCACTCCTTTAGTGGACTTGGATATCCTAGGTTCTACTAGAAGCCCAGAGTTTTTGTGATGGATTTGATGGATTGTAGGATGATAGAAGACTGTTTAAATACACAGGAGCTAAAGCATTTAGGGCCTTACAGATCTGTTGCAATACTATATAATGGATATGGAACTAAATGGGTAACCAGTATAAAGATGATAAAATTGGTGTTATATGATCATATTTTCTTGACCTAGTAAGAACTCTACCAGCTGCATTTTGGACCTGGATGCAGGACAACTAGCTAGAATGTGTAATGCAAGTAATATAGTCTAGAGGTCATGAATGCATGAACTCACTTTTCTGAGGTGGTGGAAGTTTTTTTTTTTTTTTGTAACATGAAATAGGATTTTCGAAGGACAAGATGATGTGTAATATAACACCCAGGTCTTTAACTGTAGAGTAACCGTATTAAACGTAACCTCAGTCCTATCTGGATTTAATAGAAGAAAATTACTTGTCATCCAATATTTTAAGTCTTTAACACACTCTGTCAACTTGCTTATTCTATAATTTAGGGATTTCTTCTGGTCGTGATCAAAGCCGATGATATTTTGTTATAATAGCAATATGTTTTGTTATAAAATTACCAATTACAATTGAAAATAGCAGAGGGTCTAACACCGATCCTTGCGATACTCCATAATTTACTAATGTTTGCTTTATTATGCAAAATGTATGAAAATATTATTTGTGTTTTTGGTATGCATAAAATAGTAGCTATGAAAAAGAAAAGGCAATCAGCTATTTTATTCCAAAGGATTGTTGCAGATCGATCTTAAAAAAAAAATTATCGTTTTTCAGGGCATTCCATGCATTCACGATGCACGGATGATGTTTGGCAGGAAGCGAGCATCAGAACCACCATCCGAGCTGAAAATGAGGTGGAGGCACATAAACTTGCCAACAACTACAAGGTTGGTAAATATGACCGCTCATGAAATACTCCCGTTTTAACAGTCAGTGATGTTTCAAGAGTGGAAAAAAAATATATGGAAAAGGGGTCCATGGAATAACTAGAGGAAATGTTTCAAATGATTTGTTTATGTTTGTGTTCCAGTTTGGTTTCAGGAAATGGAAGAGTCATGTAACCGAGCGGCCCATTGAGGACAGATCTGATGTAGTTAAGGAGCTTTATTCTGAGCTCAACTATATCAAACAACATTCAGGTTGGGGAAAAAAATAATGAGAAAAATGGACAAACCCCAAAAATTATTGGACATGCAAGCACCCTTGAAGACATGTCATTGCTTTATATATATATGTGCATGCAAAGGACACCTTTCAAGAAAAACCTTTCAATTTTTTTTTGTTAATTGTAACTTAAAAAGAACGACTGAGAAAAGTCATTTGTTTACAGGTGCCACATGGTTTAATGTTTTGCTATCTATGCAGTGGCTTCCCATTCATTTACAAATGTGGTGTTACTGGTGTGGATGACTAATGTTTTTGATTCCTTATTCCTAGGATCACTGGTCACTTTTGGAAATATAGTATATGTATTGCTCTTTGGCTGGTGGATCTCTTTATTTTACTTCTTGGTTAGTCTGCTGATGTTTTGCACCATTGTTGGGATCCCATATGGTATGTCAGGGTTAATCTGTCATTTATTCTAGTTAATAGTCCATTTCAGTTGCATAGGGACACTATACTCACTTGAATCTGTTCTCATATTTTGTGATAGGAAAACTCAGTTTGGAGCTGTCAGGTTATTTCTTATGGCCATTTGGGAAGGCATTGCAGAAAGTAAGTGCGAATTGCATCTGCATAAGGTTCCTCAAAAGCAATTATATTGCCTGTTCATGTATTTTTTTTATTCTGTCACACTGTTAAATCATTTTGCAAAGCCTCTTATGCATGTAGCATGGCACATGACATCCAAACTCTGCAGTCTTCACATTTTCCACGTTATAATTGATTTAGAATTCCAAGAATCCACTTAAACTGATATTTTTGCAAAATGCCACTTCACTCATTTCAAATCCGAATGTGAATTCTCTCATCTCACTGCACATATTTAAATTCTTTCAGAGCAGCAGCCTGGTTAGGAAATGTTGTGTGAAATTCCCACACTGCGAGGCCATTCCAGAGGTGGATGAAGTAAAGGAGCCTTTGAAGGTGAAAGAATCTACACCCCTGCTGCGCTCCGCTCTTGCCGTTAACACCGATATCCCTGTGCCTACACTGCCCCCCAAGCAGACGCGTTACTGGGTGAGACTGTCACTTTTGAACAATTTATCTAGGGCCCTGTTTACACCTGGGGTCCATACCATGAAGTTGGTTTAGGTGGATAGCTAGGTATGTTTCGGTTTAGTTTGTGCCAACCCTGAGATTTAGACGCCTTGAAAATGGCATAGTCTTTAGCAGTGTTCATCGCCATAGCAACTTGCACTCCACGGCTATGCCCTTGTGCCAGAATCCATTATCACTGAAGCATATTTTGATGGGCTGTGATAGATTGAACTCTATTTTTCACGTGACTCTTATAAAAAGATTTTTAATGAAGGTTTTTAGTAAGACCAGATCTATTTTTAGAATTTGTATCTAATATAAAATGAATATAGCATGGGTAGCTGGTATAGTGTTAAACTATAAACAAACAAACACTCCATGGCTAACCTCCCTCATCGACTCCGATTGACCAAAACGCATCTTAATACCAGGTGTAAACAACCTTGCTGATAGGCCATCATTATACTGTAAATCGTGCTTGGGGTTTCGTGGATAGTTGGTAAAGTTTAGGATGATAACTAGAAATTTGTTTGTTTGAAGCCTATAATAAGTAAAAACTACAAGTATGAATTCATTAATGGTTACCTCAATGTTTTCTTCCTAGTGTCGGTTGAGTACTTACGTTTGGCTGATGCTGGGATACCCCCTGCTGGCTGTGGTTCATTCCTTGGCCATCTTCCTGTCCTGGATGATGGTGTTCACTATCCCTGTGTCAAAGATGAATGCCAGGACCTTGAGGATCATCCTGCTCATGCCACCAGAAGAGGTCAAAGTTCGGACTGTGAAGAAGGTGAGCACTATTCTGCTGTTTACATTAGTAGACCATTTCACTAACCTTTTTACTAACGGTTGCTCTACTTTTCTTTAGCCACAAGGTTGTGAGACCAGGGTTCTGCTTTGCTGTTACCGTGCCTTCAACTGGTACTATTACAAATACACTGTGGATGGGATCAATGTGTTTGCTGTCAGTATCCTTCATGTCTATGGCTGGTTTTAAACCATTAATGATATAATATAATATAATATCATGTAATTCTCATACTCAAATGCTATAAATAATATTGAAACAGTACTTTTTTTTTTTTATTATTTTACAAGCTTTACTGTAGAAAAAAGTTGATTTCTCTCATATGCCAGTTAGAATCTTTGAAAACCCATATTCAGACCTGTTGCCGCTGGTTATCATCACTCTGGTGATTGGCTATGTGGACCGAGATAATTATTTTGTGAGCTCAGAGGTAAAGTTTGCCACAGCATTGAGCTCCATTATCCCATTGTCTTACTACATTGGGATGGGGATAGCAAGGTAACATTTAAAAATTCTAACTTAAATATTTCAAATGAGATTCATGTATGTTTATTTATTTATCTATTGCTTAGTTTATAATTATGTATTAATTTATTTTTAAATGTAATTATTTAGGTTTGTATTTTTATTATCTTGTATATTTTCTTCTTTTTCATGTAAAAACCTATGTGAATACCATTGTTTTCTCTGTAGCATTTCCGCACAGAGTAACTTTGCGGTGGGAGCGGTAGTAAACGCCACGTTCGGCTCGATTACGGAGATGGCCTTCTACATAACCGCTTTGCTGCAGGGTCACCGCGCAGGAAACAAGTGCTATGCAGAGATCGTCAAAGCTGCTCTCACCGGCACCCTGCTGGGCTGCATCCTCTTCATACCTGTGAGAGCGAGTGTGCTTTTTATACGTGCATTTCTGTGATGCTGCTTCCTCACACTAGCCATTCTGCTCTGATACCTGCCTGCCACACATGCATGTTGTAAATGATAAATTTCCCCTAACAGCTACATTTTCTGTGTGTGTGTGTGTGTGTGTGTGTGTGTGTGTTTTAGGGGATCTGTATGATCATTGGGGGCTGTAAGCACAGAGAACAGCGGTTCAACAGCAGGTCGGCAGGGGTCAGCTCAGCCCTGCTCTTCATATCAATAGGAGGTGAGAGAACCAAAAATTCCCTGTTTGTCAGTAGAATGAACCATTTTTGACCTTTTACCTCTGACCACAGGTGTTTTCGCCCCTACGCTGTTTTCAAAAGCTTATGGAAACTTTATATGTGAGGGATGTAACAACTCGCCTGGTAACGCCACAAAGCCTTTCGTATGTAACAATTGCCACTATGACCTGGTATGTTGTTTATTTAATAAAATTCAGGCCATTAAGACACATTTTGTGGATGTATGTGATGCAAAGCACAGTAGTTAAATTACCATGATATTTTCCTACAGAGCGAAAACAACCGACCTCTTTTTTTGAGTCATATTGAGTGAGTATCGAATCTCTTATTTGTATAGCGCTTTATACAATACAGATTGTTTCAAAGCAGCTTTGCAGTGATAAACAGGAAAATAATGATTCAGTGATGCAAACCGTATTCAATTCTTCTGTAAACCAGCTCTAAAAAGACAATAGTAAACCATGTCTTTGTTTTCAGGCCTTTAGTGTACACTATCTCTGTCCTGTTACCTGCTGCGTATCTCATTGGTCTGATCTTCACCCTTAAGACGCATTCACATATTTATGATATCCACATCAGTGACGGCCACTGTCATGGTTCGTATTTATGTGATTTTGCGTTTGAATTATGCAGTTCTGGGTGTGTGATGTTTTCATTTAATGTCCCAATCATTCTGTGTGTGTTAGTAATTAGTGGCGATGGTGCAGTGGTTCACTGGTCTAGAACGAGAGCTCTAGTGGTGCTCATTTTGGCTACATTATTGATGGCAGCTTGTGCTGATCTCAGCACTGAGCACATTAAACCGATCATCTCGAACTCCAGTGTCTCACAGGTACAAACATGTATATTCATTGCTTTATTTGAATGTTTTTTTCCCTCACATTTTTTTATATATATAATTTTTATTTAAATGTGGCCTATTGTGCTTTTTATATTTTCAACTTTCTTTATTGTGTAATGTTACTGTTTGAGCATGAAAAAGGTCTGCAAAGCTCAAAGTCCACTCCAAAGGGTGGACAGATAAGACATTATCTATTTCAGTAAGCACTGTTTCTGAACTCCCTGAAATGCTTCATTTGTAGTCTTGAGTTGTTTTTCAGGGAAAGCACAACACAATGAGTATTCCCATCAAAGGTATACGCAAAAAAAAAAAAAAAAAAGGTGTACGCGTTAGTAGTGTGTTGAAACTTGCGGTTATGGTGAGGGGGGTGACATTTCCGAAACACGCTCCAAGCACTTGACCAATCACAACACACTGGTCCGGCTGACCAATCAGAGCACATTGTGCTTTTCGCAAGGAGGGGCTTCATAGAGGACAGAACTAAACGGCATTACTGACAGTCTGGGAAGAGAGGTGCTGCAACAGTGTAAAATTTGTGAAAAATGAGGGTTTTTTTTGAACATTCAATTATTGTAGACCCCAAAATAAAGTCAAAATTAAATATTAATTTATTTCACAAATGTATTATGTTGCAGTATTTTATTGGAGTTACTGTATTGGCCATGGTTCCTGAGCTTCCTGAGATAGTCAATGGGATCCAGTTTGCTCTTCAAAACAACATAAGTCTCAGGTTACGGCTATTAAAAAATATGTAGTTCACTTTTTATAAGTATATGATCTGGATGTGCCTCTAATATGATTGTTTTTGTCATCTAGCCTGGAAGTGGGGAGCTGTATTGCAGTTCAGGTGTGCATGCTGCAGATCCCGCTACTGATCATGTTCAATGCTTTTTACGTAAGTCACACTCCAAAAAAAAAAAAAGCTGATGTTGGTTTCTGATGCTCAGTTCTACTCAATTCTTTCTGTTTCTCCCAAGGATGTTGGATTCGTTCTCATATTCAGTGATTTACACCTCTGGGCAAGCATCTTTAGCGTTATCCTGGTCAACTACATATTTATGGATGGAAAGTCGGACTACTTCCAGGGTAAGCATTATTATTTATTGATTAAAGGAATGGTTTGTACAAAATAAAAATCATTTACTCACCATCATGTTACAATCGCTGCATATTTACAGCCATAGATCATTACCTTAGACATTTGGTTTATATATAACTCCTTTGTATTCCACTGAAGAAAGAAAGTCATACAGGTTTGAAAAAGGCTGACGCAATTTTAATTTTTGTGAACTATTAAAAAATATAATGGTATGTCTTTACAATACGGTTTCATTTGTTAACATTAGTTAATGCATTAGTTAAAATGTGAACTAACAATAAACAATGCATCTACAGCATTTGTTTCTATCCAAAATTGTGAAATTAAAAAAAAAAAAAAATTAACATTTGTGAATAAAGCTCTATTTCCATCCCATGTGTTTGAAAGAACAAAATGGTAACTTCCTTTGGAAAATTAGCGCAAAATATCTGTGATAAAAATGGAAGTTACTGCAGTCGTCACTGGCTCTTTTTTTCCTACATCAGAGTGATCAGACAATTTCGGTTTGCGTGCGGATGCCTGGTGTTTGGGAGTGCAATCATGTGAGATGCTTCTGGGAGGGAATTAAACCAAATCATTCTTATGACTGACTTTGGCTAAGGCATTTCAGAATGATCAAACCAACATTTGAGATGCTGTGCAATGAAATTAGTCCAATTATCCAACAAAATCCACTGTTGAGGCAAAGTCTCGTGAGTTTTGTTGTTGTTGTTGCTGCGGATCAAGGGATTTATTCAGTAAATTGTCATTGTTTCCATCATAGTTTGTGCACATCTTCTTATCGGGGGAAAAAATTTATCTGCCTTAAATGAGTGCACAAGTTTATGCATATTTTTAGAATGTATGTGCATCTTGGTATTTCCATCTAGCATTTTATTTTGTGTGATATCCCAAAAATGTACATAAAACTAGGTAGATGGATACATAGCTACTGTTAGTTAATGCCAATTTCTACATTTACTAATACATTTTTAAAATCAGAAGTATCTGTTAATACACTGTGAACTAACATGAATAAACAGTGAACAATTGTATTTTTATAAGCTGAGATTAATAACGATTGCTAAAAGCTCTAATAATATATTGCTCATAATTAGTTTAACAAATGAGAACTTATTGTAAAGTGTTAAAAAATATAATGACAAATGTATCAACTAATGTTTATCAGTTTGTTTATTGTGCATTTCTGTCGTGTTTGATTTGAGACAGTTGGGTAGTCTTGTTATATGTAATTTTAATGGTTTGGTTTAGTTGTAAAGATATTAGTTCAGGTTTCATTAAAAAAAAAAAGTGAATATTTAAATCCTGACTTTTTTTCCTGAACAGGAACTGCTCTGGTGGTCGTGTACCTCATTCTCCTGGCTCTGTACTTTTTTGCACCCGCTCCTCTTGGATGTTGAAAAAACAAGACTTTTTTTCCCCTCTCATCTTTTATTGTTGAAATGTTTGTGTCATATATGCAGTAAAGTTCTTTATTTAGATGATTTATTTTCCCCGGCATTGGAAGCCGAGAGCAATTTAATCATGTTTACTTAAAATATTTTACTTCACAAAAGTAGATGTAGCAATGTATCAAAATGAAAAAAATAAATTTTGTATTCCTTTCATGAACTCTTCTTGAAGTTGTCTGTGTGATTTTAGATTTAAAAACACCGGAGATACAACACAACCAGGAGTTTGAACAAGTTTATTAATTTTTCAACAATAAAACACAAAACTGGTACACAAGTTACAGGTAACCGGTGAGTACCTTGAACATTTGCTGCACAACTGAGGAATTGATGTCCAGCGAGACCCCTTGTCTCAAAACAACAAAAATGTAGGGACTCTGTTACTCCATGCAGATGGAGTGAAATATTCTGCTGTGCTGCTGAAATCGTTTCTGGAAATATGGAGTTGTCACAGTCTGCACATTGCCTGTATGACAAAGCACCCTTAAGTCCTGACCCATGCAAACAGGAATCCAGTCATGCAGAAATAAAATGGCAGAAAGTGGCAGGTAGGCACATATTATGGGCATGTATGTTACCTAATGCCAGAGCAAAGCTACTTTGACAAATTTAATAAAAGGTTAACTGACACAGGGTGTAATGACAGCAATTATGAATCAACATTTTAATCTACTACATCAATTGCTGGTGCCTAATAAATGAAGTTGAAATGGCCACAAATCATAACCCAAGGCAAAATGCATGAACTCTGAATTCAAGATTCTGTATTTGGCATTTTGACCAGTGATGTTTTGAATTCAGAGCTTGGTAGTTTAAATGGGTCAGCATAGTAAAGAGATGCTCCGCTACATTATTGCTAAATGACAGGAAGGTTCAGGGTTTTTTTTTTTTTTTTTTTTTTTTGACTGTACAGATATACACAAGGCCTAAAATATCATCAGCGTTGTGCCGACCAAACGTGAAATCATCTTAAATTTAAATAGTTTTATTTATTGTCAAGTGCTAGAAAGCTTGATGAAAATGGCAAGTGTGCACCTTTTTTTGTATTATAAATTCAGGTCAGCTTGTTCTAGAGTAAAATTTGAATTAAATAATAATAAAGTGCTTTTAGCAAGGCTTTGTCTCATTGTTAAATTTTGCACATTATCAGTTCTTGCTCGGAAAGGCACTAGATCAATTAAATGAGTGCAGTTGGCTGAAATGTGTCGATTTAAAAATTTCAGTGAGGGATGATTTGATTAAGGAAAAACAAACGGGTTTTATTTCAGTAAAAGCATTAAAAGTAAATTAAGGAGCACCTTATTCACAGTGATGTAAAGACTGGTTTACAAAAGTGGGTGAAACATGGGAACAGCTCTATGGCTGTACAGCTTTGTTGAAAGAAACATTACTTGGTCTGGTGTTTGTGCCTTAAGTGCAGATGTAACTGCAGATCTGAGCAACAGCGTCCTAAAAATCAACAGTCGCAGTGAAAACCAAAAAAATGCCATTTTGTTAAAACATTCAACATTTCAACACTGTTTTGCACCATTTTCATAGAAGTAAAACCTTAAATCACAATCCCAGGCATAAGTAGTTCTGCATAAGTTGAAATCAGTTTAGTAGTGATCTGAACAGTTGGCTGGAAACTCAAGCTAACTGAATCCCAATTACATCACTGCAGATTAAATATTCATGCTGTGGTGTGGTGATTCATAAAACAAATAATTCTTTGACAGGAGAGGAATTAAGATACATCAGTAAAAACAACTCAATATCCCCCATATCACTTCTGAAGGCCAATAAATAACAATATTACAATCTAAAGAAAAAAAAAAAAAAAAAAAACTTTCAGTTCACTGACCCATAGTGTTTGAGAAAAGAACCTTCTCCTTAAAGGATATTTATGTTTTGAATGGATTTTTTAAATCATTAAAAGGTGCATACGCAAAACAAAAAAAAAGGCATCCTACAGTTTTTGGTTTTAAGGCGGGCTGTGTTAGGATGGGGTTCCTTAGTCGGTCCTGTTCTTTAAACAGCTTGAGTCCACGCGCTGGCTTCAAGTGCCGTCGTCCTGCCCATGATCAGCTTCAAAAAAAAAAAAAATTAAATAAAAAAAGTACACACATAGTACGTACACAATAGGTCTCTCGCGCTCACAGCCCCCTCCTATTTATTTTAAGCGTTCAATGAGTTCCTGGGTGAGGCCTAAGTTTAGCAGCTGTATCGGGGTAAGTTGGGCCAGGTGAGGTAAGGATTTGAGCAGACGTTCCCAGCACAGCTCCAGCAGACTGGGCACCACCAGCCAGATCTTAAACAAGGAACCAGTCCGCTTATTCTCATGGATGTTCACCACGCCACCGTGGATGTACATGCAACCGGCCTGAGGGGGGAAAAAAATAAAATTATAATAATTAACAGCAGAATAAATATGAATGCTTGAAGGTGACAAAAATAAAACTAAAATAAATAACTTAAATAAAATAAACAGAAAAATTAAAAGGTAAAAAAAAAAAAAATGTATTTAAATAAATAATAATAATAATAATAATAATAATAATAATACTACACTGACCGGGGTAACAGCAGCACAGTGGAAGTACGCAGGTTCGGGCATCACTGCAGGTAGCTTATTCCACTTGAACGTCTGCAGGTTGATTTTCCACAGGTCGTCCAGTATTACTTCACCATTGTAACCTCCACATATAAATACATCTGCCACAAAGAACAACAGCAATCAATCACTGAGCTCTACAAAGTAACAGTAAAAGTGTGTCTATCTTCAATCCAACATTTACATTAACTCCTTAGTTACCATTTTTAATCTGCACACAACTATGACATCTCCGTGGGGCTGGGTATCCTGAAGAATAATAATAGTAATTTAAAAAAAACTGAATAAGCATGTAATGCAAAACATTCACAGTGTGCTTTCCATTGTCAGATGTCAATAAGATGAGAATTTCATTACTAACCTATTCTTTCATGAGGCTTAGTTGTGATTTCCTCCCAGGAATTTGTTTCAAGGTTATATGCGTGTATCTGTATCAAACATATGGAACAATTGTCACTTAAAATAAAATATCTGAAAAAAAAACCCATCAATTAATTAATGCAAATTGTCATAAGCAATTTGATTGGATAATTTAATAACTATTTGCACAGAGATGTGTTCATGTTTCATGAGCAAGATCCATTATTTCCAGTAAACAAATTAAATCATGTAACATTTAAGTAAACGCTGCATAAATTGGTGATTCATGGAAGCATTCGTACCTTGTCTAATGGGTAAGAAGTCCAGGAAGTTCCACCTCCTAGAATATATATCCTCTGTCCGTCATGAGCTATCTCATGTCGATATCTACAAAAAATAAATTTAGAAGGAAGTTTGACCTAACAGCTCATAGACTGACCTTTTAACATGAAACAAAGTGGTGGCCATGCCAAAATGACTTTTAGTAACCCAAGCTTTGTTTAAAGAGACAGTTCACCCAAACATAAAACTTTTAAAAGCTAGCTTGCTACTGCCAGCCTCTCAGAAATTGCCTACCCTACCTTTAATCTTTATGTGTGAATAAAATACAGAATTAAATCTGTTCATCATATAAAGCAATCATGTCTCTTCATAAAGCTTGGATTAAACCAGCTTGATTCATATGGATTTATTTTACAATTTCTTTTTTGGGTCAGTAGACCATCAATTAATGGTTACAACCAAAACCAAAAAAAGTTCACTCGCCGCTCCTCAGGTAGGTCGTCTGGAGGGTTGTTGGGTTTCAGGTGAATCCATTCACGTGTTGTCAGATCCAGTCTGTGAAGATCTGTGCTGTAGATGTAGCCTGTCGTCCCTCCAAATACATACAGGAAGCCGTTGATTATGGCCATCGCCTGCAAAACACAAAATAAGGATCAGTCAATTCATCAAAATAATATACTGTTTACTAGAAAACATTGGATACCTTGTACTTGCCATCATTATGGTTAAATAATATGAATTTGGGTTTTTGTACCTGTCCATATATTCGATTGGGTTTCTTTCCCCTGCAGTTGAGGAGGGACCAACGTTTGTATTTAACATTGCAGACGTGAACATCATTTCCATTGTTTTCCCCGAACGGGATTCCGGTCCCGCCAAACACAAGCAGGTTGTTTCCGTGCAAAACAGCTGTTTGACATACAAACATGATGGTCAAGAGAGGAAAGAGGTTCAAAATGACTTTCCAGTAGCTTCGACACATCCTCAAAAAAAAAAAAAAAAAGTAATAATAATAATAATAATAATAATATAGAATAACTAGAATAATTTTTAAAAAAATCATTTTCATATTACCTGACATTGAAGCCAGTTCGGTGGGCATGAAACCTTCCGTGCGGATCTGTTGCCATGTCCCTGTGGCGAAGTGGAACCTCCATAGCTCCCTGAACAGCGGGTAGTCTTCGTTTTCTGAGCCGCCTGACTCATCGTAGTCGGGGTTGTACCCTCCGAACACATAGAGGTTGGTGTTGTCTGCCACACAGCGATGGCCGCTCCGGGCCGGAGGGGCTCTGTGACCTACAGACACAGACAGCAGCCTAATGATGATGAGACAACAAACAGCTGGGAGGTGATTTAGCTTCTGTCGTGAAAGGTAGAAGGAAAGATTTAGGATGGAAGGAAAATGAGATCCAATGTTTGCTGCAGGGATTGAATCGTAAGGAAACAAATTATTCTGAGTAACCATGACACAGTGTCAATATTCAAACCTCCACAGGACAGTTCGAGAAAGCCGAAAAGAGATTAAAGACAAATTTGAGTCGGTTTTTCGCAGTCACCTGTGAAACAAAATGACAACTGTATTATTAGTTTACAGTTACATCCATAACATTACGAATTCTGATTTTACTACATTTAAGGTAAGCAGTTGGGCAACTAAAATATATCTACATTTCAGATTCATGAATATTAGATAAATACACTTGTTTTGTGTTATATCAACTCTATAATAAGTAAAGTGAACAAATCCACATGAAACAACATGAAATGCATAAGCTACTTGAAGCAACAAATTAAAACGGAATAAGCTTCATAACAAATAAAGATGTATTCATAGTTAATACACCAGAATTTCATAATGGGATACAAATACGGCAGATTTGGAAGTGACTCGATTTAGAGATCTGTTACAACTTTCCAACATTCGATTAGTTGATTCAATTATAGAATATCGAATATGTTGTGCGATTATCGTCTTAAATTCCCCATGTTTAATGCAGTGGTGACACGTTCATGTAACCAGAGGGTGGCGCACGATGCTAATAACGCGCCTTAAAGCTGTCATTTTTGATTTTTTTATAGTAATAAAAATCATTCGGTTCAGTTACAATAAAGACATTACAAGAGGACAGATGAAGATTTGGTTTCAAAGCGAAATGTAAAAGCCTGCATTTAGGTGGGTTTGTAACTGCACCATTTTGTTTTTGTGTTTTTCATTAAGAATTATAATGAACCCACCATTCAAGCAATCGTCGCTCCCGAATCGCTTTTTGAATAATAATCGAATAATTCCCAGCGATCATCGAATATTATTTTTGCTCGAAATGCTCATCCCCAACTCGATTCAGGAATCAGGAGTAGCCTTAAAAGAACTTCCTTCTCATAGATAAAGCTTGAAAATGTGTCAACTCAATATGTATCAATTAAATATATGAAGTTTGAATTATTTAGAAGAAACATCTACACGATGGCAAGTTAAAATACAACAATTTAATACAAAATAGTATGGGTAACAATAAACAGAACACAAGTGCAACCCAAAATTAACCAACAACCACTAGTTCAAATCCTCATAAGCCTTCATTACACGTCCAGGCCTGCTTAATTCAATATTCATATCAGAGAAGCTATGGTCACTCCCCAAACACAATGTCGATACGGATACACAAACAGGATCTTGGCCAAAACAACTCCATTTATAAATAAGTTATTTATTTTTTGTTAAAAAATTTGTTTACATGACCTTCAAAACCGAGGTCGTTTAATATTTTTTTTTAACAAAAAGGTCTCTATAAACAGGTCTATCGATTGTGCTGACCACCAGGGATAGAGTGCCTTCCGAACTTAGCGGGGTATGGATTAATCTGTAATCATGTCACAGACTAGTCCATTCATTATTATTATTAACATTATTATTATTATTATTATCATGTGTTATTAGTGTTGTTATTATTGCTACCAATGCTTCTACCATTACTTCGAATCCAGCAGCGACGGCTACTGAAACTACCATTATTATTACTATTAGTTAGTTATTTATAATTAATATTATTGTCATTATATTACATTGTATTTATCTATTTATCACTGAGTGCAGCCACTCCCCCCCTACCTACAACGATACAAAGAAAGCTAAACAGTAAAACAGACTTAACGGATCTCTGTAACTGTACCTGCTGAAACTACAAAAATATATACATAGCTTACTCTTTGTCCATGTCTTCCTATCTACTTCTGAATTTGTATATGTTTATGTTTTTTTTCTTCTTTTGTAACTGTCTTTCTGCTTAATAAAAAAAAAATTACTACTACTACTTCTACTAAATAAATAGGTACATTATTTTTATTTACAATATTGTTATTAAATATATTATTAAAATTGAAAATATAATACTATTAAGTATGCATTACATAATTGAAACAAAGCATATTACAATGAAAAGAGCAAAAGACGTCAAATTTCCACACATCCAATTTCTTCCCCATTGTACAAAACCGCTAAGTTGACACCCAACTTTTTGAATCTCTGAAAAGAATTGATCTACACGGTTCAAAGGCCATTGAACCCATGATCACAGCATGTGAAGCCTCACCCTTGCAAATTTCTTGCCAGTGAATTTGCCTTGAAACCTGTATGCTGCACCTGAGTGAGAGCATCGCAGTGATAATAAAGATGGAAGGGAGGTGAAAAAATAAAAAAACTGACACCAATCAATAAAAATAAAAAGGACACTCACTCACAACCAGACGAACACTTTGGCCTTTCCCTTTTTTTAACACCCAAGCCATCCTGCCCCAGCTTTGCCCCAATGAAAGCTTAGCAGAAAGAGCCCTGGCAAAAAGAGCGGTGGTCTTTTTTACACCACAGTGAAGAGAGCAGTTTTGAAGAGAGGGAGGGTGGGGACAGCATGGGGGAGGCCTCCAGATTTGTCATGTGGGTTTTCTTTTTTGAAGTTCAGTTAAAGGCGGACATCCGCCTATTACCCACCTTCTCTTAAAAACCTGTTAGGGATCCGTAGACTGGGGCAGGGCTGGCCGAGGATTCTTCGAGCTTGTAGCCAGCAAACTCTCTTCTTAGTGCCTGTTACCACAATTACCGCAGTCAGACAGACAAAATAACAACAACAAAAGGACAATGGCAAAATAAAGAAAGCATGAACAGACAAACACCTTGCCAACTCAAGGGGTCAACAAATGGGTTTGGAAATAAAAAAGGCTAATGTACAATAAGGTGAGGTGGTGTGTAAACAACTCCTCCTCACTGCCACATGTCCCACAGTTTAGGTAATCTGCGCAATAACCATGAAAAACATTTAGAGACTCATTCAGAAGGACCATAAAATGCTCAACGGAGTTCAAAAGCCCTGACACTCAATGCAAAGCGGAATGAAAATCCTTTGGTAGTGCATGAACAACATATACCCAAGATAAAATTAAACCATATGTACGATTGCAAAAAAAAAAAAAAAAAAAATCACCATAACATAAGCTGTCTGAAGAAAGGTTTGTTTGCGGATTAATGCCATGCCAGCGACCTCGGCTAGTCTGAAGAAAGGAAAAAGTGATGAAAAGAAAGCAAAGGTGGTAAAAACAAACTTATCTATTATCAAAAACAGCATTTACAATTTTTAACGATATGTTTCTAGAACATCAAATCAGCATATTAGAATGATTTCTGAAGGATCATGTGACACTGAAGACTGGAGTAATGATGCTGATGGAATTTAGCTATCATCACAGGAATATTAAACTATTTTTAGATTGTAATAATATTCCACAATATTACTGTTTTACTGTACTTTTGATGAAATAAATGCAGCCTTGGTGAGCGTAAAAGCCTTTAAAAAATACTTTTTTTTAATTTGTAGTCAATAAAATTATTTACATTGACTACAGAAATTTACGACTCTTATTGTTATTATAATTCTATGACTTATCCAGACCTGCAAATCCCAAAAAATAAAAAAAAAATCATAAAAATCCCTGATATTTACGGACGCCCACTGACACGGTTTAATGTACTGTGTTGATATGTTCGGAAACAACTGAAAACACACTGATAGCTAGATTGCTTTGGCGTTGCTAGGGCATTCTGGGTGGTTAGAAGTCAAAAGTCTCCCCAGGTGTGAGAACACAGACACTGAGCCCCTTCAAGATACAAACTGAAGATGTCCACTGAAGACAAACGGCAGGCCATGACATTATTACTATTGCACCAAATGAAAAGCAAGTTGTCACATGGTTAGATTTGAGGTTTTAAAGATTGACATATGCAAATCATCATCTGATGGCTACATTTACAGTGAACCAGCTGCCGGCTGCTGAGAAGTGTGTATTATGCATGACATGTGCATGACTCCCAGCAGCTTCAAAACATGTTTTGGACAACCTTTGAGAACCATTTAGCATTCTCTTCCAGCCTGTGCCGAGTACATAACTTCTGTTTGCTGTAGATTTTGCGCAAGTATAAACAGGAGTTTCATCGCTCATCATATATAAACAGGAAGGAGGATACAGATGGCTAGAGCTGCAGGCTATGTGATGGTGGTGAGAATATCATTAAAGTCCTAACGTCAAACTGCAAGCACTGTTTTAATGCACCACGGCTGCCTGAAATGATCAGCGTGTATGTCTTACTGCTGAAAGATTAAAAAGGAGTTTTGCACCGTGACTCTGAGAAGAACCAGACAGAGCCGGGCTTTTATTTACCCATGGAGTTGTATTTATGATGTGCGGATCTGTGGCACTATTAACAGTCCAAACAAATGACCAAATGAAATTCATTCCTGAACTATAAACATCACACTAAACAATGATAATTCTGTGTAGAAGCCGTGCCACACTCATTGTTTTTACTGGTGTTGTGCATTAAAGTCCACTTATTCAACAACATTAAAACAGAATTTTACTTTTACGTCTAATCAAGAAATATACATATTTTAATAACATAAATTGCATTTATTCAGTCGATCACTATGTAACAAGTACAACATGATTGCAAACAGGTTTGTATATCAAGGGCTTATACGAATGAATTAAAACTGAAAACCAAGTGCATAGAGATAAAGAACCAGCTACTTATTTATACTCAAACTAACAACAACTACAGTGACACTATTTGCATTTGATAACAGTAGAAGAGCTTAGGCTATAGTCAACATTTAACAGATGCATTTGTAGACAATCATGCTTTTAATTAAAGAGACATTCTTAAACTTCACTTGACAAGATGATAAAATAGTTGTTGATTAAATAAGCATTTAATGCAGTTGTAAACTATTAAAAAAATATTCACATCAGAATCAAAAATATGTCTGACAGCTGTAGCTAAATGCAAATGATCGAAGTTGTCAAGCTCAATTTCTAAGCGAGCAGTAACTTATTTAACTTTTTTATCAGTAAAGCCAACACCAAATGACGACTTCAATGCACAGCTTTTTGCAAAGTACAACATCTGATACATATCATACTTAATAGCTGCAAAATTTAAACGTTTCTAATCAAAACAAATCCATTAGCGATGCGGCTAACGCTAGATGCTAGCAGCGCGAGAGATGTGAAATACAAAATAACTGTGCTTTATAGTATGACAGAAATTAGATTGAAATGTATTTTTCTGGAAGAAATATTGTTGTTTTTATGTTTAATTCAAGCTGTTAACTGAGTCCTCACTGACCTGCGGCTCTTAGCGGAGGCCTTCCAGACAGCCGCTCGAACTGATTGAGTCTGTCCGGGCTGTGTGCTCCTTCTGCGGCAGACATCGCTCCGAAAATCACGCTGAAATCATCCACCTACAAGCACTCGCAGACAACGGGGCTTCCTTCAACAGACTGATGTGTAACGCGGAGCATAACTCAGCCCATTCTCCCCAGAAAGAGACGCTTAAATGAATCGGATGGATCTGACCGGGTCTCCTTTGCAATGAATGTGAAGGCAGAAACGCTGGTGAATACCTACAAGATGGCCATCAAAAAAAACACAGAATTTGATGGTTTTAATGCCTTTCAAAATAAAAGCCATCACATTAAACTTTAAACGTCAAAATCATGAAGGCAAGAAATAAAAAAAAAAAGCTGACCCAAAATTTCCAATGAAAGTCACCATGAAATCAAAACGTGCAATTCTTCTTTTTCATGGAATATTGAAGTATTAATTTTAAACTATATTATATGATCATATTATTTATCTATGCTCATTATTATTATTTTTTTAATTCATGTGCCCTCGTAATCTTTAATAAAATGTCGACATTAAATGGTGTTATGTCAAGGGATTTCCTTCATTATCATCAGTAAGTCAAAATACAAAATTTCATGTCAAATGTCAAAAAAATACTTTCAAAATAATACATTATACTTTTAAAAATACTTTATATATATATATATATATATATATATATATATATATATATATATATATATATATACTTATTAAACATTTATATACTTTTTAGATAAACTTATATAAAAATAATAGATTATTAATTATTTGTTGTACGTCTAAATAGAGAATCTAATTGTCCAAAATGTACCTGCAAATAATTGTGCATATTGAGAGCAATATATTTTAGGGGACACTTAAGAGATGTAAAAAGCTTTTCTCAACACACACTGCAATCAGAAACTCAACAGTCCAGTGCATCCACTCTGCCAAAAAGGTCATTTCATTTAAAGTTTCCACCCTTCAAAATCCTTGTGTCAAACACCAATATGAGACATAACTTGGTGTGGTTATTTTTGTTCCTAGCTCAACTCATCAGACTGTTGTTTGATTCAGCTTAAGGAACTACTCACAATGAGTTGGACTGCAAAACCAATGTCTCTCACATAAACTATAAGGTTCTGCACAAACCAACTGAGTGTCAGATGTGTGTAATCACACTAACAAACAATTCATAATTCAACGCCCATATTTACAAGTTATGTATGTGGTTAAATAATTATTTTTTTTTGTCACTGATTAACATAAATAAGATGTTAAAGAGAAAACAATATTTTATCACTACATTTGGGAAAAAACAAAGTCATGAGTTACTACAATTAAACTATTATAATTTGATGTTAGCAACTCCTGTAATAAAAATAAGAAGGTTAACAAAATGACAAGAAATGAAAAACTGTCACCACTACATTTTTATAATGGAGGGGGGCGGAACTGTGTAAAAATGTTGATAATTGATATCTTGCAGGGGGAGGGTTTAGAGACAGACACCGAACATGGCGGCGCTCGGCAGCCGTGCAAATCGGCCAGAAAACGGCGAAAAACAAAGCAAATCTCCTCTTGTATCTCCTCTGAAAGTGCGAGAACTTCTAAACGAAGGGGTAGCCTCGGAAGACAACGTGTTTAATTGGTAAGAGTTTCGTTATAATGAGAGAGAAGTTGCATGAAAGTGACAGTGTGCGGGTGGAATGCAGGGCAGGGGCGGTGAACAATTCGGGAATCGGATAAGTTTTTACTGAAAACCCTGATGGAAAATGTAACTTAAGCCAGTAGCTGTGTTTTTGAATGTAGCACAGTAGATGGCAAAAATCAACAAACCATTTTGGCAAAAATCAACAAACTAGCCAAAGACCACCAGCTTAGATTAGAAACAAACCATGTTACCAATCTGCCTGAGTCCTTGTCTACTTGTTTGTGGCCATTTGCTGATGCAGGCTTTTTTTAGACCAACAGCAAACCAGCTGGTCCATTTTTTTTGTTGAAGCATGGTAATTGATCCTAGTATACCACCTTGTTCCAAATCACATCTTAAGATGCATTTTTCTGCAGTATGATCAGTGTTGATTCACTTTTCTCTCCATGTCTCAGTTCGCAGCAGGATCCAAACACACCGTCTCCAAATGGCCTTGGGAAAGCTCCATGTGAGGCAGCAAACAAAGAAGCATATTTCAACAGAGTAGAATCCTACTCCATATCCTTTTGAGCATCACTGTGAAAACATCCAGCTCAGTGCCTGAAGCCGGATTTGAGGAAGCAACATCCAGTTTGTGTGACATATTTAATTGCATGCTTGGTTTAGACTAATCATATACAGACTTTTCATTAATCCTTGATTGATTTCAAGATGTTGCATCACATGTCTAGTTGTTTATGATTCATCTCTTCTAGGAAATCTGTGATGAATGAAAATGTCTTTAAAATCTGACTTGGTTGCCTTGAAATCAGAATTGACAGTTCTTATTTTTCTCTTGGGGAACATTGCAGTTTTATTAGATTTTCCTTAACACAAGCACTGTCTGAAATGGGCCGGAAAGCCCCGTGTGCTCTCGCCACTGAGATGTGCACGGTACGGCTGGATCAATGTAGATTGTGATATGTTGAAGTGTTCTAGTTGCCAGGCTTTTCTCTGTGCATCAATCCAAGCCACTTTGGACTTCCAGAAATGTGAGTTTTTCTCTGTTTTCATTCTAGAGTGAAGCCATATTTTGTATCTTCACACATTCACTTATATATTATTTGAAATTTTTTTTAGATGAAGGACGGATTGCAGAATTGCTACAGCAGCTTCAAACGCAACATGAGAAATTCTGTTCCTGGCCAGATTTTCCATGTCCTGGTATTTTGAGAGGCTCACTTGTCTTCTGTCTCCGTTTGACATCTTAATCAGACATTGCTAGTCAGTTATGTTGTTTGTGTTGCAGATCGCTTCTGGATGGTTCCTATTAATGAACCTACGATATTACTCAGTGCCTTTGTAGACCGTTTCAAGAGTGCTTGCCTTCTAGAACAGCAGCTGCCTGCTATGAAGCCAGAGCAACTCAAAGCCATGGTATCATTCTTTTTTTTTTAAGCAAATTCCAAGAATGATTCTTCTATGCATTTCTTATTTTTGGATTTTCTTATTCCTCAGACCTTAACTGAAGATGTTGTAAGTGTCCTCCTACAGCTGATTGAAGATGAGCAAGTGAAACAAGGTGGTTCTCCCTCTAAGGTGTCATCAGATCCCCTCTCTGTACAGGTGGCAGCATGCATCGTTGCACTTTGTGGTTGGGCAGCAAGGTAAAAATTCAACCAATGACTTTTGACCATCCAGCAATGGCAAACTTTTTGCAAAACATTGAAATTTGAAGTAATTCTTTGCCTTGTTTCAATTTAGTCCGTCACTACATGTTATGAATCTGCCCATCCTCACTTGTTCATACTGCATGAGAAAGGTAGGAATGTGGAACTTCTATCAAATGGAGGCTGTTTCAGAGGGTGAAAACCCTCCACAGTCTCCAACATCTACTACCGCCTTGACTCCAACTCAAGGCACAAGTGGGGAAAAGGGGACGCCCACCTCACCATCTCAGTCCCCCACTCCATGCCGCATGAAGCTGCGTAGTCAAGACTCCACACGCTCTGAGCAGGTGAGTCTTTTGCATTTTGACATTATACTGTATATTTGCCATTAGTTTGTCTCGTTGAGTTAAAGTTTAATACCGCAAACCTTCCAAATAAACTTAAAGGGTTCCTTCACCCAAAAACAACATTTCTGCCATTAATAACTCGCACTTATGTCATTCCAAACCCATAAGTCCTTTGTTCATCTTCTGAACACAAATTAAGATTTTTGAAATCCAAGAGCTCTCTGACTCCTCCATAGACAGCAATTTAATTACCATTTTCATGTTGAATAAAGTCGTCATTTGTTTTGTTTTTGCGCACAAAGTATTGTCGTCGCTTCATAACTTTAAAGCTAAATCACTGGAGTCACATGAACTATTTTAACGATGTCTTTGATGCCTTGAAAGTGGTAATTAAATTGCTGTCTATGGAGGAGTCAGACCGCTTTCGGATTTCATCAAAAATATCTTCATTTGTGTTGATCGAAGATGAACGAAGGTCTTGCGGGTTTGCAACGACATGAGGGTGAGTACTTAATGACGTTTCATTTTTGGGTGAACTAACCCATTAACTGAGAATGCCCATTCTATTTCGTTGATCTTCAATTATAATCATCTAAATTGTCAACACTTGTGCATATAGATTGAGACCACATCATCCCCACTGGTTCCCCGCACGAGAATCAGAGACTCCCCTATCCCACATGAAGAGCTTCCGAGCCCCCTGCCCAGGGGCAAGAGACCAATGACCCGCAGCAGGGGCCAAGGAGAGAACCTGGCCTCTAGTCCACAGCGAAAGACAAAACGCCTACGTCTCTCCTCTGCCAGTGGATCTGTATGGACTATTGTTATTATTATCATTATTGGACAATTTAATAGATTTTGTTTGTTTGCATAACTTGTATATACTTTCTATTTAAATATATACACACACACACAGTACTGGCCAAAAATGATTTCCTAATGGGATATTTTTTTTAATGACCCAACAAGTTTAAGCCATCAAATTTTTGAATTTTGAACACCTTATCTAAGGACTGAAGCCTGTTGTTGTTTTTCTGTTCTAGGAAGGGCCCATGCACAGACATGTGTTTGACCCAGTATCCCAGCACAGAGATTGGTGTCCTTGGGTGAGTGTGGGAAGCGAGGAAGGCAATCTAGATGGCTCTGTCTTTGTTGGCAGTGAGGCAGAACTCCCTCAACCAGGCTGGAAGGCAGCGCTCACCCTGTTCTTATCCATGAAAAGAAGCCTCAGTCCAGTAGGAGCTAGTCCATCTCAGGTGAGCCAAATATCACAAAGTATTTTGTTGAAGCTAATTTACTTACTTATTTGTGTTTTGTCATTCTTCATCCATCTAACACCCTTTTTTTCCCTCCAGGGTCCTCATGACAAATCAAAAAGGGTGTTCTCGATATTCAGAGAGTGGCAGGTATCTTCCGCAAGCCAGTAAGTTGCACTTCGGAAGGTGGACTGGCAAACCCTGGTGATGTTATTCTAGTGGTACACTGTCCGTTGTAATAATGACAATAGTTTTATATCAGTAGTTTCTTGATCGAGGGAGTCTTGTTTACAGTAATGGGTTTGGTTGGGAAAGGGACAGTAAATCCACACGGATCAAGCGGCCTGTGCTGAAAGACCTTGCCTTGGAGCAGGAAAGCCCAGCAGAGTTCTTCTCGGAAATTGTAACTTTACCACACTGTTTTGAATCTGGGCCTGTCCAGTCGGCATTCAAACATCAACAGACCGGTGGCCGGCGGGCTTTACCTCGCTTGGACTGCCACCTCAGGCTTTAGGGTTTTAGCCTAATTTAGGGAAGCTTTGGCGAGGCTCCTAGACCTACACTGGAAGACATGCTAGTTGTATCATCGCTGGACAGTTGTCAGATTTTCCAAGGATTTGTATGCATTAAGTAGGTATATATTTCCTTCCGTAAATGTGAATGGGGTGAATCTCATTTTTAAAGATGTTTATCACTTATCTTTTACCCACATGCCAGCTGAAATAGATGTCATATTTAGAAGAGTGCCAATGTAAATTGGTTTTGCTTTTGGACCACTTTCTTTGTAAGTGCTGCCTGTAGTGCCCTTTGTCATGCATGCAATTCTTGTGCATCTCTGCCTAAATTAAATAAACATTTTCCTTTTGCTGGTTTTCACTATTTATGTCTTTTCATTATGTCTTAAAGTCACCTTTTTTGTTTTAACCTTTGACTCCTATGGCTTTTACGCGCTTGTAGTTACCTTATAAATGTTACCTTCCTTAAATATGGGAAATGTCTTGTATTTATTTACTAACAATATTGAACATTAAAAATGGAACAGTGTAAGGACAGATATATGTACATGCAAAAGAAATTAGTTCGGTAACGCACAACAGCCGTCATAACAAAGACGTCCGTGCCTCAGCCGTCATCTTAAACTAGAAAAATCACAATTTTACACATATACTACAAATTTGAATCGTCCCATGTTTATGACATAGCCAGAAACGCCGCATAGAACGAGAAAGGGGGGGGGGACACCTTTCGTCGCGCAGGCGTGACGTCATCGGCGGAGGGATAGATAGATAGATAGATGTGAGCGAGAGCTGTGAGGGCAGAGGACTACCAGTACTATCCGCTGCGGACAGAAAGTGGAGGGCGAAAAATAACTCTCGAAACGACAGCTTGCCGTGTGCCAATGTTCAAAAATATACAGTTTCGGTAGAGGCCAAGGGATCGAGAATCAGTCGCAGAAGATTTGAGCTTCGGTCATCTGAAAGAGGAGTGTATAAAGATGTCGTCTCCAAGTCCGGGCAAAAGACGAATGGACACCGACGTGGTGAAACTGTATCCTTTAATATATAAACAACACGATTACTGTAATGCTACAGCCGTGAAATATCTCCAAAATTCCTGAAAACGGCCCGAAAACGCTTTTCTTGTTGCTTTTAAACCATTCTGGGCGCCCGTCTGCTCTGAAAAACAGTTGTCAAAGCCAGTGTAATGGTTTATTGGATGGTGATCAGCTTTTGACAACAAAAGTGTTTTGATGGTTGTCAGTGCGGCCAGTAACAAAGACAAGGTTTCTAGACGTCCGTTTCTCAAATAACATAACTCAACCCAGAAATGAAAATTTCCTCGACGGGTTTTGTTCGTTGTCAGTGTTCAAAGGCAGAAATGTTGAGGATTATTTATAGCAGATATGTTGCTCTGTGTCCTTTGAGTGTTTTGTCATCGCTTTTCTCTTCAAATCCACACCAACGCTTGACATCCACAGGATCTAAACACATATTTGTATAGATACCAATCGGATATGTATATTTCTATGGTATCTGAGAAAACTAGACGTGTTTTTGAGCAAAATAGTGAACGTTACTATGCATTTGGCCTGCTAGCGAGCTAGCACAACCTCACAAGCCAGTTATTTATTTATTTGTTGATTGTTTTTGTTGCTGTTTTATAATCATAATAGACATTTGTACGCCTTTCGAGACATTTTATCACGGCTTTATATGTAGTGCGATCTTAAAGCACAGATTGTTGACATATAGATATAGACGCTTTAAATGCTTTTTAAATAATAATAACATCAGAATTTACGTTAACTTCAGATTCAGCGTCATTTGATTGCGTTTTCTGGACGTGTTTTTCTGGTGCTTGAAGGATCCATCTTGTTTTTCTGGCTTTTGTTAAGGTCGAATGTTCTCGTTTTGGGGGGTTAAATGTTTTGACAGGAAATTTAGCCTGTATTTACCATCTTTCTTCTGAATTTTAAGTTGTTGCTACAGTGTTTGGATGCGGATGTTTGTCACCAGTCCATATAAATCCCTGTAGTTTATATGTCACGACTGACACACGGCAAAAGTTTTCTAGAGTTATTTTTCGTCGTCTTTAGCTCAGGAGTTTCATGGCTATTATGTGTGCTAGCATGCCTTTATTCGTAATGTGGTTTGGCTGTGCTGTCAGTGTGTTTTGTTGAGGTTTTTGTCGATCTAAGCATCTAGAACACGCAGTTCTGTTGGTTTTCTGAAACGTTTGGTTGATCATTTATGAAGTGCAGTTATGTCAAGCTGTTTGAAACAAAAGAAAGATGTGTTTGCTTTTTAAAGGTTAGTAAAGTGTCGCTCGACTCAAAGCTTACTCTCTGTTCAGTTTGTGGCGTTTAATGTCTGTCTTGTGTTGGATTATGACGTCTGCACATTAAAAGTAAATTACGAAACATACTTTGGGATATTGTAAAGTCCTGAAAGGCTCTGGGAATGTCTCGTTATGTTTTTGTCTCGAGCAGTAGGAACTAGCCTTATGATTGGCTACTCTGTTACTACCCGGAAACTGCGAGTAGGTGGGATTAAACAGTGAGTTGAGTGACAGTGTTTCCGAGTTAAAGCTGAAGTGTATAATGTTTTTTCAAAGGTAAAACACAGATATATTTGTCAGTAGGCTTTTATTAGGTTAATTTCTTTAAAATGTGGAAAAGGTGTGTTTGTTAAAGTGGCTTGTAGAGTACAACAGTCGGTTCCGAAGGAAAAGAAAAATCCCATTCATTTTTCTATAGGGGAGTAGATTTTTAAAGATGCATATAAACCTTTAAAGTCAGGCCTACTGTGAGCTACAAGGTTGTAAGTGGTGTATGCTTTTGTTAAAGCCACCAGTTTGCATTATTTCAACTTTTTTTTTATTAAATATTTGTTTAACAGCAGAATTTCTGGTAAAAAAAAAAAAAAAATCCCAAAAACTAGATTATCCATAATTTTGCAGAAAAATCTTCACCAATCAGAGAATCAAACCAAGCAAATCGTGCCTAAGGAACCACCCACTCCCATGAAGAACGGTGAATTTTGTGAATATTGCTCATGAAAAAATATTGTTTTTATTTTGATTGTCAGTCGCAATGATTCTTGGGATTGTAGTTCATTTCCTCATTAAAGCTGTTAAGCACACAGTCTTTGTCTTTTTTTTTTTTGGATTCAGATCGAAGTTTATGTGTTTCACCTCAGTTGGTTTGGTTCATGGTTTATATCGCTCAAATGTAGATTTAAAAAAAAAAAATTCCCCATAGAAAAAAATGAACGGGAAAACAATACTTTCGGAAATAAGGCTGCTGAAAAAGTGAATAGGCATGTTGAACTCCATAGCTTGATTTAGTGGTGGAGCTATCGGTTTATCAACCCGTAGCAGACGACGGTTCGGAAACCTGTTTACTGTTGCTATCTAGTCGTGCAGAAAATTCACACTTCAGGGGTCAAGGGTGGAGGTTAAAGGTGAATGGACTTAATTACTGAAAACAGCTGATGGCAGGGTCAACTTTTTCGAGCCTTTGAAGCAGGTGGCAAGAGTGACGTAAAAGTTTTCTCTTAAAGTAATTTAAAAGAAGTTCGGAGGTGGGCCATGCTTGTACAGTGATGAATACAGAAATGATGTCATTTACCTACTCTACTATTATTTTGGTCAGCTGGATCCTACAATCTTTTCACTAGGAAAACATGACCACAGTAATTGGCCAAGCTGTCCAGAAAAATTAACAGTAACTTTATTGTTTTGCTCCTCCAACGACATTAGTTTTACCTAATTGGTGAAGGGTGTGTATTTATTTATTTATCTGCATTTTAGGTTAGCACAGAAGATAAGTAGAAGTAAGATAATTGGCTGTTTACCTTTAAACTGTGCCTTTGTGTACTATCCAAACATTTCTTTTCTTAGAGCATTCCAACCAATGGCTCAACCAAGTGCTTACAGATATTGTTCTTGGTGTGAAACGATAACTATATTAGCCTACACACTAGCGTCCAATATCGTTTTGTGTTTTTTAGCACAGACTCTGCAGTTTTGTCATCTGCCGCTTTATATACTCAAGCTCTTTAAAGCAGGATGGGTTCTGTTTGGCTGTCAATGTTTTTATCATTCATCAGCTGGAAAAAAAATCAATTATCAATCAATCAATCATATAGTTTCTGTGTGCCATCATCATTATAGTTGTGGTGTTATCTCTGCAATTCTTTTATATTTAGAACTGTTTTTAGAACTATATCTTTATAGTTATAGTTATCATTTAGGGCTTTATAGGGTTCGTTCACCTAAAAATGAAAATGTCATTAATTACTCACCCTCATGTCATTCCAAACCCATTAGACTTTTGTTCATCTTCGGAACACAAATGAAAATGAACACGATTTCTGAAAATTTGGACTGAACCGCTCAATTCATATAGATTAGATCTGTGCATGGGATCTGGGAGCGCTATAAAACAATATGGTGGGAGGACTGTCACATTTCTGTCGTTACAAAACACATGCAAAGAAGCCCACCCTCCCCCAAAATACACACCGACAGCTATGAGAAAACACATCTTAAATACTCTATTCCCTTAAGGGGAGCCTGACAGACAGGACAACTGGGAGCAGGTTTCCAGAGTGCCTCCTGTTGCTTTGGACAAGTGTTTTCAACTGGGATGTGGAGTTGTCCATACATAACTATTGTTTTCCGCAATATCCTTTTGACATAACCTGAAATGCATACCACCTTATGAAGGGCAAGCAGCAGGGCCATTTAGAGAGAGTAGCTGTTATGATCGGACTCCACGATCCTATCCGGTAATTTGCTGCAGGCACAAGAGAGCTGTGGATCTGGAACATGCTCAACTGGGAATTCACGAAATGAATGTCAGAATGACCTCGCCGTGCAGAGCTGCCTTAAGCACTTCCTAAGCTCGAGAGAGAGAGATGATGACCCGTCTTTGACATCACCAGATACTTCTGAAACATGTTCAAACAGGTCAGAGCTGGCTGTTGGCTTTGACAGGGCAGCATGGGATAGTATAATGTCAATATGTTGTGTAACATCTGTTGCACTTCTCATTTAGCCTATCATCTATTCACTGAGGGATGTAGGTTTTTTGAATTTATTTATCTGAAACTCAAAAGACCTCTTGATTTAATCAGTGTGGACTGAGTTCTAGTGGTTCTTGTTTTTATTTCTCACTTTGCCAAACCACATCTTGATCTAATTAGCTAGTCCAGCTGTAACCGAAGTGCTCTTTCGTACTGAGTTCATTGCCTTTGAAATGCATCAGTAGTTAGCAAGGTCAGTTTACCTAGTGAGTCTAATGATTTGTTATTATGAAATCTTCACCAATAAGTCATCAATATGTAACTGGACAGTTTGGATTTTTTCTTTTCACATTTTTCGTTTTGACCTACATATATTAGATTCAAGTCGATTTTTTTTTTTTTTTTGCGCGCTTCAAATTTGGCCTAGCTTTAAATTATTATTGCATACCATTTGCACTACAAACATGATTTATCTTGTGAAAAAAAAGCAAAATAGTCTTAAATTGCCTTAAATCCTTAAATCTTAATTTTAAGATTACGTTTACATGTGCAATTATAAAACACTTTTTTGTTTAGACTTGGAAGTGGGCTGTTTAGACTTGCATAGACAAGCAACTTTTCATTATCTTCAAAAAAAAATGTAAGTTTAAAAAACTTTTGTAAAGATTCAGTGCTTTGTTGTTGCTATCTCCATAGGAATATATAAGGTACATCATATCCGAACCAGCCGTTATATGATGAAACTCTCTTTCATTTTGTCCCAGCTAGTCACAAGATATAGCGTCATGCACACAGCAGTACAATCTCATCGGCCAAAGTCTCACTTCGTATAGCTGCATATTAAATATCAAATATGTGCCGTGATTGTGTCAGGTTAGAATATGGAGTCGTGTTTTCTGTATTCAGAAGGCACAACCTTTTTTCAAAGGTTATTTGATGACTTATGCCAGGTTAGAGCATTCATCTTAATTCAAGTGCTATAGATCCATGAGGACCTGCTGTTTTCTTGTACAACTCGTTGGTCCTTTAAAAAAAAAAAGAGAGCATTTAGAGCCTATTTTATAGTCTGCATTATTGCCACTGGCATTGCTGCCAGCTCTGACATATTCTTTGAATATGTAAACATGTCTACATCTTAAAAGAAAAACATTCATGTGTTCCCATTGAGTTGTCCTTGTTTAATCTTGACTACTAAGAATCAAATAGAGGATTATAAACGAAAAGCAAGACCCCTTCAGGAATGCTTTGCGTTTCTATCCACTTGCTTGACTGCCAAGGCTTTAGACGAGCAAACAAAGACCGCATAAGCTATTTTATACAGGAAAAATAAAGAGATTGACTGTTAGACTCTTACAAAGATGATTATGCAATCCCACCTTTTCTAAAAAAGCACAGGCATCGCTGTTTGTAAACAGCATTTGTTAATAGTTGTGAGCTCAGCGGTATGAATCCCTCCATGTAAGACTGCTGGTTGAATAGCAATGCTGTGCTTCTCCTTGGCTTTAAAGTCTCCGTCTTGTTGTCAGCCTGAAGGTTTGTCATAACACTTCAGCGCCATGTATGTGGCGGCGAGGGGGAGGGGGATTTCTAGTGTACCAGCATCCATTGTTCGTCTCCGCTAATTTAGGGAAAGATGCAGGGAGCGGCGAAAGTTTTCCGGGGCCCTTGCCAGCACTGTAAAGGGAAAATCAGCAACATCAGAAATGCCCCCTTGTGTTTAGTGGAGTGTATCGGTTCCCCATGGTGCTGAGGCAAAGGCTCCGGTGTGTAAGACCAATTGAGGGCTTTATCTGGTGCGATCAAGCCCTTTTGTGCGTGAGCTGACATCCGGCCTTCCCTAGCCTGCTTTCATATGCCCATGGAGTCTTATGACTGCACCACTGCTGTGACTGGCTATTGGACTGCTAGAGGAAGATATTCCCCATCTTTCTCATCTGTTTTTGCTGTTATAATATGTGTATGTTCAACTGAAATGACTCAGAAGGACTGACGCTTGGTTTCAGGTTTACTAAGCATTGATATTTCCTGTAGCTCAACTGGTACAGCATGGCGCTAACAACATCATCCCAGGCTTCAATGCACAATAAGTTGCTTTGGATGAAGCAGATAACATTTCTGTTATGTGTTGTGTTGGGGTAATGCATTACAAGTGATGCAAGTTACGTAATCAGATTACATTTTTTAAGTAACACTTTACTTTTAAATTTACAACAAAATATCTGAGTTACTTAAGTACAAATAAGTAACACAAGTTACTTTATTTTCCCATTTATTGACTGGTACCTCTCCTGGCATTGTGTGCGCTGTGTAAACATGATGGTTATTCTAGACTTCCTGCATCCTATTATTCTGTATTCCAGAATGGCAGCACAGCTGAAAGGCTTGTTTGTTTGAGCTGCGCCCTCTACTGTACAGGCATAAGTTTGCATTTCCTTCATTCTGAGGCTTGTTCATTTCACTTTAGGTGTTAAAGGGCCTTTAGATTTGCCAAATTTGTTTAAAAAAAAAAAAAAAGTAACGCAATTAGTTACTTTTTTTTTTTTAGAGTAACTCAATATTGTAATGCATTACTTTTAAAAGTAACTTTCTTCAACACTGTTAATTTTAAGAATTTACAAAATTTATATAATCATGAGTCATGAATCCATATTCCACAGTTTACTACTGATTTTTTGTATTATCCTGAATCACTACAGTACACCTATGATGAGTGCTTATATTCGGATTATTTTAGACCGAGCGGGACGACAACCATTGCGGAGCAACCCAGTACCTGCGTGACTCGTCATATACATAAACGGAGAGAAGTAGCTCCTGCAACAATGTTCTTTCACAAGACCCATAAAGTTTTGTTTATTAACCGCTAAAGCGGCAAAAGTTACAAACTGCTGTACCGTTAAGAAAATGTTGGAAGTTTCTTTTAGAGCCCATCCACACGGTTTAACGTTAGATGTATCCGTACAAATTTTGTATCGTATCGGCGTTTCGTCCAGACGGATCCAGCATTTTGGGAGCCTGAAACCGCTAAAACTTTTGAAAACTGGTCTCAGAGTGGATAAATCTGAAAACGACATTTCAGTGTGGATGTAGCCTTAGAGTCATCATTTATTTATTTCATAATATTTATGATATTTATGTCATAGTATTTATTTATTATATTTCATGGAGCTTGGCAATCTGATTAGCCATACATTTTCAGTTGTATGGAAAACATTAGCTTGAACATCCTGCTAAACGTTGCCTTTTGTGTTCATCAGATGAAAAACTTTTTTGAGCAGTGCAAGTACGCAAATTAAGATACAGTTTACACTTTGGTTTGAAATCTTCATGTCAGAAGTTTATAATTATTGTGGCTTTACCAAATGTCACCCAGTGTTTCTGCATATGAGCTTCATTTATCGACGAGATTCTATATGTAGGATTGTTTCTGTTACAGTGGGTTTGACGGACAGGGAGGGCAAACGGTCAGGTCATGGATGCGTCTGTCTCTTGACAGTGGGAGATTTGAGGCCCTCTGTAATCCCACAATAACACTGCAGTTTCCTGCACGCATGGCCAACCTCAGGCTGAAAAACAGATGGACTGAAGTTCCTCTCTTTGTCTGATGATGTTTGGGGCTGCGCCACATGTGTGCTTTTTCCCTTTTGAGAATAAATGAATCACTATTTTATAACGGTCCAAAGCACAAAAAATGATCTGTTAGATCAAATCTAAATGCTGCAGATAAATGGATGTAATCACTACTGTGAAACTAGATAATCAGATTAGCTTTGATGTATATGAATATCTTTGTGACCTATATTAGAGTGCCTTGCTTTACTAATGTATAACTACCGCTTGTGGATGTCAGGTGCCCTTATTTGATGGAGAAGTTTGAAGTATTGCATTTATACGAACCGTGGTGTAATCAGCTGAGTGCACAGGCGCTTTATCGTGACGCTGCAGGATGTTTCAGGTGATATGGTTGCTTGAGCCATGGTGTGTTGCATGTTGATGGACCCTGCCCTTTGTAACCCACAGAAAAAAATAGATTAGTCTTCTTTCTATTCTTAAAATTGTAATATATTGATGATGCCTGCTCTCATATTGTTAAAAAGACAAGGAAGATCAGAGACAAGACACAAGGCGGTCACTTTTAGAATGACTTATTATATTATTATAATTATTTGATCATTATTATATTTTATATTTATATGGGAAGTGAAATGCTACTAAATGCAATTCAGGTCAGCATGGCGATGGACCTGATGGATCATGAGAGTGGGATTACACACATATACACAGACTAACATTAATGAAAGCTCATCATGGCACTCTATTTTGTTTGCTGTTTGTCTATGGAAATGAGAGCAGGGTCCACTTGGCTACAGGATGTGATTCTGGTGAGAGGCGGTGCATGTTTGGCCGGTTTGTGTCTTCTCAGGAGCCGGTCCTGTGAGCAGGAAAGAGATCAAGATCTCTCACTGGAGATTCTGTTACTCGTAATAGCAGTGTAGCCCTGTGATGCCTCTTCAGTAAACTTTATGGCCTCATTTTTAGTATGAAGTATATGGTTACTTGAAGTCAAAACTTCAGTTTTTACATATACGTTAATGCAGTTAATTTTGGCTCCCATTTTAACAGGCTACCACATTCCTGCTGTGCATAAGCACTTTGCCACTGAAAGTACAAATCATGTGCTTAATTTTCTGGTGTTTGTGGAAATGCAGTTGAACTGTACATTGTATGCCAACAGACATTCTCAGGTCATACATGGCAGTGCACAGGTTGAAGTTTTATACACATGGGCATTTCCATTTGGATTTCACTGCCTTTGAACTGTGGGTTGAGACAGGGATTGATATGTTAAGTGTGCTGAGGCTTTTCTTTCCCCGTCTCTTTTGCTCCATCAGTATTCACCAACTTGTTCAGGCCTCTGGGATCAGTGTTTTCATCCTAACAGAGCGCTTCAGATTGCAGCATTCCACTCGGAATAAGAAACTTGTGATGTCGGAAGGGAGGTTAGCTGCTTTCGTACGGAGTAAAATCAAAACAGATTTGGATCCTGCACTAGAGTAGATCAGAATACTTTGCCTCAACATACTGGCAGATCATGGGCTGCTCAACCTTGAAGCTGTGCCGTATGTGACTGTTGTTATGCCAAATGGGTTTATGATATTTTTTAGTGTTTTTTTTGTGTGTGTGTGTGTTGTGTGTGTGTGTGTGTGTGTGTGTGTGTGTGTGTGTTGCTTTAAGATTGTGTGCGTTTTTTATAAATTGTTAGATGGAGACCAAAGTGTGTATGGTTAGTTTGAAAATTGCCTCAGAAAAATGTAACATTCCAAGTAGTGGTCATTTCCCCTGCAGTAAACAACAATAATAAGAGCACATCAGATGAATCCGAATGGTAATGAAGTCAGTTGCCGGTATTAGATTAAAACCAAAGGTTTGTCAGGTCTCATGATATTGGTTTCTGGAGGAGAGTATTGCTACAGACATGCACATCTGAAACCATTTTAACTGCAAAAATCATGACACATGTCAGGTTCCGTGATGTAATTTCCTTTCCTTCAACAAGGAAAATCGCATGCAAGACACTAATAAATACTATATAAATAATACTAAACTATCAATGTTTTGAATTAGCTGTTATTTTTAGTTTTATCAGTTTTCATTTTAATTTCAGTTTTTGGTTTTAGTCAATTTATTATTTATTTTAATATTAGAAGCATTAATGCTTCACCTTAAATTTATTTTATTTCAGTTAGTTGCCAACGCAACATTTTCATTTAGGTTTTTAAGTAAAACTTTTCAGCTAATATTTATATTTAAATATAATTTATTACAAATTTGAAATTTTGCACTGTTGTATCTGTTGCGGTTACGCTCACGTGACGTTGCTGTGCTGTGTGACCACGAAAGCTTATTATTTGCATGCGTCTTTAAGAGCACACAAGTACTTAACTGAGTTCTTTTTGCTGCCTGATTGGGTTTGAACGGTTAAATGTACATAATTGTGTGTTAAAGAGACCAAGCCTTTTATGTATGTATCTGATTAATTTAGACAATTTATAATATAGTTGTATATTTGTTTTTGTAATAAATGGTGACAAGAATTATGAAATTTCAATAGGATCAAAAATTTGGATATCATAACCTTTATTTAAAGCAAAAATAACTATATTCTGATAAATATATTATTGTCGTGTAATAAAATGACTCGTATCCTGATGTAAGATTTTGGTCGTAAGTCTATTGTCACGTTTGGGGCATAAGTGCAATCCATTTGACTTCAAATCCTTTGTATGATCAGGCTGTATACTGTTTACTGCATCTATCCCTTTGTACTCCAATATTGCCAAGAGAAAGCATTGTTGTGTTCAGTTCAGGCTTTGAACTCCAGGTCTTTGCATGAGTCTGTGAAATGGCACACACGTATGTTGTTGCCCTGAGCGCTATTTTACAACTGCTTACCTTATTTAGAGGGCATGGCATGCAGCGTTTAAGGCCAGGGTCCATTTCGGCATTGTATTCCAGAGGTCAGCTGGACTCTGACCCAGCAGTGATGGTCAACACTTCCACTGCTGTTCCAGTTAACAGAATATCTGTAGTTGTAGAGGATTATAAATAAATATAGTAATAACAGTGTGGCCTACATACATCTGTTATTGTTTTGTCTCCATGCTCCAAACTATTATTTTATTTCATTTCATTTTTTTTTTTTTAATTTTAAGTTAATTTAATTAACTTCAAAATGTTTAATTTTCTAATTATCATATATTTCATAATTCATTATTATGATGAATATTTTAGTATATATCATGTTAAATAAATATATATTTTATTGCAGCAATGTTGTGCTTGTGTAATTTACTATTTTTACTTTAAAGTGAATCCTGTATATTGACCTTAAAAAAAGCCATCAGCCATGCTTCTCTTTAAAATGTCATTGGCCATTGTTCTTGGGTTTTATTTTATTTTTTAAAACAAATTATTTATTGCTTTCAATTTTATAAATTATTTAATGGGTCTCAACTAAGCTGTGTTATTAGTTAACACTATGAGAGATGGTGTGGACGAGATTGCTAATTTTACAGGTAACTAGTCTCCAGGTTTTATTTTTCTGATGAAGATTGCTAGAGCTAGATCCACCCCCACCCCCTAACTCATCCGTTCTCATATTGAAACACGCATATATATCCAAGCAGCTGCTGCTTGCTTTCAAATCAACAAACGCACACTTATGGGACAAGCTGGCACAGTGCATAATGTTTGTGACATGTACGTTGGCAACGAATATACAAGTGTGTCATAATGTTTATTCAATAGTCCTCTGCTATAGATGGCTACAGATGACTAACCTTTTATAAGACGTAATGCAAACAGACATATCTGGAGTTGATCAGTGCAGTGCATCAAGAAAAGTCCCACATACTTAAGTATAGGTGTTTGTGCTAGTTGGTGCTTGTGAACGTTCTCTGATGTGGTATAATGCTTCACCGACAGTAGATGCCGTCTCACAGCTGGGTGGTGTTTCTGTTCTGGCTTATATCTAGATGTTCTTAAGGTTTTAATTTTACATTATTCAATACATATTTGATATTTGGATATTTGCTCTAATGGCATAGAGATTTTAAAATCATTGAGATAAAGGCCAAATCACTACGAATATATATATATATATATATATATATATATATATATATATATATATATGATGTCCAGGAGAGATGAAGACCATCTCAGAGCTGTGCGTGTTCCTGCTGATCAAATAAGAGCTAGTTAATTAGGGAATAATATAGAGCCCTAATGGAGAGAGCTAAGAAGGGAAGGGAGATTTTTGTCTTTTTTTATGTGCGTGTTTGAATGTTCTCTTGAAGAATCTGTTGCCTTGTTGCAATGGGATCCATTTGCTGTTACACAGGTATGTTCGCTGTAATAATGCATAGTTCTTGTCACTAATTCACCCAAAGTCTTTTTAAATTCTCTCCAGATTCGAGAACAAATCATTAAACTTTCATGCATGTGACTCCAGTGGTTAGCTGCTCACAGCATAACTTCAATCCAGAGCAGACTTACACAGCACTTCATTGAGCCAGGCAGCTGGGGAAGGGTGTGAGGTTACACTAGGATAGGAAGTTGTTTTAGGGGTACTGGCAATGGCCATAGATGGCTTCCTGTCTGTTTGACGTCTACCTTTTTAAACCTAACCTGATGCAAATCATGACCCATATTCGCTAGATAGGTGAATGGAATATTAAACCTCAAGGTGCGTCTTGTCTGTTTCTCCATCAGTGAACCCATGTACTTCCTCTTAGACTTGTGCAGACTGCCACACTTCCTGTCTTTCATCTGCCCAACTGTGTGCTTGTGAGTGCATGATAGTGAGAGAGAGAACCTTCCTGCCTTTTCACTTCTGTCACAGTGCATCAGTTCTGACTATAAAAATTCAATTTGTTTTTTTAATGGACAGAGTTTTTTTTCTTCATAATAAGTGAGCTCTGTTGTTAGCTAGTATACTTCTGGGAAGTCATAAAGGTGCAGTCACATTTACCTTTGTTTTGTGAAATTTTGTTTTGGAATTCACATGATTAGCAATTTTGCCCTTGGGAGAAAGATTTTGCAAAGCATATTTCACAGTTCAAGTTGACCAACAGAAAGCTTGCCAGGTTCGAAATTGACTTCTGTGTGAGTTGTGAAGAGCATAAAGGAGAAGTTGCTGGTAATCATGGTAAATTATTGTTAGCTAATGTTATTTAGCTTGGTATCCACCTGTTTGGAGCATCAAAAGCACTTCAAAAGACTTTATTAATCAATTTACATTATTCTATGTTTTATTGGATTAGTAAATATTAGGAGTGTGACGAGACCACTATCCCACGAGACGAGACGAGACATGAGATTGGGTTCACGAGACGAGATTTTTAT
This sequence comes from Opsariichthys bidens, assembly GCA_037194245.1. NCBI lineage: Eukaryota > Metazoa > Chordata > Actinopteri > Cypriniformes > Xenocyprididae > Opsariichthys > Opsariichthys bidens. Next base: position 13,808,648 of record CM074287.1, on the reverse strand, counting down.
AGTATTTTTAAGAAATCCTCAATAATGAAACGTATGAAGGGAAAATAGTCTTTTATTCAACTGAAAATCATAAAATGCAAAAATGTTGGTGCATTTGGAAATCAACTTGTAATGCATGTCATTTTACTTCTATTTTAATGAATTATTTGCAGTAAAACAACATGCAAACACTGCTAAATGTTGCTACAAAATCAACCAATTGTTTTCTGCCCTGTATAATTTCACATGACAAATCTCACTGAACTTCTTTCTATAGATTGAACATAAAATAAACAATATAAATAAAATAAACATATCAATAAAAAATTCAAATTCAAACTTTAAGTGTCACTTTAACTGCAGTACAAAGTTGATCATTTCCCAGTCACTATTGATTGTGTGTCTGTAACTGTGATAAAGCTCTGCGTACAACGAGAAGTCCAACCGTCAGCAGTGACAGCGATGCTTTCTGCCTCTTTAGGGGCCGTTCACATATCGCGCCTAATAAAGCGTGTAAAGCGCGGCCGCGTCGCTTCCTCCTACTTCTGGAGCTGGCGCTTCTGCAGCGTCTGTCGTTGCTATGCAACCATGAACTGTGCTCTCCACGACCATCGCTTGGTTCTTGTCTCATGACAAGACATTCTGAAATGTTGAGATGTTTTCATCTCGCCGCGGCACAGGCGCGCCAGGAAAAAAACGAGCGCGCCGCACCATATGCGCGTCCTGACCACTTCGCTTCCATTTTGCGAATGAAAATGCGTGCGATATGTGAACGGCCCCTAAGAGTCTGTACAACCTTGGCCGAGGTGTACGGCATAGTTTTCTTACAATGTTTACACATTGTTTGTGTCTTGTGTGTTATTCTTGCGCCAAAAACCAAAATGTTTCCCACAAACGATTTGAAAGTGGCGGGGGCATCTTGAATAATAATTTCACCCTCACACTGATAGCACGACGAGACAACTTTTCAACTCGACGAGAAATCTCGTCACGTTTTAGTCTCGCGAGATCTCGTCACACCCCTAGTAAATATTATTACTAAGTATACTTTTTTTTCTTGATTTCTCAAATACTTTATCTTAACTTATTGATGAGAGCTGTGCTTTTACCAGTAGACCCGTATTGCATTTTTTTTCTCTCTCTCTCTCCTTTCTCTCTTTTCAATTGCCTAATGCTAAAAGCGATAAAATGTCTGAAGAAAATCCCATTGACTTGCATTGAAGGTGGGACTTGCATTCAAGCTATATTTAAGGACTTGAAGGTAGACTCTTTTGACTTCAGCTGGTAAGCAACCATAGCAAACACCCAAACAACAATCTAGCTGTACGTTAGCGAGTTTTGCTTGCAAGCACCACTTCAGAGAATGTAAAAATCTAGCTCAAGTTGTTCATTTTCTTTGGACCTCAGGTAGTGACTTTTAGAGCTAATAAAAGTAGCTAGCGCCTTTAGCTTGTGTGAGGGTTTGAGTGTCTATTCTGTTTTGTAGATGTGGACCACAAGCTTCAACTGTTTATTTTTCTTCCCAACACTAGTAGACTTGTCACTGTTAGTTGACTGAGGTGTCTGAGTGTATTACAAAATAGAAATGCTTAGGACAGAATGTCCACAGCTCTAGGCATGAACATAAATATTTTACACCACAAAGCTCTCACACAGACACTCTTACATTAACTGAACTGGCCTGCGGTAGAATGGTGATGTATTGTCTTTAATCATCTGTAAGTAATGCTGCGCTAACAAGCAGACAGTGTTTTCCACCCTATTGGCAGTGGGTAAATATTTTGCCTGAAGCTCAAGGCCAGCCGTTAGCATTAGGTGTCCGAGAACAAGATTCCCTCCTCTTTGTGTTTGTCTGTAATGATGAATGAATGTGTCTCAGGAAAACAAAACTTGCTGCTATGCTGTTGTGCCTTGGCAATTGATGTCTGCCTGTTGTTTTCATCCTTAGCAATCCAGAATGAACAGGAGGGATTTGCTCCTGCAGGGAGGGGGCAAACCTGGTTATTGTGTTTTTGTCTTTTGCACAAGAGACAGATTTAATTGTAATTGTACCCGGTGACTCATGCTGTGATTCATCAAGGTGGCCGTCAACTTCAGTGGTACTAATAAAAAGACTGAAAACACACTTTACCTGTATGTTAGCCTGCATACCTGTTTCAATTTTGATCTGATTTTTGTTCCTCTTAGTCTGCGATCTTTATTCTCGAGAATCGCACAAAGAAATGCACCTACAACAGACAAATTAAAATAAAAAGTTTGTTTTTTTCACAGTTATTTTATTTAACTTAAATACATGATGTTCATGACTATAAAACTTAAAAATGGCTAGTATATGCATATGAAGTGTGTACATCTTAATTCTTCATGGCATAGATTTAACGAAGTTCTGGAAACATTCCTCCGAGATTTTGGTCCATATTGATGCAGTTGCTGCAGACATCAATAATGTGAATCTCATCCCAAAGTGCTCTATTGGATTGAGTTCTGATGATTGTGGAGGCCATTTGACTATAGTGAACTCACTGTCATGTTCAAAGAAACCAGTTTGAAATGATTTAAGCTTTGTGAGATGATGCGTTATCCTGTTGAAAGTAGCCATCAGAAGATGTGTACACTCTGGTCATAAATGTATGGATATGGTCAACAACAATACTCGGGTGGGCTGTGGCATTCAAACAATGATCAACTGCTTCTAAGGGGTCCAGAGTGTGCCAAGAAAATATCCCCCACACCACCAGCAGCAGTCTGAACCATTGATACAAGACATGTTTACACCAAATTCTGGCCCTGCTATCTAAATGTCGCAGCAGAATTCGAGACTCATCAGACCAGGCAACGTTTTTCCATTCTTCTATTGTCCAATTTTGGGGAGCCCATGCGAATTGTAGCCGCTGTTTCCTGTTCTTAACTGACACCCGGTGTGGTCTTCTGCGGCTGTAGCCAATCTGCTTCAAGGTTTGACGTGTTGTGAATTCAGAGATGCTCTTCTGCATAACTCGGTTGTAACGAGTGGTTATTTTTGTTATCTGCCCATTCTCCTCTGACCTCTGGCATCAACAAGGCATTTTTGCCCACACAATTGCCGCTCACTGGATATTTTCTCTTTTTCAGACCGTTCTCTGTAAACCCTAGAAATGGTTCCCTGTAGTTTCTGAAATACTCAGACCAGCCTGTCTGGCACCAAGAACCATACCACGTTCAAAGTCACTTAAATTACCTTTCTTCCCCAGTCTGATGCTCATTTTGAACTTCATATATACACAGTGATGCACATTAAATAGTCAAAGATGCCTGTCTGATGCTGTATATAAAACTATGTAAAAAAAAAAACAAAAGTGCAGATGGAAGCCCAAAGTACTTTGTTCATGTTTCTGTCAGAAAATGACCAAAATAGCACTTGTTGCGTAGAAAGTGTTTTTCAGTGTGAATTCCATGCTGAGTTTGTCCCTTATTTGTCTGCCCAGGCTAGGAAATACTTTTCTCACAACAGACTTTTAAAGGAAGGTGAAACCACAATTGTTTTCTTCCAGATGTGTGTTGACCATTTACAAAAATGCTCTTTTTTGTTCTTTGTTATTTGTTTTTTAACCCAAAGGGCAAGGCAGAACAAGACAGCGTCTCTATAAGAGGCTATACCCAGGCACATGCTTGTCTGGACCTGTTCGTTCACACACTCGTTCATAAACACTCGTAATCATCTGTGCATAAGACGGTATTGTGCAACCAACCGCAACAGCTGGGAGGAATCCATGTCTAAGCCTATGATGTTTTAACGTAGATAAACGCATATCCTATTGGTGTTCGCTCTTGTTCCTTAAATGTACGCGATATTTCTGTATGATGTGATTGATCAGTGTTTTGAGTGTGTGATTAGATTATACGTGTGTGTAAAGGAACATTGGCCCAAGGGTCTCCTGTAGATTATGGCTTAATCCATACAAATCCATTGAAGGGGGAGGGAGCAGTGAGACGGATGAAAACAGGTGGGTGTCAAGGCAGTGTCTTCTGAGAAGAGAACACATTTGGGTTGCTTTATCAGCAGCTGGCTGGAGTTGAACAGCTGCGATCGGTTATAACACACAAGAACCAATGGTGTTTTGCATCATCTGAATATGCGGAAGCGCAAATAAAATTTAAGAGTGCAATTTGTGGTGAATGACAAATTTGGGTTTGTTCCTTAATCAAAGCTGCTTCAAAGACTTGTGTTATAACACATGAATACTGTGGACCGCTTTTATGGATTTCTTTTTTTCACTCTTTTGGAGCTTCATATTATTATTTTTTGTTGTTGGGAAAAGGGCAGCTTGGACAATGTGCTGAATATCTCCTTTTGTGTTCAACAGTTACATCATATATTATTAGAGCGACTTGACGACGAGTGGATAATGACAGAACTATTTCCTTGATGTGTACACGATTTATGGACGATTAATAGCGATCTATTTTAAATCTGTGTCACCGATGCCTCAGAGGAGAAGCACGTTCCTGCAGTTCTGCCGAAGAATTGATGGAGGACTATTGAATTGTCTTGTGTACAAATGAAGAGAGATTTTGAGTCAACCGCGTTGATGAATGTCTTTAAAAGCAGGAAGGTTACCCTTTATTTTTCTTCCCATGTTAGTACGAATCCATCTCTTCCTGTGTAGTCTTTAAGATGAAGGGAAACAGGCGTCAAAACTGCCTCAAAGGCATGAGGAATGGAGAAAAACCCCTGCAGCCTCCAGGCTTCAGTATTTGTGTGTGTCTGTGTGAATGTCTGTACATGCATGAGCAATTGCTTTTGTATCTATCCAAAAGAGGCTTAATTTACTGGCAAAAAGTAGTCCCACATGTCATTGGGCACAGCCAGACAGCTCAGCATGGTGCTTCCCCACTGGAGGTCTCATGATCACAGCAATGGGCACAGATTCTTTAACAGGTCTGCTGAAGCTACACACACACTCGCCCCTTTCCCTTTTATCTCACGAGTCTAGTCGAGAGCGACCTGTACGGGCTGCCAGACAGCAGCATTCCTTCCTGAACAGATTCTGATCACATGTGTTAATGTAAGAATAAGGCTTGTGATAAATCGAGGTTGTTGCCCGTGAGCCATCAGGATCGTTTTTGTTCCGAGTCTGTATTCATTGGGAGTAACCAGCTAATGATGGTGCTATATTTTTCAGATTTGAATCAAAAAACATTGTGCAGACTCGCACTTTTCCTGGGTGTTTTCACTATTCTCTCAGCCTCTGCAGATGCTTCTCTGCCAAAAATAAACCCATGATGTTTAACCCCTTGGTGACCACAGCCGCTTACAGCTACAACTGATGAAGAAGCCAGCTGGTGTCTTAAAAGAGTAAACACTATCCGTCTGTCACGCTCGCCCCGTCTCAATCGGTTTGCCTTGTACCACTGTGGAAGACTAGGAGTTACATTAAAATAAAAAAAATTTAAATTAAATGAATTTATTCAAAAGTTAATAGTCAAATTTATGTCATAAATTACATTTTTGTTTTACTTACTTTTATTTATTTATAGTTAAATATTTGAAGTGTATGTATAGTTAAAGTATTTGGAATTATTTATTTTTAGCGTTGCATTTAACTATTTTTAAATTTAAAGGGATTGTTGACCCAAAATGAAAGTCATGTTCCAAACCTGTGTAGTCTTCTGTGCAACGTAAAATCATGTATTTTGAGAAATGTCTCAAACTGTTCTTTTATGTTCAGCAGTAAATGATGACAGATTTTTTTCTTTTGTCATAGTTGAACTCTCACTTTAATTAAATTTTGTCAAATGCTTTTCAATGTCAATAATACATTTTAAAGTGGCACTGCTAGTTTTCCTTACAGCACCTTCGATTGGTGAGTAGATCTTCAGTTCTGCTCCTCGGTTTTTTCTCTTCTGCTCCCCCAGCCCCTCCAGATGTATTAAAATGATTGAATTTTAAAAATGATTCTTGAACCTTTTGTGGTATAAATCTCATTGGCTCCACGGTGTCGCATTTTTGGGAATAAATCTCTGCGTAATTACAGTCATTAGGATCATGAAACTTGAGACTCTAGTATCGAAAAGCCACAATGGACGATAATCGTAAAGAGCGCAGCTTCCACACCTCTCCTGGGAGTCACGCAGTCTTTCGCACCAGATGTTTTAAGGCGACCACTTGAAATTGACAGCTCTGTTTCCCAGTAGAGCCGAGAGTTACCATTTGATACAAGAACCCTAGAGACGAGCACTCAGCTGGTTAAACTCTCGCTCAAGTCACAGGTCTCGACACAGCGTAAACATTTTGCCTTCATGAGCCAGTCTGGGCAGCGTGAGTCTATGGTTTGAGTCACAGTGCAGCCTACACAACAGCTGACACATGACACACACTATAGCATCATCAAAATACGGACAACGACAATGGCAAAGTCTGCTTGAGAGCTGTGTTTTGGATGCATGTTGCGTTTAAGCCGAGATGGCAGACGGTGTGTGAGTTTTTGAGAGCATCGGGTCTCTGTCATGGTCTTTTGATGTGGCAATGAGCTTGTATTGTTTTGCTCAGCGAGGGTCTGACTGCTGCTCTCTGCGCCAGCAATATGAGAAGTGACAGCCTGACAACCATAGCTAATGACAGGAGTGTCGTATTGAGTTGCCCTGATGCCTTGTGTGTGGGTCAGACCCACGGATTGTGTTTTTGCTATCCGATCTTCTCAGCTGAACCTCTTGATAATTATTGATGGTCAGAGAATAAAGGCTAAGTGAGAACCTGGGTTTGTGAGATTAAACTGTTAGTGTGAATGTGCTATTTCATTTATTCATTTTATTTTTTTACGTTTGAAAGGGCATTTTAGTGTCTCCTCCCAGTTGTATTTTCTCTTAACTTGAGGTTAATTGTTATTTAAATTTGGATGATGAGTCTGTCTTATTTGATCCTAATTGAAGTTCATTCAACTTTTTCCTATGTGCTAATTTTATTAAATATTTTCTATCAATTAATTATGAATTTTATTGTTTGATTTTGCTTTTGTTATAGTATTAAAGCTCTTGAGTTTACCTTAACAGATTTCATTTAGCATTGAGAGTAAACATGAAGTCACAATCCTGAGTGGACTCAACGAATTTGTAGTGAAGTTTTATGGACCACAAGGAAGTAAGTGTTTTTTTAATTGTTTACATATATTGACTTTATGAAAACATTTCCAGGTCACATTTCACCCCAAAATCAAAAGAAAAAATGTATGACCCCCCCCCAAAGAATATATATAGTATATGATTATAATACAGTAATATCAATATGGGGAATTATTTAATATGCAACAGCTATGATAAAAGTAATGTCATGATAAATAGTCATAAATAATATAATTTTATTAAATAGGAATAAATGCGCAAAATAATAACACAAAATAATCATGCTTTTCTTTATTTTTTTTAACACAAAAGTCTTCTAATTGTATCATTACAGTAATTTCTTTCTTTCTTCTTTTTTGGAGTGAAATATGACCCAGACATGTCCTTGACAGATTTCGTGATATTCACAGAGTTTTACTCAATTTTTTTTTTACCCAGCTATCACGCGAAGCAATGGTGACAGAGCAATTCCACGCAAATGTCAACCTTGCTATGAAAAATTTAAGTTATCATAAAAAAATCAAAACCCTTTCTAAGTTGTCCATTTGGATCTGTATTTTATTGTATTGATGTGCTGTCATGTAAATTTTAAGTACATTTCTGTTAATTCACCTCAGATAAGGTGTGCACAGATACTAAAATTTCTTTTTTTATATACAAACCAATTTCATGCTTTAAAAAGAGGGATCAAAGACTCATTTAATTATACTTTTTGTTGATAGTATGGATGTTGCAGAAAGATGGGGGCATGACTGAGATATAAATACACTCACTTTGTTATAACTGCATTTCCCTTTAAATTTATGAAGGCTATATTTAGGAAATCACTCGACGCTAAAGTGCTGTGTCACGTCCGTAACGATTTAAAGAATAAGTTTATATTGTATAATCATTATTATTACAATTAATTTGAAACTTTATGTACAAAGCCAAAAAATGTCCATTCTAGTTATGATTGACAAATCATCTCACTTAATTGGTCTAAACAACCTAATTATGCGTTACGGACGTGACCGTTACGGACGCTTCATATTAAATCATGCATGATTTGACCAGCGCATATTTGTTTAATTAATTAATTTATTTATTTATTTCAAGCAATATAATGACACATAACAAAGGCAATCAAGAAGTATTCTGATTAAATCAATACGAAAAGATAAATTCATCAACTTTACAATATAAATCGATCTATTGCTTGAATCTATATGCTTGAATGCTAATTTTGCAATAATGTGGCTATTTTAAAGTACGATTGCGCATTCAACAACGCAAAACGGGTATAAACATTGTGATTAGTTTGACACAAAACATAATATATTGCGATCATTGTGACACGATTGCTTTTTTGCATGCAAAAAAAAACAAAAACCGCTCTCCAGACTGTTACAATCAGACAGCGTTTCAATTCACTGACGGGACTGAGGGGAAACTGAGGGGAAACTGAGGGGAAACCGGTGCTCTTGACTCCGGAGAATATCGATATGATAAAATGCATATATAATGATTATGTATCTAAGCATTAGCAATTCCGTATCTTTCGGGGTCTAAAGTAAACACCACATTATCAAGCATATCATGCCCGAATTGAGTTTTGAACATGCTCACGTGCCGGTTACAGTTTAGCAGCATGAGAGATATGCGTGAACTAATCTATAACACGGTGATTTCAGTTTAAATTTGATTAATTGTGCAGACTTACCTACTGATGTCTCAGATGTTTGTTGTTTCAAATAAAAAGAGAGACACAAAAAGGTCTCTGTTCAAGTTTTCCGGCGTCAGCCAAGTGATGGTTTCGGAACGGTCACGTCCATAACGGAAAGACGTCACGTCCGTAACGTCCGTTTTTCCTCATAAATGGAAAAAATTTAACTAAAATAAAATAAATAATTTATGTTCTATAGAGAGCCGACACTCATCCATTCGGTTGGTATTATTTCTTTTGGCTTGTGCATTTTAATTCACAGAATTTCAACAAAGTATATTGTCTCCCACAAACTCGCGTCTTTTTTTGTCACGTCCATAACGCATGTTTATTTCCCTCATTTTAAATATAAAACGTATGTGTAGACTGATATTTTTCTGATGTCTGTACTCCTTTATTAAGGGAGTATGGACATATAAACAGACATTTAAATATATTGGTATTAAATGCATTTTCTGAGAATTTATATTTTATGTTTTGACTGCAAATGTCACGTCCATAACGCTGGAATTGCCCGACACTTTTGCATATTTAAACATGCCTATCTTACACAACTTTTGATTTGGGACATGCCGTCATTGTTTACTCAGAAAACATCTCGTGACCCTTTTTAATATTCATATCATCTGCTGTTAAATGATCTTTCCTTCCTCTCCGCTTTGAGAGGTAGGAGCAGGTCCTATCCGCGACCTCTGCGGCTAGGCTTTACCTTTCGGAGTTTGAGCCTGTGGCCACGAGGGTCAGATTGCAGAAGGCTATTCTTGGAGTGAGCACACGTTGCACCATACCCCATATCACGCGAGGCCAACAGCACAGCTTCCCCGTCCACATGTGTACACACCCACACGTGTGTAATTACACATATAATTCATAATTGTCTAATTAAGTATTTCAGTTACACCCACACACCGTCACTTTTGAATACAAAGACCTCTACGGTTAGTCATTTAGAGTTTCGATTATGAGCATTACTGCTTGTCTTTTCAAAGCTACATGCTAGAGGAGATGGGAATTGTTTCTTGAATAGTCATGTGTTCCTTTCTGTTTTTCCTGTCAGCACCATATGAAGGGGGCGTGTGGAAGGTGCGAGTAGATCTTCCAGACAAATACCCCTTCAAATCTCCCTCTATAGGTACAGTATTACAATGCAGGTTCCTAAAGAGCCATTATCAGCTGAGTGTTCTTCAAAAGCTGCACACATTGGTGTGGTTGTGAAATGAAGGGTAGAGTACATTCGAAACAGTCACACTTAAGGTGTGTTTGGTGGAAAAAGTACATGGCATACCTGTGATGTCATATTTAATGATCAGGAAAGATGGAGTGGTAGGAGAAAGGTTAGGAACAGTCAGTGTTGAGCAGTCAAATCCTGTTATGTTTATCTAAAACCATTTTGAGACCATTAAGATTTTTTAATATTTTCATTTTCAATTTTTTGTATTTTCATGACGATTAAACGTATCACCTGCACCAAATTCTAATTATTGCAATTCGAAGCATTTTAGTTGAATAATATTTATTTATTTAATACAGTCATTTGAATTGGGGGAGTAGTCATGAACAATGTAAAGCAAACTACTAATTTATGCTTTTAAATTCATTTTAAAAAGTCTACGGAGATAAATGCAATGAAATGCTGTTATTTCTATCTATGATCTCATTCCATCTTTCTTCTTCAATCTCTCTGCAGGATTTATGAATAAGATTTTTCATCCGAACATCGATGAAGCGTAAGTCTGTTTAGCCTGAGTCTGATCAATAAAAGCTCTGAGCAAAAAGTTGTTGTTTCTACCAAAAATGTACATCTGTCATTTACTCACCCATGTCATTCTAAAACTATGATGTTTTGAACACAACAGGAGATATTTTGAAGAATGTTTGCACTGCTCCTTCCCATATATTCAAAACATACAGTGATCAGGGCCTGTCAAGCTCCAAAATTGTTATAAAAGTAGTCCAAAGACTTAATTCACTTGAGAAGGAAAATTTCCTGATAATTTACTCGCGCCATGTCAGCCAAGAAGTTCATATCTTTCTTTCTTCAGTCGAAAAGAAATGAAGGTTTTTGAGGAAAACATTCCAGGATTTTTCTCCTTATAGTGGACTTATTTACCAATGGTTTGAATGTTCAAATTACAGTGGAAATGCAGCTCTACATGATCCCAGCCGAGGAATAAGGGTCTTATCTAGCGAAACAATCTGTCATTTAAAAAAAAAAATTCATGTACTTTTTAACCACAAATGCTTGTCCTGCACTGTAATGCGCGTCCATGACTTCACGCATTACGTAGTCAAGCTGGAAAGGTCACACGGAACGTAGGCGAAAGTACTGACCCAGTTTATTAAGCGAATGTGCAAAGTCAAACGATTTTGAAGTTTTGAATTTTTAATGTCTATTCGCACTAAGAGCGATAAGACAAAGCGAAGAATTATGCTGTTTATACTGCGGTCAAAGTGAAAAGAAAACTTTGCATACCTGCAAAATGTAATGGGTAACACTATTCTGGAATGGAAAAGTGGAAGTAAACTATGGGATAGGTTGTCATTGTAAATCACAGTATAATGATATTGATTTTAGTCATCGGTTCTATTCTAATGCTAAGCCTGTTATTCTTTGTCCAGGTCAGGGACCGTGTGTTTAGATGTGATCAACCAGACATGGACCGCTCTTTACGGTATGTATATGTGATGACTGTGCATGTCTGCTTTCATGTTAATAAGGCAAGGCAAGCCATAGCTTGCATTGATGCTGCCTGAGGAGTAGAATAAAGTCTCCGGCACCTTAGACAGGACCGTGGTGCACAGTAATCCTCTTAACCTCTCTGAATGAGCTAATACCTGCAAGGTCAGAAAACAGCATCAGCTCACCTAACAACCACACTTCAACTGCCCATTCCCACCAGCAATCATTCACAACACCGTCATCTGTCTTTTTGCAGCAGTCTCTCCATTTCTTTCTTTATCACCATATAATAGATCAAGTCACAATTTGAAGAAAATTGTCATATTTATTAGATACTAGTGTAGTTTAGTTGTTTGCAGCCTTGTGTTTAAGATATTATTCTGAAATACCTGTTTCTGATTGGTCTGCATTCTTAGTTCATATACAGAGTTGTCGTTTCAGTTGTGAAATTTTACGATTCTTAATAAGTTTCAATACCACAGCACAACAAACATGCTGTTTAACACACTGCTTTATTCCAAAAGAGTGTGTGTGTGTATATATATATATATATATATATATATATACACATATACATATATATATATATATATATATATATATATTATATATATATATATATATATATATATATATATATACAGTTGTGTTCAAAATTATTCAACCCCCCAATGCTGTAAATGGTTTTAGAGAATTTAGAATACATTTGTAATTGAATTCAGAATGAAATCCTACAAGGACTTCTTAAAGAAGCATATGCAACTAAAATGACATCAATTGGTTTTGTAATACAGTAGTAAATGTTTCTTTTGTGAATTCTTCATTGAAACAATTATTCAACCCCTTAAAGACTACCACTCTGAAGAACAGAGGTCCATTGAAGTGTTTTCAATCAGGTATTGAAAGCACCTGTGGATGTCAGGGAGCATAAAGCCTAATAAGCACCAATTAGGCAGCTTTAAAATGACTGTGATACTCAGCTCCTTCTAGACATTTACTGGTGTGGTTACAAACATGGTGAAGTCAAGAGAATGGTCCAGGAAGACAAGAGAAGAGGTGATTATTCTTCACAGGAAGGGCAATGGCTATAAGAAGATTGCAAAGATGTTAAACATACCAAGAGACACCATAGGAAGCATCATTCGCAAATTCAAGGCAAAGGGCACTGTTGAAACGCTACCTGGTCATGGCAGAAAGAAGATGCTGACTTCGACTGCTGTGCGCTACCTGAAGCGTAGAGTGGAGAAAAGTCCCCGTGTGACTGCTGAGGAACTGAGAAAAGATTTGTCAGATGTAGGTACTGAAGTTTCTGCTCAGACAATACGGCGCACCCTGCGTAATGAAGGCCTCCATGCCAGAACTCCCAGGCGCACCCCCTTGCTGTCTCCAAAGAATAAGAAGAGTCGACTGCAGTATGCCAAAAGTCATGTGGACAAACCACAGAAGTTTTGGGATAGTGTTCTGTGGACTGATGAAACAAAATTAGAACTGTTTGGGCCCATGGATCAACGCTATGTTTGGAGGAGGAAGAACAAGGCCTATGAAGAAAAGAACACCTTGCCTACTGTGAAGCATGGCGGGGGGGTCAATCATGCTTTGGGGCTGTTTTGCTTCTGCAGGTACTGGGAAGCTTCAGCGTGTGCAAGGTACCATGAATTCTCTTCAGTACCAGGAGATATTGGAGGACAATGTGATGCAGTCCGTCACAAACCTGAGGCTTGGGAGACGTTGGACCTTTCAACAGGACAATGATCCCAAGCATACCTCCAAGTCCACTAGAGCATGGTTGCAGATTAAAGGCTGGAACATTTTGAAATGGCCATCGCAGTCACCAGACTTAAATCCGATTGAGAACCTCTGGTGGGACTTAAAGAAAGCAGTTGCAGTGCGCAAGCCTAAGAATGTGACTGAACTGGAGGCTTTTGCCCATGATGAATGGGCGAAGATACCCGTAGCTCGCTGCAAGACACTTGTGTCAAGCTATGCTTCACGTTTAAAAGCTGTTATAACTGTAAAAGGATGTTGTACTAAGTATTAAGATTGAATGTCACTTGGGGGTTGAATAAAACTGATAATGATGTGAGCAGAGAAAAGACATTTGTGGTTATTTCATTATAAATGTTATGTTATATTTGTCTGACCTACACGTGCCTCTTTGATTTAATTGTAAGCAGGATGACTGAATGATCAAAATCAATGTCAAACCGGCCAAAACAATCAATTTCAGTGGGGGTTGAATAATTTTGAACACAACTGTATATACACATATATATATATACATATATATATATATATATATATATACACATATACATATATATATATATATATATATATATATATATATATATACACATACATATACATATATACCATTTTATTATTATTTTTACATTATTTTACTTTTATATTTTTATGGAATAAGCGCCTCTTCAGGGCTTTATTTTGTGATAATGACCGGCTGACTGTACACACACACACACACACATATATATATATATATATATATATATACACACTCGGCTGCTTTATGTCATTGTCCACTTTGTGTTTGTATAATAGTGTCAGCTAGAATGTACACTACTGGCTATGAGAGAAAAGAGAAGGACAGAAAGAGAAAGAGGGAGAGAGAGAGATCTATGTCTACATCCCCCACACTGAAAGGGAGATTAGGCCATAATCATGTCATTCACCACAAATCCTCCATTTTGTGCTGCATGTAAGGCTCATAACATAAGACTTTTGCTGTGCTGCTGTATTAAAGGCTCTACTTCCTCTCTTTCTCTCTCCTCACAGATCTCACCAATATCTTCGAGTCGTTCTTGCCACAGTTACTGGCCTACCCGAACCCCATTGACCCTCTGAACGGGGATGCGGCAGCCATGTACTTGCACCGGCCAGAAGACTACAAACAGAAAATCAAAGGTGATTTGGAGAGTTGCAGTCGTTTGACTTGGTGTTCTCTTGGTTTAACCTCCATCTGGCCTCTGCTTTTATACCTGTCACCATGTTTCACATCACCACGTTCCAATGGCTTCTGCTCTGAAAAATGTATATGCGTAAGGTTTATGTTTGCAATGGTGCATGACCCCTTCTTGTCACTTGTCACTCAGAAATGTTAATGATGCCCATGTGTGACATATTTTTATATAAAAATTCACTAGCGTTAAATAAACATATATTACTTGCATTCAGGAAGGACACATTAAATTGACTGTAAAGACATTTTATAATTTTAATTTTTAAGACATTTTATTTATTATGTTACAAAAGATGTCTATTTAAAAAAAAATGCTGTTCTTTTGAACTTTCTATTCATCAAAAAATTATGAAAAAAAATGTATCATAGTTTAAAAATTAAGCTGCACAACTGTTTTTAACATTGCTAATAATAAGAAATGTTTCTTATGCATCAAAATAGCATATTGGATTGATTTCAGAAGGATCATGTGACACTGAAGACTGGAGTAATGATGCCGAAAATTCAGCTTTTCCATCACAGGAATAATTATATATAAATTGAAAACTGTTCTTTTAAATTGTAATAATATTTCACAATAATATTACAAATTTTTCTGTATTTTTTATCAAATAAATGCTGTTTTGGTGAACAATAGTCTGAATGTAGGTGTATATCTGTGCTAATTTATTGATACAAAAGTGAGATAAACATTTTATAAATTTGTATTTTTATTTATTTATTTATTTATTGTATTGAAATAAGTGTTTGCTGTCTTTTTCTGACTATATATTTTCCCCATCCATCCCTTTCTGTCTCCCTGTTTCTATTCAGAATACATCCAGAAATATGCAACAGAGGAGGCTCTGAAGGAGCAGGAGGAAGGAGCGGGCGACTCCTCATCAGAAAGCTCCATGTCTGACTTTTCAGAGGACGAAGCTCAGGACATGGAGTTGTAGTTAAGGGCGACAGTTTTCTCCCCTTTACCACAGAGACTATATTATTTCCTAACCATGCGAAGCAGACTATAAAAGATTCATATTTAAACAAGGTGATTTTTTTTTTATTTTATTTTTTTTTATCGTTATTATTACTAAACCAGGATTTTTATGGATATCTAGCGTTGACGATGAATACGGCACACTCTCTAGGTGTTCTATCTCTACTTCTTGGTGGTTGTTTTTTTTCCCCTTTTTTTCTCTCTTTCACTCTCTCGCTCGCTCTCTCCGACACCCCAACAAAAGAAAGGCTTGTAGTGTTTCCCCCTTGATTCCACGTCGGTAGCTGCGTAGCTGGAATGCATGTCATCGCCTCCCTAAACCACCTTTTCCGACGCAGACTGACCGGACAGAGGCCGTATTTAACCGGGGGTGCCCTTGTGATGTTACTAACGTACTGAGAGTTGTGTCCGTGATGCTCTGATGTATGAATCCCCTCAGCTTAGACCTTTTTCAAGGACTGTCTTCAGGTGGAGTTGTTGCAGTTGGATCGGACACGTTTTGCCTCGTTACTTCCCTCCACCTCAGCGGTTTGATCGATCCTGTTCGATCATCCCAGCGCAAGTCATTTTGAATTATGATTGCTTCCCTGGTTGTCCTGTTTTTTTTGTTTTTTTTTCTCTCATTTGTTTCGACAGATGTTTTAATATAGAAACGCTCAAGAGGGGGATTTTTCTTTTCTCCTTTTTATTTGGGTCTCACCTTGAGGGGAAGTTTCCACGCTGTACATTTAAAGCAATCATCAGGATTTTACAGAACGTCGCACACATTCTGCTCACCAATCAAGTCCACGATACAGCGCCGGCGGAAAATATCAGTACGACTCCCTTTAAGTTCCTCAAGCGTCTTTTTTAAAGGGGATGTAAATGTAGAGGCTAGCACACCGAAGCTCAACTGTTCCACTAGCTCGATGTTTCTGGCTTTTGTTCCCTCGTTGTGGAAGTCCCACACCACAAAATGTGGCTCTACACTGTGTGACCTTCACAAAATGACCAGGAAGTGACTCTCCTGCTTTACGGAGCACAAATCTTTTATTTTGTACCAACATTGTATGCACAGAGTGTTTGTCTTTTTCCTCTTTCTGTCTCGCACCCTCTCCCTATTTACGAGCATCTTTTTTGTACATTTGTTGTATGATGCGGAAGTGGAGTTGTGTAGGACTTTGTTGGTCTAGCCTAGAAGAAACCTTAAAGAGAAAAGAGACAAAAAAAAAGAGACTTTTACTAACATTTGTAGAGTTCATCATCTTTTCCTATTGCTTGTGCATAACTATGATAGCTGTTGTTTGACCTCATGTAGATCTAGTTAGTACTGGGTGGTGAAATCAAAAATAGTTGTTCATATGGGTTTAGGTTTTGCAAACTGTTTGTCCGAATACAGATATTATTCTAAAGGATCCCATTTGGTAAGGTCTGCCTCGGAACTACTTGTGGTTTTAGGAGAAGGCCGAGTAACATTCACTAATGCTGAGGTGGGGTTTTGCCGCGACGGCGTGGAAACGGTCAGATATCTTCTGTATAAAGAGCTTTTGAATTTCAACACCTGCAGATATCATCAGTGGCATGTTGGTAACATGAAGAACCAGATTTAGTTTGTGTGCGTGTGTGTTTTGCAGTATTCTCGCAGACCTTGCATTCTGAATGCACTTGCGGATTCCTTCATCATCCAAAATGTAAACGAAACGGGGTTGAAGTGTAGCGTACGACGTTCCCAAACAGACTTCGACCCCAGCGGAATGGCATTAGGGGAGGTGTTTCAGTTCGGCTCGCCTGATCGATTCTGAGCTGCCTATATTTATCCCATGTGTTTTTTTGTATTTGTTTTTACGTTCTCTCCTGTTATTCATTACTAGTTAAATCAATGCTTTATGGGCAAAGCATGTGACCTTGTTTTAGCCCGAGTCAAGAATTGGCCAAATTGTGCAATGTAAAAAAAAAAAAAAAAAAAAAAAGTCTAAATCTGTTGATATGGGGGTTCATATTTTCAATAAAAACAAGAAAAACATCACTTTTATGCAGTATTGTATTAAGAGGAAGTTATGATAGTCACAAGGAGAGAGAGGCGGCATATGTTTAGAGAGGGCTTTGTTTCACATCTTTCAGACATGTATGGAAGAAAATGCTTCTCAGTTGTGGTTTGGTTGCCATGGTAAACATTTTGCCATGCCAAGCAACACATACCCTGACAAACACAACAGACTCAGCTTCTCTGTTTCATTTCTGCCTCATTTTTGATCCCTGGACTTTAATACGAGAGGCATATAATGTGGAGAATTTAGTTTGAAAATATATATTTTTCCTTTGTTTTTAAATGTCATGTCAAAGAGTAAAATGACTAAAGAATCTGAGAATCTCAAATAAACAAATGTATAAGTGTGCTTCCAATATAATTAGAAATTATACAGATTTTTTTTTTTTTTTTTTTGGGAATTTATTTACTAATTTTTGGATTCCTATTTTTTTCCCTCATGTCAAAAACAGAGGGATCCTTCTGAAGCAGGTAATATGTGCTGAAAAGGTTTTTGGGATTGAAGGGAATTTTTTTTTTTTTTTTTTTAATTGTTTAGTGGGTGGGGTGGAATAAATAATAACAGTGTGTCCTTTGTGTTTTGCACCCATAAGCCCCCAGTGCTTACACACACGCACAGACATTGCACACATTCACATCCAGGGGACAGCAGTTATTAATGTCGTGGTCTCCAGCTGTTTGTTTGCCTGAGAGAGAGAGAGAGAGAGAGAGAGGAAGAAGAGATCAGTCTTCCGGCTTGCCGTGGTCTCAGAGGCTCCCCCTGCTGGCTCTCTCGGCCAATGGTATCGCGTCTCTCGCGTTAGTGTTGACGAGCTCTCCAGTGCACTTTGCATGCGTCCGGTATAGAGTCCAGTCTAGTTGAGTCCTGGCTGTCCACTCCTTTAGTCCCTTATACCTGTGCTTCAAGAGAGCGCTCAGACATGGGGCTTATGTGGGCACACAGCATGGATTTTTTTTTAATACTATCTGTATCTAGTACCTAGTGTGTGATACGCTGATTTAAAAAAGAAAAATACACTTTTTTTTCTTTTTACACTTTTTTTTAATCCCAGATATTATGGTAATTTGCCCCTTTTATTTCCTTAACCATTAATCTTACTCTATTTTTGCCATTCTTTTTTTTTCTTTTGCATTGTGAAGTGGGCATGCCTGTCACAAAGGACAAATGCTCTTTATCTATAGGATTATAATCTCTTAAATAGCTGTGTACAGTAAACTGTAATAACTTCTTTTTTAATAAAATATTAAATATGTGTACAAACTGTTTTGCATCTTTATTCAATATGGGTCTTTTTTTCAGTCCGAGGATTTTAGTTCCGTCTTGTGTAGCCTATATGTTAATATATTGGGTGAAATGTCAGTGGGGACCGATTATGCCCCTTTTTACCAGATTTAATATAAGTCTGTGAAGTTTCAGATGAAAATACCCTACATATCATTTATTATGCCATGATGTAAATGCCCGCTTTTGAGTGGAAGGAAAAACATGCTGTTTTCGTGCATTATTAATTAGATGCAAATGAGCTTCTGAGCCCCACCCCGTTTTCCAGAAGAGGGCGGAGCTGTAGAGCTCGAATCCCTCATCATACTCTGCCAAAAACTAACTAAACATCTGTTTGGTTTTGATTATCATCTCTACCGCAGTCACGCTCATGTGACATTACAGTTATGTATTAAATGTATTTATTTATTAAGAAATAAAACAACTGGGCATGTTTACTTGGCAGTTTTATTTTAATTGGCTCTCAGTTTGAAATATATTTTTTTTAATTTATTTTTCTACCCCCTTAGTTTTTGTTTTTGTAATATCTCTTCAAAAAAAAAAAAAAGGTTCCTTGTTATGTCACTTTCTGATACCAGGAAGCGAAAACAACAATGCGAACAAGTATAATATAACTTTAAATGACTGACCAGAGCTTGTTTCTTCTATTTTCTTTTAACGTTACAGAGCTCAAATGATTCTGAAT
Source organism: Opsariichthys bidens (assembly GCA_037194245.1). NCBI lineage: Eukaryota > Metazoa > Chordata > Actinopteri > Cypriniformes > Xenocyprididae > Opsariichthys > Opsariichthys bidens. Next base: position 13,789,234 of record CM074287.1, on the reverse strand, counting down.
GACCCAAATTATATAAAATTTATTGAAATATATTATGAATACCAGCCAGAATTTTAATTTGACAAATGGATAAATTGTAAAGCCTCTTTGAGACACATTCCCTCAGCCTTATCTTTTACTTGCATGATGCTGTTACTCTGTACCACCACTAGATGGCAGACATGTTACAAAAGTGGCCAAGAGGAGAATAGTATGCATTATAGTCCATTATCCTAATATTTATTTTAAAACTGTTGTAAGAACACTAGAAAGCCTCCTCTCAATCAAAATGGACTTGATTTGTCAACATATCCATTTGTCAAATTAAAATTCTGGCTGGTATTCATAATATATTTCAATAAATTTTATATAATTTGGGTCACAACTAACTCATTTTTAAACTAATAATTAATTTAATGCAGCAGTCTTTCCAGTGGTTTGCTGTTCTCCTTTCAGCAGTACAGTACGTCTCATTCTGGGTGCAGTAGCTTACAAAATACAAGAAGCTAATGTTCAAGCATTATTATAACAGAAATGCTCCCAATGTCTTTAAACAGCACCAGTTATACGCACATTTTATTTGTGCCTGACCTGCATGACTGAAGCAGAGGGCAACTGTTCTCTCTCTGTAAAGCCTGTTACATCAGGGTTATATTGCTGTGTTCTCATATGAGTGACAGCTTGTAAAAAATAAAAAAAATAAACTGATGTGTGTGCACGAATAAATTATTTATAATAAGAAAGAACTGCAATATTCCGTTTAAATAAACACAAGAATCATCCATTTCGATTTCATGGTGACACTAGATGTAAATATATTTTGTGTATAATGAATGTAAATCAGGCCAAATGTATATATATATACATTGTAATATATACAATATACATATAAACATTGTTTTTTCAGTTGTAGCTGCTTAAATAAACATAACAAAAAGATTTATCCCACAACTATTTACAGAAACTGTTACACTGGGATGACGGAGTTGACATGTTAAAGTTGTGACCGCGGATACTTAATATAAAAATATTAAAAATATTAAACTTCCAGGACTATGAGTCAGAGTTGACGCAAAGTGAGGACACAATTCCTTTTTTTTTAAATAGAAAATATATTTTAGTGTATTATCTGATACAGATACTACAGATCTTTGCCTTTCAATTTAGATGTATATTTTGAATTTGTTGCATTAATTTTGTCATGCTTACATCGTGACCTCATGCTGAGGATAGGATAAATTACATGTATTTTCCAAGTATAGATTAAAATAATACCAAATAAATTATTTTAAAAGTAAAAGCCCTGATTATACACACTCAAATTGAGGCTCTTCAGTCATCTCAAAATTAAGTTAAGAAATTGAAAGTTTAAGTAAGCAGAACTTTTATTTTGCACTCTTACATTTTAATTGATCTTAAATCTCTCTCAACTTAAATGTTTAAAAATACTAATTCATACACTGAATTTAACCCTTTACACCCTAAGGGTATTTTCAGAATTCTTTTTCTGAGTGACACACAAAAAAGTAAAGACTCATAACTCCAAAACTTTTTTTTAATTTGGACATTCGTATGCTGAGAAACAGCAAATAAACAGGCAAAAAAAAAAAATGAAAAAATGAAAAAAATTCACATATTTATATTTAAAAAGGAATTAAAAATGAAGAAAATATGGTTGGGAGTTCATTCTTTTTTTTTTTTTTGTTATGTTCCTCTATATGTGAGCTGTATCCGGCCCAAATTTTGAGGTGATCGGATAAAGTTTTAAAAGGTTACAGCATTTGGAACAAAATTAAAATTTTAATTTTTTTAATCTTATTTTTGACATATAACTCCAAATCTCTTACAAGGAGAGTCAAAAGGTTGGTATCATTTGAAGCATAAGTTTTTACTCTTTTAAACATAATTTAGAAAATACTAATGTTTGCAAACATGTTAAAATAGCACAGTATCACTTGCTGAATGAGTGCAGCAATATAAAGCATTTGACATACCTGCTCTCAAACCAAGCCACCTGCACCACTTGTCACCATGAGTGCAAAGACCCACATTAACAGAAACTCTTCTAAATTAGCAGAACAAAACATGAATCACTACTAAATCTCCCACTTAACATTAATCTTGCACAAAAACAAATTATACAATACTTAATTTTAGCATTTACACTCCCTTACGAGTGCCATGGGCAAAGCATGCTGTTTCAATTAAACTTAAGTTCATCTAAATGAAAAGAAATAAGTTCATAAAACTCAAAACAACGAAACAGTTCAGTTTACTCAAAATATATCAGTTCTGTGAACTTGAAAGCAAAAGAAAGTGCTAAATACTCAATTAAGTTTGTCCTACTCAAACCAATTCATTGTAGGGTTTATAGTCTACAGTCTATTTTTATTTTGGTGAACTTCTTCATTTATAACATAATGTGGGCTTTAGTGTGTAGGACATGTGTTGTCCCTTATCTCAAGAATCCGTGAGTATAATGTCATTATTCACCCTCGACCAGCAGGTGCCGCATGAGCTACATCAGAATCCTAATCCAAATGCAGTGCCATCAGTGGCCTGCAGGGGATGATGTTACTCTCGGGAGGAAACAATTTAGTAACATACGGCAAATTAATCTTTTCAAGCAGAGCGTCTCTGTCACGCAGCAGTCTGTCCTTTCATGCTTTAGGAGAGATTGAATTAAAAATGAATACAAATGGTAGGCCATTACTCTCCCTCAGATTCCCCCCTCCCTTTCTGTTTCTCTGTCCTTTAAACTTGTCTGTTTTACCCCATCATAACTCTAGTACACCATGTTTTCTCTCCATTATCATTTCCGTAAGTAAGACATCGAGCCCGGACAGAAATGGGGCAGTGCGTATTCCTCTTCTTTCCAAAGCCCTGACCTCCAGTGATGGAGAAACATGAGCTCCTCAATGAAATATTTAGAGGCCTTTATCTGCAGTGCGATGGTCAAGAGGGCCACAGGCCTACATGACGTAATGCCCAGCCCCAGACTGCCGCCGTGATTGGCCGGAATTGGAGCTTTGCCGTCACGTGACCAGTCCCTGTGGTTCACCGAACTCACAGGAGAAGCTTGATACTCTTTCATATTCGTTAATGTCTCCATCATTTTCACTTAAAACAATTTTGGACTAAAGGGCTGAGAGGTAATGTGTTGGGATTTGTTTTCGCAACAATCTGATAGATGGCATGCGCAGAAAAATGAAATTAAGGAAAGATATACGAAAAAAAAAAGAAGGGTTGAAAGTGCTTCAGAACGAATAACAAATATTGTTTGTGTGTGTTTATTAGGACTGCAGCTCTGTAATGATAAGAATGATGCAGCAGTTGATATCCATCCCTATAATCACACTCTGCACTTTTGAACTCTAATCAGTAAATGAGTTGGCAAATAATCAGCAGGGAACGTTCTCAGAATGCTTCGGCAAGGTTCTCTCAACGTTATGAACAAACGTTCTACCTGTAACATTAATAGAACACTCTTTATTTGCTTTTTTTGATAACTTTATCTAGTTATCTGGTCTTTAGTAATGTTCTCAAAACACTGGAATGAAAAATTATTTTAATTATACATCACTGATTTATAGTTTTTTTTCTGATTCTGTTTGTTTTTAAATGTAATATACTAGCTGACATTTCCATAGCATTTGCATAATGATCATTGGTAGTTTGCATAACCAAAAAAATATATATATTTCACACAATTATAATATGTCCTATCACATGGCAAGATATGGCTGATATGACTGTGTGATTGTATAATAAAAAAATAAAATAAGTTTTGGAAACAACTAAGACCATAAGCTAAACTATTGCCTTATTTTCTTGTCATGTCAGAGTGCGTCTCCTGTGAAATGGCATCCTGAGAGACAGTGGATCTTGACTGGCTGAGCGTCTCTCATGTCGAGGGTTCGGTTACTAAACCAGCCCAACTCCGTTATTAATGGATGACCGTCTGATTAAAAACGCCTCAGACAAAGACACAAATGGCAGATGCTCTGACTCCCCGTCTCCATGGTGACTGATAATGCCAACTTAGTCAAATGTTGCTGATGGTAAGGAAATGACACACAGTATGAGATAAACCACATGCCTGGACAAAATGACTTTTCTTTTATTAGTAGCCTATTATTATTTAAAATATCATTTTATTCAGGGTCTTTCATGTGCTAAATAAGTGTTTTATTTTATTAATCCATTTACAATCAAATTGGATGAGCAGTTTTTTTATATCAAGTTTCCTAACACAGTATTTATTTATTTTCTTTCTTGATTATCTGAAATGCTTCTTTCCATTTAGAGCTGAAACAAACAATGTCAGATCAATATTAATTATATTACAGCCCCATGTAGTCTATTAACAGCATCTCAATATATTCTCAAAACAGCATCCCCACTAGTGTGGTAAAAAGGAGCTTTTGACAGTCTGCAATAACTTATTTTTCCCGTCTTTGCAGCTTTTAAGAAATGCTGTGAAATATCCCGCAAAAATAAAACTGTCATGCATGTGTATATATATATATATATATATAATATATATATATATGATGACTATATTATGAGCAACAAAAAATGTGCTTAAACTTTATTTTACAGTGCCGTAGTTACATTGTAATTACTCAAATAAGTACTGAGTACTATTGATTAACTACATGCACTTACTCTACAGTTAGGGTTAGGGTTTGGTTTAGGGTTAGTTACTTGTAATTATGCATAATTTACTGTTATTACTATAGTAAGTACATGTAGTAATGTGTAACTACGGCACTGTAAAATAAAGTGTTACCAAAAATGTAAAATACTTTGCTTCCAAGAAACTGTTAATATTGTCGTCAGTTGCTTTTTTCTCTTTTTATATTTTAATTGTGAATTTGCTCCAAACATTTTATATATATATATATATATATATATATATGAATATATATATATATATATTATATAATATATATAATATTCACTTTTATATATGTGAATTAAATATTTTATTTTATAATAAATAACACCATCTAGCATTAAGCATTTTTTTTTATTTCAGTATTAATAAAAAAAGAAAACATGAATAGAAAAGAAATACAAAAATGTTGCACTTTTATTTAGATATTGTTAATATCATTAATTGGAATGTAGAAATTCCTAAAAAATAAATAACATTTATCATATATTTTTATTTATTTAATAATGTATAAAATATGTTAACACATAATTTAAAAATAAAGCAAACAAGAAAGAAATGTTCTTATTTTACTTACCTATATTACTATTTTTTTATATATTATTATATTAATAAGGGATTTACTGATTATATTACAACACTTTTTTTTCCCTGTGAAAAAACAACTTCTGTTTAAGCCAGAACAAAGGCTTAAACAGATTTCCAAAATTTCCCAAAACACTTTCCTTTATTATTCATGCTGAACGCTGCCTTTCAAATACATTAAGCATTTAGAATGCGAAAAAATAAGTTTAAAACAGAGTCTCTTCTATACAACTACAATCTCTTATAATAATTCATAACTCACACAAAATTTGAATCCCAAACAGTGGATTGAAAACTGTTGGGGATACTCTATAAAGTCTAAAGTGTATCGTACTTATAAATATATAATATTTAATACATAATACAACAGACGAGGTATGCAGTGGATAGACGTTTGTCAATAATGCTCCGCTGGTCGTCTGTAAACTATTCCACCGTGCTCTTTGTTCCTTGGGCCCATATCATGTATCATTCGATGAGGGCGTCAGTAGTGCCAGGAGAGTGGCCCGGGTACACCCGATACCCGTCCTGGCAGGTGGGGAGGGCTCTAAACGTCATATGGACCGACAGGTAGCTGCAACGAAATGACTATTTTAAAAATTCAACAGCTTCACTCAGCTTCCCTCATACAGGTGATCCGCGGCTCGTGTTTCGACTTTTCCAGAAGTTAATCAGGTGAATGAAGAGTGGACGGATGAGGGCAGGACTCGACCAGGGCTGACTGGTCAACAAAGAGCCCTTGGGATAGGTTTCACTCTGGCTATTCGCTTTGAATAGATGTAACCAGAGCCGCCAGACTAACACCACTGGCATAATTTAAAAATATAGAGCGTTTTTTTCCACTGAGGTGTCAGTGTAGGCTTCAACTATCAACAGCAGGTAAGTGGACTCGGGGCTTGTGGGTAACATGGACCGGTATATATATATGAAGAGCGACCCAATGGAGGACAGCCTCTCTTCCAGCCACTGTGATGCATCGACTGCACTGCAGCTGCTCTAAAGATGTCCTGATGTCTTCCAGGATGGAGGGATACCGTCTGTGATGACGCCTGCATTGGGTAACCATTTCTATCAGTTTAACTTAAGATCCTTTGATTTTTAGACAGCTGCAATTTTGTCCTAGACCTACATGTAGTTGACACTGGGGCACAATGAAATGACTGTACACATAGATTAGAAGGAAACAGAATTAAATGTATAGCAGCATACGGTCCTATTTATGATTATGAGAGATTTTTTTTTCTTTTAAAATATTGAAGCAACATGCAGAGCACAATGATGGATTCATGCTGCTAACTGAGGAAGACCGTTATGTAAAAGGATGCTCGTGTAGGGCCCGCAGGCGTATAGAGCAGATGAAATGGTGCGTTTGAATGCCTGTTCATTACTGGCCATCTGGATGATGTCATCTGATCCCAAAACCCAAGACCTGCGGGACACACACAGGGAGAAAATCCTAAACCAACGCAATGCGTTATCACTTATTGATAGGCTTCACTGAAGATGTAGGCTGCTTTTTTTTAATTGATCATCTAGAATTTTTTTTTCTAGATCAGAGATATAGCTGGTCTTCTGCTGGTTTAGCTCCCAGCCAACTGACAGGTGCACAAAACCGCATTAAAAATGTTCTGTATGATCAGACTTAGACCAGCAAACCAATTTAGTCTGGTTCAAGATGGGGTTTTTTTCAGCAGAGTTCTTTCATTCCCCCTTTTGCTCTCTCTCTCTCTCTCTCTCTCTCTCTCTCTCTCTCTCTGTCTCTCTCTCTCAATGCAGACAGAGCCTCTTTGTCTGCCAGTAATACAGGTAAACACCTGTCTTGGCCCTCTACAGACACAACACGTCACATTTAGCCCAATGTGTGTTTGTTTGTAAGAGTCTGCTGGCTAAATTGAACGACAAATTAGCCAAAACACTACGATATTCTAAAGAACCGTTTCCACCGTGTATATTGAGAAATTCTTTTCCCAATTCATTTACATTTATATACAGCCCTGATAAATAAAACATGCCAAGTATATTAAATAAATTAATTAAATAAAAACGTAGGCCTAGTATAAATCAGAGAAACGGCGAATTTGTTTTAATCAAATAAAATATATTAACATCTTTTAAAAATAAGTATATTCGCTTCAGCAGCGACAAAAGATCAAATTCACTCCGAAAATGTTCAATTAACTGTCGCGTGATGAGGTGAACTACATTTGTCCATCGCTGACCAATAGAAGTATAGCAACTGTAAATCGAAAAAACCGTTAATGTTTTGTTTTAAACTCCTTTAAAATGTTTAGCCGTTAGCTAACTATCGAAGGGCTGCTAAACACAATTTGGGTTGCGCAGGACTAAATTTACTGACAGGAATTCGTTTAAAAATTCGTTTGTAAAGAATTCGCACATCCGAAACTATATATATAAATAAAAATATAAATATAAATATATTTAAAAAAAATAAAAAAAAATAAGGTGCTGTGGTTGCAGTTAAAAAAGCTGCTCGCTTCATCATTTTTGTGAGATAAAATTAAAACCCTTCTCCAGAATAATTCGGGTTTGAAAATCTTTTAATCCGAAGATGAAGTAAACCAGTGACAGCTGTATGCTAGAACTGCAGCAGAGCTCAATCAGAGAGCCTCGCCTCCCGTCAGCTCCACCTTAAAAGGACAGAAAAAAGCACCTGAGTTAGTGACATCGCAAAATGCAGGAGACAAGAGGAGGGTTGGATTATTCCTTCGGCACTGGGGTAAGATGCTTAACTAATTATCTTTCCATTGGCAAATCCTCACGGTTGCAGACTAAACAAGCGGGCTACCTTCTGTGCGTATCGACACATTTAATTTTGTCCGCATGTTGGGAAGAGAAATTCTGGGTCTTTTGAGCACCTGGAGCTGCGCAGGTACAGCGACTCTCCAGGTGGAAAAGAGAGAGAGGGAGAATATGTAAGGGGGGGAAACTGGGCTGCATTTGTTATTTGATACTCAGGAAGTCAGTGACGACGCTTTGACTTCTTTGTCTCATTGAAAAATGCTCGATTATGCGGCGAGAGAGCTTGATAAATCCGCGTTCACTCATGGAAGCGAGCGAGTTTAAATCAGCGCGAGCTCCGGCGTGACCTGTTTGGAGAAAAGTCAGGCCGTTTTTCGATGGCAGTCGCTCAGGTTGTCGTCGAAGCTGCAAATCAGGTAGATAAGAGCGGGTTTTAGATTTTAGTTGTGTTTAAAGCTTCGTGGGTGTACAGAATAAAATAAACTAAAGGAAGAAGACGAGTCTGGGGGAAAAAAGTCGTTAGGATTTTGAGACGTTCGCATCCGGTAAGTTCCTAAATAATTGTTTTTTTTTTGTTTGTTTTTTTTAAAGAAAAAAAAATCACGCACATTTCTGAGCAATAATGGATTGTGTATATTATTAATGTTTTCGTTTTTAAATATTACCAATTTACCTATGAATTAACTTTTACGGGTTTTATACATGTATTTATATTTTTCTTATTTAAAAAAATTATTCCAGACTGTATTGGATATTTAAATAATTTACAACTTGTAGTCTCAGTGCAGAAATGAGGCGCGTGTGTGGAAAGGCATTCACAGCATCCCTCTGCAAACATGGATACCTGGGTGGATGACGCATAACGTTTTTATCAGCATCAATATTTTATTTTCGATATTCAAGGAAACGTGTAATATGTTAGGCGCTATAAGTCTTACTTTTAAACACCCTTCACTAATTCATTTATTTATACTAAAGAATACCTCAGTATGAGTTCATGTCTAATAAAAAAACAATAATGTATAATATCTGTAAATTATTTTAGTTTAAAATGGTTTTAGATGAGTGTGTAGCTTCCCAAAAGGATGTCATGTCTTCAACCCATCTAGGCTGCACCATTTCCAGGGTCCCGCCTAAATCTACAATGATTCTGTTCTTTTTGTTTTTGATTTTTCAGATTGTCGTTTGCATATAGGCTTAACGAGATTTGTTTTGGTACAACTCGTTATTCTATCAACTACATGTGGAAAAAAGCCTGTCATTTAGATTAATAACAATTTTTAATACAACAAAAGCGAAACAATGACGCAGAAAACTGATTTTGCTAGGATGCCTAACATTAAGCCAACATGAGCAATTAATTAGGCGTAGATGTCTCCGTATCAACACTTTAAAAAAAAATATATATATAAGTATTTTTTTTATTTCTTTTTTACTTTCATTGTAAGTTACACATATAGTTGATATTTTCAATTTGTCACGCATCACCACAAAAAGTTGCGATAAATGCATTTAATAAATAAATAATATAATTAAAATATAGACTAGTATTTAAAAGAAGTTGTTTTCTACTAAACATAATAGTTGTGTATTTTCAGGTAAACAATGCACGCGACATCAATGATTGTTTTGTCTCCAATCACCTTGAGAGATCGAGAAGCCCCGGGCGTTGTCCTTTTGGGGGAGACTGAACTGGTCTGGCCAAATCTTTCCTAAAATAACTGAAGTTCGTGGAGATACTCGCTAATTAGACAAATGCGATTAACCGGGAGCTTTGAGACTGTCATTGAGGTTAACGAGAGGTGCCAACGCACTCGCACGCAAGCTTATTAATGATCATACAAGTGATGAGAGTAAAAACAACATCCCAAAAAACTTTGATGACTCCTGCTGTGTTCAGTGGAAATGACGCAGTGCAGGCGAGGGTTCAAAAACTGCTTTCAAATCAAGATCAACCTCTGAATAATCAATCTTAGGTTACCTTTAACGAAAAATATATCAATGGTTGTAATTTTATCAGGCTCAAATGAATTGGTATTGTGGATTGACCTGAATTATAAAGAAAAATAAATCAGATAATACGCATGATTCTGGATGAAATAATAATAATAATCAGCACTGTTACAGTACAGATATATATGGTGGATTGTTTAATTAATTTATACTCTTTCTGTAAATAATATTGCCCATTTTCTCCAGAAACACTAAACAGAAATAGACACATATAGATAATTAGTGTTGTTAAAGTAAATGTTTTGCACGCTTTATACAGTTTTGTCCTGGTTTCACACTGTTGTGTTCACAATTTGGGAAGTTGATGACTTTATATTTTGAGCGCTTTCATGTTTTTATATGCTTTGTGCCAAGACACTCAGCAAAAATAGACTGTGAAGTCGTCATGATGTGAGAATTTCTTTCATTACGCAGGGGTGGGGGCGAAACAAAATGAGCCAGACCAATTTGACTATGCTGGCTTCTCAACTTGGCTTTTTAGAGGTATTGATTATTCCAGGAAATTGCAAGAGGAGTCCTGCTCCGGGAGCCATTTGGGCGTCTGAAAAATCACTTAGAACATCATTTTTGATCTGGAATCAATCTGGCATCCATCTCCTGCAGGAGCTGAGGGAGCTGGAGCTAATGGCTGTTCCTGGGTCCTCCTGGGTGGGGCTGTAGGCTTCGCCTATGGGGGAGGAGGGTGCTCTAGGTCTGGTGGCTTCTCCATAGCAGATGGCATGTAACCAGAAGATATGGGGTCTCAAATGCAGCGAGCTCTCTTGGGTGCTGTGTGTTTGATAATATAATGTTGGGTTTTTTGCTTAAGGCTAGTGAACCCAGCAACATGGCGTCTCTTGTGTCACTTTACTCAATGGTGATGATTATGCTCAGGATGATGTCAAACACCGAAGGAGCACGCTGATGGATCTCTGCAGGCTTTAATTGCACATTTGTCTGCTGTGTTTGGAAGGACATAATCATTTTTGTGACATAACTCCCATCATGTTTGGACATGGAAACAGTGCATTTCACTGTAAAGAGATCGTACTTTTGGTTTAAATCCAGAACTTAGTTTGATAATCTCTAAAGATTATCTAGACAATTTCATTTGAGGAAAAGAGTCCATTCTTAAGGAGATGCAAGACCCTTCTCAGCATAAAGAACATGATTATGTATTAATATAACTTGGTTTAATCTCCTCAACAGCTAATTAAAATGTCTAGTTGAGCACATTATGGAAGATAATGTCAGCATTTCAGTTCGAAATTTTCCATGTGGAGAGTGACTAGTGTTTCCTTTGTAATCTTAGTGATAATCCCACAAAAATAATAGCTTGGAAAAGCGTTGGAAGACCCTCATGGTTGGATTTTTATCCTCATTTTTCATAACTGAAATGAATTAGTAGTGTCTTTTTTGAAGAATCTTCAAACTGGCGCTTGAAACACCAGTTTGTCAAGGTCATGGGTTCAATTCCCAGGGAATGTGTGAACTGATGAAATGTGTATCTTGCAACTCAGTGCAAGTTGCTTTAGACAAAAGCATCTGCCCAAATGCTCATATACAAACTAGACTTTCCCTCCACTGGTTTTTACAGTTTTCACCATTTCGCCGGATTATTCTGGATTGCATCGTGTCTTTCTGGGCTTGCTGTCTCTCTGAAACTCAGTTTTGCGTTTCGTTTCTCACTCTCTGTCTCTCTGTCTCTCTCTGTCTCTTTTTCCATTTAGGAAGAAGGGTTCTTCTGAACCTCCTTAACCAAATCTCCCCGACCTCCCCCGTACAACCCCCTCCCCGCTACTCTATCATTCTTTCATTGGTGTTGCTGGAGGCCGCAGGTTGTCTTAAGGGGTGAAGCTGACAGACTCCTGTTCTGTGTATGGCACTGGTAGAATTCACTGTGAAAGCACACTATCAGTGAATTACCAAAGGGCCATAAACAGAGCAGAGAAAGAACCACGTGATTGCCGATCTGCTTCAGATTTGCTCTCTGGTGTAAGTGGGTACAGATTCGAAACTCTCGGCTGAACTGGACGCTCTGTTGTCCCTCTTCTTTGCCTGTTTTGGCACTAGCACATTTTTGCTTTTTTTATATACGTTGAGCAATTATGTGTAGTGCCAATATGGGACGAGATAGAAATGCTGCTAAAAATCACCTGATCACGAGCAAAAGGACAGACAGCAGGCCGTCGGCACGATTGATCCTCTCTCAGGCAGTCATGTTCTATTTTCAGTCCTTCTGCCCAGTGTAACATAAGAAGCGACCTTTGCTGCGGAAAGCTGAAAATTCAATAATCTTGGATCTTTCTGAAGACATTTTCCTTTCTATCACTGCAGCTGAACCCCAAAAGCAGTAGTCCACGATGCTTTTTGCACAGAGATGATTTGCGCAGATGCATTATGACACAAACAGTTTGTCTTGCATCCAACGTGATAACTGGCATTAATGGAGGACGTTCAGATATTCATCTCCTCTTGGAAACAACTGCATCTTCATCGATCAATGCCGCCTATATGCTTTCAAAAGGAACATTTGCTTCTGTGTAGTGCTTAAAAAGTGCTGTTTAGTGATTAAAAATTTGTTCAGTTGAATTTTCAAATCTATTTCATGCCTACGTTCTTAAAAATAAAGGTTCTTCGTTGGCATTGGTGATTCCATAACATCCATGGAGCCAAAAGGTTAGACTATTAAAACGTTCTTCACATTAAGAAAGAAAGGTTCTTTTAAATACCCAAAATGGTCCTTTCATGGTATTGCTACAAAAAAAACCTTTACTTTTAAGAGTGCATTAGAGACATTTTTTTTCTTACATTAATTGTTCATCTCTTATGTTTCATTTAAAGTATCCTTAGAATGAAATAAAAGTGCAACAAATAACTGCATGTCTGTTGTGGCAAAGAACAGCCCTTTTCTCCTCTGCCACCGAGTTCAAGGACAAACGCAAAGGTTCTCCGACGGTATTTGGCAATGGTAGAACTCACACTGGTGAGGTAGTCAGATCCGGTGGTTCTAGACTTGCCAACTACTACCTGAGAACTTCTCCACTGTGAAAATATCAGAAGAACTGAGAGCACCTTTTCTAACCTTGACTGCATTTTAAGTGCTATCACAGGCTGAGTGAGTGACTGTGAGTGGCGCAGGTTGGGGTGAAATTCAAATATCCCCCCCTGCGCACCACAGTCTCAAAGCTCCTGATACTTCGGTCATTGATCCAGACTGTTTGCTGATACCAGTCGGCCATGTTTGGTTTTCATTATAGTGCCATTTTGAATTGGACATATGAGACTTCTTCTTTTCGGTGTATGTTTACCAAAATAGGCCGTTGAATTGTGTGTTCTAATCAAGGTCTAATGAAACCAACATGCTCATATTCATGCTCAAAATAAATAAAGAAATAATGTCTGTATGAAACACGGCTCTTGGAGAAGTCAGTGGTGTGGCGTTTGCGTGAAACAGCTTGTGTTTTGTCGCTTGGTAAAGGGAGAGGCTGCCCTGTATCTGGGTCAGGGGCTGCTAATGTAGGTGAGGAGAGGATTGCTGGATTAAGTCCTCTTTATCTCCTTTTGCATAAATCTGTTCATACAGAGTGAATGACAATATGAAAACATTAGCCATCATTGAAGTGTAATGGTATTCCTATAGTGTCCATCACTCTCTTCAAGTCTCTTGTTGGCGAACTGTTCTGTAACTACCAGTAAAACTGAACCTCATGGACTGAAGATTAATTTTCATTATGAAGAATATGGGGAATTTGTTAGACAATTTATATCCATGCAGCAGTTAAACAGGAAATGATGTACATATTGCTCATTGAAGAACCCATGTGACCCACTTTAGTAGATTCCAAATGCACCGCAACATCCCATTAAATTCATACAGTCGTAGCTTTCTCCATTGGTCTAGTATCATTATCTTCAGTATCTCTCTGCTAGTGCAGTTCACCTGTGTTTACCTGCCTGCGTCAGAAAATCCAAAGCAAATATGCACGTATATGGGAGAAGAAAGGAACATTGTGTCAGATTCCTGCCGAAACTTCGGCTGCAGTAATTGCTTTGTGGGAAATCTCTGTCCATGTGGGCCTTCTCCAGATGGGCCACCCGGGTCGGGTTACACAGCATTTTTCAGGCCCCCTCCTCTGTACCGACTACTCCTCTCATTCAGTGAATAATCCCCGGTTAGGAGAGAAAGAAAGAGCATGGCTGAGACAGAGCTCAGTCTGTACTCTAATGTAAAGAGAGCATTAGTGGAATGAGATTAGGGTCCATCTCTCTTACGCACTGTCTGGTGCCGAGGTGATGGTGAGAACATCATCAATGTAAGAAAGTGACGACGACAATGATGATGATGATGATGGTGGTGGTGGTGGGAATAATATATCCCCTACCTCAGGAGGCATCTTTGCATTTTTATTCACTGTATTATTCTGCTTCGTTGATCAAAAGTGTTGTGTAAGTGTAAATGCATGCTGATTTAGAAGATATAGATAGATATCTTTGTAATTACTGTTATGAATATTCTGAACAATATCATGCTATAATTGATCGATGATTAATATTCTGAATAACTATGAGAGATAGATGGTCAGACAGGTAGGCTGGGTTCAGTAGAGAGGATAATCCATTAGTTCAGAGCTACTGCTACATGCACTCCTCTGTGTGGAAGAGAGAGGGCCAGAGGGATCCAGTGTGTATTAAGATATTAGCAGAGATTAAAGCTCTGCCCCAGAGTTTGTGCAGCTCCAGGCTGGAGGAACAAGCCCCCCATGGAGACTGGAGCCGTCAGCCCTGTCAGAGCCATATCCTGTCCTTAACACAATCGATATTTCTGCTCCATATTCCCCTGATGACACAATAACACCAGACAGCTATTACCATTTGTTCGTAATGGCAACCTTCATAAAAAGATAAAACTAATGAGGATTCCTATACATTGACAACTCTGATAGTGTTCTAGGTAGCTTTGGCCTATTTGTGTTAGCCAAACTTTTGTAATTCCCTTTTCCTCCGCCTATCCAACTTCAGTATTACACAAATCACAATCTAGTGATTGAGAACCAACTCAAAACTGCTTAAAAAAGAGGACAAAACCCCTCTATTCACAAAGTGTGAAAAGGTGTTAACTGGATCACAAATGTTCAAAATAAAGGTTAACGTGAGCGCTGCTACTCAGTATATTTGAGTAATTAGTGATTACAGTCATGAGACTTAATTGGAAATTTGTATGCTAATATTAAAACAAACAGGGACATTAAAAAAGAAATGATGAAATTCATTGGTTGTTTTTTCCTAATTCAGTTTAGCGAAACGGTTTGAGTGAAAAAATAATGAATTTAGGTTAACACTTTACAATACAACTCAATTGATTAACTCAAATTATTGCTTTTGCTATGAATAATACTTCAGCATTAATTAATCTAGGTTGCTATTAATTAAAATGTACTAATGCATTTTGAACATTTCAAGTAGGGGTGTAACGATACACTGACACGATTCGATACATATCACGATATAATATTATTGCGATAATCCAAGACATATGGTAAAAGGTTAACAAAAAATGTACTTTTGATTAAAATGCTGAATTTGGTATTACATTGCGGGTGGGAATGAATCGGCTGAAATGACGTAGGAATTTTTTTTTTTTTTTGCTAGTAACATAAGGCATGTGGCATTATCAGGACCCACAAATATTATTGCATATATTTATATTCACCATAGTAGTTTAATGTAAACCTGATTTTTTTTTTTTTTTGGGATAACTATACACAATACAGATCACTACCACTATCACTTTCACTCTCACTATCCACGATGCATATTGTTGCATTTTTGTATTGCGATAATTGTGACACGATATACTGTTAGAGATCAAGTTACACAAATTAACATAATAAAATGTCTTCTCATTGAATATGAATTAAAAGTATAGATTAGCATAGATAAATAAATGCTGTAAAACATCATGAATTTAACTGTACTGTAGAATTCTTTTTTTTTTTTTTTAAAAAACACATTACTTAAATAAATTATAAAAAATGTATTAAATTATTGGTCTCAACCCCGTATTCAAGTTACGCAAGTATCTAGTATGCAAAAATTGGCTTAGTGATTGCACTACACTTCTCAGTGGTTTTACGAATGACATCACGCTTAAATCAGGTACGTAACCCTCTGATGTTAAGATAGAATTGTGGTTATGTATTCGGATTACAGTTGAACGCTGTTCTGTGAACACGGCCCCGACTGAGGAACAGATTGGCCGAGCACTTGGTCGGGATGAGGGCGGGACCAGGGCCGATTCTCAGAAAGCGTGCTAATAAGAGTGCCTTAATCTGCAGCTCACGACTGACGCACGCGTGCACAGAGCATCTCCTGCCAGCTGCCACCATGACCTGGAAACCACAAACGCACACATCCCTTAAACGCGGATAGTATACGCACTTCCCTTAACGTGTTGCTCTGTTCAGAACGGATGTGGTTTGGCAGGGATTAGACAGTCGCATGCTTTATATCTCTCTCCGATCGTGTTGCTCCGCGCTGATAATCTGGACGTGGAGCGGGATGCTGGGATGTGTGCGGTGCCTGATGGATTAGTGCGTTTCCCTCCTCCTCCCTCGGCAGAAGGACACAGGCCTTAAATCCAGGTTTTAGCTAGGAGGGGCTTATGATGCAACAGGAGCCCCATCCATCACAACAAGCTGGAGGTGGGGTGCGGATGTGACCGTGTGGTTTGTTGGAAAGAGGTCATGGAGTTTTCGTGATGAGATTACTCAACTTCATAAAAACAAGTGACCTTGACATAAAACGGGTGGCATCTGAATGCACACAGATTACCAACTCCCATATTGGTTTTATTTCTCAATTTTTAATGGTGTTAGTGCAATTTGGGCCATAGTTCTGAATGATGATCGGTCAATACAGCAATCCAGCTGTGCTAAAATACACAATATAATAACATGAACATAATTATGGTGCAAAACACCTGTTGATCCCACTGCATAGCTGCGATCGAGGCTAACTATACACTTTCGCTGTATAATGAACTGTAACGGCACAATGAATTCCCTTAATAAAACTGTGTTTAATATTTTATGTACTACTTGTATTTATTATTAAAGCATTAAGGCACTTTAATTGTGTCACCAGTGATTATTTTTCTGTAATAACTTTGAAAGGCACAATTCTGAATAGAGTGGGCACTTTATTTCCAAGACTGGATAAAAAAGGAAAGACAAACTCTGGCAATGTTCCCATCATTCTTTCACCAGCAACATTGGAGATTTCGCTTTCATCAACCTTATATTTCATATTCTTACATATGTATAAAAATTCAAACCGACCAGGAGCGGGAAACTTGGCAGAGCGGGTTAAGGGTGGAAGAGAACAATACAACATGAGCTTGAGAGATAAAGAGATATGAATTTATGGTTCTTTCACTTTGCAATATATGTTACAACATTAGAATTCAATATACGTCCTGCATCACATCTTAATCTTTCATTGTGTGATTTTTTTTGTGTGTTAATCTAAAGATATGAGTGCACTTCTAACCAAAAACATTAAAGAAAAATAAATAAAAAATAAATAAAACATTTTCCCCAGCAGTTTCATAACAAGATCAGTTTCCAAAATGCTAATATACCATGAATATGTAGAATCTGTTCATCTGAAGTATAAAAGTTGAACGATATGGAGTGCTACATCTTCAGCCTTGTCATTGGTAAGTCGTCGACATTTATAGTTATCGATTAATAGTACAATTCAGTGAAAGTCTATAGATAGTCTATAGAGTGTCAAGTGTTCAAATTTCAGAACAATTCTGTACCGACAGGAAACGATGGTCTCATTCAATATACCCCACAATCATTCAAGGTCATACAATTTTTTTTTTTTTTTTTTTTAACATTGGGAGTTATGTGAAATGCATACAAATAGAATTCTACATTATACAGTCTGACAAAAAGACAAAAAAAACAAAACATGCATGTCATCTCAGTAGTCAATGGAATCTAACACTAAAATCGAAATGCAATTTACACAATATATTAATGAAATGATTGAAATATGGCACAAGATGGTTCACAATATATATATATATATACATAAACCTAGATAAAAACTGAGGAGAAAACATCAAGAATGACCAAATCAGACCTAATCCCTTATCTGGGGAGAAAGGAACAAATTATGCCAGGTTTTGAAGGCTGAAAATTTGGTTGATTTTGTTGGGAATACATTTCTTCTGTTGTAGTACATTTATCAAACATCAGCTTAAAAAAACAAACAAAAAAAAAGTACTAATGTTAACAACACTAGGAAAAAAAGGACTATGAACAGTGTACAATGTGTAAAAAAAAAAAAAAAATATTAACAGGAAAAAGCCGTCCAACCCCTGCAGACGTATTTGAACAGGTACTAATATTATTTTTACACTATATTCCAGCAGCCACTTCACATAGGCGCTGAATTTCCTGTCCCACACACCTGCAGGGGTAGAGTATGTCACTGTTCTAGAGTCACCACTTCCACCGCCTGTCCGTCAAGTGTTACCGTGTTGTCGATGCGCGTGGCTACGGGAGCCATCGCGACCTGAACCGGTCTATTTCCCTGGGCCAAACTGGTGACGACCGTCTGATACATGCTGACTGGAATCTGGACGAGACCTGGGATGACACAAAAACATAAGACAATTTCTGTGGGTATAAACTCATTTTGGTCGCTTTTCACAGATCTAGCTGAAGACGTCGAGAGGTTTGGGATGCACGTAACTTGTCATTTGAGACAGTCGAAGGGAGGGGAGTTTTGAAGTGCGGTTGGATGAGGCCGCAGAGCATGCGCAATCGAGCGGCCATGTTAGAGTTTGAACACTACGTGGCCAGGGCCGGCCCTAGAAAGGGGGCTGAGGGCTGGGCTAGTGCATCACACTGCAATGCGGAACAATGGAGTAATTGAGGCGGCCACTCCCAGCTTCCGCTTCTCCCTCTTTTTCCCTCTTTGACTCGAGGTAAACCCCTCTCTCTTTCTCAATCCACCTACGTTTCCACGCCCAGCTGTGAGCGGAGCAGCCTGGATTACTGCTGCAGTCACATGGGGCAGGAGGGTGGGCAATCTGTGCGGTTCGCAAGCTCACACGGGCAAAGCAGAAGGTCAGAACTAACCGTGACTCGTTAAGTCTTACGGTTACGTACCCGCAGGCCACTGGTCTTGTGTGTTGTGTTTATTCTGATAAAAAAAAGTGTGCTTAAAATAGTCCCACACTGCGCAACTCTGTCCCGGCGTCTCAAAGAAACTCGTCATTTAGGCTATCAGTTACTTTATCTTTTCATGCCAGCACAATCTACCCAAGCTAAATGTTTCCTTTAATCGCAGCTTAACACAAAAGAAGATCAGTTTTGAGCTTAAATATATCTTAGACATGGAAAAATGATTTTGTCTTTCTTTTGGTGAATCTCTCAAAACTTGTCAAGAAACATTCATCGAGAAATAATAATAAAAATACACAAAGTATCCATTAATGAGGCTAATAAAATGTAATAAAATTAAAATCAGACTGCCCCGTAAATTCAAATAAAGAAATAAAAATATTATTTTCACTTTAAATTTTAAAGTGCTAATAATAACAGCGAGGATACACTTTATTTAACGTGCTCTTCTTACAGTGTAATTAGACATTTAAGTACGGAGTAATAATATTAAACAGGTACTATCTATAGGGTTAGGGTTTTGATTTAGTTGCAGGTAATTGTGGATAATTTATAGTTATTACTATAGTGACTTAAAGTAACAACAAGGACACTGTAAAATAAAGTGTTTCCAAAGACAAAAAATAATGACAATTAAATTCAAATTTAACAACAAAAAAATCTTAATTATAATAATTATGTTAAAATACTTAAGATAAATAATACCAAAATAGTGTCTTTATATATATATATAATATATATATATATATATGAACAGTAAAGTCAATAAACATATATTTTTATTTTGAAATGGCATGTCTGTGTGAGATTCACCCCTTAAAAAGAACATCAGTTTCTCCACGTGGGATACAAGTGACTTAATCACATCGTGTCTCAATAATTGACGGGGAGTTTGGAAGCACTGTTTTTTTTTGTGTGAAGAGCCTACAAACTCTCAATCACTCCGACATTGAGGGTTCCTACGAGGCTTATGGAGCAAAAGAGGGGCATTGGAGCAGGAAACGTAAATCAGTCACGATTACCTCAGACCAGCCACTTCAAAGCTGCACCCGCTCTGCCATTTCACTGATTGAATGAGGTCAATAAACGCTGGCTGTCCGTCAAGTGCCTGTTGTTGACTACGCTCTCCCAAACCTCCCTGTGCTGAAGCGTAAATTAGGTTTAATTGCGCAGCTTAAAGGTGAGGGCCTCGTTTTGGGGCGGCTCTCTGGGACTCACTGCTGGTTCAGATGAACATGCTCAGTTAAGTATTTGGGAAACGGGACAAACTAGCATCCTCTGAACTGCCTCGCTCTAGAAATGTTACATGTGTACAATGTTATATAAAGGGACATCCTCTTATCAAGCAGCACATTTCCTTCATTTACAAGATGGCGGGGAAAAAAAAAAAAGACATCAACAGATGGTCAATCAAGAGATAGTGAATATAAAATCTCCTTTAGGTTGCTGGAGCAAAAAGCAGTTAAATCATTTCATGCATACAGTACGGAGAATTAATGATAAACCTGTACACCTAAACCATTCAATCATATAGAATATTAAAAAAATAAATAATAATATATATATATATATAATATATATATATATAGATGGCAGTGGTCATATATTTACACCAAGAGTGGGGAAAGGCCTGACGCCCATGTCTTTAAATGTAGTTTTAATGCCTGCTAATCAGCTTTTATGTTTAAATACAGCCCTTGCTCCTGTCTATTCTCTTAATGTCATGTGAGATTGTGTGTGTTTTATAGACTGGGCTTCCCGGTGCTGACAGCTGGCTCTGTGATTAGACTATGCACTGATAATGGAGAGGATCAAAGCCCTTTAAGAGGGTTCCTCAGGGGGTTGGGGGGGGGGGGGGGGGGGCTTCGCTTTGGTCAATGGGGTAAGCCAGGACACTAGGTATGAGAGGTCACTGGGAAATGGCCAGGTACGACTGGACCAACTTTGAAGCAGAAGCATTTTACCCATTTAAATCAACATTAAATCAAAATGGACCCCATTTACTTTCTTAATGGATGTTCTTGGTCTTATTGTTATTGAACAAATTATTAGTGTATATTATAAATTAAGGATGCACCATATCGATTGTCGGCTGATCTATCCGTAAATATTGAATATGTATCGACAGATATTGGATGATCTTAATACTTAAATTTAAAATCCTTCATGTTCTTATAGCCGACAAAGCACAAGCCACTAATCGAATGTCCATTCAAAGAATGTATTTCATAATTTAATAATAAATTTATGTTAATATATTCATTATTATTGATTCAAATATTTAATATATTACAAACTAATTGTTTAGTTTGTTTAATATGAATGCCACAATCATTAAGTCAAAAAGTTTTATTTAAATTCAACAAAAGGTGAACCAATTTGCATCTGAAACAGTGGAAAGTGTAAGGTTTATTAAATCTCATAAATGGACTATCCATTTTTCATACTGTACATTATGTATTTCATAAATTCACCTGTAGCATTTAAACCATTTTAGTCGTTAGAGTTAATTTATTTTGTGCATTATTTTAAATAACAATAAAATTGAGTAATATTTTACAATAAGGTTTCATTAGTTAATGCTATTGTTATTGCATTAACTAACAATGAGCAACAGATGTTACAGTATTTATTTATAAACATTAGCAAATAAAAACAATACAGTTTATTGTTAGTCCATGTTAGCTGGTCCATTAATTAATATTAACAAATACAACTTTTGATTTTAGAAATGTATTACTAAATGTTGAAATTAACAATCTTAGGCCAGGTTTAACAGACAGGGCTTAGATTAAGCCAGGATTAGGCCTTAGTTCAGTTGGGGCATTTAAGTAGCTTTTATAAATGTGCCTTAGAAAAAAACATTATTGGTGAGTATCTTGAGACAAAACTACGGCACGGACACATTTTAAGATATTTGAGTGCAAGATGCTTTCAGTTAAAACAGTTCAAACATGTATTTTAGACTGGAACTAGACTTAAACCAGGGGTAAGATTAATAAATGCGTTAGAAGTATTTACCATTGGTAGTTCATGTAGTTAACTAATGTTAATACATGGAACCTTACTGTAAAGCGATAATTAATTTTAATCATTTATTGATCATTGGCCATAACATGAAAATATTTATGAGCTTATTGGATCAGCCAGAATTTTAATATTGACTTATCCCTAAAAAGTGGCTTGTGTATGTAATCTTCGATCAAAATCAACTCGCTCTTCCTCTGCAACAATTTTCCACAGAAATACGTCACATTACGGAAATGGGTTGCAAATGGCACTTCACTTTGTCTTGGAGGATGCTATGGTTAGAAGAGAAAAATACATAAATTTATGTCGATTTTATAGCGAATGCCTATAGTACACATTAGCGCTGCTATTGGACTGTAACATGGCTTCTAATGCATGTGTAAGCTGCAGTGCTGGTGGGTGCCGTGCATATGCAGAGCGCTTAGTGGTTGAGGCAAAGCAAGGATTAGCAAGAAGTGTAGAGGCTGGAGTCACCATCTGTCCCACAAACACCCCGGGGATTACAATAGACCTCCACGGACATCCTCGCGCTCTAACACACCTAACATGAGACCCATACGTTCCCTCACATACTGTGATGACGAACGGGACGTTTCATCATATGTTTGCCCACTCCAAACTTTCCTGTTTGTTATGTATGTGTGTGTGTCAGGCTGGTACAGAGTGTGTGGCTGCTTGTGATATAGAGCAGGAGTTCGTACCACTTCCATCCGAAACTCCAGTTAAAGCTCCTACTGCGGCTGCCGTTTCTCCTGCCAACACGATCTGTCCTCCGCCCTGAAGAGTTGCTTCCGCTAACGTCGCCACTGCGTGAGCTGCTGCTTCACTGCAACACACAGACGTAAATTAAGGAAAAAAAAATCTCACAATAACCCCACTTTCATGAACATGCAATGCTTTATACAGGATTTAACCAGGATTTGAGATGTATTGATGTGAATTGTTGTGTACTGCCCCCTAGTGCAAGATAATGAAAAACACTGTCCTGTACAAGTGCTTCTGGCTTCTTGTGACAAATGTCCAAAACTCGGACACCCAATTCTGCCTCATAAGTAGAGAATCACAAGTCCGCCGGTATAAATCAGAACAGAAAATGCAGATAATGGGTTACCGAGCCCAGGCCCGGTTCCAGAATCAAAACGGGTGCTCTAGCCTTAATGCACATTGTCCCATCCATTGCTGTTGTCACCATGTCAATCGTTGCAATTTCAGGAGTCAATGAAGCTGTCTACACTGCACTATATTTCTCTGTACAGCGTCTACACGTTGTTTGTTAAAATGAGAGAACTCGCAGAACTCAGCACTGAACCAAAAACTCTGGCGTTTGGAGCGGTGAAACCCCTCTGATCGGCCATTGCGTTCAAGAAATCAACAGATATGTCTGTGATTGGCTAAACTGCTCAACGCTGCAAAAGCACGTCGTAAACAGAAAAACTTGACACTCTCCAGAGTGCAAACACAAATAAGTTTGCCAAATCTGTTTCACTAATATCCTATTACAGCTTTAACTGAGGATGCGCTCGTTTTGATTTGAGGGGGCTTAGCACCTTTCGTGGAACTAGGCCTGACCGAGACCCAAGAGACTCTGGCATAACAATTAGACCTAGTAAAATATAATCTTTGTGACTGACTTAATGCAAATGTTGCTGTTGTTTAGCATTTACTAAGCACTCTTATGTCAGGCTGAAGAGAATAAAGATGTAAACGGAGATGAGGCTTGATGAAGTCTATTCCAGTATAATAATGTGTAAAGCTAAAAAAAAAAAACCCCTCTAAAGTAAACCTAAAATAAGCTAAATAATATAAAGCTTCATTTCAGCAACACAGAGCAGTAGCTGCTTGTTCTCCACTCCCACACATGTGAAGACTAGCGCTAGGTAGTCACTACTGTATTTTCTTTGTTTAGCCTTATTTTTAGTCTTTTTGATGTCATGCATTGCTGAAGATTTATCCTTACTTGTAGATGAAGAAACTTCTGCATTTGTCCTTTTCAGCGACCCTGTTGATAACCATTTATCCATGTTTAAATCTGTTTAACTATGCAGCAAAAGTATGGTAGATAAATTGGTGGTTTATTCTTAACACAACCAATCAGCGAGCTCAAATGGTGAATACACAGCAACAGCTCAATATTTATTTTCCATTATATATTGAATTATTGGGTCCAAATTAGACATTTCTACATATAAACAAAATTATTATTTTTATTAATAGTAAATGGTGGTGCCCCGCGGCCCACTTCTGTAAAGTGTTACCGATATATGTGTAAATTTTGACATAGTATGTCGAAATTATGACAAAAAGTCGAAATTGACACCAAGTCATAATTATAAGATAAAAAGTCAATTAGGACGAAATGTCTTATGGCAGGTCACATTTTCATCATAAGACTTGCCATCTAACTTATGTCACAATTTCAATTATCTCATAATTTAAGATAAAAGTAGAAATTACATAAGTTACAACTGACACACAAAATCATAATTCTATAAAAATTATGACAGCCTCCCAAGTCATAATTATAACATTTGAAAATTGCATGCAAAGATAAAATTGACAAGTCAATTACGACATAGTATGTCATCATTTCAATTTCATAAGTCAAAATTGTTAAAAACAATAAAGTAAATTGACAAATATCAAAATTATGATATATAATTTTTGTCCTAAGACTCATAATTATACAATCAATAATAATAATAATATGTTATATAACTAATAATTATATGAGAATAATCTCATAATTTTGACTGTCTCATAATCATGACGCATGATCATGTCCATCATACCTATGAGTTTTTATTTTATAATTTAAATTAAAATACAAAGCATGACTTTTTTCTTAGATGGCAGAAATGGGCTTCCAAACCAAATAAGAGTTCAAAGACTGTCTATCCCGATTCCCTTTGAGATAATGACAAAAAAGAGGGCTATTTACAGTAGACGAAAAAAATTTTTTTGCTCCCGTTTGTAAATGTCCTGACTATGCTAAGCAGATTGATGGTGGATTTACTGCTTTAATGAAGACTGTTGAGCAGAAAACAATGCCGCCTCAGCCTAATTGTTGTGGGAATGGAGTGTGAACCAATTGTTCCCGCTGTGCTGTATTTCTGGGCTGCTGCTTCTGCTACCTGCTTGTGATAAACAGGACACAGGCTCAGGTGAAGCCTGTTAACAAGACCCTGGGGATTTAAACCTGCACCTAGATGCTGCTGCGGCTCAGTATTTCCTTTCTCTCTTTCCCCGACCCCAACTTCACCTCTACTTCCCATGAGTACCTGTTGAGTGCCATGGTAACAGTTGCCCCCTGTTGCATCTCTTGTGATGCAGCAACCGCTGCTTCGGCTAAGGAAGCCACAGCCTGCGTGGCCTCCGACGCTTGAGTGGTCTGGATGGTCATCTCACCTCCCTGTAGTGTGGCCCAATTCTGCTCCACCTTAGAGACAAAATTAAAATAATAGGTGTAAAGGAAGAGATATGACCCAAAAGCACAGTAAGATGCACACTCACGGTATATTCAGGTAAGAACGTGTGTGTTGACATTACCTCTCCATCCGTCACTGTGGAGTAATTCACCTGGGCGACTGTCACCGTGCCTGGCAATTCTGACGCATCTGCCAGTGTTGCTACCGTGGCTCCAGTGCCAACCTTTTGATTAGTTCAAAAATTGCACATTAGGATACTGTAACGTGACCACTCGTAAAAATGTGTACTTTTTTCCCTTACGTAACACATTAATAAATCTTACCGAAAATGACCATTTTAAACTTGTGGGAACTTTTTAATGGTTTAGAAAGAAGTCTCTTATGCTCACCAAGGTCTCTGTGATGGCAAAGCTGAATTTTCAGTATCATTTCAACAGTCTTATGTCAAATGATCCTTCAGAAATCATTCTAATATACTGATTTGCTGCTCAAGAAACATTTATGACTACTAAGACTGTTGAAAACAGTTGTGCTGCTTAATATTTTTGTGGAAACCATGAGAATTTTTTTCAGAATAATATGTTTATACACAACCAGACCAATTACATGTATTAAGACAATCATCAGTGAATATTTGATGTCATGCTGACTATAATATTACATATTAGTATTTTGTTCTCCCCCTATTCTAAACGAAGTCCTCCAGTGGACCTTGTACGTACTGTAGTCAAAAACAACTGGGTAGTTGTTCCCACAGCTGGGACCTGAGCTCACCTGTATGAGCGAGACTGTTCCATCAGGATTACTGATCGTCTGCACTACGGTCTGTGACGGCACTAGGTGTGCAATGCTGTGTGTGGCTGTTGTGGCAACTTGCTGTGTGGTGACCTGGTCCTCAAAGGCGTAGAGAAGGTCTTCTCTCCCATGCTGCTTATAGCAGTTTTTAACGATAGTCCTCAGGGCTTGCGTCCATGACACCTGTTTCCAACGGAAATAAGCCCTTGATGAATCAAGATGATGCAAGCTTTAGCTCATATGCTTCAATTCAGATGTCATTTTGTGGAAAGCTGACAAAACTATGGCGTGGCAGATTCAACAATTCATCCGTCATCACTCGTAGCACTTTTCGCACAAGTAAATGTTTTAGTGAAATTACATGTGGGTAAACATTATTAAAAATATTTTTTTAACAAATTAAAATGATTGAATATTAGCCTATTCCTATTTTAATCTAAATTTCTACTGTATTTTTCTTCGTCACACACACACTAATAATATATATATATATATATATGTGTGTATATATGTGTGACTGAATGATGTAAAAAAAAAAATCAATTACACATTTTTACTCTGATTAATCACATCTAACAAAGTTTTGAATATATTTTTTATATTATTATTTAAACTTCACAGGCTTCGCTGCATACAATATGAATTAAATATAGATGAAGCCTTATTAAAGCTATACACATTATTGGTAACACTTTACAATAAGGTTCATTAGTTAAGATGAACTAACAATAAACTGCACCTCTACAGCCTTTATTCATTTCAACATTTACTAATACATTAAAACCTTGTTAACATTAGTTAATGCACTGTGAACAAACAATGAACAACTGTGTTTTCATTAACTAACGTTAACAAAGATTAGTAAAAACAGTAACAAATGTAATGCTCATGGTTCATGTTAATTAATACATTAAGGTTTAACTAATAAACCTTATAGTAAAGTGTTACCACGTCATTCAGGCAAGAGCATTGAGTGATTTTCTCTTTCTTTAGTTGTTTGATTAACCTTAATAGCAGACTGCAGCAGATTTATTAGGCTGCTGTCACTTTAAAACCTGACACACATCCCATTTCCTCACAACTCTTCACGTTCATTTAGGATACTCAACAAAACAGGCATTTTGGCATAATTTTGTGCGTTTTTATCCGTTGAAGCGCAAAAGAAAACTCGACGTGGTGTCTCAAGCGGCTTTCTGTGCGAATGAGTCAGAAAGCACGCCACTGAGCGCACTTGTGTTTTGTCACGCTTGAATGATTAAATGTAAAATGCAACATGATCATATAATGTAACCCTAGCTAAAGGATGGCGAAATTAACGGATGCTGTGTTAATTGTGTAAATATTTTTAACACGTTAAACTGCATGCGTTAACGCATTGATAATTTTTAAAAAATAATTTTAAGCAAATACATAAATGGAATAGGGTAAAAACTTAGAAGTAAATGTACTGTCGGTCAAAATAAATATACTGTAGTGCTTTTTTTTATGCCCCAGTCCTAGTGTGAGTACCCAACACTACCCTCTGTTTCTGCTCCTCTGTTCGGACGTCACTGCGAACGTTGGCCCAAGGAATGTCCTCCGGCCACCAGATGGGCTTGCAGCTCTCTTTCCCCCAGCCAGGCTTCCCACGGCCTGTGGAATACTTAAGCATTTCTGGAATAAACGCTCGGAGCTGGGCCTGAAAAAGCAACAAAGAGCAAACAATCACTGTGAGAGATTTTATACTGGGAGTGGCAGAGCGCACGATGGCCTCTGGAAAAATAAATTCTGTGTGAAGAGTTTGGAAACAGCAAGCCATTGATTTTCCCCCTTCCTTCTGCAGTTGAGTGCAGAGATTCTGCCCACACATATAGCTTGTGAAAAGCAAAAAGTACACTATCAGGTTTCTATTTAAAGATTAATCTATAGGTGAGGCTCCACTGCACACTGACTGCAGGAGACAGAGAAGATGGAACATACACCACTGCACTATCGATTATGTAGACTAACATTAAACACGTAAATAAACACGTTTACGGTTGGTACGCTACCGTTTAAAAGTTTGCGGAGGTCAGTAAGATTGTTTTTTGAAATAAGTTTCCTATTTAAAAAACAAAAACAAAAAAACACTTTTTTCGGACTTCGTTTCATCAAAGAGTCCTGAAAAAAATTATTACAGTTTCCACAAAAATATTTAGCAGTACAAATGTTTTAATATTGTTAATAAAAGATGCTTCTTGATCACATAACACTTTTTTTTTGCTCTATTTGTTCTGACACATAACTACCAATTTAATGTAAAAAAAAACAAAAACAAAAAAAAACACTAAAACAAATAGCACCGCTTCTGTACCATCTGTTTAAAATGTAAAAAAAAACAAAGAATATTTAAATAGATACAAGAAAAATTAAACATCAGTATAAATACAAATCAATAAAAATAACAAAACGCAAGAACAAACAACTGAAATTCTGTAAACAAATTTTACAATGATGCCATATTGCTTGTGGTTATATTTGAAATGTCAGTTAAAGGGCTTAAAGACACACACACACACACACAAAAAAGTGTTAGAAAGGAATTGTTATGGTATTAACATGACAATCGAGGGGCTTATGTTTTTTAGCTTTAAGTGTCCATTAACTTTTAAAACAACACTGAATTGTATGGGGCAGTCCATCAGCCCAGCAACAGCTCTGTCCTGTGGGTGAGGGTGGAGTTTATCCCAGTGCCCTCGGTGCCCTTGGTAATTCCGTAGGCAGGCCAGAGATTGTACTGCACAGCACTCTAGCAACGTCTGTTCACCTCGACATCACAGGCTAAATTTAGAGGAATAAATCAGTTCCCAAAAGAGATTCTCCCCTCCACTCCTCTCCCACTCTCTCATTGTCACAAACACAAACACTTCCTGTAAGCCTTACATTGGATGCTGACAGACAACATGGCAAGTGGAGAAGGATTTCAGGGGGTAAAAAGGTTCTGATAAAACCAATTCATTGAAATGTAAAACTCAATACATGTTTTTGACCAATTAATTTCCATGATTCTTTCAGTTATGATTGCTAGATGAGGATTTAAAAAACAAAAGCATTTCAAACTGTACACGAAAAGAATAATGTAAAATATTTAAGCATAGCTACAAAACTGTTTATTCTATATATATATATATATATATATACACACATATATTTATTAAAATGTATGTTATTTATGTATATCTTTATAGATATGCACAAATAAATACTACATAGTGCAAATAAATATACACCTCATAAAAATAATACATACATATATAAAGCACATACTAATTTATATTTATATAAATAAAAGAATGTATTTTTTTTTGTAAAAGAGATATATCCATGTGTATAGGGAATTTTTAAAATAAATCAATCAATCAATCAATCATGATAACAGAACCTGAACTTAATAAATACTGTTAAGTCCAGTGTTCAAAGTCATGTAACAGATCGTCCACAGGGGCATCATGAGTTGTAGGCTCTTCCTTGTGTTTGTGCAGATGGTCTAATTACATGGCGAAGGAATTAAGAGGAATCTCACGCCCCAAACACACCGATCAGCTGCCCATTCCCTCCCCCTGCTCTGCTCTAAATCCACTTGGGAGCCAATCAGAAACCTCTGTGCTCAGCCACGATGTGCCGGATAATTACTTGCAAGCCTCACCTGATGATCCCTGCACAGACCTGCCTCCAACTGAAACAAACCAAGCAAGGAGTGTCAGTCCTGAGGGACATCAGCCATCAGCAGACAGCGTGTGGGGTAGTGAGTAATGGCCAAGCTGGTAAACGAACTGGTTAACCTGTGCTAAAGCCCCTGTAGTGGATGAATATAGACAACTTCTTCTTGATTAACGGCTGCTGATGAGCCTAGAAAAAGCTCATTTGAAAGGCTAAGCAGAAAATTCCTGGCTCATAGTGCCACCTGGTGCCCACCTGTGTCATCTTGTCCACAGACACTGGTATGCCATCAATAGTCAGTGGAGGCAGTTCAGAGCTGAGCTCCCCACCACCAGGGGGCGCATGTTCAGCCAGAGCGTTTTCCAGATCCTCCAGAATCATGCTTTTGTATTTCCTCACCTGATAACAAGACATACCAAAAAAAAGGATCAAATCAGAAACAGTGCAAATGCTATGAAGAGGAAATGCACAATGAAAACACTCACCACATTCTCTAATGGTGCCGCTCCAAATACTCTAAAAACAGGGTTGGGTTTAGAGGGAGAGATGCACAACACAATAGCCTGCTGGCCAACCCGTGTCGTGTACTCGTCCAGAGTCGCTCTCAGCTTCCTGCGGACAGTCAGTGTTGTTATTGCTGACTAAAAGTCTTCAAAACAACGGTAACACTTTACAAGTAAACATTGGTTAACTGCATTAGCAAACATGAACTAACAATGAACAATATTTCTACAGCATTTATTCATCTTAGTTTAAGTTAACCTTAACATTTAGTAATATATTAAGATCAGAAGTTATATCTGTTAACAGTGGTTAGTTAACATCAGCACCGTGAATTAACATGAATATTTTTATTAACTAATAAAATAAACAGAAGTTAAAAGTATATTGTTCATTGTTAGTTATTGCATTAACATGTCAACAAATGAGACCTCATGAAAAACTTACTTTAATTAGAAACATTTCCTTTGCAACTACTGAAACAAATTTAAGTACTAATTACTACATCTAAAATAAATGAAAGCTAAACAGAAATATTTAATAAAGATAATAATGCAAATGACAAAAGCACATAACCAAATTACTAAAATGTATATTTACTAACTGAAAACAGCTACTTTAAAATAATAAAATATTAATATTATAATAGTATATAAATAATACTAAGGTAAATAACACTTTGTTTTGTTTTAATCAAGGTATATTATTTTGTTTTTTAAACCAATGATACATAATTACAATTCACCTAAGCAAGCGAGTCTGTTGTCTTTTACGGATTGAAGGGTTTGATTCAAAGATGTGCGGCCGTTTTCGTTTCTTCCCTGTTGCTACAGCAGCGGCTGCTGCCATGCCAACAGGCCCTGAAAACGAATAAGGGGAATAAAATTAGCCATTTTTAGACATTCTATATCATTCAAGATATACATCATTTGTGTATTCACTGGGAATTAAAGCAAAGAGTTTGACATTGCACAATGCTCCATCTTAAGCTATGAGACTGTTGCCAATTTATGGTTTAAGTGCGCCATCTAGTGGTCAGATCAGACTAGTCACAGATTTGCATGAGGGTCAGTACACAACACGGTGCAGCAACTTTACCTGCAGCAGCCAGATGTGCGGTGACCTCATCTGTTCCAGTTGAGTTGAGGATGTCGGAGTCATCATAAGCGTCATCATCGGGTGAGGAGGGCGAATCCTCATCAGCGCTCAGCATGCCATGCTCTGTGTAAGTGGCGACGTGCACCTGCCCGACCTGCTGAGTGACGGCATGGGCCTCGATAGTGGTCATGTGCTCTGTCTGATGCACCGTGTGGTCTTCCATGACCCGATACAGTTTATCTCAAACACACTGAGACACACAAACAATATATTAGTACACATATATTTCACAAGTAACTGGTTTACTTGCATTTATAGATAAGGTCAGTGTGAATATCATTTTGAGGAGGCACAAGTGTTCAAAAAATAATATATATATATATATATATATATATAATATTGTCTTACCAAGATCCCTTTTTATTGCCATATAATGTGAATCACACATACAAGACATTCTATTAGTATAATGTTGGCAGATGTGCTTTTATATTGAAACAGCATGACAACACATGTAATTTGAGGAGAATGCTGGTAAACTGGGCCACAGAGTATGATCTCAATGTCATAAAGTGGCTCGAATCACCCTCCAAAATTTTAACAGCACCTATTAACACCAAGTGTAAATGTATATGCTATTTATCCCAAGTCGTTTACACTTAATGTGTAGGAACAGGGTCTCCTCTTGCTTTTCACACAAAAGTTATCTAATAACCATTTTCATAAAGCACTGCATCTATTTTTAGTGATTTAAACATCACTCCAGTAGGGGGCACTAATTATGTCAATCGATCTAATTTTTTCATCATTTTCTTCTTTTTTAAACAGTGATAATGTTTTGGCTGGAGACTGTAAGACTGACTCATTTCAGTATTTACCCCAAAGGATATGTTAGTATTCAAAACCGTTTACAGCATATAAACTTATTGTACGTATTACAATTTAGCAATATACAACCATGTATAAAAAATACCTCAAGAGTTATTTAAAGCAAGAAACCAAAACTTTACCAATGACAAACAATGACACAGAAAGAACATTTTTAAAGTTAAGTTTTATTGAATAATACGATACTCTAATGACATTTCTCTCACAGCAAGGAGTATGGATTTAGTTTACTAAAACGGTTTTTTAAAAAAAAAAAAAAAAAAAAAAAATTAAAAAAAGTATGTCTCAATGACGTCGTTGCTACGAATGATCCACATAAACACAGCGGCTCGCGCATCATTCACTCAAATCAACGGCCAAAACGGTACATTTGATATTACAAAGTCACCAAAAACACAAAAATCTGAAATTTCGACAACTACTAATATCAATTTTAAAAGGTAGGTTTGAGTATCCGAAATAACTGAATCGATATAGACTAGTGATGTCCAGCATTAATAACAAACACATAAATGGCGGTTATTTTCAAACTGTGAATAATAACGTTACGTGTGAAGAGCGCGGGCTGTTTTAGGTAAATATTACACACAGGCGCCTGTTCAAACTGCTATTTCATACACGATAGCAAAAATTCAGATTAGCCTCAAAACATCTGAAATGATCTTTTAGATCAAATTTAGCCGGGCACCGTTGTCGACTCTGTATAAAGCGATTTAAAGCCTCGACTGATCGATAATACTGCTGTGCTAATATGACATTAAACATGCATTCAAATCCGATTCCCCGATCACGAGCATATAAACACAAGCTATCAAGCGTTGAAAACCCATTTAGCATCTGGACAAAACAAGAGCGATTACGATTGCAGATCTAAATTCAGTAGGCCAAAGGCCTGCGACAGCGCCATGATCATTTTTTGCCCCAAATTTGAGCGGGGTATATAATAATTGCCATCCTGGCAAATGCGCTGAATTTCATCCCAAGTTCTGTTTCGCATCGTCGCGATCTGCATCTGAGTGTGTGAAAGGCAAACGCTGCCGGGTTGTTTGGTGCGGCTGCGCCGGGGCTGAAATGGCTGGAGATTGCGCGGTAGGGCACTAACCTCAGAGCGGCTGCGCTACTTCGGGCCTGCGCTGTGCGGCGGAGCTGCGAACACCAGCTGCAATGGAGGACAAAGAACGAGCAGCAGAGTGCGCGCGTCCTGGGCTCAGCGGCTGATGCGCGGCCCCGAGCGAAGTGCACAGAACAAACCCCGCCCCTCCCTCTCGTTCTACATACTATGAACTACGATGGTGCAGCGCAGAGAAAGTACATACTACACTCTAAACGAAGTGTATGGGAAATAGACAATGTTAAGATGAAACTGAATTTAAACACATTTAAATTTAAACAGTTCATTAAAATATGGTACAACAGAATATATATATATATATATATATATATATATATATATATATATATATATATATATATATATATATATTATCAGATTATAATCAGATTCCAAAATTACAATAATACTCGTTATCACACTAATTAATGAATTACTATTTTATATTTTAAATGTTCTTTTATATAAGATATTGCTTATGTATGTTCAGAAGGTTCAGCAGTTAGGGCCTTCACTGAAAACTACAGCAAAACTACAGAGCCTCACAGGACTTGATCACTGGATTTACACAAATCATTTCACTTTCATTGCATATCTAATCAGCTCCCAATGAACACATCAGTTTTTTTTTTAATTATCACTCAGTGAGTCATTAACCATGTATTACTGTCTCTGTTTTTGTCTTTAAAACACATTAACATGTACAAATTCACATAATTTCATATTTACGTTAATTGTAGGGACTCCTGAACCTATTTGCTCTAATAAGCAAGTAAATTTTAAGTTAATAAATTTGGTCAATTTTAAAATTAAGTAGATAATAGTAATAATAAATAATAATAAAATGAAGTTCATGGTTCTCTGGTGTTGGTTAAAGGTTTCATTTGTTTTTATTTTAAATTAATTTATTTTATTATTATTATTAATTTAATTACTTAATAGCTTTTCATTAAACTCTCCAAACCTCTGCAGTTCCATCCCAAACCCCAGTCTGGGAAACTCTGAAAAAATGTAATATTTAATGTACTTCATGTTCTTTTTTTTCTTTGTATTTTTATGTCAATATGGTACAAGATTATCCCATTCAATTCAACGTGATTAATGGGTTAGTCAAAAATAATCTAAATATTCAAAAAGTAGTCAGAATACATTACAAAATGAGTAATCTAGATTACTTTACAAACTATAATTTTTGCTATGTAATTTGTAACCAGCAACTGACTTCAATTTGTAAGTAATCTACCCAGCACTGTATTTGTTTGTTGGCAACAGTTTGTATAACTGCATTGCTTTCAACTGTGTCATCTATCCTTATGGATGTGAAAGAGAACGGACAATTCATATGTAATGTGATCATTGTTTATTAAATACGGTGCAACACAGAACAAGAAGATTCAATAAAATAAATAAATAAACAATGCATTTTTATTATAGGTTTTAATAATCATATCATTGCATTTATTTTATTTCTGCAATTACATCTATTTTATTGTTAATTTCATATTTTTTTCTGTAATGTCAGAGTAATGAAAAGATATTAAATGGTAAAACATCCTGTTTTTCGTGTACACCTACAGGTATTAAACTACATTGCTTTGAACTGTTATCTGTGCATGCCTTCCTGATTTTCTACGTGATATTTAAAATGAAAACTAATGCAAAATAAAAGTTCTCGAGGGGGGAAAAAAAACGCTTACAGCTGTTTCCCATTAAGCCTTAATGAATCATTGCGTTGTGGGACGTGTGTGAAGAGACGCGTGGATGTGTATACTTCATGTTACCTATAAAGAGCTTACATTTGGTGAGTTCTTCTGATTTTTATTTCTTTAAAAAATTGTTATGAATATTTTGCCTTTGAAAGAGCACGATAAAAGAGTTAAATGTGCTGTAAAGTAAGAACGTCCATGAGAGGGCAATATGGGATCACAAATGTTTCATCTCGTCCGTTTGATTTATGTGTATCACTAGATGGCAGAAAACGATCATTTTTGAGTTGCTTTGTGAATGACTGTGGTCCACTCGACTGTAAGGACAACATTGTGCGTTTGCTTGTGTTTAAATGTCAGATTATTCCAAGAAACAAACAACCGGCTTTCTACAATTTAAGTTTGTTATTGTCTGCATAATACAGTTAATGTAAGCTACTGTATTAAAATGCCCATGGCCTTTAATCACTGGGGAAATTGTATATTGGCATCTCTTGTTGTTTGCAGTGGACCTGAAGTCCACTTTAGTTTATTGCACAGCAGCTTTAGTGAAAAGGTTCCATTGTGGCAGAGAGACTGCTGGTCCAGGACGTGAAGTGATAAAGAGTTAGTCTTTAGAGGTTTCACAATCTGAGATCTATCTTCACTGTGCTGCCCCGCTGGGGAGCACCGATAAGGTTTCAGAGGAGTTCAATAATTCTCTTAATTGATTGTCTAAGTGAAGATAATTCATGGTAATTGTCAGACCGGTGAAGAGCTCACTGAGAGAGGAATCATGGATGCTTCACTCACATGGCAAAGATGGACCAAGAGTCCAGTCGGTTTGTTTTTACCTTCCCAGACTTAAACAGACTACTGAACTGTGAGAGAAAACAGATTGTGTATTGCTTACACACCAGGCCAAAACACTCACGAATGAAGGCAGAACCACCAGAGTGCACTCTGAGACCCTTAAGTCACTTTTATGAAGATTTAATCATTCCTGTGTGACGAATGCCAAAAATATTGTTTTCTAACAGCTTTCCTGTACATGACATCAGTATGTAGGACAACTTGAAAGGCTAATTCTTTTGTTCCCTCTGGAATTTTGATTAGCAGTTTTCAATTAATTTGAATTATGGTTAGGACCACAACTACAGTGGCTGCCTGATGCTTCGGTCACAAAATCTCACATCTTCACTGTTGAGGTATGACTGAATGAAACTTATGTTGTACAACAACAAGTGAAGGTCTTGGCATATTAATCTAGGACAAAATACTTCACCATGAAAAAGCTCACACTTCAGCTGTGAACAGAATTGTGATGATTTCTATGTTTAGAAGTGGGGGCCTTGAAGGGGCCTTGAAGTAAATAAGCCAGAGAACCACAGATGTTGGGCTTTTTGAATGTCTTCTTCAATATAATGCTCACAATTTGTCATAATTTCTTGTTAATTTAATATTTCAAGCACTTAGGCATTTGATAACTATTTTTTTTAACTATTATAACAGGTTTCAGTAATCAAAGGAAAGGACTGTTTACATTTATGATTCAAAATGATATTGATATGAAAACCGCAACACAAATTGAGGGCATCACCAAATCAGCCATGAAAGGGTTTGTTCACCCAAATATGAAAATTCTGTCATTAATGAATCACCTTCATGTCGTTCCAAATCTGTAAGACCTTTGTTCATTCTCTGAACACAAATTAAGGTATTTTTGATGAAATCCAAGAGCTTTCCAATCTCCCAATACACAGCATTGTCATAACAAATTTCAAGGCCCCAAAAGGTAGTAAAGACATCTTTAAAACAGTCAACGTGACTACAGTGGCTCAACCTTAATTTTATGAAGTGACGAGAATATGTCAGTTTCCGACATTTGTCACATAAGTGCATGACTTCAGGGTTCTACGTCAGAACGCAAACTCATTATTGTCCGGCTCGTGCGTTAGCATCAAACGCATGATTTGTGTCGCTCGCCTGAACAGTATTGGAGACTGATGCAGAAGAGAAGAAATTTAAGTTGTTGTCGCTTGGACTATTTTAACAAAGTCTTTACTACCTTTCTGGGCCTTGAAAATTGTAATTGTGTTGCTCTCTATGGGGATCAGAAAATGATTGGATTTCGTCAAGAATATCTGTGTTCCAAAGATGAACAAAATGAGGCTGAGTACGTAATGATAGAAACTAACCCTTTGAGTGTGATATTTGCCAAACACAGTGAGACAGGCCTTATCTGCAGTGGAGAATGAAGGAATGAAGCCAGAAATAGCCCAAGCCCTTTAACCATGAGTAGAGACTTGTATAATTTATTCCAGCTGTAATCAGAACACGGATTGCTGTCAGTGCAATCAGCTCATAATTAGGAGAATTCTCTGTTGCTCTGCTGTGTTTTCTGGGAGGCCCTGTGGTGCTGAGTGTCTGTCTGTGGGCTGATGTGTAGCAAACAGCCAATTTACTGAACCATTAAGATATCGGCACCTTTTGCTTTTCCCTCGTAACCTGTTGCCATGCCTGCTTCTCATCTCGTATTATCTCTCCCTCTCTTCCTCTGTTCTCTGTTGCCTCTGTTTTTTTTTCTCCCTTTCTGTCAGAGCCATCCTCCCCCGCAAGTCCTGTGGCGAACAGGTGCAAAAATTATCTCCCATTCACAAAGGGCGAAAATACTTTGCGTATGGTGTCTTTGTCACATATCAGAAAGGGGGGGCAACAAATGGTCTTTCCCATGCATTTGCAGTTGTCACCCGAAATTGAGGAGGAACTGATAGATTGGAGAACGCAGGCTCTTTTCTCCTTCCTCTGCTTTCTGATTTGCCAACATATATTCTGTATCTTAGGTCAAACTCTGAGCTCAAAGAAAATCTTAAGTGTTCATATTACGACTTTGTGGTGGCATTCATGTGCAGTCAACATATGATCTTTCTTGCACATTAAGTAGCCAGCAACCACAAACCTTTGTGCTAAAAAGCACTCAGAATACCTTAGCAACCGTATAGCAACACATATAGGTACAGAGACAAAACAATTCAAATTAAGAGTTGATCATCTCAGTTTTGAAGGTCGTTTCAGTGGTAGACTTTTATTATAGAAGATTTAGGTTCAGAAGAGTGGGACGAAACAGAAAAACAGATCTGCAGATGGGACCGGGTGGTCTAGTATCACATGTCAACAGTAGAACTAAAAGGGTCATTCTCTGTCTCTCTTCGGTGTGAATGCTTAATTTAACGCTCAGGAGGGGACTGTACCACTCTGACATCAGTGCCCCACTGTGACATTTGTTGCTCTGCAAGTAATGACAGGGCATGGAGGAAGAGCGAGGGGGCTAAAAGTGAGAGGGAAAGAAAGAACGACAGACATAATAGTCTGTACAAACAGTCCACATCAATCTCCCTGGCCCCCGCACTAAATTTTTACTCCCCTAATGGGAACAGACAGTCAGGTCCCAATGTTTGAGACCACATAAAAAATCATCATTTTTTTTTTTTTTTTTTTGTCACCATCAAAATGGACAATTCTTATTTTTTATGGAATATTGCAGTATTTATTATAGATGAATTTATCCATGCACATTATTATTATTATTATTATTATTAATAAAGTCAAGTGCGCTTGTAATTTTTAGTCAAAATAACTGCTCCTTCTTCTTGCAATAGCTTCTCTTCTCTTCTCTGATGTGTTTATTGGCGGGACAACCTGCCCCTCACGTGAGATCACAACAATGGCAAACCATAACGATCCAATCAATTCCCGATGGACAAAAGTCTTGTTCGAGAAGCCGTTTCACTCTCTGAAATAGGTCACCATAGGGAATAAAAGACTATCACAACTTCAGTTTAATTCTGACTTTAAATTGGAAAATATTACAAAAGGTGCCTATAATTCAGAGACCGCTCTGTATTCATTCATTCAAGAGACTGACCAAAACTCCTCATTGAGAATTGGCCATTCGACACACACGGGGCATTTACCTCTGCAGTGCTGCTTACTGTGAAGCTCAAAATGATCTCTCTCACAGGTTGAATTCACAGGAGACCTTATTACTTTAAGTCTCTTTGCATGCAGTTTGGCTGACATGGCACTGAATAGAGTTTGGAATGCTATAGTCACCACAGCGTTCTGCTGCCCAATTATGTCAATAGCTCGGATTTGAAACACAATATGATAATGCTTTGGAAAGTTGCTAACTCCCTTGTTTTGAACTTATTAGCTGTGGCGTGAAGTGCTGTTCTGTAATTTATCGCCTTTTGGAGTAATAAATGGGGAAAGTAAGCTCTGTTTCTCTTATTGATTCACAG
Source organism: Opsariichthys bidens (assembly GCA_037194245.1). Classification (NCBI taxonomy): domain Eukaryota; kingdom Metazoa; phylum Chordata; class Actinopteri; order Cypriniformes; family Xenocyprididae; genus Opsariichthys; species Opsariichthys bidens. The sequence continues at coordinate 13,749,525 of CM074287.1, read as the reverse complement.
TGAGTGTTGACTTGCAGGTCTAGAAGAGAGCTCTTGCACTCAGCACTTATTTGTCAGCTGTTTCTTGCTTCTGAGAGTGTTGACCAAATCTGTTCTGCATGCACAATTATATTTCTACAGCATAAGCTTTTAAAACAAAGCAATGTCTTAAAAACAAAGCATGGAAACCCAAACACCCTTATTATGAGCATGGCCATTTCTCACTGTCAGCAGCATTTGTTTTTGTACAGTCATTGTGTTGTTGTGTGGGAGAGGTGTTTGGTGTTGTTTTTGGATGGAGGAGGTGCCAAATATTACAGGAAGGAATGTAAGGTGGAAAGTGGTTTGAAGACCAGGCTCTTGAGGGTGGGCATGTCTTGTCCTTTTCTATAATTGGCTGTGGAGCTACGCGTTTAGGTTTACAAAAATCAGCCATTGATCCATGCAGGGGTGCAGGCTGCAGTGTCACTTCGCAGTTTTTGCTTGATTTGTACCTCTGCGTAAGTTCTCAGGTGAGAGGAAATGAAGTCATTGGTGATAAAGAGTGTATGGTTTACAGTCAGGCACATGAGATTTGGTGGAAGAAGGAAGAAAGGGAACTGTCAATCAAACTTGTGCGCAAATATGTAGAACTGGCCATTATATTGTATTCATCCGGTGTCTGGATCCCATTTTGGGGCAGTAAAGATTTGCTGGTAAAATGGTGCAATGAAATGGCATAGATTTCCAATACCCCAGACTAAAGAACAGGATACCTCAGTTCAGACCTTTTGGCTTTATCAATATTATGATATTTCTATGCTCTGCTTGACACAAAACATGGTCTGTATTTCAATATGCTACTCTTGTAGGTCAATTGCAAGTGAGCTCATATTTATGTTGCCTGAGCTATGTTGCTAAAAGGATGCTTTAACAAAAATGCAACTATAGTGTCAAAAATGTTCTTTTTCATTAAGGAGCAATATTTTGACTTTAAAAAGCTACATATTTATGTCAAATTAATAAATTAAAAATGAAATGTAATGCATCTCAATCTGAATCGACATCAAATATAAAGTAGCTAATGCCAAAAGATAAAGGTAATAATGCAAGAAATATCATAAAACAAACACTCTGCTAAATACATTTGGTTTATCGCTATTTCAAGTTTTGGAGCTTTTGGGACTTTTGGGAGTTTTCTATTCATTCAACATTTGCACATTTTGTTTTAGTTTCTGACCCTGACAGTTATTGAGATGTCTAGAGTCAGTGTGCTCTTTTTCCTTGAATAGTTTTGTATTCTTGTCACATTTACCATAGAAATGACTGACTATAAAGACTATTACTGAAATGTAAGCAATTTGTGGCTATACATCATATAAAATGTTTTAATCTAAAATGCAAAAAGGTTAGGTTTAGGTGTAGAAAAAACAAATATACATTTGTGTGTCTGTGTGTGTGTGTGTGTGTGTAAAGTGCTTCTTCATTCTCCAGTTCACGCTGCCTTGTGTTGATATGTGGGTTCAGCAGGTGTGTGAATCACAACCCCATATTAAATCTAAATTTACTTTTCATTTCCAAGATGATGAATGGAAGATTGAGTGTTTATTTATTTATGCAGCTTTATACGGCGATTCAGGCAGCCTTACATACAGCTTAATGCATTTGTATTCATAGGAACATAACTTTCACCTTAGAACATGTATACAGTATATCACTTCCAACCGAGTTTTTTCATCTGCTCATTGTATTACAAATCAGTAAATCCGCCTATAAGGACCAATATTTCAAAAGGCTTTTATTAAAACAACCTAGCTGTGCCGTTATGGTAAAATATTGAGATCTTGGCCACATCGATCCTGTCTTGGTAGTCTGGTTTGTTCTACAGAATCCAACTCAGCAAATCATTAAATTTTTAGTGTCTACTTATATCCGGTTGAATAATTTATCAGGCGGTGGGCCGAGTGATTCAGAAAACACTTGATTGTCTGCATGCTGGGGGTCTGGGGAGGTACTGAACCAGGAAAGATGATTTGAGAATGCATTGAATGGAAAGTCGGCGGTACCGAGATGATTGAGCAGAAAGATGGCAATGTTAATGACTGGAGAACATAACTACTCTCCAAACTGTGGTCTGTGGAAAACTCGAGGTACACAGTTCAACAGTTTGGAGTCAGTAAGATTTTTAAGTCACTAAAAACAGTGAAAACTACTAAAATAACTGCTTTCTTTTTTCGTATATTTTAAAATGTAAATTATTCTTGTGATGCCAAAGCTGAATTTTCAGCATCATTACTCCAGTCTTCAGTGTCACATGATCCTTCAGAAATCATTCTAATGTGCTGATTTTTTGCTCAAGAAACATTTCTTATTGTTATCAGTGTTTAGAGTTGTGCTGCTTAAAATTTTTACATAAACTACGATACTTTTTTTTCCCAGGATTATTTGATAAATCGAAAGTTCAAAAAACACATTTGAAATGGAAAACCTTTGGAACATTTTAAATGTCTTTACTGAAAATCTTGATCAATTTAATGTTCCTTGCTGAATATAGAGACAGGGGATGGTTGTAACATTTTTGACATTTCTGTCTGTATCTTGTAGTTCTTTGAAGCCAGTGAATTCAAAATCTGATTAAAGCTAGTTACAAGTTTCAGCTATTAAGTGACACAGCTGTTCTCAAGGCGAGATGTTTGCTGACAGTGATGTAAGAAAAGGGTGCGTGGAATTCCCCGATATGGACACGGTTTGGGTGCGTTTTATGTAATTTACCTCAGGTACGCAATCGCTCATGTAGAGTACTCTGAATTCATCAACATTAGAACGAGGTTAAGAACAAATTCATGTGCTCACGCATGTGTTGCGAATTAGACGGGACGTTTTCGTGAAAAGTGCGTATAAATACGGATAGCGTAAGCAATTATTAGTGAATGAGACCCATTGTCTCAAATCTTGACATGCAGTGAACTGGAATTATTACAAACCCCAGATTAAAAAAAAATCTACCAAATTATGGGTTGAATGTAACAGGTGAATGTTAAAGGTCTGTATAGGCTGAATCTTACCTGTAAACTTTCAAACATCAAGTGCTACATTTTGTCCATATTAGGCCCTACTGTTTCTAATTTTAACTTTAACAAAACAAGATCCCCCTAAATCTCCCTAAATCCCTTTAGGTCCAATTAGCTCGGCTGTCCAGAGTGAAAAGGCATTCTTTTTACTGACAACACAGTTTCAATAGTTTGACAACATGCCATTGCAAAAAATGGACTATTCAGAGGTTTAATGCAGAAGTTGAAAGAGGTGGTACACTATCAGTGGAAATCAGCAGCATTCATTTGCTGTAGTGAGAATGAGAGAGAAGTTTAGCCTCACCTTCTACTTCCTGCCGCCGCCTCCCTTCTTCCTGCCCGCTCGTTTGATTGTTTTTCCATTACAGAATTGTGTAAATATGTGTATTGTGATTCTTTGGGGAACATCTGACCATTAGTGAGGCCAATCTGGGCCTTTGCTAGAAATGCTAGATAACATATGTCCACTTGTCACGCAAACACAAACACACAAACAAATGGACATTAATTGACTCACGACCAGGCCTCATCTGCAATCGCACACCATTTGCTGGCACCTCCAGGTGTCATTTACAAATGCTTAACTTACGGCTGTGAAAAGACATTATTAATGGAACCCAGAGTGGAGATACAAGGAACTGCTTAGCCCTGAACCCTTAGCGAATATGAATAACAATGGGTGAGGGATCATTACCTCAGCCTACAGGGAACATTTAATCAGGTTTTGTGTAATGAAGGCAGTTGCCGTAAATCGAGCACATGCATAATGTTCTGTTGACGTGTGTGCTCAGCACTGCATTAGCATCGCTGCCACTTCCCTTTTAGCAGAAGTGTAATTGAGTCAATGAAAATCTAAAGTCCAAAAGTGTTTTCATTTTATTTTTTCATTCATCATTCACACATAGGTTAGATGAAATGCTTTTAAAATCAATAAGCTTAAAATGACATTGATTTATACACTTAATGCTAATATCAGTCAAAATCCCACAAATTCCTTAAAAAAATAAAAAATCTAATAGCCTTTAGTTTGTCAAAACTACCCTTGACAAGTACTAGGGATTATTAATTTTTTTTATCAACTTCTTGATGACCTGGAAAAAGAAAATAAATTGAGCTTTAGTGCAACTGAAGGTACACCAGACCATGATTTGCTATAATACTGCTTGTCCGAGAAAAGCAATAATTGTGATTAAGACAGAGAGACATTCTTGTTCTAGAACAGTGGTTGTCAAGGGGGCCTCAAGTATTTAGTATATTTTACAATAGCTCTAAATTAAAATGCTAAAAACACTGCCATGATTGCCTAACATCTTTATATATGGAAGTAGCTGAGTTCTACATGTGGAACTCTCTACTATTACTATTACAGTTCTCAAGATTTACTAATCGTGAAAAGTGTTGAATTTATGGCATTATATTTAGATTGTGGCATGAAAGGGTTGCAGTGATGAGCGTGTAGCTGTTGAGGACATGAATGCAGTGATCTCGTTATTGTAACTCGAATTCTGCACACTAACGAATGCTTTCATCATAAGAGATTTGTTGATTCTAACAGGAGTTTTGGCAAGAGTCCAGAACACTCACTCTGTTTGATTGACAGTTCCAGTGATAAGGGAGAGTTCTTTGATTGCTTTCTATTTATAATTTAATCACAGTTTAAATAACAGTTTATTTTCATCCTGCTTAGAGAAACTTTGTGAAGTTGACTGTTTAGTCACTGCTTTGAATTACTGACAAACGATTTTGAGACAAAAACATCTGACTGTAGGCCTACATGAATCATTGCATATCAGAAATCACTGGTGATTTTGAATAGACATGTACGTATAATCCATACATACCAAATGATCTGTAAAGCAACAGTGATGCAGTAAAAACATTTTGAGTGTTCCATTTCTGAAACTTAAAGGATATTCGTGTATTATGGTGACCTGTTATACGTCAAAATCTCAAGGAAAATTTGATTTCTCAATTCATAACCCCTTTAAAGAAACACCACACTTATCAAAATCTCTTTCACCTCAGGTCTCAGTGCTTCACATCGTAAGCAAGAAGAAAAGTTGTTTCAGCAGGACACTTTCAAGATAAAGACAGTATACTAAATCCTGAAGACATCAAAAGTAAGTTAAAATGTGTTTAGTCAAGTTCTGAAAATGGAAGGATGATGGGCATGAATAAATATGATGCAGATCAACATGAATCCTTTTTTAATTCTCTGGAGTCAATGCCGCAGACGAGTCAAAGCTGATGCGTTTACCCAGCTGTTCTGATTAATGAAGTGCAGCGGTGAACAGCGTGTCACTCTCATGTCTGTTTGATGTCCGCACGCCCTTCCTTTGTACAGAGGGAACAACAGCGGGGGTCTCGATCACAGCCAAACCCTGTTTAATCTAAATTAAAACTCACTAATCTTGTTATTATGCTGACCCCTTTGCGAGACACACTTCCACAAGGCTCCCTCATCCCCCAGCCCATCACCCAAACATTTTCATCCAACCGAGACAAAAGGATATGTCTCTTTGGGGGAATTAGATGATGGTATGGAGAACTGAAGTGGGAACATTGATTTCAACAGGCTTGTTTTGAACACGAAGGCTTTTGAGTGATTAGGAGTTTTGCTTTTCGTGCCTTTTGATTGTTCGTAACACATCTACGGTTCTCTGCTCAAAACCGTGAGCTTTCCCCATCACTGCCGATTTGAGATCGGCCACTGGCTTTCAGTCACATTGCTCAAGGTTAGGATTTGAGGATGGAATAGGCTGTGTATGCGTCAATGGAGCTGTACGGATAAACATATGACCTCCTCCTAATCCAGCGATGTGTCCTGCATAAGACTTTTCAGAGGACAGGCCAGATCCCGTACTGGAGATGGAGAAAGTTCCATTTCCATATGCATGAGATGAGCCGTTGTTATTTTAATGAAGGGCATCCTCCCTCGAGCAAATAAAAAAGACTGAACTGCTGCTAGACATGCCTCTGTGATCAGCTTTAATGGTCTATCTTTGTAAAGAGATGTGGCAGAAAGAAACACATTAGGGTGATGCCTGTGTGTGTCTCAGGATGTCTCATTTGTCTCTTTGATCCAGACAAACGGAAAGTGAAAAACAAAATAAAATCTCCCACATTTATAATGTTTCTACCAAAATGGCCTTTTTAATGCATTTTTATATTATCAACATATATATATATATATATATATATATATATATATATATATATATATATATATATATATATATATAAATACATATATACACACACACACACACATATATATATATATATATATATATATATATATATATATATATATATATATATATATATATATATATATATATCACACACACACCCCTTTCCTGTTGTTATCTAATATAACAGTTATAACTAATTAAAACATAAAATTCACCTATATATTCAGTAAAATAAATGACAAGCTGTTATTAGGCAGATGCTTTTATCATAGTGGTTTACTCTATATATACTTAATACAGAAACGGTCCTCAATGGTTTTGATACTAATTATATAATATAATAATACAATATAATGCAATATAATATAAACCTGTTGACATGATTAAATTTAAAGAAAATGTGATTTGGCTGATTTATGAGCATTTCAAATAGCGAGGGCAGCTCTTCAAATTTCGCTTATTATTATTATTATATTAATATATCAATATTCATATTTATATTAATACTAGTATTAAAATATTCGCATTTCATATTAATATTTCATTATTAATAATATTAATGTTAATATATTAGTATTTATATTAATAATACACTTTTGTTTTTTACTAGATTGGTGAGGACATTTTCAAAATTATGGTCCTTTCAATTGTAGCCAAACCTGTATATGCGCTCAAAAAAGCTCATCACAATGATCTATATTTTCATTAAAAATTCTATTGATTGGCAAAACTAGTACCGTCATAAAGAATGTGCATCTAATTGTCTACCATTAATGATTCATGAATGCTGGAGTTAATGGAAAAATTGTGTTCATTTATAAAATGAGGCATCTGTGATATGCTTTGGTGTCGGTTCAAAATGTCTAACTTTATAGCAGTGGCTGTGCTGTATAGATTCTTGAAGAAATGTCTACTCAGTCACTTGGCACATAAATACCAGTGTAATTGATTCTACAAGTTCTTGCTGATTTTCTGAGCTCATGGGATGGGTTCTCCTCAGTAATAATTTTTCTCAAAGTCAAGAGGGAAAAGACGAGATGTCGTCTCCTTTGTATTTGTATTATAATAACCTTTCTAATGATTATGCAGCAGCAAAAGTGATATGAATCATAAGTAATGAAAGAACAGGGACCTTGTAGAGATGAGAAATGACTGGAATGAAGTTATTATTCAAACAAGACTAAAGTAGTAGAGTGGCATCCAGAAGAAGCCTGTTAAGATGGAGAGGAAAAGAACTTATGGACAAACAACAAGGAGTCTTGTCCTTTTTCGACGACCTCCATTTATGTCGGTTTTGAATGAAGTGGATGTTGGTTTACATTTATGATGCTTATGTTGATTTCTTGGTACATCCTCTCAGTAAACCTTTGTCCACATAGTAAAACATCTGAAAGTTCTTGGTTTCTCAAGTTTTAAATTTGAATTTAAGTGAATTTTGTTCCCTAAAGGTCTTACAGACTTTTGGTTGCTGGTGATGGACTCAACCTGTTCAAAGACTGAAAGATGGAAAATATTGATTATTTAATTTGACTCTCAAAATTACTTTCTCTATCTGTAGGCCTGGAAACAAACATTTGAGATTAAGGTTGCTATTTTATATATTACAGAAGATAAAATAGACTTTCAAGGTTAGTTTTTTTTTTTAACCGTGATAAAGTGCAAGACTATTTGGTAACAAGAATATAAATGTCATACGCCTACTTGTGTTGATTATGAAAGTTCGGTTTGCAGTGTGCACATGTTAAGGATAATTAAACCTCTCCCACATTGTTGTGACCAACCATTAGTCCCAATGGGGAAAATGGCTTGCTAAACATACTGAACAAATATCTTAATGAAAATGTAAAAATGCAAAAAGGTTTCTGAGTGTCAGATTTAGGGGTAGGGGAAAGAACCTCATTAGCTCAGCAGAAAAACCATGGAAGTTGATGGAAAGCCCTGTGATAGAAAACGTCACTCTGTGTGTGTGTTTTATATGAAGCTGTGAAAGAATGACTGCCACCTTTGACTTGCTTCTCATCCAGCTTCAGATCACTCACTGTCAAGATTTTCAAATTCAATTTATCTATAGATATTTCAGAAACTCATTTGGAGGTGATTTTCTCTCTCTCCACAGCCGCTGACTCTGGCTCCAGTCATATACACCTCTCCTGCGGGCGGGCGTAAGCCCGATCCTGAGCTGTACTATTTGATTTAATTTGAAGGGCCATCTGTAATCCCCCGCAGTACTCGCTGAATCCCTGGGCCCGTCTGCTCTGCTGTGCTGCGAGTGTTTGCCCACTATTGTGCTCGCTGCTGTACGGGGCTCCTTTGTCATTTGGATCTCACACTGTTGAAAAGCTGGCAGCTCTCGGAGAAAGTTTTAAGGAGTTTTGTGCAGCTGTTTACCTGCAGAACTCATTCAAAATATGACTCGTATGATATAAGTATTTCTCTGTCACATCATGAATAATTCACTGCAACACACAACTGCATACATTACACATGCATAGAAGTGTATGAATCAATTTTTTAATTAGGAAATACAGTCTTTCAATCATATTTGGATATTTGACTTAGTGGTTTAGAGCAGTGATTCTCATCTGATATGATTCAGGACCAACTTTTTACATTTGATGTCAAGCGATGACCGTGTATGGTACCAAACATGTTTTGTTGAACAAAAGTAACAAATCTCTATATAATATCTAATTTTGAAATGTATTTAAATGATCATGAACTGATGCAACAATAGGCATAATTATTAATGAAGCGCTTAAAAAGGGAAGAGAAAATCTTTTGCTGCTTTTGTTGTTGTTGTTGTTCTTGTTGTTGTTTTTCCCCCACATCTTCCCCTTTCCTTTCATTTACATAAATGCACACTACCATTAAAATGTTTGGGGTCAGTAAGACAAAAAAAGAAGAAAAAAATTTAATTATGCTTTCATTCATCAAAGATGCATTAAATTGATCAAAAATGACGGTAAAGACATTTATAATGTCAAAAAAGGTTTCTACCAAATCCTGAGGGGGAAAAAAAAATCTAGTTTCCAGATTATATTATGCATCACAACTGTAAAGACTCATAATAAATGTGTCTTGAGCACCAAATCAGTATTCTAGAATGATGACACTGAAGACTTGAGTAATAATGCTAAAAAATTCAACTTTGCCATTATAAGAATGAATTGCATTTTAAAATGTTCAAATAGAAAACAATTTTTAAAATTGGAATAATATTTCTAGAGTGTTTAATGTATCTTTGATAATAAATGCAACCCTTTGAGCACAAGAGACTTTCAAAAACCTCTTTACCAACCCCAAACTTTTGAACGGCACAGTATATGCTTGGTTGCATTTTCTTATTTGTTTTTAGAGCTGTTTTCTCTCCTGCTTCTTGTAACTCTCAGAGCAAGTTATAATTCAAAAGTTAAGAAACATTGTTTTAGATTATATATTTGTTTTTCTATTGTTTTATTACACCACGGTGGTTATTAGGACCCTCTAGTGGCTGATCCAGGTAGTGCTTTCATTCTTCTCTTGTGGTTTTCAGTCTGAGGGTGCAGTGCAGGGTCAAGGGGGGTAGTCGGTGCTCTCTCAAGGTGAACAGCCGGATCTGTGAGTGCAGGACAGAGATAAGCACCTGGCGAGCTTTTATATTTTCTTTAAAGTGTCCAGTCAAGAGTAGAGAGCGATTCAGCAGCACAGAGGGCCCTAAATTCCATCTCCTCTCTAGTCCTCTACCATCCTCTTGGCTCTGAACTAAATAATTGGCCTTTATGTTTGGAGCACAAGAATGATATAGCCATGACCCACAGCCAATCAAATGAATGCCATGTGACTAATGATGTCTTAAAAACACTGATGGCAAATAAAATAAGTACTTGTGAAGAGTAAGAAAGTAGCAGTTAATGGATTAAAACAAAAAAAAAAGAATACATTAAAGAAGTAATTTAATTGAACAGTTAATAAACCGAAGATGATGAGACCTTCATTCTAAGTCTCCTCTTTGTCGGTGTAGATGGTAAGGGTAATAACCCTTTTCTTTGCAGAGGCAGTGAGTCAGCAGTAATTACGAGTCCTGGCTTTGACTCCCCTGACCCTTAAGTTCTCTTCTCGCGTCTATAAATAACAACATTGATGGGTCAGCAGCATCACCCACATGAGCACCATCACAGCATAGCAAATGAGATCCCATGAGCTGTGTGTGAGAGAGAATGAGTGTACATTTAATGATACGGAGTCTGCACCCATAAGTGTGTGTGTGTGTGTGTGTGTGTGCATGCATACGCAGCACACATATGACCCCAGATAGGGCTGAAGGTGTTATTAATATGTGTTTAAATTTAATTCAGAGTGTAAATGGGCTATCGGTCAGGCCGTAAGTGTCTGCGTCAGGGTTGTAACAGAGAACTGCTGTCTGCACCGTAACTCCCTCCACGATCGATCCACATGGAGAGTGTCTGCTAAAAGGATCGAGCCGGGCCGAGCAGAACCTCAAGATCTGCTGCAAAAGCAGTTGAAGTGTCAAGTGGGCTGTAAAGAGGGGGGTTGATAACTTATGTGCGCCCTCGCCGTTTCTCGCCTACTTGTTAGTTGTGTTCTCGGTTTTCTGTTGGATGAGTGATTAGAGCCAGGGTTCTCAACCTTGGTCTGCAACCTTTATTTTTATGTATCTAAATGTTTGTAATCCCCCACCCCTACAGCATTAAACTGGTTTTAATCTCACAAGCAGCAAATTGCTATGTTAAGTTCTTGGCCATAGCAACACAACTTACAAATTAGTCAATATTATTGGTCTTTTTTTTAATATTTATAGAATATATATATGATTCATTTTATTTATTTTCATTGTTTTAGATTGATTGAAAGATTGTAATCATGGTGTACGCAATTCTATGCTGATGCATTACAGACAGCTTTATTTGGTATTTAAAGACTCAGATTTATTATGAATTCATGCTTGGTGTGCAGATGAATTTCAGTTCACTGTCTCACATGTCTCATTGTGTTTCAGGTAATGATTGTTTTATTGACAAGACCCTTGTTTACGGAGTGAAGCTGTTGGCTTTGTTTGTCGCGCTGAAGTCTCAAGGACAGGGATGGATTTTAGTTCAAGTCATTAATATGTATTGGAAATTATTTTCTTCTTTGTTGAGAATTCTAACGGCTTTGAAGGCCACTGAAGTGTTGAGGAAGGTTAGAGCGCTTAGTCATGTTCTTTCTCTGTCACAAAGGTGCTTGGTATTAGACTTTCTGCCCTGATTCACAGGGCCAAGATCATCTTATTCTGTCTGTGAGAATGTTTTTTTTTCCCTCTCTGCTTTTTGGCTGCCGGGTTTTAGAGACCCTTATTCCACTGCCTTGACAAGGAGTAGAGAAGAAAAATCATATCCAATTCGAACAACAAACAGTTTGTGCCCGAGAGATATTTTAGAGGATATATATAAACCTTGTAATTAGTTTTAATGTCTGTGTATAACCTGATTTCACTTGGGTTTAATCAACCCTCATTTTATAAATCTCATTAGTTACTTTAATATCATTTTCTGTGTAAATGCCCTTTATGCCTTTTGCGAGGTCTTAAATCTTCTTTCTCTTGGTTTTCATTCTGTCTGCGTTTATAATCTGTGGAGAGTTGTTGAAGAGAAGCTGTGTTTTTTTTTATTTTATTTTTTTTCCTGATGGGGTGTGATATAGAGATTGCTTGGGGCATAGCTGATTTTAATAAAACTGCAGATCCTTTCCAAAGCTGTTGATTAAACATTACAATCTCAAACAGAGAAGACAACCTCCTTGCATTCATTATTTCCAAAATGAATGAAAAGTGAAAGCTCTATATGGACACTAGTCAGGAAAAGGCTGATGTAATATTCTTCACATACATACATGATCACAAATGTAATCCTACTTTTGTGTAAATGACATTCATATTTCTAGATGTGTTAAAAGGTGCATTAGGTTTACTATGCAATCAAGACGGCGCTCTCAGGGGAATGGGAACTTAAACACAGATTTCCCATGATGCTTTTGCTGATTTGTTGCATTGTGGAGGCATTTAAAAAATAACACACATTGTTTGACTTTGCTGGCATAAGTAATGCGCATGACTAGAATGTTATAGTACAAACAAAATGATCTTTTAAACTACATTTATGCTAATTTTATGAGCACAGTCTCAGAAAATGGCCTTATTAGATGTTTTAGGTCAATTAATACATTTCAAGGAACACCATTTTCTCCCAAAGTAACAATTTCAAAATAAACACCAATGCAATTGGTAGGAATGTCACTTAACTTCAGTGGATGTTTGTTGTTTTTATTAAATTAGAAATAACATATGATGGGAGAGAGCAAGACGTGCAATGTATGTACATAAGTCTAATTTACATATAAAAGAGGCATATTTGTGCTGAAAAGAATGGCAATGCAACACTATTTCCACACATTTAATGTTAGTATAGCAGGTGGTTCTTGAATAACACACTGGTTTTGCTCTGGAAAGTGGCGCAAGTGTTGTTGATTCACCTCGTAATATTTTAAAAGTAGAAAAAAGTGTGCATTTGAGAAAGTAAGTGAGATAGCAAGTGTGTGTGTGCGAGAGAAAAAGAGCAATGATCTTCGGCCCGCATCTCTTTAGAAATAAGCGGCAAACATTTAAATGGATATGTCAGTGTGAAGATGGATAGGACTCTGTTAATGCATTTTCTCTCACACGGCGAGGAATTAACTCTTCGCCGACTCTCCCGGCCCAGATTGAGGTTGTGTAATGAACCCTAAACAGAAAGTGCCGAATGTGTTTATCTTTCTTTTTTGCCTTCCCACCACCGAAAATAAAAAAAAAAAAGGCAGGGAAAGCTTGAGAGAAATGCCTTGACACAGCTGTGACTGATTGAAAATGCAGTACTCAAAGCCCATTTGAGCCACACAACAGACACTCCTCCTTTAACTCATTTCTGTGAGCTGTGAGAAAAAGTGAGGTGTGGAAATGAAAGCGTGTGTTCTGAAGATGCATGGAGGAAACCTGTGAAGGATATCCAACAATTTGAGGGTGTGTTGGTTTGTGGGATAGATATGTATGTGTTCCAGTCTCCACAGGGGCCGGGGAAGCAAATCAAATCTGTGTGTGTGTCAGGCCAAGGTACTGGGGATGTGAGTGAAATGCATGGCTCCTCCACGGCGGCCACTGGTCATGTCTCATTTCCGGATGAAAGCGAAGAGACCCACACCCCGCTGTCCTCGTCCTTCCCTTTAAAAGCTGTACGCTGAGGCTTCCCATCAGAGCGAGGAGGCCCCGCTCCTCTTCATCTGTGTGTGAAGGAGGGGGGTCTATCTTCTGTGTACCCCCATCAAGCTGCCCCCTGCTGGGCCTTTGTCCCTTTCCAGGATCTTTTCTCCAGCGCGGTCTCTTCAAACGTCCCTCGCGATGCTTTGTAAGACTGTGAACTGTTTCAGCATGAGAAAACACATTCTGCTCTTTGGAAATCTATGTGCATAAACAAATGTGAAATGTCTTCAGACTTTTACCTCATTCCAAACTAGGATGACCCACGTACTCCATGTGGAATATTCCTCTTACTAAGCTACAGTACTAAAATCATTATCTGCCTTTGTTTTTTGGCTCATCTCATGTGATTCTGAAACAGGTGTGCGTGTACTTGAGGGGTACTTGAGCTGATTTTACTTTGTTATATGAGTTATGAATTTTAAAGGTAAAAATAATACGTAATGGGTGATAAGTTTTTCATTTTCACTTTTAAAATGCCATCCACATAATATATACAATATCCTGTGAAATTTACATTAAAAAAAGACCGCTCTGGTTGCCAATTCACCATGAAAATGGGTATAACAGGATGCCATATTGGCACGTGTGTATTTTACGTTTATTATTATAACATTTATATGTTATAACATATTATAACATTATTTCATTAGGTTTTTTAATGTTAATATAAAAATATACTTCATGATTTCATCTAATAACTACCATAATAATACAGGTGTTACAAAAGAAACGATAGTAGCTTGTCCATAAAACAATATTCATAAATAGACACTGCACAGGTTTTACCGAATGACTTTTGGTTATACTGGATATTTTCAATCGATGCTAACAGGCTGATATCTAGCCAGCTAGCTAGAAAAAGGACAATCAAGCATTTGATAATTTTTTTAAATATTACAACACTTTGATCCAATGACACACGACTTGATCCAATTCCCTTTATATTGGTTACTCCGATTGACATCAATGATATTCATTTTTCTGGACTTTCTTTCTAATAACAAAGCAGCTAATTCTACACATAATTTTAATACCATTTTGCACACTGTTGATATACAATGTAATAAAATCACGCCAGAATAAAAAGTGATTACAATTTAAGATTTCTTAATCACAAATGAAATAGCTTTGGACATTTGAACCGAATGACCGTTCAACACTTCAAAATCTTTAAAATACCTTTATACAGTCGTGACCAAAAGTTTTGAGAATTCCATAAATATTAGTTTTCACAAAGTTTGTTGCTAAACTGCTTTTAGATCTTTGTTTGAGTTGTTTCTGTGATGTACTGAAATATAATTACAAGCACTTCATACGTTTCAAAGGCTTTTATCGACAATTACATGACATTTATGCAAAGAGTCAGTATTTGCAGTGTTGCACGTTCTTTTTCAGGACCTCTGCAATTCGACTGGGCATGCTCTCATCAACTTCTGGGCCAAATCCTGACTGATAGCAACCCATTCTTTCACAATCACTTCTTGGAGTTTGTCAGAATTTGTGGGTTTTTGTTTGTCCACCCGCCTCTTGAGGATTGACCACAAGTTCTCAATGGGATTAAGATCTGGGGAGTTTCCAGGCCATGGACCCAAAATTTCAACGTTCTGGTCCCCGAGCCACTTGGTTATCACGTTTGCCTTATGGCACGGTGCTCCGTCGTGCTGGAAAATGCATTCACCAATGTTCTTCACCAAACTGTTGTTGGATTGCTGGAAGAAGTTGCTGTTGGAGGGTGTTTTGGTACCATTCTTTATTCATGGCTGTGTTTTTGGGCAGAATTGTGAATGAGCCCACTCCCTTGGATGAGAAGCAACCCCACACATGAATGGTCTCAGGATGCTTTACTGTTGGCATGACACAGGACTGATGGTAGCGCTCACCTTTTCTTCCCCTGACAAGCCTTTTTCCAGATGCCCCAAACAATCGGAAAGGGGCTTCATCGAAGAATATGACTTTGCCCCAGTCCTCAGCAGTCCATTCACGATACTTTCTGCAGAAGATCAATCTGTCCCTGATGCTTTTTTTGGAGAGAAGTCCCTGCTGCCCTTCTTAACACCACGCCATCTTCCAAAAGTCTTGGCCTCACTGTGCGTGCAGATGCGCTCACACCTGCCTGCTGCCATTCCTGAGCAAGCTCTGCACTGGTGGCACTCTGATCCCACAGCTGAATCCTCTTTGGGAGACGATCCTGGCACTTGCTGGACTTTCTTGGACGCCCTGAAGCCTTCTTTACAAGAATTGAACCTCTTTCCTTGAAGTTGCTGATGATCCTATAAATTGTTGATTTAGGTGCAATCTTAGTAGCCACAATATCCTTGCCTGTGAAGCCATTTTTATGCAACGCAATGATGGCTGCACACGTTTCTTTGCAGGTCACCATGGTTAACAATGCAAGAACAATGATTTCAAGCATCACCCTCCTTTTAACATGTCAATCCTGCCATTCTAACCCAATCAGCCTGACATAATGATCTCCAGCCTTGTGCTCGTCAACATTCTCACCTGAGTTAACAAGACGATTACTGAAATGATCTCAGCAGGTCTTTTAATGACAGCAATGAAATGCAGTGGAAAGGTTTTTTGGGGATTAAGTGGCATAGAAAGACTATGCAATTTATCTCATCACTCTTCATAACATTCTGGAGTATATGCACATTGCTATTATAAAAACTTAAGCAGCAACTTTTCCAATTTCCAATATTTATGTAATTCTCAAAACTTTTGGCCACGACTGTATGTATCAAAATATAATTTGTAATCAATGAAAGATATAGTTGTGCTACCTTACATACTTTGGATGTCATATCTTTGTTTATTATTATTATTATTATTATTATTATTATTATTAAGGGATTTGGACAACAACAACAACAAACGACCCGTTACGTCATTGACCCATATACTGCAATTCTTTTATTCTGGACATAGAACAACAATACATCCACACATCCTATAAACAGTGCAGTTGCAAAATACTGTTTTCATGGTTGATAAGAGATATTTATGGATGGTAATTTTTCTGAATTGCAGACCCTGCATATTCTCATTCTACTTTTCTGCACTCTAGGCAGTTAAACCTGCCCTTATAGACAGCTTTGATTGATATTGGTGCTAATTATTGCTTCTCTTGCAAACCGTCCTCCACAGTTTCTCTGCATGGTACGTCCATCCATTAAAGTTTTGTAATGTGGATATTGAATATTTCTTTTTGTGTAACAAGATAACTCTTCATCTGTCATTGACCAGTATTGAGCTCTGCTTAATGAATGTCTTTGGCTATAATCACAAATAATGCTTTTACCCTCTTTCGCATTAGCATGACCAACCTTATCGATGCTTTTCGCATTAGGGCATTTGATCAAACTAATTAAACAGATAGTAGTTCATTCAGTTATAAAAAACTACTCACTGACAAAAGGAGAATATATGAGGAACTGTACAGGTCGCTCTTTCATTCCAGATCCCACAATGGAATAATGTGCACCAATATGTGCAAACATTTATTAAGAAAGTTAATTGGGTCAATTCTGATATCATGTTGTTGACTTAAATTAAATAGTGAATAATAGTGACGACATCTTACAAAGACCCCAATTAACCCTTTGAGGATCTGATGGTCTGACAAGAATCTTTGAATGTGCAATCCCTTCCCTTAAATATTACAGCCACCAGTGAATAAATGTAAAATCAGCCCCCTTCTGCGTTTTTTTTTTTTTTTTTTTTTTTTTTTTTTTTTTTTCCCCCTGCCAGCTGTCCTGAAGTTAATCTCTGTGGGTAATGACCAGAATTTGATTTGCCCCTGAGGAAATTTATTAATTTAATCTTTATCTCTTGCGTGTAATAGATCTGTGCTCTGATTGCTTTGGGCAGCATTTGACGAGATTAGTTGTTGTTCGCATTGTGTTTCTGAGTATCTGCCCTGTAGAACGGGACCATCATCGGTGTGGGAGGAAGGGAGGGGATGTTGTCCTGTACACTGTGATTGGAAAAAAAAAAAAATCCATCCTGGTCAATTGAATATAAAATTACAAGGTTGCACTTTACAACATAACTGGTTGACAGTGTTGTAGTATAACATGCCATTATGATTCTTCGGTGTAGCAGATAAAAAGTTCAGTGGCATTACATATTAAATGCAGTGTTGGGGAAAGTTACCTTTAAAAGTAATGCAGTACAATATTGCATTACTCCCTTAAAAAAGTAACTAATTATGTTACTTTTTATAGAAAGTAATGTTATACTTTTGTATTACTTTTTCTCATCAGTGCTAGGGTGTTTTTTGTTTTTATAACAACAAAAAAAGTTCTAATTTTTGCAAATGCAAAAGGCCCTTTCACACCAAGAAATGAATAATCCTCAGGCTGAAGAAAATGTAAATTTGCACCAGTACAGTAGAGGGCGCAGCTCAAACAATCAAGCCTTTGAGCCGTGCTGCCATTCAGGAATCAGGAATTCAGAATAATAGGACGCAGGAGAAGAAAAATGCATGCTCAAATTTAGTCTAGAACTCATCTAGAATATGCATCACGTTTACAACGCCTCTCCACTTACTCCAGATTTCTTTCAATATGAGGAAAGAAGAGCTGTCAGCCAATAATTGGGAAAACAAAGTAGCTTGCCTTACTTATTTGAAAAAGTAGCAAAAGATATAAATTGTTGTAAATTTAAATTTAATGCGTTACTTTACTAGTTACTTGAAAAAGTAATCTGATTATGTAACTTTTTTACGTAACTTAACCCCAACACACATGATTATATGAGTTAAGTTTATATGTGTGTATATGTATGCATGTATGTGTGTGTGTGTGTGTGTGTGTATAATTGTAGTCTGCAGTAAAAGCTGTTATCTTCACTAAAATAAATTGTGTAGGATTTACTTTAAAATACTGTAAAACAATGTTCGCACACATTGATATAGCAAGACTAAAATAGTATTTTATTGTAAAATATTTTCTAATAAGCTTTGTTTTATTTACAACTTCGAATTTTTTTTTGCTGTGAATATTTACACTTGTGCTTGTCATCTTGAGAAAACATGACATTTTTCAACAAAGAGAATACAGTGAGCAGCTGATACTCATTTCAGTGCACTAGATTTATTTTGACAATGGCAAAGTGCACTAATCTAGGGAGCTGATTTAGACACACCTTGTGTCTTCGTAAGGTTGTTTTGGCAGTAAGTCCTGTAAAACAGATTCCAGACACATGGAAGGCAGTGAGACGGTGCACAGATGTGGTTTGGCATGCTGAGACCGCAGATTTACCTTTCATCCCTCGCAGAATAATAACAAGATAACTCTGTTTGTCTGTTTTATTTCAGCTTTCTGAAAAGCCCGGTCTCTAGGTTCATTCTGGAAAGACTGCTATGAGTAAATATCACACAGATAAGTGTGTGCACACAGGAAAATGCAATCTTAGTCATAACCGCTCATAAAATGAAAAACAAAGAAGCAAAAAACATTAATTTTTAGCTCGGTATTCTGGGATTGGAATTTCAATAGCAGCAACCTTGAAATATATCAGCTCTGAATTTTTTCTGAGTCACTATGTAAGCTGATCTTTTCAATATTAAAGAAGGATTTTGAGAGGTGTTATGTGCTTGATCCTGCACTTCAGATTACATTGGAAAAAGAGCTGCCTTAACTATACTTTCATATTGTCATTCCACGGTGACCTTCACTAACCCCCCTCCACCACTGCTATGTTTCTTTATTCTAATCTGCGGCAAACATCATATTGAGTTTTGGACCACGAAAAGGACTTCCTGTTTGTATTATTGTGATGATTTCTCTGGTCTGCCGAGTGTGAGACCCAGAGAAAGAGAACTGATAACTCTCTTCACCAGCCTCACTTTTCTCTATCAGAGATCTGTCGACATGCAGTGCACTCTCCGACTCGGAATGTCATTTTTATTACCAGCTTGCCACCATATTGGACTTTAAACAGCTCACTCTCACCTCCTCTCTACCGATAGACACCGGCACATATAGCACATGAAGACCCCAGCCAATATCAAAGCTTAGATAAAAGACTGTTTGTGATTAAAGTAGGAAGGGGTATGGACGGAACGTGATGGATTTGATACAAATAGGCTCCTCTGGCTGTAATGCATATCGCAGCCTGGTGTGGTTTCAGCTCGGAAGATTGCTTTTCCCCTCTTCCTGCTGTTACAACGCACACCAAAGTGACCGCCACTCTGTCACTTTCTCAAAAGGATTGGTCAAGATTACCGCATTACGCGCCGTACAACTGAAAGGCCCCAGGGTGAATTTAATTGGCAAGAACAGGAGTCGGCAGCTATTTTCTCTGAGAAACGGCTGCCTGACGTACACTGTGATGTAGCATTTAATAATACATATTTATACTGATAGCCTAGAGGACATCTATAACTTCCATTTAATTTTCTTGCATCTTATCTCTTCACCTCTGGCAACAAATTCTGTTTTTTTCCTGCAAGTTTTTGATATTTAAAAAAAAAAAAATTCCATTATAATTTCTCTTGTTATTATTGTTACTATTTTTCTTAGTAGAAAACAACAAAAGAGAAATGAATGAGGACAGTATGCTATAAGGGATACAGATAGTACAGAAATAAGAAATAAAGGAAAAGGACAAAAGTTCTCAGATGTTTTCTTTTCTTTTTTTAGACTTGTTTAAAGTTTTATTAATATTATGCTGCAGTGCAGCTCCAATATGATCTGCTTTCTAAAACTTTTTTTTTTTTTTAAATAATTCATTTAATCACAGTTTTTAATTGTGAGAATCTCTTTTATACATTCAATTGCACTTCTGGGTATGCCTTAAGAGGCACTACAATAATCAGTGTGACGATTGGTTTATAAATCACAAGTCCAGAAGTAATTGGCTGAAGTGAGTATAATTTGATTGCTAATTGGTCTGTGCGGCAGAATGTAATAACGAACTGCGTAATTATCTGACAGCTTAGATGTGGTGCCGTAATCCACTGTCTGGCAGAACTGGTGTTTATATAGTGTTTCATACTTAGAGTCCCATGATTCTGGGTAATGTTAACAAAGCGCATGGAAGTGATAAGGGAGTTAACAATTGTGCCAATTATTTTCTTGCTTGTTTGCCGATTCTTTAAAAAACATTTCTGCCATTTAAAGTTGTTTTGTCTCTTTTTCTCTGCCTGTATCTGTGTAAATTTATGAAGGAAATAAGTGAGGAAACACAATTTGAGCGGCTTTGTCTGTCTAAAACTGTTTGTGTTGAAGTGCTTCTTGAAATGAGAGAAAGCGAGAGGAAAACGGAGAGAAAAGAGAGGGATTGAATTGTTTTGTAAATGGTGTTAAGAGTTGGAGTTGACCCAGACATTATTTCATGAACTGGGATGTCTGTAGATTTCACAATCGAAGTGTCTTTTGTTAGAATGTGGGTATGACAGAAGGTCATGTGAATAACAGAACCCTCTGAAATAAACAACATGCATTCAAAGGTTAGTACTTTTACTCAGCAAGAATGCATTAAATTGGTGAAAAATGATGAAGTGAAGACATTTCAAAGATTTCTGCTTTACATAAATGCTGATCTTTTGAACCAAGTTCTATTCATCAAAAAATCCTACAGAAATGTATTGCCGTTTCCACTAAATTTATAAACATTAAGGAGCCAAACTAACATTGATAATTCTTGAGCACCAGATCAGCATATCAGAATGATTTCTGAAAGATCATGTGACATTATATGTGATATATGTGTGTGTGTGTGTGTGTGTGTGTAGATATATGTATATATTTATTGTATATATTTATATGTCCCTTAATCATAGTCATAATTTTATATTATAAATCTGTGATCTGACTCTCCTTGTTGATTTCATTTTCTTTTTATGTCAAAAGGGATTCCAGCATCACTTTAGCCAGACTACTTTAGCTAGAAAGTTTGCAACATTGATTGATATTCGATGAAGGTCAAAGTAAGTGAGAAGTGCTGTGAAAAAAAAAACAAAAAACAAAAAAAATCAAATGGAGGCTTTCCTATTCTGGTAGTAATAGATTTCTCAGAGGATCCAGAGTGAGCTGCAAAACCAGAAGATATATTTATAATATATAGTAATATAATATATAATAACATAATATATAAAATTTAATACATATTATACATTTATATTATATTATATTATATAATTTTTTTTATAACACCTATGTGTTTTATTCAGAGAGGATAAAATACATCAGTGGAATGTCCAATTTATCTAATTGCCCCAGTGAAAACTAGCCCGATAGGGTTTGCTCTCACCCTTTTTCCTCTCTCCCTTCCTTCCTCCAGTTTTCCTTTCATCTCTCTTCCCCTCCCTAAAATAATCCCCCCTGTTTCCACGGTTGTTCTTAGAGCAGTAACTGCAGGAAACTAATCAGAGGATCAATACTGTGGATATAGCGGCCGGCTCATCCCTCTGATCGTCAGCAGAAACAAAGTGTTTATATAGCAGAACCCCTCACGATGTTGCAGTGGTGCGAGCGTCAGAAACAAAGGCTGTGCCGACCCTCCTCCTGTCGATACCCCCTGAGTGTAAAGCATGCCTGTAGCATCTCGAAAGGAGTTTATCTGACAGCATTCTTAATTGCCCGATCCTTCTTTTTTTTCGCTTACACAAACACTTTCTCTGGTCACTGAAGCAAAATGTTCTTTGTTTTGTGCCTGACGCTGCAGCGGGGTCGAAATCCCGAGGGCAAGTTTAGCTCTCAGCAGCAGAGATTGATATTTCTCATTCCAATCGCTCAATTGATATCAGTGATTATATCAGACAGAGCATAAATGGCAGGTTTTTGTGGTCGGTTGTTGACAGCAACAATCACGGCCAGTCTTAACCTTTTCTACACAGAATTATTTCATGGCAGATTAAATGTGAAAGGAGGAAAATTATTTTCTGTGGAAGATGGAACAATGGCAGGATCACATGCGTGGAATTAATGATCGATTCATTCATTAATGTAATTTACAATGCTCCAAGCGTCTTCCATCCATTATATCAGCCAGCCTATTGAACTTATTATCAGACAATGTTTGTGCTACATGCATGTATAAATATCCATGAACAGCAATTACCCTAGATATATAATAAGGATTATTAAAATGTTATTATTAATACGGAGTATTAAAATTCAAATAAGCTTTAATTACATGTTTTGGCTGATGAAAATTCTATTCTTTATTTCATGAAATAAATTCACAATAAACACTTAAAAGTACAATGTTTTAAATTTTAAAGTGATTTTAGGCATAACAACATTTTGATGTACATCCTGATATATTGATATTCATTTTGAGATTTGCTAAATATTTTAAGATTTAAAAATTTCTTTTAATTTAAAAAGGGAAATGAGCATGCACAATTCAATATCAATACTGTCTGATACTGTATATATCCAATATAGATGAGCATGTCCCTTCTCTATATAGATATAGATATGTATAGAGATTGATTGATTGATTTCTCATTTTAGCTGATATTTATGCCAATATATTGTGCATCCAATATTTATGATGTTCTGGTGTATCTTTGCAAGGTCTTTAATGCTAGCCATGTTGGAATGAAACACTAACACACAATAATCCAGTGGAAAACTCTAATTTTCTTTGAACACTGACTTTCTTAAGTTGGAAGACCATATTTTCATGTCATTCTCTTATTCTTTTGACTGCATTTTTAACTGAATGTGGATCATTTATTCACACTTGTATGGTTTTACTTATAAGTAGAAACTTCCGAGGAGGACAAACAGTGTAAGGCCTAGTACAGCAATCCAGCCAGTATGTATTCTTAACTCCTTGCCCTGGTATTTGCCAATAACATGATTGTGCAGTGCATAGCAAGTCATTCTGCTAAGAAAAGGTCTGCGAAGAACTTAAACGTACCACTGTTCTCCCTGATTCTACGTGATAGACAGATGAAATACATCTGTGCCACTCTGAGCTCCAGCAAGGCAGTGGAATAATCAATCGCCCATTAATGGACTAAGTGGCTGTGCAGGGATATTAAATGTTAATTGCTGTAAAGTATTGATCACGTCCATTGATCCCCATGATAATTTCAATCGGTGCAAACAAAGATACATTATACAGGGTTTGTGGGGCTTACCTTACAGTCCTGGACTGGAAGAAGGGATTGAAGGGTAAAGAGTTTGAGATCAGTGGGTTTGATTTATTGATCTATTAACATGTTAGAAAGTCATTTCCCATTATACTAAATTTTCCTCTCATTCTATGTAAAATGTTTTTTTTTTTTTTTAAAGCCAAGCACATACTTCTAGAAAAAAAAAACTTACTGCCAGAAGTCTGCGATTAGGATGCAACGAAAAGAACAGACCGTACCCAACCTGTTGTGCACTCTTGGGACTCTTGGGAATAGTTGCTACAACAGATTTCAGACTGGTTTGAAAATCTTTTCAAAGTTAGTTTAAGTGAGTGAATAGAATTTCAGGATTGGGGAAGAAAATTACGTAATTGTCACAAGTGTGCGGTTGGTTGCAGAAAGTGTGCCCAAACATAATAGAAAACAAGAAACCAGGGTAGCAAGTGTCAGTTTTGTAGTGCGCGTGCTCTTAGCTTCAGACTTGCCGTGTCAGGTCAGATTTCAGACTTTTAGTTAGTTGGTCTGGATGTTTGGATTGTTTTCTTCTTGTTGTTTTCCGCCCTCCACTGGGTCAGTGCAGGGGGGGTTGTGATCTCAGATTGTCTGCTTCATTTTCAGCAGGTATAGACAACAAGTCTGTGCGCAGTTCATATATTAACCTCTGGCGGCTTTGGGTCGATGAATTCTCGACAACAATCTGGCACCAAAGCGGGCTAGCCAGGGGCCAGTGGGTATGTGAGTGAGTGAATGAGCGAATGTGTGTGTTTGTGTGGCTGGGGAAGTTAGTCACAGCTGAGCTCCTGTTGCCCTGGGATTGCTGGCTGCCAGTAGAGCTTGTCAGCTGCCTGTTGAATAATACATGGTGGAACGGTTTGGGTCCTAATACCGCGTGACTGAGACATCCCCTACAGGTCCCAGATCAATAGCACTTAGCTGCAGCTTTATAATCAAGAAGACTTTAAAATACCATCATCAAGCAATTAGATTGAGTCTCCAGCCTTCTTTATTTTTCTCTCCAACATCCACAGCCTACTACACCAACCACACAGTCCATTCACGGCCCATTCATGACCCACAGGCCATCCGTTCTTAAAAGACATCCCACTCATTGTAAGAAACACATTTTAATGGTGAGTTCCGATGAATTTAACAAGGCAAATGTCAAGCAATTTTTGTTTTGGAGACTTTAAAGAGATCTGCCAGGAAAATATGAGGGCTGCTGTGGCCTGAAGCTTGTTTCGCCACACATGTGAAAACTGTGATTTATTCCGCCGCCCATGTTAACAGGTTGCAGTACTGACACACGGTGCAGCATAGTAGGTGTGAGTACAGTTTTGGCGCTGAGCCTATTTTTTTTTTTCATGCTTACCGTGCTGAACTCAGCAGAAAAATGAACTTTGAATCCCATTTATTAACTCAATCTTTGTAATGCAGGCACATGCAGAGAGACAGGTACATAAAATGTCTGTTTCTGTTCAGTAAATCTGACTGAATCTAGACAATTTAAGCAGTTTATTGCAACATTTTGAGGTTTGGTTTCTTTTTCATGTAGACTAATGACTATTTTGCATGGACATGTGGTCTTAGATTAGATTTCACAATAAAATTCGTCATGAATTCTTCAGGAAATACTTCTGTTTACCTGTTTGCATACCTATATGGTTGAGGTTCAGCTGCCTTTTTTTCAGTACTGAAATGCATTTTCTAGCATGCTATTTTCTATAGATTGACTTGGTGATTGTAGCCCCGGGCAGTAGCAATAAAGTCTAAAGTCACTGCGTGTACCGTGAGGGAAATGAACGCATGTTAATGTGAGTTCACATCTTTGTGGTTTCACATGAATGGCTTTCATTAAATGGCAGACCTAATGGTGCAATCCATGATGGCCTGAGCAAATGAAAATGCCCTAAAGAAAAACAAAATATGCAGGTATGTATGCATTATGAAAAAAAATCACTGTAAGCCTCATGCTGGACTGATTTTAACAGTATTTAAAACTGACGTACTAGCCATTCAAATGTTCTGAAAAGATATTAAAGGGATAGTTCTCTAAAAAATTAAGTCTGCTTCATAGACTTCTAAATGAACGTTCTTCTAAACATTGATCTGATATGTTTGTCACATGAGGGTGAGTAAATGATGACAGAATCTTTGGGTGAATTACCTTTAATATTTTAATGTAGTACAATGAATGAACATCTGAGAAGCATCTTATACCTTTCAGGGCTCTTTGCCTTTGTCATGGTGCAAAACTGCTGGTGTCTAATGTCAGCAAAGTAGATGTTAGCACACGTCTAGATCAGTTTGTAAGGTGGAAATTGAAGATTGAGGTCAGTTCATTAGAACATCCTGCCAACACAAAGACGGCCCAAATCATTATAGTCCATTATGGTTACATCACTCCATGTGGTCAGATCTAAGTGCTTCTTGAAATCCCTGGATGGATGATCTTATCCACTGAAAGTCTTCTGCCTATAGAGGGAATCATAGCTGGCAAATACTTTCAGGAGTATTTCGAGAAATCTCAATATTGCCCTGAATATTTTAATTTTAATATTTTGAACTTTTATTCAGCAAGGCTGCATTAAATCGATCAAAATAGACTGTAAAGACGTAATGTTACGAAAGATTTCTATAAATAAATGCTGTTCTTTTGAAATCTTAAAATATATTAACATAGATTATTTCACGATATTAGTGTGTACTGTATTGTTGATTTAAATAAATGCAGCATTGGTGAGCATAGGAAACTTTCAAAAACACCAAACGTTTGAACGGTAGTTCAGTTATATCTATCCAAATATTCAAAATTACATTTGTAATTTCTAAATGAAAGAAATGAGGTTACCGACTGCTTTTCTAAAAAGGCAATAAGGGGCATTTTTGGCATTTGCGTGCAGAGCTCTTGCTTTTCAATGTCAATGACAGCTCTCCACTCTAATTCATATTTGCCATTAACACACATCTTATGCATTCATTTGCAGCTCATTTAGTTTGTATTAGAAAGAGTGGAGGAGTGGGGCCTTCAGCTGAAATTGGCCAGCTCTGTGGATTCTCATCACTAGGCAAGAGGCTGGTGTCATTCTTCAGTCTGCTCTGAAGAGCTCTACTCACCGCTGAAGACCACAAGGTTACACTCGCGGCCGAGGCCTATCAGTCAATCTGCAATAATAGAATAATCGCGTAATTAACAGGGAGGAAAATTGCCCCGGGCATGAGCGCTCAGACTCCGCCATTAAAGGAGATCATAGGGCCATAATTAGGTCCTCGCCGGCCACTAATTGTCATGCCGTTATGGCACTGGGATGTTTCTGTTATTTATAATGAGGGCACACACTCACCCACAGAGTGGGGTCACACTCCAGTGCACTCAGGGGTCCGTTTTGGAGAAGGCCTACTGTGTGTGTTTATGATGGATAGAGAGTGAATGAGAGGGAGAGAAAGAATGAAGACTTAAATATAAAAGCAATAAGACCAGAACAAACTGGCCACATTTGTCATGTCAAGTTACTTGAAATGATTATTTTTATTGGTATTATAGCTTTTATGCAACAGTCTTGTCAGCAAGATCCCATTCAAAATCAGAACGATGATATTACCTTGGATGTTTCGCAGCACTTTGCAGGTGAAACGGATGAATATGAATCTTCTAACGTTTTGTTACAATGGTTGTCGTACATATCGCAGCACTTTGGAATGAAATATCCGGTGAGTGGTGCTAAAATGTTAATGCTCTATCGCATCGGAAAACTTCCCAACCTCAAATTTTTGATTTTGTTAATATTTTTCTGTAGAAAGACAAACATCAAAAATGTAACCCACATTTGGTTTTTGACCACTGAAAACACAATTTACCAATTTACTCATCTTCATTTCTCTGGGATTGAACCATCGAAGGCCTTTAAAATGAAGATACCAAAAGGAAAGTTCGTTAAGAACCAGAATGTAAAAGGATATTAAGATATCTTTAATACTTCTTGAGTTACATGCATGCAAACTTGAGTTTTTTGTGTGTTTTTTTTTGCCATTTTTTTAAACTGTCACTGTTGGCATATAATGAAACTAAATGATTGCTAAAGTCAGCAGATGTGTAAAAATAAAATGATGTAAATAATGATGCTGCAATCTTTCTAAAGTCATCCCTATAATTTTGCTCCAAATCTCAGGTGAAAATGGTTATTTTGACCTTCCTCTGCAAAAATAGTGGATTACTCCAGTAAATATACATCTCTGACATTGAATATTTTGACTTTTCTTCACAATTTATGTTTTTTCGTTGAATAAAACATTCAACGAAATCAAAAATTTGAGCCGTGGATTATAGAGAGAGCTCTTTTATCACGACTAGTGTTTCACAAGATTCGTACCTGCAATGCTGTACCAGGTCAGCTACCAAGCAAGTTTACTAAGTCAGAAAAGTAGTACATATAGAGATGGTTATTTGATGCAAACATCGAACTTTATTTGTTTACAAATCGTGCACTATGCTAAAAGTGTTTTGAGATTATAAAATAGTATGTATAGGAAAATTTTCAGTAAAAATGTAGGTAGAGGCACATTTTTTCAATGAGCCTATGTTGTCTGTTTTATTTGTTAATTTTTAAAAAGCCAAAAAGCTTTCTTTTCTACTTAAAATGTTTGAATAAATTACTGTTGATGCACAATCTAATCATGAAAATGTTCCTCTGTTTGTGTTCTTAAGAGGGAAGCAAATCATTTGCATGCTTGTTAATTTCTAGCAGCTATAAATGTGCTCTAAATCAAGCTGCAAAAATTGCAGCACAATGCCAAAGCACGGTTTACTCCGTAAGGTTTTTGTAGAAGAGATCAAGATGCATTAGGCAAACTCTCTCTGTGTGACTGATTACCTTTTTTGTGAGGAGACAAAATCCAGCTGAAGTGACAATTGGCAGAAGATGTTTGAAAAATGCTTTCAGCAACTATTGTTACACGTCGAGTTAAAATGGCACTGTCACATAGGACAAAAGCGGAAGGAGATGGAGGGAGAGAGGAAGAATGAGAGCATGATAATGAAAGGCAAAGATTAGGAGAGGTGTGTAAGAGAGGGAGACAGCATTGTGATGAACCGCAGGTTTGTGCTGTTCTGTTGTCATAAGTGCTGCTCTGAGAGGACTGTGCAGGCAGATACTGGCGCATTGCAGTAGAGAAAGAAAGAGAGGGGAAAAAGTGAGATGAGAGTTTGTGAGTGGAGGAAAATTTGACAAGCTTTTCATTTACTGTCTCTGTAAATAAACTCATTTCAGTTCTCTTTCTCTCTCTCACACACACACACACACACACACACACGCACACGCGTGCGCACACACACGAACGCAGGCTCGCTCTCCCACGTCTGGGCTCAAAGATGTGCCTATTGACCTTTTCTGCAAGTTTTTTTTTTCTTTCTCTGCTGTAAAGAATGAAAATCACTTTGAAATGTAAATGTCACATTCAGTGCTTTTTTTGTATTTAATGAAGTGTGGAAAGAGGAAAGAGTCGGAGTTTGAGGTAAATAACGCTCCTCAACTTTAAAGAGTTGGTTCTTCATGGACATTGTGTGGTGTGGATGTGTTGTAACTCTGCCTACTGATGTGACCGTTATTTCATGCATTTGAGGGGTGAAATGAGAATGAAATGAAACAAATCCATCAGAAACAGAAGACATTTGTGAAGCAGACTTAGTTAAGGCAGATTTTTGAAGCATTTCCAGGCTAACAACCCCTTAAAGGGTAGAGAGATGGGTCAGGGATTTTCTGCTACATATTGCGTAACTGATATACATGGAGTGTTGCATTTGAAGTCTGGCCTATAATGAAATGCATATATTTCCCATTACGCTGTATGCATGTACTTTATGATGCTTACATTGCAGAAGTCTTTAAAAAGCCATAATATACAAAGTCATGTACATCACATTTTAATTTTACCTACATTTTAATATGCATGGGAAAACGAAACATTCAGCTGTTAAATGTATTTTTGCTTGACGCACATTTTAATTTGAATTCTTAAATTTAATTTAAAAAAAATTTTTTTAAATTAATTTTATTAATTTATAACATGTTTGAAATCATACATAAATTGGCAATCCTGGCCACCCTTCTTGAAAAATAACCCAGGTCATGTTGTCCTATTTAATGTAATTTTGCTATTTAACCCACATTTTTATTTTATTTTTATTTTATTTGACTTTATTTTACATGTTTGAAATCAAACATAAATTGGCAATACGGGACACTTGTAAAATAACCCAGGTCATGTTGTCCTATAGGCCTAGCAAAGTAGAAATGAGAAGACAGAGTAATCTTAATATCCCTTATATTTCATGGTGCCTCCCACAGCAAAGGGATTTACACATAACTTATCAAAAAATAAAAGAGGGATCAAAAAACCCATAAATATGTCAAATATTTACATTTCAGTTAAAATGTCAACAGAGTCTTGCACTGAATTTTTAGCATGCTGTATTTTCCTTTTTTACAGAAAAATAAGTTACTAATTGAGACGGGAATTTATTCAACAGTACTATCACTGTAATTGTGTGTTTTTATACTATAAAGTCTTCTAGTGTGGCCGATATTGCAGCTGTTCAGAGCTGGTGCTACTGGTTTCTGTGTTTGCTGTAGAAACAGTAAAAGCCTAATTTCATGACTGGCTGGGCTTTATGTGTGAGACATTATTTAAAATGTGCAAAAGTCCACACAATATATCAACCGGTTTTCTCTCTCTCCCCCATCATCTGTCCTTTTTATAGCGCCCTCAGCGTCAGCTTTTTCTTTTTCCATTACTTTTCCCCCCTCTCTCCTCTTCTTCTTCTTGCTTTTTTCCCCTCACCACCCTGCTCATTTTTTTTTTCTCAAGAGTTCCTTCAGCACAGCTGATGACACAACTCAACTCGCTTGCAGTGACCACAAATAGATGTGCAAAACAGCTGAGAAAAGTGTTTAATACTTTGAAAAAGCCTGAAAAACAATGTAGGCCTGATGAACCTGGTCAAATCTACTTATATGTGCCTCATCAGTTTGCCGATTAACGGAATTTTCTCTGACAAAGGCAGACATATTGGCGAGAATGCGGCTAGTTATTTATTAATCACAATATTTGTTGGCCAAAGTAATAATTTGACATGCTTGCATGTTAAATCTTTAATTAATTGCATTGTGTTTCAGAATTGTTTTTTATTTAACTTTTTTAAATAAAATTCGCAGCTTAGAACGGGAAACTTTTTATACATTTTTGCCGTTCATTTTCATGACACTTGTGTTTTGAGGGCCTGAAAACGGGTTTCAAAGAGCAAGTTTTTGAAAACTGGACCATTTTCATCTCCATGTAAACTACTAAACCGTGAATTTGTGACAATGGTGACGTCACTGACATATGTTGTACTTGTTCAGGCTATAAGTGTGTAGATACAAGGCCTGGATTTTCTAGTCATTTTTGCAGACATTGTCATTTGTATGCAAAAATTGAAACAGCTTTCCATTTTTATTATGTTGTCGTGTAAATGTGCCCTTAAGCTCGCCAAAAACTGTGACAACTAGCCCCAGTTCAGTAACAGAAGCCATCATGGGAACATTTTCCAAGATTTTTACATGCTGAGATTTTATAAAAGATTTTAATGTTATCTAATAATGCTATTTAGTAAATCCCCAGAGAACCTCATCCATGTTAGTAGTATTGGTAAGTATTTTGTGTCGCTTGCTCTGAGCCAGTGGAGAGATTGAGCAAACGTGTTTACGGCGGGCTGCATAATCCTGTATAGCGCTTTGTCACATGCCTGCAAGGTCCAGAGACTGATAACCTGAACCAAAGATCTGCAGAGAAGCTGAAGTGTACTTACAGCCCTTAGCATTTGTTCGTCTTTGCTGCCAGAACGCAATCTTGTCAAAATTTGTTGCTGTCCTCCCCTTGTCAAATTTTGCTGGTGTAACATTTTAAATGCACAGATAATCCTCGAGGCACTTTCAAGAATAAAAAAGAGAAATAAAAGAAATAAAAGTCCAAGCAAGCACCGTCCCAAACATAAAAATACAGAGGCACAAGTATCCTTTGTTGTTAGTGAACAAGCCATTTCAAAAACAAGCTTCAAGTGGACACTTCAAGCCACAAAAAAAATCACGAATGACGAGGAGGTTGATATTTGACATATTTCTGATGTTTATATCCTGTACAAACTAATGGAAAATTTTGTTTTAGAGAGGATCATTTGACATTGGAATATAACTAAAACTATAATATGCTATAAAAAATTTTTCTTTTGCTATTTGAATGAAATGGAAGTCTTTCCTCCCCCCATTGTGACGTGTTTATACGAATGAAACGGCTTCTCAAACAAGAAAAAAAAAAAAAACGCATGAAAGCACCATCATAACGGTGAATGATGACACTGCAAGCATCAGTTAAAACAACAGAAATACTTGTCATTTATCTATTGGCCCCTTGTGTGGAGTGTGTATGATGTTTACATTTTGTTTCCCTAGTTTGCTCTTCATTAAAGCTGAACACAACAGTTCAAGATGTCAAACAGAACCTCAGGCCTTCACACGTCTCAACACAGAAAACTGAGACTCAGCTGTGACCGAGCACCATCCATCCAACGTAACTCACGCAGTGCGCCGTGGCGTCCGTGACTGAGATGGAGGGTTTCATTAAGAATAATTAGATATAGCTGTTTTAGAAAAGCGCGTGGGAGGCAGGAGCGCTTGTGTGTGCCGCAGGTTTGAACGCTGGCATTCGCTGGCTCCTATCCTTCTGTGCCATGAGTTTCCCTTCACACTGATGCACAAGATTCAGATGCCATCTGTGGTCATTCTTCTGCAGTATGTGTGTGTGTGTGTGTGTGTGTGTGTCTTGCGGATGACAGCTCTGTGTGCAGCTCAGATGTGTAGTGGCGATGGATGAGCCGGGTCAGTGCAGAAATAGAATTTGGAACATGCTGCGGCTGTGACTGTATTTTCTTAGCATAACAGTAACCAGAGAGACTTGTAGAAATCAGTGATTAGAAATGAATGCACTTTCAGATTCTTGGCTTTAAGGATTTGACTCACAGATTTGCTTTTATGGGCTTAGATTTAAAGCCTTGGATCAAGAAAAGCATTCAAATTAGTCCACATCTGCTGCAACGAGGCTGTTCTCTTTAGTAATGCGCACTGTATTGATGTTAAAGTCATAGTCTGAAATTTTACTGTAGTTCTGGCATAATAATCATAGTTTCACTATATTTAAAGAGCATTGGTGAAACAATGGATGGATCTTTGTTATCATTGTTAGATTAACAGATACCTTTTTTTAAATTCAATTCCGTTTCTCGTTTTGTTATATAAAGGTCACATTAAAACTGTTGGAAACTTTCTAATGTGCCTTTATTGTTCATTTATGCTACTTTTCAAGTGTATTTTATAAATTTGATCTAACTTTTGTTCCAGACCCAGACATTTACTCTTGAAAATATGAAATCTATCTATACATTTCTATATATACATCATATAGTAATCTAAAAAAAGATTGATCTGGTAGAAGAGCATTTCAATATTTGTTTAAAAATTATTGATCAGTTTTTACATACATTATGACTGTCCTTCATTTCCACCTCAACAATTATATGGTTTTTTTCAGAAATGTATATAAATATCACTTCATAACAATATTTTTATTGTACATCATTTCAAATTAAGTTGTCATTGAAATTGGACGTTCGTCATATTAAAAAAAAAAAGAAAAATCCACCACAAAATGAATGTTAATTTGAAAATGTGGTGGAAATGAAATTTGTTCATTGGAAAAAAAAAAATTATATAGACAATTCAGCTTTTTCCATCACAGGAATGAATTACATTTCAAAATGTAATAGAATAGAAAACTTCTTTCTGAATTTCACAATATTACCATTTTTACTGTGTTTTAGAATGCAGCTTTAGGGAGAGTCAAAAACATTACACAAAAAATTGTTTACCATTTTTATGATATACAAACAGAAATATGAGGCAGTCTTAAGTCTTTAAAGGTAAAGTCATCTCATAGAAATTGAGTTTCAGAGCAAGAAAAAAGTTTGCAAGAGATCATCTGGAGAGTCTAAATATGATGATGAAATTTCTCAGAAGCAACATCACAATAAATCAGTGCAGGCCCTTCATCCTGGCACTCGGCATATTATTCTCAAATCAGATTGCTTCATAAGGATCCTATGAGAAGCCATAGACCTGGGTTACCACGGTGATGGAATAATATCTGCCGTGGGTGACTGCAGTCATGCGTCTGCCCTGTCAAAGCAAGAGAGCGATATTTTCTTTTCTCTGCCTATGACTCCTTTTTGTCAAAGCCAATGTTTGCCATCATTTAATCACTTCATTTGTGCACCAACAGATAATGGAATAAAAATGAGCCATGCCATCATCATGTCTAAATCATTAAATCGTACAAATGTGTGTGTCTGACTGCCTTCTGTGCTGGCATGTAATTACAATCAAAAAGTCTGAATGACGCTCGCTCTCTTTCCCTTCTGAGTGGCTTGGTTAAAATTCGGCATATTTTCTTTTGTGTGGGCATATTGTCCTCCTCGCTCATCATCATTGTGTTGCAAACCAGTTCAGTTTTAGCAGTATTTGTCATCACGTTCAATCAAACATGCGACCACATCATTATGCAATAATTTGAGAATAAACCATTGCACACCCTGCCAGTTGACCACTAATTTAAATGTTGAGGGTGGACATGTCTCCTTCAGTGTCTAAGGTGGTTACAACCCTGCATTCAGTATTTGTTCCCATTATGTAGGTGTGAAAGTGAAATGTTGTCAGAATGACTCATCAAAGTCGGCCCACTAGCTAGATTGTCAAAGTTTATCTGGCCAATGAATGAATGTGGGCAGCCATTCTGCCTACATAATGAATATTTCCAAGCAAATTTTGATTGTCTGCAGGATACCTATATGATGATAATAGAACATAGGCATTACTAGAGCCAGCCCACACAGAAATCTGTTATTAAGTTGTGCATTTACATGATCTCTCCTCACATTTGCTAAAAACAGGGAGTGCAGTAAGATATCTGAGGTTATTTTGACTTTGAATTGTCCCTTCCCACTCATTGAAGTTTGATTAATTATTATTTATCCTTCCCTCTAGACAGGGGGTTGACATACTGTGGGGTGTAAATGTTTGTCAGTCTCTTATTTTTTAATGAATATCCAAGTCAAGTCAAGTCTTTTACAATGCAAATTGTGGCAAAGC
This sequence comes from Opsariichthys bidens, assembly GCA_037194245.1. Lineage (NCBI taxonomy): Eukaryota > Metazoa > Chordata > Actinopteri > Cypriniformes > Xenocyprididae > Opsariichthys > Opsariichthys bidens. The sequence continues at coordinate 13,714,711 of CM074287.1, read as the reverse complement.
AGCTTTACATTAATAATTGGCAAAGAATTTTGGCTGCACAGCAGCTCCCAAAGAAAATGGTGTCATTGTCCAGCTTACTCTATATGTTATTGATTCATTCCGTTGCAAAGATCAATAGTTATTAGTCTAGTTCATTTATGTATATCACTACTGGAGAAAACAGTGATGTAATCGTCCGGCTCAGCTCAGTTCGCATACAACGGCGCCATACTAAAAACACTTACTTAACCAAGCTTTATAATGGCAGTGAACAGAGAAGTAAAATATATAACTTGCACCAGACCACCTTCCATATTCAACTTTCGAAGAAGGTCTAAACGGGCGTCGCATCAGTTACACTTCTTCCGTAAGTTCAATAGGGGATAGTAGGATGTACTACAAGCGCTTTTTGTACTGCGAGAGTTTTACGCTTTCTTCATATGTTAAATACAGGAGGCGGTCTGACGGAAGCTAGACGTTTTACTTCATAACTTGATAAATATGTTTTTTTTTTTTTTTTACTCAAAAGCACTGCTTCACTTCAGAAGGCCTTTATTAACCCCCTGGAGACCCCGTGGAATAGGTTTATGATGGATGGATGTGGATGGAAGCACTTTCTTCAGCTCATAATTGTGACCCCTGTTCACTGCCATTTATAAAGCTCGGATGCATCAGGATATTAATTAAAATATCTCTGATTGAGCTCATGAGAAAGAATATACACTTTGAGGGTGAGTAAAGCTTGGAGGAATTTTCATTTGAAAGTGAACTAATCTTTTAAAAATTGTCATTATTCTGCAAATTTCCATGGGCAAAATTCAATAGGAATCCATGTTATTAGGAATTTTGTGCAGATTCACCCCATCAACCGACAGAAAACTGCTTGGTTTGAAAGTGACAGTGATTCTAAGCTTCTTACATCTACATCTCTCGTCTTTTTTTGCCAAATTTTTGCTAATGTTCCTGCATCTTTATTGGTGTTGCCGGAATTAATGGACTCTGTTAGACTCCCGGTATAAATAACGGTGTTGCCGCTTTAGATGAAGGTGCTTCCAGCGGCTGTTGTTTTCTTCCGTTTGGAAGAATGATGGCTTGAGATGTTGTAAATTAGTTCACTAATCACAAACAGATTAGCTGCTCTCATATTACTCCCTCCCACTCCCACTCCTCTTGATCATTATGCCCGAGCTTTAATAGAATCTCTAAAACTCACCTAATTGAGAAAGGGAAATTAAGATATTGGAAGAGTGGGAGACGTTAGTTAAAAAAAAAAAATTGATTTAATTTCTCAATTACTCTGTGGTAATTTGTTTGTCAATGCGTATATTGTTAACACCTGTTGCCATTTTGTTTGAATTCAGTTTCACGTTAAACTTTATAGCTTACTGTATTGGCTCATTCATATAGCAGTAATGCTGCTTCTGCCAATAAAAGTTTGGTTTGCAGTGTCACTTTACGCCAGCGTCCCACTAGCCAATATTTCAGCATATTTTCTTCATTTACGTAATCACAGGGAGTTGGAGTGAATGGCTAGGTGGGTGTTAACAGCCTCGTTGACTGAACTCCCTTCTAAGTTAATGGCCTTATTGGCCCTCAGACAACTTCCAGCAAGTGTCAAAGCATCGGAGGCAGTCGATATTTTGTTTTCCGCTCAGACCTGATCAGAACTTTTTCCACATGTTGCACAAAGCCACATATGGCATACGATTGTGTAACCACCATTTTTCTGAAGTTCTTCTACACTTACTGTAAGTAACCAACAGAATAAGAAAGTGAAGGCAGAACAGTTTGTATTTATTAAGTACGAATGTTTTTGTATATAAATATAAATGATTTTGTATATAAAAATAAGTACATTTTGTTACATATAATAAAATATAATATAAGTTATGTTTTTGGGGGATTTCAAAGCAGAAATGTAAAGGTAATTTTATAGAAACAATATTCATTTTAAATGTTTAAACTTGTATTATTTGAGCTGTAAAATAGACATTTTTGTAGTCCTTTTACGATCTATGGGATTATTGGCAAAATTATAACTTTACAAAAAGGTTTCATATATGTATGCAATTTTTTTTCATACTAAATAATAGTAAAACCCTTATTACGTATGTCTTGTGCATTAAACAAGTGATTTTTTTTTTTTACATTTTTGGATCTAAAAAATGTTTCTAAACTGGAAATATTCATTAAATTAGTGAGTGTGAACGAGCTCCAACAATAGAGGGTCATGAAAATATTGCGGTTTGTGTCAGTTAATTAAGTGATGTATATGCAAGCCTGTCGGGCTGACTGTTAGGGGTAGATTTACAGTCAAGTCACCCTGTCAGGCACAAGAAGGGCACATTCCACTAATGGGCGACACTTTACTACATCAGATCTAGAGGGTTGGACAGAAGAGGTACAATGCTTGACCGTTTCATACTTCCAGCACTCCTCTGTCATCTAGTCTACTAATAATAAGCACTGCAGATCTGTTCCTTACTCAGTGCGTCCTGGAGAATTCTTGACCTCCATATGGCATGTGGGATTTTTGATGGCCAGCCATTTATCAAGCGCAGGTCCGACTGAAAGTGCCTTTCACAGTGCCAAAATCCTATAATGCAGACTGATGGAGAGGGAAAGTGTTTATACAGCTGTGCACATTTTTAGTCCTCAAACTCGGTTTTGCTTTTATTTGCTCGGTTGCATCTCACACTATCCTTTTGCTACCTCAGGGAATTTCCAGAACAAAATTAGCCTAAACACAGAGAGAAGTTTATTGTAAACTTCTTCTCTCACTTTTTTTTTTTTTTTGTTGTCTGTAATAAATCGCCAGAGGTCTGCACATCCGAGATTTATCGCTTTCCCTCATCGGCTGCTTATAAACTGAAGATGAGTGACACAATCTAATATTCGGCACTTAAATGATGAATAATGTCAGACAACAACAAGCGGAGGGTACAGAAGCCTCTGAATATTAAACGCACAAACTCAATTTGGATCCGAAGGGAAAAGAGCCGTTAATGGGGAGAGAGAGGCATGCTGTCGTCTTGGTATGAGATTTCAGGTTTGTTCCATCAATCCAGTCGCCCAGCCAGGTAATGTTACTGTGGCCGCAGAGTGGCAGCTTGTCTGCCCTGTTAGGCCCTTAAGTGGTGGTCCCTAGTGTCACTGCTTGTCTATCAGGAGCTATTTGGGGAACAGGGGTTTCCTATTAAAGGCCTGGAGGTTAAAAGAGGAGTAATAGCCTCTAGAAATGCTGATGAAGCAGCACAAGGAAGAGTAATGTAGACCATTCGCTGCTCTTGGAATTCACCCTATAACTGTCTCTTAGTATATCACCCCCTATTTCCTACAATCTCTCCAACTGTTATGGATGTAAAGCATCAACAGACCAGCAGCTGTAGTTTATCGGTTTTGCTTGCTGACGTGAATGAGTTCTACCAAGGACTTCTGCATTCAGATCTGATTTCAGGACCGCTAGCTAATTACCCAGAATCACTTTTACATTGGGTCTGATAAGGGAATGAGAGCTGTAACAGCAGACCAGAAACAACAGAGACAAGGCTTGATTAGTGCACTTTATCATCTTATTGTTTTCATAGGTCTGACTCTTTTATTAAATAACCTAGAAGAATGATAACAGTGTTCACTTTGATGTTTTCCCTTCAGTGCTGTAATTTGATTCCTTTAAAGTCAACATGAAACAGCACTTCATATCTCATTTTGCTTCCATAATGGCTTTTGTTTTCACTGGAACGAACACTATATACTGTGTGTGTGTGTGTGTGTGTGTATATATATATATATATATATTATTTTAAAAATAGAATTTATTAGTATACATTTTTTTCCCCACACTCGGGGTCAGTAAGAAATGAATACTTAACAAGGATGCATTAAATTGATCAAAGGTGACGGTAAAGACTTTTTTGTTATGTTTCTTGAGCATCAAATAAGCTTAAGAATCACAGGAATAAATTACATTTTGAAAGATATGAAAACAGAAAACAGTTTCTTTAAATTGTAAAAATATTTTGATATATTAATGTTTTTACTGTATTTTTGATCAAATTGATGCAAGAATTTTCTGCCAAAAACATTACAATATCTTATTCCACAAACTTTTGAACAGTAGTGTATACATTTACAAAGTAACAAAAAAAAAGATTGAATTAAAAAAAACTTGGAAGCTGAACTAAGTGACTATGAGAAGATTTCAAATTTCCTGCACCAGAGATAAACAACTGCCATTGTGATGAATGGCAATACTAATGGATAGCTTTCTCAATGCATTATAGACCTATAAGAGTACTGTAGCTTTTTATCAATAATCATCACTATTTTCTTTTCATCATTGCCTAATCTGCTTTCAGGTGATGTTAATTGGTCTGGACAGAATTATCATCCAGAACCTGTGGAGTAAAGTGACGTGGGGGTTGGTGAGTGCATTAGTTTGATGGCTTGCTCATTGCTCACACATTGAAAAATATCAACACTCTGACACTGTCGGTGTATTACCCTGACCCCCCCCAACCAATTGCCTTTCATATCTCCCCATTTGCTTCTCTCTTATCCTCCCCTTTTCAGTAGTAATTAGTGCTTCTGTCACATTGCTGAGAGTTGATTGGTCCTGATGTCACTGCCTGCACTGGGTCGGCTGTATGTCTGCATGAAATGTGGGGTTGCCTCCCATAGCAATCAATGCTCAATCACCAGAGAGCATTTTTCTTCTGTCACACCATCTCTCTCATGTTTTTTTCCCCCTCTGCATCTCTGACATCTTTCCTTATTCCACGATTCTACACATGATTAAGGCCTTTAGGCAATTATGATTCATCTCATAGTAGATGGGAAAAGAAGTATCAAGATCAATCTTCTGTAAGCTCCCTCGTTCTGCCCATTCCAAAGTGGACTGTCAAATCTTTTGAGTAAAAGCAACATTTTTTCTTTATTATCTGCTTGATGGTTAGCATTGTAACACCCGTAGTTATTTATTTTTCTAAGGCTTACAATCTTTTTGATGCAAGCTTTTATTGATTTCCTGATCTGACATTTGTTTTACTATGAGATCCTGTTTTTTTAAAGATGTGAAGCTGAAAGATGAACTAAACTGGATTGAAGCCATATATTCATTCTCCACAAAGCAGGATATTAAAATGCTCACCTCATGAATACAAGATCTCAAGAAAGATTGCCTAGTAGAAAAAAAATAAAAAAATAAATGTTTTTCATCTTTGTATCTAGATGTACGCAGTGAGTCTGAGACCACATCTATATCTGAGACCATATATATATATATAATTTTTTTTTAATTAAAATTGCATTTGCCATCCCCTTTTAAATTGGTGAAAGTTTATAAGCAACATTGTGTTCTTCTAAAATGGTCTCTGTTCCCATTGAAGACATTCTCATAACAAGCAATAACCCTGATGTTATAGACTGCTCCGATAATGCGCTCTCCTCCCCCATCTGCTGTTGAGATTCAATTCAGTTTCGTTATACAGTTTATGTATCGTGTTCTCGTGCACAGGCCTTTGTGTACATGCTCTAGTCTAGTGTGTACAACACGTGTGTGATGTGGAATATGTGTGTATATGGGACAATTTGTCATTGTGGCTGTTTAGGGCCACAATAGCTCAGGTCCGAATCGTTTAAGCGAGGCAGGTTTGTGGGTCATTAACCTAGCGAGATAATATGTTCATTACATTGGAATGAGCCCTGTGTCTGCGCAGGCCCATTAAAAACATATAATTGAGAGACATCTGAATAAGAAATTATACTTGTTGTTTTAAAATGCACAGGCATAGTGCCTCAAAAAATAAAATAATCAAAACATATTTCTCTCTTCGTCTTGTTGCTATTAATTTTATATAGTAAAATATATTTGTCTTATATGACTTTAAATGTATTGTTTAAAGATTCCTAATAGTTTATTGAAATGTTTTTCTTGCTGTGGGACTTTTCCCATTATATTAAAACAATTACTCATTGTAGATGTATTAAATCAGTCTGTAGTGTCAAGCAGTCAGGCTTGTATGTTTTTTACTGAATCATTTACAAATTGAAAATCTCAGAGAGTAAATGTTAGGTTCAGTGGTCCATGAATAGTTTTGTAAATGAATGTAAAATATGATGGCAAGAAAAATAATATTAGCTATGGGGGTGTGAGCAAGCAGACAATAGAACAGCGAGGTTTTCCAGGAATAACATTACACAACAATATTACATTAATATTTAAAGTTGACATTGATATTGTTGCTGCTGCAGCAACACATTTACTTTTCATTAAATTAAATTAAATTAAATGGATGTCAGATTTGCCACTTAACTGCTTTTAACCTGCCAGTGATTGCACTTGACCAATCTATAGTACTTTTTTTTTTTTTTTTTTTTTTTTTGGAATGACTGGATTCTGCCTGTAACATGCAATGATGCATGGGTGAATTTATTTTAGGGCTAGTTACTAAAAGTGTATTCTAGGGTACACATAAAAAAAGAAGTATTCCCAGAGCTTAATGGTGCATTATCATGCCGATACTCCTTCAGAGTACAATGTTCGAAGCATTATGTGCACATGGTCCACCAGAATGGTTCGGTAGTCCTTGGCAGTGACGTCCCCATCAAGCACAGTAGGGAATGCCATGATATTGCAGCCCAAACCATCCTTGGCTCCACTCTGGGCATGCAACAGTCTGGATGTTAAGCCTCTTTGGGGCTTCTCCACACCATTTCTCCCCTGGATGTGAGATAGACAGTGAAGGTGGACTTGTCAGAGAACAATACAGGTTTCACGCTGTTGGATTCATTGAAAGCGACATTTGGCATTGGTTCTTTGGTTTGGCTATAGCAGCTTGGCCATCTGTAATTGACTACGTGGAGCTCCAGTCCAACAATTTTGGTGGTGTTGAGGTGAGCATTCAATTCTGGAGTGAGTTGGGGAGTAGTGGTTTTATGTTTTTTAAATACAATCCGGGTACTGGACATCCCTTTCAGACAGCTTCCTCTGGCATCGACAGTTACCTCTGTTGAATGTGATTCATCCTACATGATGGTATGCCGACATTACCCTGGATACCATAGCTCTCGATACACCACAGAGACTTGCTGACCTGCTCACAGATGAGCCAGCTGAGACCAACAAACAACATTTGAACTCTGATATGCCTCCCATTATGTTGTGTGGATTGCAATATTTTATGTACAGATGTGCTAATTCAACCTTCACGCTCTTACTGATATAATGTAAAATCAGTGAAGATTGGCCACCAGGCCACGCATATATAGGCGTGAAACCTCCAACGCTATGCTGGCCAATGTTTCATTTGTTTCATTGTCCACCCCCAGTATATAACTGTAATTGTAACCTTGTCTTCTCATGTACCAGTCAAGGTCTTCTCTAGTTGCTTTGTTAATCAATTTAGTACCATGTGATGCCATTGGCCATTCCACTAATTAGGCCAGTGAACGGTTCGACACTGATCTCAATTGTCAGAATGTAAATATCTCCTGTTTCCATGACGAGAAGTGCCTCAGTCATACAGCAATGCAATTATGTGATGGGCCACAGAATGTGCTCTGTTAGGAGACCAATTAGCTTATCTGCATGTCCATTCAGTCTTTGTTTTGATACCACATTACAGCATCTCCATTTGCATTGATGAGGGCTTGTCAGAGGAATAGGAGTTTAATGCGAGATGGAGTTCTTCTCTCTCGGTTGAGTGGAATGGATGTCATTAATTAGAATAAAGGCTGTGACAAGAAGATTTAATTTGATCATTTATTTCTAAAAATAGCAAAATTGAGAAATCCTACTTTTAAGAAATCAACTATTGACATGTAATGTCTGGGGTTTTACAAAGTCTACTCTCAGCTATTTATTCTCTATTGTTATCATTTTAGCTGCAGAACATTTTACTAATGATGATCAACAGCTTTCATTTCAGTCTGACAGACATAGTTGGCAATGTGTCACACATGGGTGAGGGGGAAACAATCATAGTAGACAGAAATTGACTTCCTATTCTCACTGGATGACATCTGTCAGTCGTGGGTGAATTGAGAAAATATACCAGCTATAAATATTTCTTATATATTTGTCTTTATGACAACAGAATTACATTTCCTTGCATATTTGTGACAAACAAAAGGTCATTGTGTCACTCAAGATTTTCTGCCAGTGAAACTGAACCTTATGAAAACGCATTGATTTCTGAATTAAATATGAGAATATGAAATTAAAGAGCTATTTTTTTTAACATTAGTTTTTACTTGGTGAATCATTCTGTGGAAGCCTATTTCAGCCTTAGATTAAAGAAAATGTGTGAATAATTGTGATAGTTTAAAATAGAAAATAAATTTACACTGTGAGGAAGACTTTTGCAATCGGGAGACAGGAAGTCACAATTATGCGAAAAAGTTGCAGTTATTGTAGCGTTGTTTTAGTATTATTTATATAGAATTATAGTATATATTAACATTTGAATTGGCTTTTATTTTCAATTTTCATTTTAATTGTACTTTTAGTCATTTTAAAATCTGCTTTTGTCATGTTTGTTTTTAAAAATATATGTATATAGATTTTTTCAATTTTAGTTTTAAAATGTAAGTTTTTTTTAAGTTAAGGTTTTTAATGTAATAGTTATAAATGTTTATTTATTTCAATTACTGAAAACAAGTTTTAATAGTTTTAATAACAACACTTCCGCATCATTCTCTGCTCCCACCTCACACTTCAGACTAATCATACTAATCAGAACTCAAAATATCTTTTACAAAAAAAAAACCAAACACTTTTTACATATGTCTATCCAAATGAGGTTTTCTTTTACACTATTTTTGGACCTGTTGATGTGCAGTACAGAAATCAAAACCAATGCTTTGTTGGACCATGTGTACATGTAGAAAGTCATACAGCCATGCAGGCTGCATCATTTCAATTTAACAGAACAAAGTTAATAAGAATGTTGACAATTGAAGTATGTTGATTTATTTATTTATTTGTGCTTGTGAATGACCGGGTATGAAGGGAGAGTTTATCATATGTTCACTTGGATACTGCTGTATTATTAGAGGGCTTTTGAGTTTCTCTCACTTTGCATCCACTGAATGATGTTTTTCAAGGTTGACTTCAGGCTGCTGTGGTCAAGACAGAATTTAAATGTACTATCAGCAAGCTTCTGCCCCCGAGCCCCAGTGGCTACAAATACTCGGCTTTAAACGAATTGGACTCCACCATCTCTGGAGTCTGCTGTTATCAAGTCATTTCACAGGCCATTTCCTAATTGGCATCTGAAGCCCATTCGAGCGTGCAGGTGCTCTGAAGAACACTTTAGCATTCAGGGTTTTCGAGTCCTGCTCTCGTTTTTCGAAAGCAAAAAAAAAAAATCATATTATGAATGTTATAGTAGGTTGAGTTTTGTCCTTTTCTCAAGTTGTATGTGTTTTGCTAAAGGTCTGGTTCTGCTAGACATCAGCTGTGATCTTTCTTTTTTTTTTTTTTCATTTCTAAGTTAGCTGTCAACCACCCAGAGGTCACAGTCTGTATTCTGAATGCTGACCGTCACCTCTCTGGCCCAAGGCTGTTGGGTTGCACAGACATTTCCATCTCCCACTTTCTGCTCCAAACTCCTAGAAACAACCATATGAGGTCTTGACTCTCGGCCTGACTCATGACTAGCCAAGCAACAGATGGACGGCTCCTAGAATATACATTAACAGCTTTAACTCACTCTAGTGAACATAAGATGTCTGATTCCCCCTGATCCTGGAGTCACATATGGTACAGTACATGTTTAGCATAGTGTGACAACCTCCTAAAATGCACATCTGCATATTATATAAAATAATAATTTACTTATGTCTTCACTTGCCCATTATTACTATAAAAAAAAATCATCAAAAAACAAAGCCATCAATAACACTCATCCATAACACACACTAAACTATCCAGTCTCAGTGGATCAGGAGATAAAGTGTTGTGTTTTAAGGAGTCCTAAGTGCAAATCCCACTATTTTGGTTAAGTCTAACTGTTGTCATTTAAATTTAACAAAGTGCCCAAAACATCGGCGTTCAACGCGAAAGCCAAGATGGTTCAGTGTCTAAACGCGCGTTAATAGTGGAGAAGGTTGTGCTTGAGTCCTGGGTTCAAATCCCACTACTGCTTAAGTCCAATTGTTGTCATTCTGTCCAACAAATCACCCCATATGTCATCTTTCTTTATGAAAGCCCTCAGTGGCTCAGTGGCGTGACATGCACGTTAGTTGTGAACAATGTTGCGATGGGGTTCTGGGTTCAAATCCTATCTTTGCTTAAGTCCAATTGCTGTCATTATATCCAACAAAGTGCCCCAAAAGTCATCTCTAACTGTGAAAGCCACAATGTCTCAGTGGCTAAACATACAATAATTGTGGACAATTTTGCAATGGAGTTCTGGGTTCAAGTCCCACCTCAGATGTATGTCATCATTAATGGAAAAAAAAAAGTCATATCTTTAGCTGGTTAAGTAACTTTGGTGAATAGAGCACTGCCTCATGGTTTCAGAGGTTGCTGGTTCGAGTCCAGCCAGATCTCTGCAATATGAATGAATGCTGTGGTGTGGCGGATCATGTTGTCCTCCCTGAGCTCCAGCACGATGTCCAGCAGTGGTTATGCTATTGCCTGAAAGAAATTCAATTTGCTTTAAAAAAAAAAAAAAAATTCACTTCCCGTCCCTTCTCCACCCGCTTAGGTTACTATCATTTGCTTTTCAAAGGACTGATCCTTCAAAAACTAAATGATGGTAACCTACACATTTACAGACCAACAACACACACTGACACGTCAGAAGCTTTACCTGTGAATGAGCAGATGGCCATCATTACAGGGAATGTCTGTCAAAATGTCCCAGAGCTCTGCTTCTGTTTCCTGTTTGTAACGGTCCAAACATCTCTTATTCTGGAGAGGAAAGACATAAACAAAGATGTTAGTCCACATTGTACTTGTAAGAATGCAGGAATGAAGGTTTGAGGTCTGTTTGCTTGCTTCAACTCTGATGGATCGGTCAGTATTTTGATTCTGTCTGTTTGCCCAGACCACTACAGTAGATGTTAAGTACAATACACAATTATCTCACTTCCTCAGGCATTTGGAATCCATTCTGTCTCCTAACTTTCCTCCATGTGCCCAGAGGATTGTGGGAAATCTGATAAGAATACAGACTGCCTGAGGTTTTCTGCACTGAGATAACACCTGTGTTTTCTGAGACTGCAGCATCCTGTTGTGCAACAAGGCTAGACTGAGCTGATGTGTTCATGTATTGTCAGGCTTTTCATTCAAACTGTTGAAAGTGATGGCTTTTCCCCGTTCTTTGCCTGTGGTAAGGACAAAAGGCATGTTTATAACATTTGCAGACATTCACGGATATGTTTAGATGTGCGATATGTTCCAATCTGCTGAGAGTTCTTTGTTTTTTCTTGCCTTTTGGTATGTGTTTTGCCATGATGCTGGCAGACATATGAATATTGCTTAGTGCTCCAGTGGCTTACATTATGATATTTGAAAGATGTTTATATTTAATGTATTTTTGCTAAATAAAAGTTATCTTTTTTTTTTATCGTACTGACCCCAAACTTTTGAGTGACTATTTATAAATTTGCTCATTTATTTAAACTATTTGGAGTTCGTGATTAGAAGAACTTGTAATATATATTGAAAATGACCAATTTTATTAATTTTTTTTTTTAACTTGGATAAAAAATGTCATCTTTTCACAAATATCTATATGAAGACATGAAACGGATGTTCAGATTTCTGCCTTAGTCCTCAGAGTCTTTGTGCAGTGAGACTGGAGACAGGTGAAACCGCTTATAGGGAGACTGTAGAATTTTGAAGGGAGCACTGCCTTCATCGTCAGTGTCTGAGTTCTCCGTTTTTTTGGCAAAGAGGAGGAGTAATATGACAATCGATCTGAAATATAAGGGAGAAGCACATACAGTATGAAAGGCTACACATAAACTTTTGCCAAAGGCAGATGATGGGTATAGAACAAGACGCATACCCTCACATCTACTCCTTCCCTTCAGCACCATTTGTTTATTGTGTCTCCCAACTTACCACAATCTATAGCAGGAGTTTTCCTGGGTCAGAAATAATCTTCAGTGGTAGCTTACATACACTATCCATTTACATTTTGTGAAGAAATACGAGTGGTGTTTACCCATGCAAAATGTGGTCAGTCAGTCACTCTCATTGCTTGCAAACTATTTAAATAACATGTTTTAGTTAAAAGACGTTTGTCATGTTTGCATTAACACCTGATCATAAGTACAAGCAACCATAAGTTTTTTCTCTTAATTGCCCTTAAAATACATTCATAAGCACCACTAATAATTAATGACATCACTGCAATATGTATGAGTTGTTATTAATCATTTAAGTATCTGTATTTAATTTGTAATTTGTTTGTTTATTAGTGACTATTCAGTTACGTTATTATGCCAGTAGGTGCAAAATTTAATCATGGAATCATTCAACTGATTCATTCACCAAAACTGATTCATTCATGAAACAAGTGAGCAGGTGTGTTCAATCTGAAGCGGCACTGTGCAGACCAGTCGGTGTATGACATCACAGTACCGCGTGAATGATTAGAGAGCAGATGGCTCTGTATTTTTCCGAAATGCTCTCGCAGTACTCTCCCAATAAAGGTTTTTGTACCCTCGATTCGATCAGAGTTATTGAATATTGAGAAGGTTATATGCCGATACTGAGTCCCGATCTGATACTTGTATTAGTGCTTGGTGCACACTTCAATACATTCAAGATATTAAAATCAATCCTCTCTCTGATATATACATACCAGTCAACCGATTCTTTTAAAAATGGATTCATTTAGCAACCGTAGTGACGGGCTGCATCCGAAATCACATACTTCCCTACTATATAGCAGGCGAAAAACAGTATGTGCCAAAAGAAGTATTTCTGTATTCAGTGTGGTCATGAAAGATAGGCAAAAAGTACTCGGATGACATGCTACTGTGTGCATATGATGGACACTTTGTTATTCCATGAGCCCACAGGAGAGGATTTGTGAATAGCAGTGAATCAACGCAAATGACGATGGTTGGTCACCTGATGATAACATAATGAATGTATTAAGTCCAGATTATATTCATACTACACACATTCATAGAACAATTATTTAGTGGTCGCAAAGTAATTACTTATTCAAAATAAGTACCTATTTAAGAGAGTATGCAATTTTGCACGTAGCCGTTTCCTTCAAGAGTGAGTCATTGAATTATTTACTCAAAGGATTCATTCAAAACACTGATTGAATTAAGAACATGATTCATTCAAGTACATCAACTTGCTTTATTTTTTTTCCAATTAAACTTTTTTTTTTTTTTTTTTTGCATTGACATTATCACATGAAATGAGTTTACAGTGACAATCTGTTTTCTAAGGTTTTTAATTAATTGAGAGTGAACATATGGATCTCATCTCAACAACAGCTGGAATGCTG